>JAWWES010000171.1:26509104-26543187 GCA_035583135.1 Lophotriccus pileatus
GCCCGGCCGGCGCTCCCGCAGGCAGCCGGGGGCGGGGGCGGGTCGGGGCGGGGTGTCCATGCAGGAGTGACAGGGATACAGCTCCCAAGGACACACACAGGATGAGACAAAAGCCTGCATGAAGTTGTACAGGACCAGTGGTCTCACAGCCACAGATCCTGCCCCAAAATGGGGTGCAGGGGGTGGCTGTGCTGTGTTCATGGGAGGACAGCACTCTCCTCCTGTGACTCGTGGAAGAGCAAAGAACCCCACACAGCCAGGGCAGCCCTGGAACCCCTGGGGCCTGCAACTGAGTTTTTCTCATTGGGGTTGCTGTCTTGTAGGTATCTTCTCTGCATGGCGAAAGTCCTGCAGGGGAAAAGCTATTAAAGATTTTTCCCGTTTGCTGTTTTAGCTGATGGAAGCGATAGTTGATACGTTTTGCTGAAACAGATGTAGGATGAACCCATGGAAAAAGTACCATAGAAGGGGGAAGGATGCTGAGGCTTCAACAAAGGCTTTTTATCCAAAATGTCAGCTAGTCATTGAAATGAAGTGATGTTAATAACAAAACAAACAGAAACACCGGACAGCAAACAGCCTGCTCCAGTCACCTCGCAGCAGCTCAGCTCACGTCATTATCATTTCTGCAACCACACCATATGCGAGTCCTTTTGCCTCCCCAGGATCTTGAGGTAAAGCAAGGATCCACATGTCTAATGCCAAAAAGCAGCTTTTTAAAAATACCTACTTCCAGGTCTTTTTATTCTGCATAGGGGAGCAAACACTGGGCATGGGCCCAAATTGTACTTTCCTTTGTGGGTCACCTTTAAGAATTGAACAAATGGAGGATCTCAACATTAAAATAGAATGTGACTGAAAACTTCATCAGGGACTGAACTCCCCTTGGCATGCCTCCCACCCTCCTTGCCTCCTCTGCTCCCTGGGACACAGAAAACCTGAAGCTTCACGGAGCAATGTTGTCCAGGAATCTGCACTGGCCGCTGGGAGACGGGTCCAGGCTTCCGCTCACCGTGCCGGATGTGCTGCACTGCTGAGATACGCCCTGACCTTTACAGTGCTGGGCCTTTGAGGGTTAGGAAATCCTGGCCTGGCTGAGGGAAAATCCTTGTGCAGAAACAAGCTTTGCAAAGCCCCCCCCCTCCTCAATGAAGGGCTCCTGCACTGGCCAGCGCTCCCATGGTGGATACAGTCACTGGGGGAAAGCAAGGGCAGGGAGAGGGTTCTGGGGAAGGGCTGTGTGGCAAGAGAGCAGCCTGTGCACCTCTGTCATCCTAGAGCTGGACAAACCACATGCCCCTCACTTGCGGCTGCAGCTTCAGTGTGCTTACATCCAGAAAGCATGGCAAATAAATCCTGGACGTTTCCAGATTTATAACTTAATTGTCTGCTTGTAAAAAGTTATTTCTCTTTTCAGCCCTTGTGCAATAGGCTCGCCCATCCTCTGCTTGTTTATTTGTTACTGTGAATATTTGATGGCTGACTGTAACGAGAAGTTTAAATACCTAAATTCATTCCCAGGTATAGGTGCACTGGCTGCCCTGCTGTTGCCAGGGATCTGTGTGGCAGCCTGGGACTAGGGAGGGCTGGGGGGGCTGTGCAGGGTTATGAGGGGGCCAGGGAGATCTCACATGCCAGCACGGGCTGTGGGGTGAGATCTTGCAAAGGCGGAGTCAGTGAGTGGGCTTTGGGAAGGTTTGGTAAGGACAGGAGGTGGCACTACTACCACATTCACCCCTGCTGCTGCCATCACTCCTTGGTGACTCTTCCTTTCCTTCCTCAGTTCCCTTGTCCTATACTGTGTGTCCCAATGCCTGCAAGGAGCACACTTCTTGCCTATCACCCTGAGGGGGGACAAGGGGCTTCAACTCTTTGTGACAGGTCAGCTGACAAAAAGAAAACACATCCTCACTGTGTCTGTGCACAGGATATTAGTCGGTGGGAGACAGGGAAGAGCTGCCTTATTTCTCACTCAGGCTGGCTGCCAGCTTTGCAGATAAATGGTCAGGGCTTTGGCCTTGCATCAGGACTGACTGGCTCTGAAACCCACCGTGAGCCACAAAAAAAAAAGACCCACGATCACCGTTCCTTGCTGGCTCGACAACTTCTGTACCCAGATTTGCATGGATGTTTTCTCCAGGAAGGTCCAACCCACTCAGGCGTGGCCCATGTAACATGTCTCTCAGCAGTGCCACCACGTTTTCTTCCCCTCCCCAGCAGGCACATGCTGAGCCCAGACAGCCCCTGCAGAGCAACACGAACCCAGTCCCAAATCCAGCGCCTCGCGTCACACGCGTTGCACATGGAAACAGGGTTCTATGAGATCTAAGAGCATCCAGCTGACTCCATCCGGATTCATTATGAACACCTAGGAAAAAAAGACCACATCAAATTGGTGGGAATTCAGCTTACTACTTCTCCCGCTCCTGGGTCCCTCCCAGGGGAGCAGAGTGAAGCCAGACTGGCCTGGCCTGCCCTCACAAACCTGCCCTCGCTCTTGCACCAGTCCACAAAGACTTAGTGGAGGACACCAGAAATACAGCGGCGCTTACTACCACCCACCATACCGTTATTGGGGAAACAGCTCACGGCCAAAACAATGGGAGGAAAATACCCTCTGGAGTGGCACATCCTGCACACCTCATAGCACCCTGTGTCACTAAATTTTGTCAGGGGTCAGGAGGACCTGCAGTAGCCCAGCCTCTCCCTGTGCACAGGGACTTGCAGCTCACGTCGCTGCTGCCTGCCCCAAGCATGGCGTGGAGGCTTCCAGGGCATAAATAATTCAAGAGCAGTGAAGAGGATTTCTCCCCCCCTTCCTCCCTTCCCTGGCTTATAACAAATGTTAATTTAATCAATCGGCAGTAAATCTGGCTGGTTGCTGACTCACGGCAGATGGTGCCCCTGCGGGCTGTAGCAGCAGCTTCCCTCCCTCCTTTGGAGATGAACAATGCAGGAGTCCGTTTCCTTGCTTTTTACCTTTTCCCTCTTTTCCTTCAGTTGGTACCAAATGGACACAACTGCAAAATACATCTGAGGCTGAGATGCTGAGCTGGCAACAGGAAGCCCTGGCTGCCAGAGCCTGGCTTGTACATGGCTCTGGATGGACATTATATGGGGCTAATGAGGCCACGAGGTGCACGGGGCTCAAAGGTGCGGCACTGGCACCGACACCAGTATTTTCCAGCACCGAGAGGCTGTTGCAATAGTCCAAAGCCCAGCAGCAGATGTTATCCAGATGCACAGAGGGGCTCACCATGCTGACAACCCTGTGTTTCTGAGATGGCAGGAGCAGGACCCTACTGGGGGTCTGTACCCCCAATGCCCCTGTCCCCACTCTTCATCCCCCACACCCCCAGCTGGGAAGTGAGAGCAGGGCAAGGCTTCCAAGGGCATCAAGGCTTTTGGGAGTGTGAGACAGGCAGCATTTCAGCAAAGAGGTTGATTTTAACAGAGAAATTAAGTACTTTCTGGTTATCATGTGTGGTGCTGATGGTGCTGGTTTCTGCTCACCTGAATATGGGTCATATACCATGTCTGGTTGAGGAACTTTTTTAGAAATGGGAAGAGGAGAGGGGCGAATGATGGGTCTGGCATCAAGATGCAGCTACCTGGGCATGTTAGTTTCATGGGCTGATAGAAAAAGAGGGAAGCAGTTAGACAAAACCATCCAGAAACAAGTATAAAAGTACCCATTACTGCTAAAACAAGTTCACATTTTTGCACTTTTATCAATCTCCCGTAACGTTTTGACCTGTGTAACAGTGTTACAAGGAGGATGTGACAAGACCAAATTGGAAATTGTATGTCAAAATGTTTGCTAAATGAAAATTGGCTTACAATGGAATGGATTTTTTTTTTTTTTTTGCTTGAACATGTCCATTTTTGCTTACAAAAAAATCAATGACAGCTTAAAAAAATTAAAACATTTCTTCAAAAGTTCAATGGGGGAGAAAAAAAAGAAAAGCCTTTCCCTGATGAATGTACCGTTTTCATCAGATAAAACCTATTAATATGAGCTAGAAAGCTTTTACTTAGCGGGTTAAAAAAAAAAAATTACTCCAGTGGCCTTTTTTCGCTGAGATCAAGAGCAGTATGTTTAATATCTGTTACAGCCTCTGTCAGGAGACTACCTGCTGCCTTGGCAGGGGATGCAGTCAATTATCTAATAGGTCCTTCCCGCGGCAGAGTGTCAGGCTGCTGCGGTGCTGCCAGGGCCGGGAGGGATGAAAACAAGGATTCTGGTGGTGTCCCCCCCATGTGTGATGCAAAGTGGGGGCTGTGTCGTGGGTCCTGCAGTGTGCTGCTCCCCCCAGAACTGCCTGATTCCCCTCCAGGAGGACCAAGACGTAGTTTTGAAACATTCATCAGGAACCAGCTGCAGACAGGAGCACCTGATATTGGGTTTTCTGAAAAACAAGTGGCAAATGCCTGGGTCCCAGCAAGTGGTTTGGCTTTGGCTGGTTTTAGATTAAGGTTCCTCATACAGTTTTGGTTAGAGGAAAAGACCTTTATTCTTCATCCATCATTCTGTGTTTCCTCTCCTCCTTGTGCCAGAGGCCTGCTCACCATTTTTTGCAGACATTTTTTGCAGACATTTTTTGCATTCACCACTTCAGCCTACCTTGGGTGTCTTGCACAGATTGCACAGCAGAAACCTCCTCTCTTGGCCTTAGTCTTCCCTCTGTGCTTTGGTCCTTATCTCCCTGGGAAAGGCATGGTGTCTTTTACATCTCGGGTGCTATCCAGACCAGGACCAGCAGATAATTAGCAATGGAAAACAATACCATGACCATTCTTTGGATGTCACTTACCCTGAAATGGGAAGCAGACGAGGACTGTGAGTCAGCAGCACTTGCTGTGGAGAGTGCTCTTTCAATACATTGATTTCATGTTGCGCAGCTCCCTAAAGAGTGTGTGGGGTTTGCTCACAAACTTTGATTTGGCTAATCAGCAGGATTATCTGCTGCGGCATGTCTTGGGGCTCTTGGAAATGAAAGGAATTATAAAAGTGTATTAATATATTACAACATATATTTGCCAGAGGCTCATGCCCAGCACGAGCCCTGGCACCCGCCACAAGGGATGTTGGCAGTGCTCCCAGCACCTCCAGCATCTCCCTCCTCTCCTGCAGGGTCCATGTCCACACTCTGTGCTGGGATGAGATTGCTGCTGTAATACCATCTATTACCACACTAAGTGCTACCTGGAGTGTTTCTCTCTATAGAAAGAATGAACACAACCCTTCCTTGAAGAACCCAGTGTCAATACCACCAAACAAAAGAATAGCCTATGTAATGGGAAGGAATATCCCAACTTCTAGTTCTGTTTTTAATTTGATGTGACTTGAACTTCTGTATCACCTCCATAGGGCACACTGGAACAACACCATTCCAGTTTTCGTGACATGGATAGGTTTTCCCTGTCGCTGTCCATCTGATAATCATTATCAGCCAGTGGTTTGTTTTAAGGAGGCTGAAATCTGGGCTACAGAGTGTGTTTTAATGCATTTTAAGTTGCCTGGTGTTTGCAGCTGCTGTCCCTGCCCTGCAGCACGAAGGTTTCCAGGGCACATGTCACCCATTGAAGCAGCATCTCTTTTCTACCCCAGTGTGTGGCCCTGGTGTTGTGGAGTAATTAATCCTTTCCCCAAGAATGCTAAATGGTTCTTGAGGCAAAACACACATGACATGGTTTCTTTATGATTTTAAAAATCCATTTTTAAACCTGCTTGTAGAAACCTTGAATTTCTGCTAGACCACGATGCTCTGGAGGGGAGCTGCATGACAATTAAAATGCTACCGTTGTTCTGTTTCAATTAGAGGTCCTCCTAATTGCCAAGTCTTCAAGGTTTTTAAACTAGCCTCTCATGAAAGGCTGCAGCAACGTGTGGAGATAGATTGTATTCGCATGTCATCTCACGCCAGCAGCCATCAGAACGGCTACTGCAATGCAACCACATCAGGCTATCACGGCTTGCTTCTTTATTTCTTTTGTCACTGTTGTTCATTACCAAAGAGCTCGGCTGCTGTTCAACAAAGCACTTAAGGCCTTGCTTCATTTGCAGTGAAGTCAATTCCCTTTTGCGGTGCTGCAGCATGTCTACATTAAGGGTTCGTGTGGAAAGCACACCAGATCGCCACTTCTGTTACACCCCCAGCTTCAGCAGGCTGGAAGTGATGCTTTACCTCCCAAAGCACTGCAGAGAGCAGGGGTGCTTAGAAAAAACGTGTGCATATTTCATAGAGATTCTCCAAAATATACCTATTCAATTGAATTTGCTTCTATTCAAAATTAGGATGAGGGCTTCCCTACAGATTCTTAAGTTCATGTGATTGATTAAGGAACACTAAGGTACTGTCCTCCCAAAACTTCGTTTAACTGTTGTCTTTCCTTTTTCAGGGCGTTCCCACTTTACAAAGAAAGTGATGCCGCATTTCCATGCCTGTGTATCCTCAGCACATCATGTGCTGCTCCTTTATTGCAGGGTCCTGCTTGGACAGAGCCGGGTGGTGTGGATTCCCCAGCCGCTGCTATGCTGGCATCGCCAGAGGATGGCTCTCCGACAGACAGCAGCCCCGGGGGAAATGCCATTTGGCAGAGGACTGAACAGGAGGGCAAAAGGGAGAAGAGCCATGGATGGTGCAGCAATGATATTGGGTGTGCATCAGTGCTGGCCCTGTTGCGGCTCCCAGCCTCAAGGCCACCCAGGCACATCCCTCAGTGGCACATGGGGAAACTCCTCCCAGTCAGATCTGATCCCGGTGGTTGCAGAGCCCTTTCCCAGCCAGAGCCTGGAACAGGCAGCGGAGCAAGGACTTTGCTGCTCTCTTTCATTTCAGTGGTGTCTGTCAGCATCAATTCCCTACCAAGGGAAGTTTTGTCATGGCTGTTTATTAAATCCAGCCAAACTCCCCCCAGCTCCATGTTGGGACAGATCTGCCTCCTGCCCACCCAATTGGTCAGTGTCAGAGCAATGCTCTCCAGGGCAGGCTCCTGCCTTTGGTGGGGGACCACTGATTGACAATCCCCACGGCCAGCCTGGCTGCGTGGGTTTTGGTGCCCTGTGGGGTGCAGTCCTCACCCCCCACCCATGGCAGTCCTGGGGCATGGGGCATCTTCCTGGGGGCATTCAGAACTTGCATGTTTGAAGCTTTTTGGCATCAGGAGAGGTGATTTTTATCCCTGTTAGCTACTCACCAGCTTCCATGTCCATCTCACGGCTTTTTTACTCTATTGGTGGTTGTACCACCATGTCATATGCCTCTACTGAAAATAGATAACTGGAGATTTCTTCATCTCATCTGTGAAAAGGGAATGGAGGAAAGCACCCTCTTCTGGTACTTTTGGTGGTGCTTCTCTGCCACTGCCCCTCAGTGCACCATTTGCATCTCGGGGGGGAGGTGCTCTGGGGTGAAAAAAGAGCTGGACTGGTCTGGGTGACTGGAGAAAAATTATTTCCATATGTGTAGAGGTTACTGCCTGCCTGGGAAGGGGATACAGAAAGGAATCAGTGTAGAGATCCTTAAAGCTTATGGCACACAGAGAGAAACAGTGTGGGAGGAAGAGGAAGGAAGTTCACATAGACGAATTTGGGGAGGCTGATTTAAATAAATCCCACAGAAGGGTTTTCTCACAGGAAATATATTTATTGGATCAAGAAGGCAATAAACCAAGCAGATGATCCTTATCGAGGCTTCTGTGCTCGGGGGAAGCAGGGCCAAAGGCAGCCCGATGATAACACAGACGACCTCAGGGGTGATTTGCGTTGAGTGACGCGCTGAAGTTTTACATGCTTCTCAGAAGCCCTGTCATTCAGCCAGTCTCCTTGCTATAAAAAAGGTTAATTGATGCAAACCACATTTTTTCCACCAGCATGTGCCAAAGCAGCCAGTGTATTGTACACACGCAAAACAACAACCAGGCTTTCGCATGGCTTGAATTAGATGGATGACAAGAGCTACCAGGGGGAGTCAATTAAGCTGCAACCTTGGAGTCAAACTTGCAGATTTTATAACAGTGCCTAGTAAATAATGGGTACTTGCACATCTCCCTTCACTAAGAGGCACTAGCATATGTCTTTGAATATGTTCTCCTGGTAATTGCACAGGGAGCATACACATTTGGTCCTGTTGTCTACCATGAATAATGCATAGCGAGGAGGGGGGAGCCGAAAGTGCCAAGCTGCTTGTTTTTAGATGGACTTTTTTATCATTGTTATTTAGATGTCACAGCCATTCTCCTAAAGAATTGCTCCTCTCCTTTTTCACTGCAAAAGTGGGCTTATTTAAGGGGGAAACAAAAAAATGAACCACGGACTAAAGCTAATCTGAGATTATCCATGCAAATTGGCAGCTGAGATTCAGATGTGAAAATCTACCCCTGCTAAAAATGACTAAGAGGATTTCAGCTGAATTTTGGTTTTCTCCTAACTCACTAATCCATGCTGGGGAAAAATCCCCCTGTCCAGTCCCGTTTAGTTTAAGTAACATTAATAATGTTAAGCTGAGGAGGGCAGGTATCGGGATCCATTTTAAGCGCGTGCTGCTGCTGACTGCTGTTGCGCTGCTCACAAAGCAGAGGCTTTGCTTCTCCCCTCAGTATTTCCCACATTTGCGTTAAATCAAAATGGTTAGTCAGCACAGCCGGCTCCTTTGCTTTCAACCTGCTGGGGTATTTTTTCTTAAAACTCCCACTCAAAAGGCAGAGTCAATTCAAAATCCAGGAAGCCTAAGGGCTAAGCAAGCTGCCCAGGGAAAATACAAAGAGTATGTGTTTGCAGGCTGAGGGTTGAATATCTTGTAGGAGCCAGAGCTCCACCTGTGTCTGGATTGTACCTTTGCAGTATTAGCACGCAACGGGAGCATCTTTTGGAGACATCGCCATGCCTGCTCTGCCTGGCGCCAGCAGCCATGGCTGTGAGGAAGCAGTGATGCCTCCCAGACACACAGGCAGTTGCCATTTCCAAGGAAAATTTGTTTAAAATCCAGCTTGCTAGTTAGGTATCTACTGTACAACAGCTTTCACTGTTCATAACACAATATGCGAGTTACCTCCAGCAGCGATGGTTAAACTTGTGCAAATGCATTTACAGCAGCTGACATTGCACGTGCAGATGCTACTGTGTGCAGTATGTAATTGTTTGTCCCTTGTAGCCACCTTTAACTGCTTTGTTACATCTTGTGACATACAAATTGCTTGCTTAGGTTAAGCTAGAGTAGACTGTTACTTATTAATACAAAGAGCTTTTTTTTCCTGCAACAAACCTGCTTGAAGCCCATAGGGGATCCTGAACAGCATGTGCTGAGGTGGAGGTCCCAGTGGGGATTTGCTCAGGGCTTAGCATAAATATGTACTGCCAGCTATAGCTCTTGAGATGTTGCTTAAGCCAGCTCAGCACACGGGGACCCTCCCTTGGAACAGGACTGAGGATGCCATGCCGCTCTTGGTGTGGGCAGAGGATGGTCATGCAAATAGTCCCTATCACGGGACCTGGTGGCAGATCATGGAGAGAGGGGAAGATGCTCACACCAAACACCACCCGATCACCCAAGCACGGTGGCCATGTGGTGCCATGGGGCTGGGACAGCTGCCCTGGTGTGGGGCTGGGAGCAAGGGCCAGGTCAGCCTCCCCACATCACCACCAAACCCCCTTGGACATCCATCCCAAACATGTGGCACGGGAGCTGGAGAGGAAGGAAACAGCAATTTGTGGAGGGTTTGTTGTGTTTTTAAAGGGACTTAAGTCCGCTTGCTTTTAATTTCATTAAAATCCCAGATATTTGGACACGTTCCACGGCTGACTGAAAAATGAGGGGGCTGGAAAGGATTATGTGAAAAAGTTGTCAACATATTCCTCTTCCCACACTCTACACTTCCCTAAAGTGCCCCGAAAACTCCAAAAATGTCAATCAATAATAATTAGCCCACCAGACACAAGTGAGAAAATTCAGGCCCGTGAGCCACCACGTCCCCCCCTCCCCACAAACGCCACCGCACCGCGCTGCAAAGCCGGCGGGTACCGCTGCCAGCCTCGGAGCCTCGCCGGGGGCGTGGGAGGATTTGGACGCGGCAGCAGCCTCAGTGCCAGCTCCGAGCACCAGCAGCCTTGGCAATGAAAGCCATTTCTTCGCATGCTCGTGGCCCGCAGGGATGCAGAGCCTTCAGGGCACACAGACCTGCCCCCAGGGACCTGGACTCCCAAGGGGGGACCCAGGGGGGTGGCCTTGTGGCCCAGCAGCTGGAGGAGGACTAGAGCCCCTCCACTGCAGCTTGCTCCCCTGCCTGCCTGAGGGATTCAGGGGATTTGGCCTGGCAGCCAGTATTAGCATCTAGGCAAAGATATAGTCAGGAGCTGTCTTGCTTGGATAGCCTGGAAATGTCAGGGCTGCATCTCACCTGCTCCCGTAAGAACAGCTGTTGATGCAGCAGCAGCATTTTTTAATGCCACAAGAGAGCTAGATTTCAGGAAAAGCTTAGAAAGAGCTGCCAAGGCTTGTGCCAAAGACATTTGGGAGGGAAAGAGCATTTCTAACCCCCCCCCACTGATGAGTGCAGACCCCTCCACTTGATATTAATCACACGTTGGTGGCGCCTGGCTCCAGTACAGGGCTTTTTCCTCTGAAGAAATTCCTCTGAACTAATGAATGCCATTTAGCTAGAGTGTGTCAGAGGCCTGAATGCACCCAGGAAATCATCCCTGAGCAGAGATGGTCCCTCTCTGGGTTCAAGGTCTACTTGATGTATTTTAACATTTAGATGCCTGGGAAAAGTCTGTGTTTTTTGTAACTGCCATTTTATTGTTGTCACTAGATTTATGAACACATAAAAAGGGCCCAGTTTACAAGTTAAACTCTTAGAATGGTCTCCTTTTACCTGGCAGTAAACAGGTAAAATGCCTTTACTCTTCCTCCGTCATGGTGGGACTTTGCACTCCCACTCTGCTCAGGTCTGGGGGGTGCTTTGCTCAGCTGCAACGTGACCCAGGGCTTCCAGTTTCTGGTGGATGTAAGTAGCTGAAACTGTCTTGTTTTCCAAACAAAAGCCATCGTGCACGCATATGAGCACATCGCCACACGCAGCCACGCTGCAAATGATGCAACCAGTGCTGGAAATGCATCAGGGCCCCAGAGGGAGCTGCTGGCGACTGGTGCTAACAGAGGCTGTCATCTCCTGCTCTCCACAGCTGCAAGACACCATGGTCAGATCACTGAGTTTGGGGGGCATTGCAAAATCAGGACAAGCAGTGTAGTTAGTGGAGAGGCTGATATATTTCACTTTGAGGACTCAGAAAGAGGTTTTACGAGATTTTAATTATCCCATGTTTTAATTATTGATTGATCAGTCCCCCAGTGAAGCAAGATTGCCAAAAAGGGGGTTTCAGGATGGAGTAAAGCCCATCTGTGTCTCTCTGGGTGTTAGTTGCTCGAGGAAAATTCAGTAGGGCTGTTCCCTGTGCACTAAAATACAGACAGTATGGAAAGGAGCCTGGTTCATTACTAAATACAGGCAGGCATCAGTCCATCAGGAGGGATGTCTTTAGCCTTCACCTGATTTTCCATCTCCTCAGACCGCCAGTCATCAGTATTCAGAGGCAAAGACAGCTGCCTCTGACCCATGGCCAGCAGTGATCCCCCCTTCACAGAGCTGGAGTTACCTGAACCCACAGCACTGGCACACAGACTTCCTCACCTCTCTCCCTTTCTTCTGCCACCTTCCACTGCTCTCCTCCCATCTCCTCCCTCCGGCCCAAGGACCCTTTGTTGCCCTTCTTTGCCACCATGGAGCCCCATTCCCCAGTGGTGCCCATGGGCTGGTACCTGCCACGGCCATGCAGAGGCTTTGGTTTTGCAGGGGATCAGCCCCGCTTGCCCACACCTATGCTCTGAGGAAGAGGCAAAAACCCCATTGCCCACAGAAGTGCCATTGGTACCTGCACCAAGGTCATCTCTGCCCTGTCCCTGGGGCACTGCCAGAGCTGTGCCAGGGGCTGCTGGAGGGGTTGGGCACCATGTGCAGCTACAGGCCTGCACCCATGGTTCAGCACAGAACAGAGAGGAACACTGCACACCTGTGACCAGCATACGGTGCTCAGGACAGAGAGATGGACAGATGGATGCTCAGGTACAGCATCCCCAAACCTCCTTGTCCTGCAGGCCGTAAAAGCAGAGGAAAGACTTGTGCTCTGTCAAGGACAGAATGGCAAAATTGTCCTGTAACAGCCCATTCTGGCCATCATGTGGAATGGTGGGAGGCACTGGCTCATTTGTTCCCAATCCCCTCCAATATCCCCAGCCTCCCCTCCTCTGGGGCCAGCGCTGCCCAGCAGGGTCTGCACCAGCGGGTCACACCCTGTACCTGAGTGTGCTGGGCCACTCCCTGCCCTGAACTCCCCTGCAAAGAGGGAGACATGTGCTTCAGTTTAGCAGCATGAGGAGTCCCACCGGGGCTAATTATAACTCCTAGGATTTTATCAGCAATTAGCTCAGCACGGATGGTCACATATCTGCACAGTTCCAGCAGTTATTATCAGCTGGGCTGGTAGTAATGCTGGTTCCTAATTTTCCCAAGCATTCCCCGTCATAAAGCCTTGCTTTTGGTCACTCACAGTGTTGCCAAACTTTTAACTGTTTACACAGGCATTCTCCATCCCGAGAATCTGCCTTCAAGGAGGTTTTATTTATGTCTGGAAAGATTTCTTTCAGGCTAAGAGAAAGAAATTACTTTGCTAATCGAAAGTGCACTCTGGTTTTAGGCATCTCTGGGCTTTCCCTAGTTTGACTTTGGCAACTGGATACTTTGTAAATGTGGTTTTTGGAGTGCGTAGCCCATGTAACTCACTACTGAGAAATCTCATGGGCCAGAGGAACTTTGTTTTGTTCCCTGACACAGCAGGAGGTAGTCACAGTGTCAGGTCACCATGACTTCTGGCTTATTGCTTCTCTCTGGCGCCACCAGCACATGAGGTTTGCATCCATTAACCGCTGTAATGCCTGGCTGCTTTTTGCCAGAACAGACTATACTGAGACAAACCCACCCCTGCAGTTCAGTGTTCGTATCTCGGGGGTCTGTACAGATGCTAACGCAGGAGGAAATGCTGGCCAGGATGCTTCCTCTGTGAGAGCAGTGAGGCACAGGAACACCACAAGAGATGTGCTGCAAAGCCCAGCAGTGTTGGGGCGGAGCAGCTCTGACTGGGGGGTCTGCAGTAATCCCTGGGTGATGGGACTGGAGAGACCGTGAGGATGAGGGGAGCTTGAGCAGGGACGGTGGGTTGAGTCTCCCCAGGGGAATTGCCTCCCCTGAAAGGTGTCAGGGAGAAAGAGGAGTATTAGGGCTGAGCAGAGATGAAGGGCAGTACATTTCTTGGCACCACATCACTGCAAGCACCTCCTTGGAGCAAAGGGGTGAAGATGCAGAGAAAACTGGGAAAGAAAAGGGAAGAACTGATGGGGGAGAGGTAGCAAGGAATGAAAGGACAGGGTGGAGACATTGGGCTGGCAGGATGATTAGCACCAGATGGCAGGTATCAATTATTTACCATTTATGTACAATAAAAAAATACAACTTAACGATGGGAAGGGCACGAAACAAGCTCAATAGCGATTCAAAAGCATATGGAAATAAAATGCAGCAAATTAAGGGGTTGTAATAAATGTGCATCGTTGGTTGTAATGCCCCTGCAAGAATTACAAATGTGAAGCCTTTGTGAATTACACTTAAAAATAAATGTAACATAAAAAAGAAATAAGGTACACAAATAACTTTACATTCAGGCATTTATAAAATAAAATCTGTTTGCAGCAGCTAATTAGAAAAAGGGCTGTAATGAGCCTCATTTTTCTTTACCTTAGAGAAAAGGCTGAGATGTTAGAAGTGGATATATGTATGGTGGGTGCCATTAAAAACTCAACTTCCCTAACTTTCCACTCAATTTCAGAGATGAGATATCTCTTTTCCAAAGGTAGGAGCTGAAACTGTGTGCCATTAAATCTCTGCTGTGTCTGGAGAGGCCATCTGTACCTCCCTGCAGATGTCTCAGTGCTGGCACTGCCTTCCTTTAGTATTACCACTATTACTCAATTCCTGTGTCAATAAACTAATATTGACTGGTGGGAAAAGACATGACCACCCTGAACTTGAAATGTGCAACTCCTAGTGAAGATCCTGTGTTGCTGTAAGTAGTATTTTTTTGTTTACCATAGGATGGGTACTGTTGAAATTGGCAGAGTGAACTTAGCACAGTGAGCAGGGCCAGGGCCACCCAAGCCACATGCTTTGTGTAAAACAATATGTCAGAAACAGAACAAGATCAAAACAGATTACTCATCTCTAGTGGATTAGAAATTCTACTTCAAAATATCATTAAAATGATCACTTCCCAAAGAGCATTTGCTTGTCCCTAAACAACACTTTCCAACAGCTGTACAGTGAAGGCAAATCAGCCCTGCTTTTTGGTTTGCTCCCCCCACCCCCAAATTATTGGCAACCACTTCGAAGTTCTGCAAAAATGATGTTTCCAGGCCAGAGGCCTGGAGAAGGTTTGTTCATCACTTAAATTGCATTTTCCACCCTTGTTTCCTAAGGAGCACTGGTATAGAAGCAAGCAATTATCAGAAGGGGCCAGCCTCATGCCCTGAAGTTTTTCTGGTAGAAAATCATTTGGAGAGCAGGGACGTGTCCCAGAGAGGCTGTGGGCAGCAATGCTAATAGGCAGGATGATGGGCACAATGATGAGCAGCGTGGCTGCTCCCAGCCTGGAAAAGCTTTGCCAGGTGAGATGACAGCAGCCAGGCTGCAGAACAGCGGTGTGGGCCACAACCCCACCATGTGGATGGAACAGAGAGACACCACTTACCCTAAAGTTCTTGCATTCACCTTGCACACCAGCATCACTTCCATATTTTTAAATATTTAATCTTTTCAGTCTGGTTGCCATGGGAACCTTCATGTAGAAATCTGGACTTTGGGTTAATCAGAAGGTTCCTTTGCACAGCTGGGAAGCCAGGTTTCCCCCACTGAGGTGCCAGCATGGCACTGTCCCTTGCCAAAGGTGTTGGCTTTGCCTCGCTTAAGGGTATTTTAGTATCAGCCTCTAATACACCATCACTGAAGCCTTGGAAAATCCTCTCCCTAACACACAAATAATTCCTACTGGAAGTCATGGGCTGACTCAAAGGACTTATTTTGGAAAAAGATCTTCTGCACAAGCACTCTAGGAAACATCTGTAGCAATTGGTCGAACACCACAGGATGGCTCTGGTTCCCCCTGCACATGCTGCTGGGCAAGAGAGCAGAGACCAGAGCAGCCTTTCACCTGCAAGAAGAAAAGGGCTCTGAATTCTCATGATGGGCTGAAGGCAATCATTCACTTGCTCATTTTAACACCTCTGTGAGCAGCAGGGGTTTGGACTGAGAACACAGAATAAAGCATGCAGGTTATCAGCAGGGCTCAGCCTCTCCAATTTGGCCAGCATACACTGTGTGAGAAGACAAGCGCAATTAGGAATTCTGTAATCCTTTCACAGATCACCTTTTTTGCCTTTCGTCATTTTCTGGTTTGTGGTGGAAAGTGCTCAGTCCGCTACAGAGCACAAGCAACTGCACCTCCTGACGCTGGCAGTGAAATGCTTCCCCCTGTTTGAGCCCCCTCCAGCAGTCTCCTGTTCCCACACCACTCGCATGGTACATCTTACCGCTGAGTTACTGGGAACTACGGTGTGACCAAAGTACAGACTTCTCATCCCATACAGCTGTCTCAAATACCCCCTAAATGGTCCTCAGCCATAGGAGTGTACGAGAGTGGGAGATGCTGGTGGAAACACAGCATTGGTCACGGCCACAGTGCCGGCGGCACAGGGTTTCATGGAGCAGAAACAAGCGTTACACGGTGTTTTACTGCTCATAATGACTGGGGCGTGTTAGCCAGGTCATCCTTAATGGCCTCATCCCAAGCTTTTCATTTGGCATGGAGGATTTTACACTACTAACCCCTAAGTGGGAGCAAATCAGTGGCTCTTGCTCTGTTTTCCTGGCCACTTTACCCTTGTGTCACCCAGGGAAAGCAAGGTGTGACTGGTCACCCCTGCACCCAACCTCTGACAGTGGTGGGGAGGAGGAGAGGGCTCCCTCTGCACTGCCAGCACTGCTCTGTCTTCCCTTCTATTTTTAGATGTCTCCTCCCACTCTTGTTTAAATATATTACCTAGATCCATAATATTTGCCAGCTGGGGGTAGTAACGCTGGCTCCCAAGATGCCTGCAGCATTTACACAAAATTAGGCAATGGAATAAAACTGTCTCAGCAATTACGTGAGAGATGATGGTGAGCCAAAAAGAAAAATGTATGCAAAAGGTGTGCTCTCCTGCCAACACATTAGGACTAAATTACAGAGTCCGTGAGTCTTCAAATAAGTTAAACATTGTATTACAAATTTAGTGTCAATTAACAGATTCAATAGGAAAACAAGCTTATTGCCTAGCAGCTACAGCACAAGGCAAACAGTGATGACCTTCTCTCCTGTTATCAAATTACACATTAAAAAGAAAAACCAAATTAAAACTGTTTCCTCAATGTTGTCACTTTTCAGCCCTCCTCTGTTCCAAGTCGGCCCAGGTGCTGCAGCCAGCCAGTGATGGGTGGAAGCCACACAAGCCTCTTCCCAGCTCCTCTGCAGCCCTGCCTGAGCCTTGGCACATACTGGTTATTCCATGACCTCTGTGCCTCCTGACCAGGGCCAAGACCCAGCCGTGCTGATCAGCTCCGCTACGGCCACTTTCAAGCACAGTGGCTCCAGGGAGCAGGGCCAGGGCCCAGAGCAACCCCCAGGTTGGGTGCTGTGACCAGTGGGAACAGGTCCGCCCCTCCGTGTCCCCTCCAACAGTGTTTCAGCAAACAACTCGCTGCCGACTGCCCTTTTTTATTACTTTACAGCACAGTTTTTCCTCAAATTTTATGGCATTTCATTAGAGCCGCCAGAAGGTGATACTGCCCCCTTTCCAGAAGTGAAATAAATTCAAGTTTTATCGCTTCTGGAAATGCTGGAACAGCTGTCAGGACATTTGATAGATTCTCTCAATTACAGGACTTGTGGAGCATTTTATACTTACATCCACACCCAAGACTAATATACTGTACGAGATGTTTGTTTCCCCCCTTATCTCTTTGCATCTCCCTTCCTAACAATGGTCAATTGGTTACTTTTCTCCTAATTCCTTTCTTTATGGTAACCCTTTTTCCTCCCTAATAATCATGTAGCATTTTCCTTGTTATTTCCAATAACACTTAACTTCTCTATACAAGCAGGTGGTGACCCCAGAACTGGCAAGTGCCCCTGTGGCAGCTTAATCAAGAGAGCATTTTCCCCCAGTCCTGTCAGCTTTTGGTTTGGATTTCATGGGGACAGAGGTTGAGTGAGGAAGACTGACTCTCTGGGCTGCCCTCTGCCTTCTGGTCACAGTTTCCTTGGAAATAAACCTCCTATCTACCTCCTCATTGATTTTGCAGCTTCCCGGTGCAGGCAACACTCCACATGCTGAGACGTGTCTGCAGGTCCTCCCTGTCTAGGCCACGGAATGCAGGAGGCAGCCCATGGCTTTCTCCACCTCCTAAAGACATCCCTGACAGATGAACACTCATTTCCCAGCACTCCCAAGGGAGCCCTTCTCATCCGGGCTGCTCCAGGGACTGTTTTCCAAGTGGTCTATAAGAAATAATTTCTCGGGCTCTTCTCTGCCCTGTCATGTATCTGACAGGCTGTATCAGCTCATGCACCATCACCAACACATCCCATATTGATGGAGGCATTATCTCCTTGCTTGCTCCTATCTTTTGGTGAGGATGCCCCACCAAGGCCCAAAGATTGATGGAGATACATATTTTGCCAGCGTGAAATTATCTAGGCTCACCAATGAAATGCACATGGATGCCAAATTACACCTTTCCCTTCCTTCTGTCTGTAACCTGAAGTGGAGCAGCAGCTCAAGGTCTGCAGCTCTCTGAGGCAGTGAGCAGCACAGGGGTTCAGACAGAAACACCCCCTTAAGTCCTGCCCCCAAAGTGAGGAGAGGGTTGGGGGCAGCAGAGCCAAGCACTGTTGAAATAGGCTGCTACTGCTTTGTGTCACTTAAAATAAGCATTTTAAAACTGTGCCTTCCTCTGAGGCAGAGGGAGAGGAAATCCTGCAGAAGCAAGTGCCCCAGCACTATGTGTACCGCTAGAAAAAGTTTCAATGGTCATACAAGGCACATGTGTGTTTTGAGATTTGCCTCATTTAACCCAAAACCTCATCTCTTTGAGAAGATGGGGGTAGCCGAGGGAAGGAGGTGTCCACTTGCTGTAGGAGCAGGAGCGAAATAGAGCTGAGATGAAGATGTA
This sequence comes from Lophotriccus pileatus, assembly GCA_035583135.1. Lineage (NCBI taxonomy): Eukaryota > Metazoa > Chordata > Aves > Passeriformes > Tyrannidae > Lophotriccus > Lophotriccus pileatus. The sequence continues at coordinate 26,527,480 of JAWWES010000171.1, forward strand.
ACCCATCCTAGAGGAGGTCCAGCATTCATACTGTCTCGTTACCAAGAGCAGGCTCTATCTGGGTTTTCCACTTCCCCCATCCCCCGCCATTCCATCCATAAGAACTGACAGAAATCTGAAAGAGTGGCTTCTTTAGAACACCACAGATCCATGCAAATTTCCACAAGCTAAGGTGTGATCCCAGATTTATTCAAATTAGAACAATTAAGGCAATTAAAGGCAAAGAAGTGCTTGGGGAAGGGGGGAATCTACTACCAAACAAAATTGCTATTACAGTCTTATCAAACTGACACAAAAAGATTAAAAAGCTGATTTACATTAAAAAAAAAAAGGAGAAGAATAAAAAGACTAGTGTTCCTTAAAATAGATAACACATCCTGCTGAGAAAATCACTCCACACATACAAGAGAAGCAAAGGTGATTATATATAACAAAACTAATCTTCTCTATTGCTTTAATCACCTCAGACCATTTCACCTGCTTATTTGGAAACTGTTAAACCAAGAAAAAAATTATCGTGAGAACGTCCTCATTTCCAGCGCTGTGCTCGAATGGGCTTGTTTTCCTAGACATCCACCCCTGGAGTCTTTAACAACAGCCATTGCTCCGCAAGACAAATGTTTGTTTAAGACTATTCTGTAGTTAATACATATATTCATGACTCCAGTGAAATGCAGCAAGGAAAGAGGGTACTGGGAAGCCATGGGTGACCCACCAGGGTCATGGCAGGAATCTGTCCTGCTGCTGCTGATAGCTAGCAGTAAATTTTGCCCAAATTTTATGGGTGTGTAGTATGAGGGCCTGGGCATGGGGTGCACAAAGGCAGCCCTGCACGTTTTCTTTCCAAAATCCTGGCTGCCAAGGTCAGAATGGAGCTTATCTGGGACTGTTCACAGAGCTAGAGATGAGTGGAATGAGCAAGAATGAGCTCTGGAAAGAGCAAGATGAGGGGTGGTTGTCCTTCTTTTCATGGGGCATCTTCCACCCAGAGGCTCTGGGAGCTCCTTGCATGCCAAAACCACCGTCACTGGGACCCACAGATGGTCAGCAGCTCATACCCACACCCTATCACGGGTCAGCACCAGAGAGGGTGAGTATTGCATGTGGTGAACAGTAAGAGAGGCCTCAGGTTGGCAGAGCAGATTTAGCCCTGCAGTGCTGTCAGCTGGGGTCAGTTCAGAGGAGCAGTGTTTGCGCACACCCATGTGCACACGTGTAGATGTGTGTGACCCACAGCAGTGCCCAGGGGAGCACAGAGCCTCTGCATGCCCGTGGCTGACCCCCTGCCCTGCACACTAGATCGACACACAGCCTGCAAGCAGCTGTGGCACTGCTGGTGCTGACCTGGCAGCCAGGAGCTGGGGACTCACTGCCGCATTCCGGGGGGTGGGAAACTGCAGTGACCACCACAGGCAAAGGCTAAGATGTGGTGTTAAAGCAAATGGATTTCATTCGCTGATGCTCTGGCTTCCAGCTTGGGTGAGCTGGGAAGAGCCCCAGCTTTCAGGTGCACACAGCTTGTCAAGGCTGCCACCTCTGCACTGGTAGCAAGAGCTGTAGCAGCTCACCGGGCTACAGGAACCTCAACACACTGCGTCCACAAAGATGAACATGTTGACCCTCTGGCACATGTGCATGGTTATCTTGATATTAATCATTTTTGATACTGGGATGCAATACCTCTTCTGCTAAATCAGATGTAGCACATTAAGTGACAGCTCTTTCTTTGCCCAAGTAGCAGTTTGGGAGGTTTTACAGACAGTTTATTGTTATATGTCACATCTTCGGTCCCGCTGAAGCCCATGGAAACTCACTGACACAGCAAGCTTTGTGTCAGGGCTACAGCAAGTAAATAAACATGTGGAGAGGAGGCTTCCAAGCAGCAACAGCCTGGGCTGGCACCGGGTGCCCCTGCTATCACTGGCAGCTCCATGTTGCGGTGGTAAATTCTTGCATGTCTCCAAAACTCACCCCAAACGCCTCACTCATTTTGCTTACAAATGCAGTTCCACCATGATCTCCAAATTCAGGGCTGGCATGAGTGATACGTGTTATCCTGGGATGTCAGCAAGGACAGGTAAAAAATTCCCTTTTCCAGTTACTGCTTTACAAATCAGTTCAGGCAAGAAATATGTGCACCACCCTTTCAGAGACTCATTAGCTCCAAAACCTGGGATATTGAGGAGAAGATATCCAGCCTGGGTGCATGGAGAGAATGAGAGAACAGCGAGCATCCTTCTCCCAGCCGTAAATCACAGAAATCGAATTAGATCATCTCAAATTGAGGGACAAAAAGCCAGTTATAGATCCATTTTGCAACGCCAGCTGACATGGCTTCCATTTGTGACTCGCTGAGTGACATTACTTATCCTGAGTGCTCCTCTGACAATATAAGCTCTTAATGTGAAGACGTGTAAAATTACAGCAAAATGAATGAAATCCAGGATATTATGTAAAGTTTACAGAGTTGCTTTTTTTTTCCTTTTTTTAATTTTTTTGTTCCCTTTTTGAGGCATCCTCTCAATTTCTGCCTTCTAAATGAGGGTCTGGGCAATGCATCAGCTGACAGTGCCTGCATAGAGCAATGGGCTTTTCTACTTTTGATGCATCTGAGCAACTTGAAACTAATACTAGCGTGCACTGTACAGCGAATAGACCTTCATGTTGATGAGTCAAGTCCTGCAGCACTTAAAAGCAATCTTTGCTGAAGTGTCCTATGTATCTCCATCTTCAAAGTGCAGCACACTTATGGAAATTGCAGCTGCTGTGATGCTATTTGTCTGGAAGAAGGCATTACAGGTGACATATGAACCTGATTTCTCAAACAAATGAGGTCTGTGAGAGGATTAAGGAAACATCAATAAATTAAGATGCAGAATAAAGTTCCTGCTGTCTTCCTTGGCCTCTCTCTTGTTGGCTTGAGAGTCAAGTGCTCACGACTGCATACTTGGCAGAGCACCAGGCATCCCTCTCTTACCTACTGCTATAATACAGGCAGATCTTATGTCATGATTCCCCTTCAGCAGAGCAGGCAAACCTGAGTCCCCAGGGCTCTTGGCAGTGACCACTCTGCAGCCACCTGCTGCCAGCCCCTGTGAGCGTGGCATCCAGCCTGCAAAATGCAGATTTATCTTCAAGGTTTTTTTCTGTTTCTAGCTGTGCACTGCAAACTCACATCATGCCTGTTCCTGAAATCCATCAGAGATAGCATGGAGATGTCGGTCTGTCCAGGAGCACAGGCATGCAGGCGGCTCCTGGGTCTTGGGGTATAGCCTGTGTCCCTACACCAAATGGGGGATCCCTAGGGAGGGCAGTCACCTCAATTCAAGACCCACATGTAGATTTCTGTGTTCCTACAGTGTTCTTTGTGTGTGAAACAGGGTTAAATGCAAGGTGAGAAAAGTTTCTTTCTCTGCAGTGACCCCAGGAACGATGTAATTAAACCCGTATCGCAGCCCCCTTTGCAGCAGCCCCTCTCACAGCTGCACTTCCCAAGAACAAATATAGGAAGGGAAATCAAATTCCTGCTGCCATCTTCAGCTCTGCCCTGATAATGCATGTGCAGCAGGGCTGTGCAGGGACAACATGCTGGGTCACCACAGCCCCCAAAAGTCCTGAAGGCAGACCCCGGTCCTAGCAGCCCACGGGAGGAGCACCTCACACTGTGTCAGGAGAGGGCGCTGGCCAAACCAGCATGCAGACAGTCCCAGGGCCATTTCCCCAGACAGACACCACTCCAAAATCAGCATCCAAGAAAAATATTGTTTGAATGAATCTCATGAAGATTTGCAGTGACAAAGCAAGGCATTACCATATCTCAATTTTCTTCAAAACAGATTTTTTTTGTCGTTGCATTGGATATTAATGGAATTTTTTTAGAAAGGGTGAAAAGCCTCCAAGCCATGAAGGTCTGTACCAGCCAAACAATTTGGACTGATCTGAACTACTTTTTCCTGAGTTGGTCAGAAAATGCACTGTCGTGTGACTCCACAGACTGCAAGGGAAAAAACACGCAGTAAGAAATTACGGGGTTTTTTATGAGCACAAATCCAGGTGGAGAAGGTCAAGGGTAGGAAGGCAAACAAAGGGGACCTGGTCTGACCAAGGTTACAGCAGATGCTATCATCAGTACCCACATTTGGTTGAAGCAGTTGGCCAGTGCTATCACCTCAGGACAGGACAGTCCACACCAGGAGTTAGGAAAGAGCAGGAGGTAAAGGAGCAAGAGGAAAAGCAACTTGCCTCTGCCTTTAGGCCCTCACCTTTCCTGACTGCAGTGGAAGAAGGGCAGCAATGCCCAGGCCCCAGAGAGTAGACTGGAAGCGTACGAGCTGTGCTAGCAGCATGAATCCCACACTGGAGCTGGCTGCAAGCCCTTTTACTTTTTGTCAGCACAGTCTGCCTCACGGGAACAAGGGAAATCTCCAAACCTGGAACATAACAAAGGCATCAAACAAAGACACAAAAGTATTTCTATTTGTTTCATTGCAGGTAATGGGTGGCAGCTACCAGTCTGAGATCAAGTCTTGCTCTGCTGAAAACCTCCAGCTGACACATCACCAGTCATTTTACAGCCTGCCATTACACATATACGGTCATTATACCTCTTTTCTATGCTATTTGCAGCCTCAGGACTTTTTGCTTAGGCTGCACATAAGTTCTTGTTTGGAAGATTTAAAAGGAGAAAAAAATAACAATCTTGATCTCCCAGAAGCTGCCTCGGTGCCAGGGAGAGGGACCATGCTGGTGCCCCAGCAGGGTGCGCACTTAAAGAGAATTATCAGTGTAACTCAAAGTACATACATAGTAGACATGGTAGTGTTCCAAACCCCAGATACCTATCTCATCCTACATACTTCCAGGCATGGTACACCATTATTTCTATTGCATCTTGCATTAAGCCCATCTTAAGCAGGACTCAAAGAGTTTGATTTTACTTGCAGGTTGTCCTAGGAAAATCTAGTGATTAACTAAACCTTTTTTCATAGTAGTTTTTCTTACCTGTAGCAATAACACCTGTGTTTCTGTAGCTATGAAATATGTAATCCCAGAGGCGCTACCAACCTTTGCTGATGGGCTCACCTTTGGCTATAGGCAGGTCTGTCTTGGAGCCAACTGGCATTGCTTCCATCGGGCACTGGGGAAGCCTCTGGCAGTTTCTCACAGAAGCCACCCTTGTAGCCTTGACTCAAAGTCTGCCTTTTCCCAGTTGTATCCTTTCTTCAGATAAGAAATATCACCTCTGCCTACAAACTTTTCACCACTTGAGCCACCTCCCCACAGACATGTCATGAGAGAAATGATGAGGAAAGGAATGATCAAAGAATACTATTATCAGGATTTTTGGCAGCAGATATCATTCCAAATGTAGGCATGACAGACACTGCTCTGAAGCACTGATGGGCTCATGTCTGCGTAGCAGCCCAGGCTGGGTGAGATGTCCTCAGCAAGCAGGGATCCTGCACAAAGAAAACAGTGCTGGGGAAAAACAAACTTCCCCCCTGAAGGTGTCTGACCTGGGGTAGTTCATGTGAGCCAGCCTAACAGAGCAGACACCATCACCCAAATTTTAATTTGGTTAAGTGATGGCACCTGGCCCACTAACGTCTGCAGATGAAGATAACCCCAAGTTATCTGGCCTTCACAGCTGTTTAACCTGAGGTTATTCCTCTTGGACTGAGGTTGTCATGCTCTAATAGAGCTCTGGCTGTTCTTACAGAAACAGTATGTTTCTGTTAACTAGCAGTTAATGCTGCAGCATGGTGCTTTCTCTTGCATTTTTGGGTTTCTCTGGCTCCCACGCTTCTGCCTTGCTGAGATGTTTGTATCAGCCAACTCATGGAAATCTGGCATTAAAATGGTACTGTGTTGTGCTGTTTTCTCACTCTGTAGTTCATGATTCCTCCCATTCCTCTTAAATCACCGTTACCATAAGGGCTGCCAAGCCTCAAAGACAAAAGCAGCTTCTTGTTTGACATGTAGTTGATGTTGTAGACATGACAGAAGTGGCGGTGACTGCAAGCCCAGAGAATGAGAGGATTATGCAATTCAGTGCTTAGGAATGCAAAAACTGCTTTAACTCAGGGCAGGTCTCATGTCCACCATGAGAATCTGTGGTTGGAGACCTCAGGAGCAAGGTCAGACCTGGCTGTGGCTTTGCAAAGGATGAAGTTCCTACTATATTTCCATTTTGCAGAAATGAAGATTGTTCCAGATACAGTTCACCAGAAACTCTGTATTGGAGCAAGAAACCTGGATAGGCAGTGTTCAATTTGTTCCTTCTCCGCTAAAAGCATCCACAAATGAAATCAAACTGGATCTTTACATTGGTTTTGTTTGCTTATGCTCCCGAAAGAGATAAATGTATTTGGCAGACTGAGACAGGTGTGGTGGGCATAGGACTAGAGATCACCTATGCCCCAGAGCTAAATAAACATGAGGAAATATTATCCACTAAGCAACCTCAGGTGCCCACATGCTGCATCCGAATGCTGCAGCATTCTTGCTGCTGTTCTACTTAATCTCTTCCTACAGATAGAAAAGGGCAAGAGAGTTCCTCTCCTGGAATAACTTACTCTCCAGTCAGAGCAGACTCTTTCCAAGGTGATGCTATTCAAATTAAACCACAAATCTTCTCTTCTAGGGATAACACTCTGCTGCCTTCCCAAACCTGTTCTCATTTTCTTTTGCCATTTTGACACCATTAGCCTTCCGTAAGTGCTAGCACACACACAGAGATAATTCTGTTAATTTTATCGTGCTTGGAAAGGCACAGAACAGCCTAAACTCAGCCAAATGCTTGGCTTTGCCTTTTCCGCATCACATAACATCCTTTTGTATATGGCTCTGCATGGCAACTCATTTATATCAAATCTTACCAGTTAAGGGAGAGGGGAAAGGGGGCCAATCAATAGTTATCTTGCCAAGGAGGTCTGCAGTCAGTAGCCTCCAGCTTTGCTGTGCACAGGACCAGCTCACAGCTCTGCCTGCTGCCCAGCCAGGGCACTGCTGTGGAGCCCAGGGCTCTGCACACACCATGGGTCAGCAGGGACAGCCCACGGCGAGGCCACATGGACAGACAGACACCTGAGGAGCACCTCACAGCCAGCTGGGCTCTCTGGGCACCACCAGCATGACGGGGCTGGTGGTGGCTGGGTGTTTGAAAACACAAAACCTTTGTGCCCTTGGGATGAGGGGGACTGGCAGAATGGGAGGCAAGTGTGCATTTCCACAGCTGCATGAACAGGGGTTTTCAAAAAAAAGGATGCTTTGTATTTAAGCTAAAGTGAGGAGCTGCTCTTCAGATACTAATTTCTCCTGCATATTTTCATGCAGACAGTCCCAGGGCCATTTCCCCAGCCCTCAGCAGCAGCTCACTGGGGCTGGCTGGGAGCAGCCGACAAGGCAGGTAAGCATTGCAGCATCAGGAGCCCCTGGGCAACACTGAAAATGCTGTTGAGCATGTTCCCAGCAGTGGCATGTGAGGGTCTCTTCAGTGGTACTGGGGGTCATGATCCCAAAGAGGGGGACACCATATCAGACGGGGACCTTGGGGCTGGCTGGAGGCCACTTCCCACATCAGCCCTCACCTACCCCCTGGGGATTATCCCCAGGGAGAGAGACAGAGGAACAAAGAAAACATTGGTACCCCAATTAACTAAGGTTTTTTAAACTAGCAGATCCTTTCTCTACACACAGTTTTTTCTTCAAGCACGGTGTAGAAAAAAATCGATTTGTTTTTCTCAGTCCAATTCCCTCCTGTCTAATAGGTCTGTTGTAAACGCCAATTCTACTGTCATTTACACTGTGCCCATCTGAGCTATTTTATCAATAGTTAAATAAGAATACTTTAAAGTAATGTGATTTTTTATTTGAATTCCAATTTACGTTTGGATGGTTTGACACAAATCTAGTAAGGAAGGCTCACTATTTTCGTAGAACAAATTAAATTATTTGTTATATAGCCACACAAGTAAATATGTTACATCATTGGATAAATAAATACTTGTGATCAGATACAGTATCTCATTCTTACCTAACACATAATAGCAAGGCTATTGGAAGTATTGTACAAATCACTACACTTTAATAGTTAGCAGTCCATGAAAATCAACCAGAAAGACAATAGGCAAGAAAAAGCACAAAAAAACCCCCCCTAAACCTAGTTGTCTGAACCAAGACTTCCTGCATGCTGGTTTATCTCTGATTCAAAGCAGCTTAGACTCATTTTCACTTAAGCCAGTGCCCGTGGGCAGAGAGGTCAAAGCGTAATTAGTTGCGCAGAAGATGGCGGAGGTGGATAAAATGTGATGATGGACCCTGCTGGTGGAATGGGTGATAGGGATGGGGATGGACAATGGCAATGTGCCACCAGAAACTGGGTACAGTTAAAGCTGCGGAGCCCAAATTAGTACCTGCACAATGAAATGGCCAAAATCACTCATTTGCAAGGGGTTTGGGAGAGAGCATTGATCTCAGTTCATGTTGTCAGACAACGCTTTCCTTCTGACTGTGGAAGAGAAAATCAGTTCGTTTTAAGCTGATAAACACAGCCCAGCTGGGACCCAATTTGTTGTTTGGATATTACAGGCTGAGAGACAGACTGGAGTCCTGGCATGTTTTAAAGAAATTGTGGCTTCCTCATGCAGATAAATTAGTAATAGATAGCACACGCCTGCGATGGAAACTGAAGAGGGCTAATGGTAATCATTCTTCTCTTCCACCCATTGTCTTTTTTTCCCAACATTCTGCTTCTGATCAACCTGCATTACTTTTTAAATGTTTTCACTATTTTTTTCTTTTCTGAACAGCCTCTTCCTCTTTCCCATAACTCTTGCAACCTGGGTTTATAATAAGTGGACATGCTAAGAAATTTTGCTGCTGAATGTACCCAGACATTAGTTAAACCAAGACTGTGAGATAATGATCCTGAAACCAAGCACCGCGCACAGGCTCTCCTCTCTCTGATACCACCAAAATTATTCGCCAAATTAGTGTTTGCTAGCCTCTTGAGGTGTAAGACTTACTTTTTCAGAGGTGCAAGTCAGTCTAAATAATATTTTTTATATGATGGGAACTGACTCAAAACCAGTAGGCTGTGCCGACAGAAATGGGCTATTTACCAGCCATGTCATGTCATCTCATGGCTCGGCTTCGCGAATGAAGATTTGGGAAGGGTTCTACCCACGTTTCTTGGAAGCGCGTTGGTGGCTAAAAAGGCCAATATGAGAAAGGCATGTCCGGTTGCAATTTACCAGTAGAGTGATATAGAATATACCATCCTCAACAGCCACTTTGGAGCTAAAATGTAGGCACTCAGCGCCAAAGTTGAGAGTATTTCCAGGAGTTATTCTCTAACAGTTTCCCCTTTTCACTTGGATACCCTTTACTGTATTTGGTTTTGTTTCTCATTTCAGCTTTGATTTCTACTGTACCTCATCCAATAGCTTTTTCCTCTATGTGTAGCATGGAGAACTCCCATTCCATTTTGAAAGGAAAAGATCCCCAACTGGTGGGTAACTGGCAAGCCCCAACTCCTTCTGCCTTATTCAGGGACAATGTGGCCTCGTGACAGTAATTGCTTCATGGCATGCAGGGTCCTAGGTATATCACAGCACCAGGTCAGTATCCCATTCATATTATATTTGCCATGTCTGGTACTTTATTGAATGCTAATAATACCAGTCATCATTTTTTTCTAGCACTTGAAGCAACAGAAAGTTTTTGAGTGTACCTGGGCCCACAAGCCAGGAAGTATGTGATAAAAGGGCTTAATAGACAAGAAAACAGTCACCACTGTTTGGAGCATTACCAGGTATTTACAGCATGTCTAAGCTCCTCCCTGGTCACCAATTCATTTCAGTTCTCCCTTCTGTGTGACAGTCTGCCACATGAAAACACAAGATGCTCTTCAAAGCTTATGTGACCTTTAGAGGTTCAGCCCAAAGCAGTTTTGCTGACATCTGGCACATGAGGGACTTGCCATGAGATGGGATAACAACAATAACCACAGTTCTGCAGGGCCAGCATCTGTCAATCTTAAGGCAGGGAAAACTGCACAGAGGAGGGGGGCAGACAGGCGGTACCTGGCACTGCAGACCTGAGGCTAAGTCACACCTTCACCAAGGCACAGAGGGGACAGACACAGGGGCAAAGGAGGCAGCCTGATGGGAAGGAGGTTTAATGAGAACACAATTCCTCACAATCCCAGAAGCCTGGGACTATGTGAGCCAGTGTGTCTCAATGAGAAGACACTGTGTGAATAATTTGCTCTAAATTCTCAGAGCAAAGTAACCAAAATGAGAAATGGTTAAGCAGGGCGCCAGCGCAGTGAGAAGGAACTCAGCTTAATGAGGAAGGCAAAGGAAAGTGAAGCTAAGTGGCAAGAAAACAATTACTTCCAGGATGCACCTCTCAAGGATAAAAGGGAAAGCCTAGACTTCTCCCTAGTCTCCAAGGAGTTGTTCAGACAGCGGGCTAGGCTGGGCTTGCGGCAGTGTGCTCGAGGAGCCAGAAGATTTATTTTACTGGCTATCCTTCGAAAACACAGCCCATTGTCAAAGTGTCAAAAAGCTGCTTGTGCTCATCTGTTCCTGTGCTCCTGTCCTTGAAACATCTCCTCTGCTTCTGGGAGGGATGATATTTGATAACTCAGAAATTGCCTGTTACCTAGCACAGAATGTAACCAAAAGCCTTTGGAGCTCAGAAATTAATTGCTACACTGGACAGAGTGGGCAAGCCCTGCTGCAGCAGCCTGCAAGCTGGGGAAGCTCCTCTGCTCCACACAAGGAGAGGTACGGTGGGGAACGACTGAGTCCCTGGCTCTGGACAGAGGATTTCCCCTCCCCAGCTACTCCATCAGTGGCAGAAACGTGATGCTGCTCCAACAGGATGGTGCAGCAGCGGGGCTCCATATTTCAAACAGCAGGGGTTGAGCAAAGTGACCAATTTCCTTGGGCTAATTGAGCATGCAATCTGCCTGCTTGTAAAGCCTGTATTTGGCCAGGAAGATTTATTACTTTTAGCAATGATGAATGTCCAAGAGCAGCGAGGGCAGACCTGAGCTGCAGATCATTAACGTTAAGTGGGATGATGTTGAAAAACCATTTCTATTTTCAGTTACTTTGTTCTGAGTTACCCGTGAATTTAGACCTACTTCTGTAATAAAGTGCTCAGGGAGTCCAGTGAATCTTGTTCTCTGTGACAGATACTAAACCTGTAGGGTTCTGTCCATATCCTGATGAGTAAGCAGTTCTAGCTGGTCCTGAGAGGCTATGAAATGATAGAAGACTGCTCTGAATGGGAGTTTGAAGTTAAGTCTACATCTATTTCAGAATCAGAGACCGAAATGGAGGACTGACATGCCTTTGTCATTGGGTTTCAGAATAACACCTCTGTATTATCTTCACTGTCCTCAGAAAGTCATCACCGGTTCAGAGCTTTGTCTGTGCTACTGAATGGCCACATCCATCACAGGAGTATGGAAGCACCCCCTGCCTTCTCCTACATCTGCTTTAAAATCAGTTGCTCAGTTTGTATAGGATGGAAATTGCAATGCAATACTCTATACACCGAAAAGTGTTGGAAGCTTTACTGTCTAATGTAACATCTGTCCCCCTCCACTTTCATTTTTTTGCAAATACTCTCCCACTCCTTGGGAGACTATCCATTACTGAATGCAGCTGTAAAACCCCGGAGCACATGCTGCCTTCTTTTCTCCCCAGCAATACTTGTGCTTAATGTCATATTTGTACAAAACACACTCTCTGTGTTCCTGCACTGCCAGACCACACTGGCCCTCTAGAAATTGTCCGTCAGTGTCTGATGCTGAAAGATTATTTTGTTACCAATCGTTCCCAAAGATGGCCATGGCCTGTAAAAAATAATTCTGTGTTGCTGTCTTTACAGCTGTATGTAGACTGAAAATGCATGTGTGTCTGTGTTTTCACAACAAATATTATCTTGCATCTACCGGTGCCAGCAGAGTTGACTGCTCCAGACTAACTGATGTACACTGTGGCTCTGCTACACCGCACAGCCAAGCGCAAACCTTCCTTGATCGACATGTCACTCGTTAGCCTCTACAAACCCTGGGCCACAGGCAATAAACTTCGATGCTGTATGCACACCCACTACACAGGGGAACCAACCTGGAGGCTGCAAAGCTAATGAATTTGTCTCTGAGGTTTAATTGTAAGAGAAGTAATTAATCTTGCTGGGTTTCACTCATCATCAAGCAAACTTGAGAAATGAGAATGAGAAATGAGAAATGAGAAAACTGCTGAGCATTCCAGTTCAGTTACCAAGTCAGTCTCTTCCTGTTGGGTTTTGTGGGTAATTGGCACACTCTTACTTTCCCATTTTCTAGATTCCCCAAGGCATAACCCAAAAGGAAGGTGTAGATGTCAGGGAAGGGGGGTTTGCAGCTTAGACTTTCACTCCACTCTCAAAGAAGTTCCAGGTTTGCTTAGTGCCCCAGTTTTGCTCAGAAGGAAAGGAGGAATATACAAAACAGCTGTCAGAAGGTTTCACAGCAGTTGTCTATGAGATGTTCACCCAGCCTTCCCGCTGAGCAAGTATGAGTCAAGGATGAAACTAGTTTCCATCCATCTACAGTCTAAGCCTCAGTGATGTTGCAAGAGGTGGAGATAGCAAAGACACACAACATTGGATGTAATCTCAAATCCCTTCAGACATCTGGCTTATCCAAGGCATCTGTTTTAGTCTGAGATAAATTGCTTTCTTGAGTAACTGTCTGTTATATCGGGAGCCTACACTGGCTGGCAGAGAAGTAGCCACCGCTCAAAGATGCCCTTTGCAAATGCATCAGTGGGCTTACAGACTTTCAGAGAAGTGCTGAGGACCCGGCCAGGGAGCTGTGAGTGAAAGAAGAGATGGCAAGAGTCAGCAGGGCACCAGGGCATTGGCCCTAAACAGGCAGCAAGATCAGAGCTGCACAAGGAGCTGTGTAGCTACATAAAGGCAGTCCTGGTTGGTCGGGGGGACCACCAACACCACTGTCATCACTCAGGCCAAGAGTGTTGCCCAGGTTTCTAATGAAAGCCATTCGCTGAAACCTGGTTAGTGCACTCTGGTCCTTTTGAGGACCAGCGTTTATTCCCTTAAAGATTTATTGCTGTGATTCTTGCACAAAGACAAGCAATCCAGTTCTGGGAAACACGCATGGGTGGAGAATAAATGTGATTTTGCTTATTTATGGGAGCAAAAAAAAAGCTGGTGCACTAACACAAACAGCAAGGAGAGGGATGTGAAAACAGACAAAGAAAACCACGAGTCAAACAAGACACTCAGATGGCTACATTTGTTCTGCTCATTATAAATACTTTCTCACAGAAAGTGCTTTGCTCCTAAAAGGAGCACAAAGGCTGAATCCTTACACTTTGGTCTTGGAATCACTCCTTGAAACAGATAAGTTTTAGCAAAATGTCCTAATTTAGATTAATTAGAACATATTTTTAATTACCTAGTTTGATTTGCATCTGTACATGGTAACAAAATGCATAGAAGATACTTTATTAAACACACATTACAATATTAAAATTCTGTGCAATGTGGCAGGAGTTCAAATGTCAAAACACTATCAAAAACAACCCTCTACCTCAGTATCTAGTGAAATGACGAGGACATGATGGTGAGACAAACCTTTTGCACCTCTACTGATGATTTGAAGTGAGAAACATTTCCATTCACTGTCAATGAATAGACCAAGTTAGGAACACTAATTTTAGATTTCTCTCCTGTCTCAAAAACTTTAAATGGCAGAAACATTCTGCTCCCAATGGCAGTTGTGAAAGACTTATTTAGTGGATGGAGATTTTCATATCCTAGTGGAGTCTAAAAAGGGAAATTAATTTCCAAAAATTATACCAGCCGTACACTGCAGACAGGATTGGGTCTGAACCAAAGGCATGGCAGAGGTCCACAACACCCAGGGGGAGAAGTGTGTGGCAGCCAAGAGTACACTGTGCTGCAACCTTGGAGCTCCTGTCTGCAGGAAGGGCTGAGAGAAACAGTACAGCTGAAGCAGAAAATGAGCTGTGGCCCAAGTCATAGCATGTGTTGTCAATGAAACGTTTTAGCTGTTTCATCTGAGCTACCTTTTCCTTTTTTTTTTTAATTTAATATTAAAAGTGTATTCTTTTCAGTTTATTTTAGAATAACTGTAATCGACAAAATCAAAGGCAAAGCAAAGCTATAATTGCTCTCTGCGCCATCTCTTGTAATTTTTGGTGGAGATAAATGACACTCAGCATAAGTGAAATCAGTCCAATGCTCTTGAGGAAACAAGACTTGACATGAACTGAACTAAACAGCACACCAGTGCCATGTGATGCGGCGCACCTGGCAGTGGTGCCGTGCCAGGCCAGCTGCAAAAATGAACCAGATTTGGAGCTTCAAATCTTGTTATGTAGTGCCATCTTGAGGTCTTGCAAAATGAAAAGCGGTTTCTTTGGATATGGGTAGTTTTTATCTGATTGTAGTTAGGGTAGTCCATTCTTCAGGGTGTACGATCTAGTGCATTTAACTGTGTTTGTGAACTGGAGACGACTGGGGTGGACTCACCCAGATGGAGCACCATGGCTTCCCTCCCTGCTCCCTGGTGGCCTCAACTATTTGAAAAACCTTTCCTAGAAAACAGTTCATCTACCCAGTGTTTAAAACCCCTGCAACAGACATCACACTGGCATTGCAGATGAGACTGAGGACCACAGCTCCTTTTCTCTGGTGAGACACATCATACCATACCATGTCCAGCCCATACCATGTCCCCCGCCCATGGTGACAACCTCTGTCCCTCCTGAGAGGTGACTAAGCAGTGGGCTGGTGCCAAGTGTGCAAACCGCCACCTCGGCCACAGAGAAGGAATGGGGTGGTTGGGTCTTGGGATGACACTGGGGGCCAAGGAAAGGGGTCTTCTCCAGCAGTGGGGCACCACGAGAGGAGATCCCCTCAGGCCTGGGGCAGCGGGTCCCCCGTGTTGCCAATGTGTGCGCAGGGACATGCCAGGTCCTTTGACACCATATTCCTGGAAATTGGCATATTCCTGGAAAAGCTGGCAGCCCCCAGCTTGGACTGGTGCACTCTTCACTGGCTTAAGAACTGGATGGATGGCCAGGTCCAGAGAGTGGTGGTGAATTATTCTGCACCTAGTTGGCAGCTGGTCACTAGGGATGTCCCCCAGGGATCAGTGTTGGGCCCAGTCCTATTCAATATCTTTACTGATGATGTGGAGGAGGAGACTGAGTGTGCCATTAGCAATTCACAACAACACAAAATTGGGTGGGAGTGTCAATCTGCTGGAGGACAGGAAGGGTCTGCAGAGGGATCTAAATAGGCTGGATTAGTGGGCCGAGACCAAAGGCATAAAGTTGAATGAGACCAAGTGCTGGGTCCTGCACTTGGGTCACAATAACCCAGACAGTGCTAAAGCTAGGGGCACAGTGGCTAGAAAACTGCCTGGTAGAAAAGCACCTGGAGGTGTTGGTTGACAGTGACTGAACATGAGCCAGCAGTGTGTCCAGGTGGCCAAGAAGGCCAATGGCATCCTGGCCTGTACCAAGAATAGTGTGGCCAGCAGGACCAGGGCAGTGATTGTCACCCTGCTGTTGCCACACAACACGACAGGGATAAATGGAACACACGAATCAATTAATATAATTGAATAAAATGTGAACCTTTATTAAAACA
>JAWWES010000171.1:26544845-26590536 GCA_035583135.1 Lophotriccus pileatus
GGGGGGCGGCCGCGCTCCCACCCGCGCCCCCTCCCCGCCCCGCCGGCTGCGCTCCGGCTCCCGCTCCCCCGCGGCCACCCCCCCGCCCCCCCGGGCTCCGGGGACCCTCCCGCGGGGCCGCCGCGGGCCCCCCGCGGCCGCCGGAGCTCTGCTCGCCCGGCACCCCGGGCGCGCCGCACGGATAAACAAACAGACTCCCGCCGCGATGGACACGAGGGCGCGGGGCGCTCCCCGGCGCTGTGACGAGAAGCCTTTAATAAAATCTGTACTCGGAAGCTGGGGCAGCGCTTGGTCTGGTGGTTCGCTCTTACTCCGTCTCCGGGAGGCCGCGCTGGGCAGCGGGGCTCGGTCACCCAACACCGCGCTCCGGGCGGGACCCGCGGGCACAGCCCGAGCCCGGCGCGCAGGTCACGTATCAGGGATACGGTTCCCTCCGGCCGAGCTGCTTCTCCCTGTCAGTATTTTTAACCCGAACTGAACTTGAGCCTGGCCGCGGCTGGTAAATCTCGGTTTGGGATTTGCTTTTGCCAGTTTTCCACAGACTCGGGTGCTGCACAGCGAGCAGGATTTGACCTCTATCCCAGGTTTAATAGCAAATGTCAGCTCAGCTGCCTTTTTCCACCTTACACCAGCCTTGCCTTGCTGCAGCTGTGGGGCTTTTTTTCCCCATTTTCTTGCCTAGAGTATAAGAGAGTGTTTTGACTTTATTTCTACTTTCAAATCTTGGATCTCTGCATTTTTGTGTACTGTAGTAAGTAAAAACGACATGGCAGTCTTAAAAAACTTTTTAAGCAAAAGTTGTTACACCTCCTGAACATATACAAGGATAACAAATTTTGATTGGTAGTATGACTTTTCTTCTTGAAACATTTTTTAAATTTTTATTTCTCCCTCTTAAGTATTGAATGCCTGCACATAATCTGCTTCTGGAATAACACTTGTCTTTTTTTTTTTTTTTTTTCCTGGGGTTAGAAACGAGTTCCCTAGTTCTTAAATAAAGGATCAAGACTTATTTAGAAATATCACATATCTGTGTTTAGTCCCATTGTGACCACTAAGCACTGTATCAGAATACAGGAATTTTGAGACTCTACTTGCATCCTTTCCCTGGATCAACAAATGTGGATTTATACAGTAAAATACAAAGTCACTGAAATAGGTTTTTATTCAAAATGAATATTTGTCATTCACATGTGTAGATAGGTCTCTTTTCTTTGTATGTGAAATTCTGTTTTCTGTCACATTCGCAGCTTCTTTTGAAATGAAGGCCAAAAGTGCTCTACATCACTCTGAATAATACCAACATGAGAAGAGGGTTTCTAAAGTTGTAATTGATTAATAGACATCTAATGACTTTAGTAAGCAATATAGCTGTTGATAGTGATTAAAGAGAGTATAAGCATTGATGTATTTCATTCATTCTTGCTTTGGTGGAATATGCACTACATTTTAAATACAAAAATGGGACAGGAAATCCTTGGGTTTTTGTAGTTCTGGAAACACAACATTTTATTTTATTCTATTTCGTCATAGAGTGGAAGACTTAGATCCGTATTTTCTGACACAGATCTCTGCATTTCCTCACCAGCTTTGTAACCTCACAGGTCAGAGAGAAAAGGGCACAAAGAGCTGGTTGTTTATGTGCTAAGTATCACTTACAGGTGACCTAAAATGAAATAGTTGCATGTAGGAAAGAAGAATGTAATAATTTTTAATTATTTCATTTAATGGATAGAGCTCCAGTGTTAGATTAGTACTCTCAGCATGGTGTCTGGATCTGTAATAAATGGTCTGCATCTGATTTTTTTTCCTCCCATACTTCTGGTGATAAAAAAAGAAAGAAAGAAACAAGCCAAAAAAACCTCCAAGCCCAGAGGTCTGAAAGGAGAGAGGAGTTTGCTGATATAGAAAATTTAGAAACATCTCATTTAGACTGTCAAGTCATCGAACTGTCTTGTTTCTTGGAAACCTGCACCAGCATAGCTATTGCTGGTACTGATGTCAAATGTAAGATATTCTGTAGATCGTATTCTGCAAAGTAACTGTTCTGCTGCAATAAGAAGCAAAGAGCCGCTTCTTGCCTAAGTGCAGCTACAACTCTGTAGGTGCAGATTATGACAGCAGACAAGGCCCTCACTAGGAATTTCTGTTGGCACCCTTTTAAAACAAATGGGATATTCACACTTCACCTCTATTTTCGGATCTCTGGAAGCAAGTGAAGATCAGTTACTCATGCCACACTTCTCAAGGCTTTTGTGCAGTGAGAAGGCCATGCTAGCTTTCTGCCACCAAACTAAAGTTACTTTCATGGGACGTGACAGCAATCCTCATCTACAGAAACAACCCTGCTGAATTTGGTTCAAGTTCCCAGGTACCCTACCTACATACAGTTAAGGTTTCATGACTAGGCAGTGATTATTTTTTTTTCTCTGAATCAAAAATTGTGTTGATTCATCTGCAGTCTGTGAGGTCATATTTCATGGTGATTATGAAACCTGACCAGCCTGCCAGTGATCTCTGTACATCTCCCAGCATTAAGGCATTGATACCTATTTTGTTATTCAAAACTTTTAAATCACTTGATTGTACTGCAGTTAAAAAGGTGAGTGAGAACAAATGCAGCACCTTCCATTTTTCCACGTTTCTAAAACAACCATATCAGCTGTGCAGGAGGTGAAGATGTGCCAGGGTCTAGTTGGTAAAAAGAGCACTTGAAAACAGCCAAGGATTTTCTCTTTTTTTTTTTTTTTTTTTTTCCTGGCAGTGCTAGATTTAGAGTATTATATGTGAAGTAGAAAGAATAGAAAACTAGCTGATGTAAGAGCCACTTAAAAGGTGAGAGGGTAAAGAATTTGGAGGAAGCATGTTCCTGTTTGAATGCATGTGTATGGTTTATGTAACATATAAACATACACGTACGTACAAGTTCAATGCAGCACCGATGCTTGTTGGGTACTTGCAGTGATTTTGAGCAAAGTGCAGAGTGGTACAGGAGAGATTATCTTAAGATAATAAGCATTCCTATTTTCTCCTGAGAATATTGTGAGATTTGATATTTGTTATAAACTAAGGCCATTAGGTGAAAGATGGAAAAGTAATTCCAAAGGTAGGAAAGTCCTGCCAGCTGCTGTTCTAGATTGTGTTACTTTTCATTTGTTCTCTGACAGACTACACTAGCTACTTCAGACACAGTTGCAGGAAGCTTTATTTATAGTGAACTATTTTGAAGCTACTTTCATGCAGGAAACTGAAACAAAAATGTGTGCCCTTGATGTTTTCACGCTTTTTGGAGGGGAGAATTCAAATGATGTGTAAAAATCTCTGATCCTTTAAGTGTTGTTCTGTGATAGCTTGTTTGGTCAATGAGATTATTAGGAAACCTTTTTTCCCCTGCATTTGGAAGAACTAAAGCTGGGTTGTGTCTTCCTCTTTTGACAGAAACTTTTTCAGATAGATTTCTAAACTTAGAAAAGAACAGATAACCTGAGAAATCCAGGAATTTTTGATGCTTATCTGCTACTGATGAACTGAAACTATAGTTCCAGATAGGATTTTTTGGCGGTAATACTGGCCAAAGGCCTCATCCATGTCTTTTCCATTGGACTGGCACAAATGCTTGGACTGCTGCAACGGGAAATGATCCAGCCAGGTGAGGGGAACGGAGGCTGGTTCTTTTTCACCTGGATCATTCTCTGCTCTCATTGCTGCATGGGTGTCCAGTAGCTGTACCAGCATAATCAGGGAAAGGGATGGGGCTGGAATCAGCAGGGAGATAAGGGCAGCTCAAACAGCTGTGCTGCTAAATGAGAAAGTGCAGCCTACATCAAAATTTTTAAATTACCACTGTGTTAATAACTAAGCTGGATGGCAGCAGATCCTGCTGTGGTGGTTCTTGCTGCAGAGCTGGATCATTCAGCTAAGTTTAAGTTTTTACACGTGCTATCCAGGAGCAGCAGCTTTTCCCAAACTTTAATATCATGTATTCATATTGTTCATTGTGCTACTTGTTTACTTGGCTTAAACACCAGACCTGTAGGGTTTTTTTAGCAACTGCTATGTGAAATTCTGGGGTTTTTTTTATTCTTCACATGTTTTATTCCAACTTCTCTGCAGCTCTTTACTGCAATATTTTAGTTGTCTCTTCAGAAGCTCTACAACCTCCTGTGACATTTTGGCTCCAATATTTACATGCACTTTTCTGGTGGATGCTACCCTAAGTCTCATTCTCTACTGCTGTTATAATATCAATGGGATTTTGCTTTCCCTTGCAACTTTCCTAGGGCTTGAATGTGAAACTCATCCAGATTTTCCTCTTGTGCTGATAGGAAAATTCTGGGGAATGCAAAGGGAGGGAAGATATGAAAAGGAGCACTGTATACTAATGCCACGGCATAGTATCAAGAAAAGTAGCCTGTTGCCGTGGTTTCATCTGAGCTGATAAAACTGTACGTAGGTCGCCAGAGACAGACATCTTGGTCCCTCCTTCTTTTCAGCTCCTGATTGTGTGGTGTTTGACCATCCCTCACGTTGGCTGTAGTGTTGATTGTATGTAAAATCTAATGAACCAGTTCAAGTCACTAACCCAGGAGAGAACTGTGCTTTTTTGTTAGGTTAGTTTTCTTCTGCATGAGGGAACTGGATTGGTTGGTGATTGAGTTGCTGTTAGCACCAACAGCACTGCAAATTCACAGAGGGACTGTAGGGAAAGGAAGGAGGGGGACAACTTTCTCCCTTCAGCAGCAGAGAGCTGAGTCAGGAGACCCATCTTGAGGAACTGCAGCACCTCCATGATTTGGAATGAAAGAAGAAAGAGCTGGGCTCTGTCCATGGTGATCAGTTTGTCACAGAGCCACATCAGTTTGTCTTTGCATCTAGGAAGCCTAGAACACAGTAAGTGTCTCAGCTGAAGAAAAAACGACAAAAGTACACCCAAGTGAGAGGAAAGTTTCCTTTTTTAAAAGCCTGGTGATGTCTGTGGTTGAACTATCTACTTGTTGTCAGAGGCAGGTTTCAGTCTTCTGAAGAGGTTGGATCAGTGTACCTGTTCGATCCTTTTCATTATGAGGAGCCCTGTCAACTGGGGAGAATTATATAATATATATCTTAAACCAAGCCCAAGTTAAATAAGAAGCTCCCGAAGGGGTCCAGGTCCAACACTTTGGTGTAAATCCTGTCGGTCGGCTGAAGGCCCCTGGGCAGTGAACTCACTGTAGTTTCACTGTTACTACAAACTGATAAATGCCTTGGCCTGTGTTCTGGATTTTAAAATAATAGTGGTGGCTGAAATTACGAGCAGGAAGGTTGTAGTGTAAGGTTAATGTGGTGTGTCTAACCAGTGCACATTATCCTGGGCTGGGTGGAGGAAAAAGTATGTTACCTGCTGCAAACAGCTGCTTTGTCAGCATTGTGGCCGTTTGAAAAATGCATCTCTCTGCCCAATCCTCAGAAAGCTAATGTTGACTATACAGAAAATAATCATCTTAATTCCAGCCTCCCACTCTTAAGCAGAGTCATCAGTACAACAATAATAATCGAATTACAGAATATAGGTGTTTTCTTCAGTATCTCTGTTGGTTTCCCACAGCCTTGTGACACAAATACCCATGATTTGATCTACTTTGCTTTCATTGGCAAGTTTGGCTGCAGCAGGGTAGACTCTGCCCACGTTCCCTGTTCCTGCTCCTATGCCAGTAGCACCAGTACAGCTGTCTGTGAGTTGGACCAGAGAGCTGGTCCAGGCTAGAAATTTGTTGCGTTTCCTTGTCTGTAATGCACATTGGTTGCCCAGTCCCATTTACTAGGCCGCCTCACAGATAGCTGTAAAGGTGTAAATAGGAAAGAGTTTAGAGGAAAGCAGAGCCTAATCTGACAGTACTGCCAACAGAAATGCTTGCAACACTGTAGTTGCAAGAAAGCAAAATGGAGATTTTATTTTGTGTGCAACACACTGATGTAAAACATGGATTCTATTTCTTTCTCTGGCCCTTTCTGGTGCACCGGTGGCTCCTGTTACTCAAGGTCATTGCTGGCCTTTAGCATTTCCAGCAAATCACATTCCTGTTCTGTGGAGACAGATGTGCTGCCCACAGGTAGAACAGGTCTTAAAATCCAGTTAAGTATTTGAGAAACAAATTATTTTCTGTTGGAGCTGATGCTTTTGCAGAGTAGGTCTGCCTACTAGGCATATGAGAGATTTTTCTCCTTTAATAGGCTCTCATACACCATCCGGGCAAATAAAAAAATACATGAAAAATAAACCAAAATGCACTCAGTTCATAAAATTAGTCAACATTATTTTACTACAAAATTTGATCACTCTTTTGTTTCAGGTTTTTAGGGAGCAGGTGGGTCATGGATTTAATTATGGTGCATTAAGGAAGATAACGTCTGCTGTTGCTTCAAGACCGGTGCTAATTGACCAAGCAACGATGTTGTCGATATAACTAGTAAAGCCAGAGCAATTTTAGGATTTAAAAGTGTTTCCAAGTCTGAGTTGTGGTTTAAGACCTGAACTTTTTGGTTTTAATGTTGCAATCAATTTTTTTAATAGGATGCATTCAGAAATTGGACAAGGGCGAGGTTTGTAAGGAAATGCTGTATTTCTGGTACATACCTGGTCATACTCTACTGCAGCACTTCAGCTGCAGAAAGAATTCAAAGGTCTTTACTTCCTTGAGAGCACTGAAGCAAAAAATAGGCTATCCTGCTTGTTAAAAAAGGAAACAAAGCTATTAAATCCTAACAAAAATGTGTTGCTTGTACAGATACAGGTTATTTTGATTTTTTTTCCTGATATTTGACTTGGTATCTGGTAATTTCAGCTTTGTATAAATAATTCAGTCTATCTTACTTTCAGGTGACTATTTCTAAGGATACTCTATTAATAAAGCAGTGAAAGCATTGGTCTGAAACACCCATTTTGTTGTGTTTTCTTTCTGAACTCATTAGAAGTGTTCTGGGTTTTTTTAAACAAGACTGTCCAATATTTACCAAGTTACATAACTTCATGCTCTTATACTATGGGTTTAACTCTAGTGATACCACATATGTTCCAAGCATCAAACAGAATTGAGTAGTGTTTGTTCGATTAGTTTATGCCTACAAAGCTTGCAGCATCAATATATGAAGTAACTTTTTTTATTAATTAATGCTTTAGCATTAATGCTTCTGAGATTTGGAAGTGGGTTAGAAACAGCAATGTCCTTTCTCATCAAAAGACAAAATCTCAGCATACACTAATTCTACCAAAAATTCTCTTGTCAAATTTAAATGCGCAGCTGATAAACAACTAAAACTCCATGCTTTCTGTGAATTCTTTAACTTATTTGATAGTTCTCTGAAACAGAAGGATGATGTGAAAACAAGCGTGATCTGTTGTCACTTTGGGATTCTAGCATCTGACCCTTTTCAGTGTGCAGTATTTTGCTGAGGTGACCTACAGTATTTAAACCTCAGATTACTTCTCTTTTATTTTTTCATGAACAAAACAAATGGATGATGAAATTCAGATATCTAATTTAACATTTTAGACCATACAAAGAACTTCAAATATTGACAGTTACTCTCCCTCATTTTAGGGTGGAAGAGGAAACATTTACTTTAGTCATGGGAAAGTCCCCTGAATATCTGGGACTTCCCAGAAGATTGGGTTTCAGAATATAAATTTACATTCATATTATTTTTAGAATGTCATCTTTAATCAGTATAATCTCTAAGAACCTTCAGTCCAGTCTTACAGTACCCTATTCTGACAAATTACTTTGGAATATAAGGGTTTAAGGTAATAATAAATGTATTTATGTAGTTGTCTATCTTTATCACATTCTTGCATATGCTTCCATTAAATCATACCTGGTATCTAATTTAAATTAAACAATTAGAGAAACACCTGTATGGAGGTGGTGGTTCCTTTCTCTGTATTTTTTGGGGGTTACCTTTATTTAATACAAATGTGTAGACACTTTCCCTGCAGCTGCAGGCTGCCCCAGGTTTGGGATTGCAGCAGTTCTTCCTGCTGATGCCCCAAACCTGGGATGTTTAACAGTTGCTTGGCAAGTGGACAGAGATTTTTACAACATGTCAAAAGGTTGTCAAATATTTGGGTGGTCCATATTCTGCTAGAGTGAATGATGGAGCAGTAAAGGACCTTGAAACATAGACATGCATATGGAGTAGAACAAATATGATATGATCCATCTGAGTGACTCAGGCAGGTCAAGCTCTGACAGCTCTAACCAGTGGAAAAAAGTAACACATGCACCTTCTTAGATGGATCTTAACCTTGCTAACTTGGTATCATTTTCTGCTTCAAATAGTCCTTTAATAGTAGTGACACGGTCCTTTTTTCTCCCTGTCAGTCAGAAAGGAGAAGGTCTCTGACTGCTTGTGGAATTATCTCTCTGTCACTCTGGGCTATCTTAGCTCTTCTGCTGCAACACCTTCACATGGCAATGTGTGCTGTGAAAGGAAGGGGCTCCAAATGTTCTGCTTGTTGTCCAGCACAGCAGGATAAATTATTTATTTGGCATATCTGGATAGCTAAGTGGTACAGAGAACTGTTCCTAAATTGATCACTGTGCCAGGTACAACCTACCTCCTTACATGGCTGCTCTGGTGTGGCACTGAGCCTGAGCTAACAACCCGTACTAAGACGGAGGGTGTACCAACTCGGGCACAGGGCCTCATTAGCAGAAAAGGTGTTAGTTTATTGTACCCATCACTGTACTCGTGTTACCTGGGTTCAGGCTGCATTACCAGGCTTTTAGGTGGGTGCTGGTTCACAACCAGGAAGCTTTCACCAGGTGCTGAGCAGTACCCCCTCTCTTGTCGTAGTACAGGTGTTATCATGTCATCCTTTGTGAAAGAAAAACTGCCATCAAAATGGGGTGAGGCCACAGTTTAGCACTGAAGGTAAAAGGGCAGATACAAGAAGTGGCTGACTTCAGGTCACTGCTGTCAGTTGGGCTGAGGTCAGTTTCAGATCCCTGGAGTGCTGTCACAGATTCCTCACTTCGCCCACTGCTGTTCCAGTCAAAGGTAAACCAAGAGTTTGACTAGTGGCAGAAATAAAAGCTCGTCATGAGTGGCTGTGCTGATTATTGACTTGCTAGGCCTGTAGCAAAGAGCTTGTTCCTGGAGCGTGTAGTGCATTCAGCAGGAGCATTAGCTCCCAAATGGCACCATAAAAAAATCATTTGATGGCCATGTTTTATGTTGTGTTAAAGGAATATGTCTGAGTGCAGATGATACTGTTCAGATACACTGTTGTGATGGGATTTATTAAGTAACCAGCATCTACACATAGTGAGGTGAGCTACAGTACTGTCAGCAGACAGGCAGAGAAAAGAGGCATGTATTTTGACAATTTCACGTGGTTTCATTTTTGTGAAAGGAGAGCTCCTACAGTTAGTAGGAATTGCAAGAAATCAGCATAGGTTGAAAATTAGGTGCTTGTTATGTTCCAAAAGTAATGTCAGAGAACAGATGGTAAGTAGTAAAGGGCAGTCAATTTGTATGTAATTGCAGTGCCTAAATATGAGATGGACTGCAAATGTGTTAAGAACTACAAAATGGGCTGAATTCTCAGAAGTCTTTCTGAATAGATTGAATATATTGCCCAGGACATCCTTAAAATTGTCTTGTTTCTTTAAAATTCAGTTTGCAAATAAAATTTGGTGGGTTTTGATTTGTTTGATTTATTACCACACATAAAGATGTTCATAAGTAATTATCACAATTCTGTTCTGCATGCTAAGGATCACAGACTTCAATCACGTGAATTAGTCTTTTAATACCCTAAGTGCCTTTAAACAGGAGCACAGAGCATTTATAAATAGAACATACTTATAGATCATGTTTTCAGTAATCATAATAGTTACCTAATGACTTTGTAACCTTTCTGGGGTTTATTTTGACATTTTGTGAGGTGTAAGTGAAGTCTGACAGCATTTTGGGGGCTTTTCTGAATGGGAAGGGGATAAGACAGTGGAAAGGCATTTGTTTGCTTTTCATTGTTAATGCTTTAGTTGATGCTTGCTCTGGTCTCTGCCCTTAGGCAGAACTCATGTATTCACATAAGACCTATCCCAGCTATTACATAAGGTTAGGAAAAAGGTGTAGGTTTGTTTTTTAAATTTATATGTTATCAATACAATTAAAATATGTAGTTTGGGGTTTTTAATCTGTGCAGGAGAGTTCACCACTATTTTCAGTGCCCAATTCACGGTCTCAAAGGGAAAGGTTGCAATTTAGTTGGGTCCCTTGATTTTGTATTAAAACAGAAAAGGCAGTATAGATTAAACTTGAATTAAATCATATGTATGTACCAAGTGCTTGCTGGATGCTCTTGTATTTATTCATGTAATCGGTGATACAAGAAACTAATTTCAGTTAATTGCTGTCAAAGTGTCTTTTCCTTTAAAAAGCTTGAAGGCAGAAACACTAGATACTAGCACAGTGCCAGAAATGTGGAGTCAAATCAGGAAGATCTAGCAGCGAAGTGTTCAAACAACTTTCACTCACACACCTTACCTGTGCCTACTGATACACCATCTGCCTGGTAAATGTCAGCTGGCGTGGGTTGTGCTAACAAAACAATCTAGAGATCGCTGATTCGGGTGCTCACTGCTGAAGTTGTGAGATTACATTTTTGGTCTTCTGCCCTTGTTTTAAAATCTGCCACTGCTTTTTCTTTAGTGAAAGGGAGGTTGAGCATGCAACACCAACAATTTCCAGTACTTCCACCATTCACACATCTAAATCTGTTAAGTTTGAAATTTTCACCAACTTTGAAAGTGCACTGCAAGTTTTTTTGAAAAAGTCACAAGCCAGAAACGTTTGTTACATTTAATCAGGGTTTCTTGTTGCACTTCTTCTGTGATCTGTATGAAAATACTACCTTGTGCACCTCTCCTGCAGTGGCTGTTACAGGATGTATTCAGTCAGCCAGGAGTTTTCAGACACTGCTCCAAGTGTCGTGTTAATGGAGACAGAAGTGGGGCTACAGATATTACATTCAACTGATGGAATGATTCTGCTTTGTGCAAGATCTTTTTACAGTACGACTAAATTTTTCTTGTATGTTCAAGATCAAACGCTTTAACTTCAGTGACAAGAAGAATTTTTCCAGCTTTTTATTCTTCAGTTTGCCTGTCAGATTGCTCTGTGCGAACACAATCGGAAACTCTTCTCCATGTTTGGCATTTTTGGTGGAGTTGGTTGTTGAGGCCATTCTCTTACCTGCACTTCCACAGCCCAGGCTTTGGGCTGCCCTGACCCAGAAGGGATCTTCGAATGGCGTTGTGATGAACCCATTCAGTGAAGTGGTGAAAGGCAGATTTAAAGATGAAGCAGCAAACGTAGGTTGCATTCTCAGTATGACACTTAGTCTTGTCACCCAAGGGAGAGGACAGGAGGAGCAAGTGCCCAGGAGCAGCGTCAGGGGCAGTGCCAGCTTGGGATGACAAAGAAGCTGTGGTGTAAATTACAGTTCCTGAGCCAATCCTCTGTAGTCATTAGTGACAGAGAGAGATAATTATGGGCTTGTCTTGTCCTGTTAATCATTTATTACTGGTTATTTGAAGTCCCATGTGTAAGCTGTAAATAAAATTATTTTTCTCTGGACATTTTCAGGCTGGCAGCCACTGAATTGAGTTCATAAAGTGGCTGTTAAGCTGTGGCTGAAAGGGCTGCCGAGCTGCAAGGTGACAGTGGAAATGTTTACAGGTTGCATGTGAGTGTTCTCAGTACTTGTGATGGAAAGGTAAAAACAATACTGTACCAGAGTGGTGTTTGATGACCTTCTCAGTGCTTTCGTGGTGGATCTGTGGCTTTATAAAGCCACATGCAGTTAATACAGAATGAGTCAGATTCCTGGAACAATACAGGGCTTGAGAAACAGGCATTGCCTCAATTTCCCTTTCAGCTGCCCTGATCCTTTGTTGCCATGAGCATCTGGGTGACTGGATATTGAACTGGATCAGGAACTTACTGTGGCAGTAGAGATGGCCCCTGCAGGTGCTGGCTGAGTGAATGTGTTACTGGATATGGTATAAGCAGGGCTCAAAATGGGTAAGAGTTTGTTGGGTCTGTGCTCTGCAGTGGTTTTGGAGGATGTCATGTTTGATTTTTTTTCAAAATTTGTGGGTACTTCATAAAAATAAATCCAAAAGTCAGAGGAGGAAACTTTAAACATGTTACTTGGTAAAGCTGTACTTGCGAGCAGGTGTGATGATAGTATGTCTGAGGCACAGAGTGAACTGTATTGCCTCAAGGTGCAGTTATATTGTATGGCCAGTAACTGTCAGTGTAAGCATTAACTTTTGACAGTGAATTGTCACCATAATGCTCCTGAAGCAAGGCTTGAAGGGAGAGGTGGTGTGTTATACTGTGGCAACTGTACAACTGCGATACATAGAAAGCTTGGGGGCATTCAGGATCTTCACGTATGAAAGGGGATGGGAAATTTTATCTGCTGTAACAGCCACAGTGCTGTATTTTGGTTCTTGGATTTAATAGTGTTTGGGAAAAGATCTCTATCTTTTTTCTTTTCACTCCAGTCTGCCTTGGGAGACAAAAAGCAGCCTGTCTGCAGAGCACAGCTCCACGGCTTGTGTGAGCAAGGAGAAACCACGGAGCAGTCTAACCTTTAGGAGAGATGCTGGAATTCATGGGGGTATTTTGGGCAGGAGACAAAAAAAGAAATCAGAAAGCTAGATAGAGCAGGGAGACCACAGACATATCAATGGGTGGGTGCTAAAGTGGGAAGAAGATGAGATGAAAGCCGTGGGAAGACAGAATTTTATTTTGTTCTGGCTCTGTAAGCAGGTGGGAGGGGAGGTAACTACCTGCTCATGCTCTGAATATACATCATTTGATGCTTACTGTAATTAACAGGGAGTGCAGTAGTTAGCATTACCGGTAGCACCTTGTTCAGCATCCTGTGTTTAAGATAATGAAGATCAGTAGGTACCTCAAAAGACTACTGGAACCTGCAAAAATTACATAAATGTGACATGATCACGTGTGACTCTTCATGAAAATCTTTATTTGAATTTTTAAAGATTGGAGATCAATTTAAATCCTGACTCATGAGGTTTTTATCTTTCACCTCTGCACTTTTTTTTGTATGAAATTACTGCACTAATTTAGGATATTCTTGGATATTCTTGTTATCCAAGGGCATGTCTAAACTCCTGTTTGAATCCTAATAAATTTATCATCTGTAGTGTGATTGCTCTATTTATGCAACACATTAAATATCCATTTTCATAATTTTAATAGATATTTTTAATTTTTCATTTTTATATGTTTAAATTTTATATATTTAAGCTTAGCTGTTTTTATAATCAGTGCATGTTTTTAGCTTACTTACTCTGTTAATAATTTAAATATATTTTCTAGTGTTTGAGGCATTTCTCTCCTTTCTGGGGTAAATAATAAAAATCTATCTAGTCTCTTCATACAGCAGGTTTTCATGGCCCTAAATACTTGCTTTCTCTGAACACCCAAATTCCAAAGAACCCATTTTTAAGATGGGCTCCCAACCTCTGTACTGTAATCCAGCTAATGTATAGGGTCCAGCTATACAAATTTAGTAAAGATTACCATGTCTGTTATCATTCTTCCAGTCTAACACTTCAGCTTTTCTTGTCATAGATGCCCCTTAAACAGAAATCTGAAGTGATTTATTTGCAGTAGTTCTTAAACATCCTTTCCTCCAGCTAAGGAGACAGGTTTATTTGGATTTTTCTATAGTGTGTGTAGTTCAGTTTCCCTGAATTCTGCAACTGTTTGTATTTATTCTGTCTTCTGCTGTCATGGTGTAAATTCAGCTGGCACAGTTAATTATCTTTTGCTGAACTCCTTTTCTCCCAGTCCTGATTTAGCTAAAACAAATTACCGTGTGTCAGCTGAATGTTTCGCTATTTGGCTCTTCACCTCCAGAGTTTCAGATCGTTAGTAATTATGTTATTAATAAAAGGTATTAGTAAGTACAGTACTGGCTCTTTTGAACTCATAAAGAAAATTGTGTATTACATAAGTCATGGGTTAAACTGTCTCTAACCAAGTAGTGTCACCAGCTTTCTTAGCTGATGTTCAGCATTCATAGCCAGGATGTTTTAGGCAAGCAGTCTCTGGTTTTCCAACTCTTGTTAAGAGTTGTTAAGAGCTAACTGTTTTTTTCAGTTTTGTTTAGAACACTTGGTTCAACTACAGCAATTACTGATCTTTTCTCAAAGTGTGTGTGGGGAGGTGTCTTCTCCTGACAAGATGGAAAGTAGCAGGGAGGGAAGGAGAAATGAGAAGTGTGCTCCCTTTGCTCCCATATGCTCTCCATGCCCTGGACACTGGTTACCCACCAGGACACTTTCAGATCCCCATCTCCAATTCATAACTCCTGGTGTGGTGGCTGCCCCAGAAATCAGTGCCGGGGCAGGACACTGCAGATGGGGCAGGAGGAGAAAAAGGATGGGGTGGCAGGGTAGGCCTGAGCACCCACAAGAACAGAAAAACACTGGTGTACTGGTCAGCAAAACTTGTCTAGACTAGGGGTATGAGAGCTTAGAAAGGAGGTGGGAAGATTGGCATCCATTTGTATGTGCGGGGAGGTTTCAAACCAAAGATATTTTCATCTGTTACACTGTAAATTGCAAGAACTAATAGGAATTGACAACCCTAATTTCAGCCATCATGGTCTTACCTGTACACAAAACTTAGTAGGTGGTTTATGTTCTACGTGCATGGTCCTGTATGTCTCGACAATCTTGATCATACCCAAACATAAAACAATGCAGTCACCAGTGTATCTGGAATATGATGCCATAATGCTCCAAAATCTGATTCCCCATTTTTCTCACAAATGACTGTAAAAGGTAGCAATGAAGATGTTAGAATACAAATACTGTGATGTACAAGTGCAAGTAAATTGAAACGAATTCAGGAGTACTTAGAACCTGCAAATAATACGAAACAGAGAGCTTGTCCAAAGACTACAAGTTGTTGGAAATTCACTTGAACTGCATGTGTCAAGATACAAGTCTTGCAGGCAGCTTCCTGCATTTCTTGGTGCTTACAATATGTAATGAATAAGTTTCTTTTAGGTGTTTGCAATTCACATTAAGAATTTGATGTCTGAAATGCTGGTGTTGTAGAGGAGGGAGTATGTCAAACAATTAATCCTTTTGGTCATTATGTATGCAAAAGATGATACAGGTGTAGAAGCCAAGCTTGTAAAACCAGAAGTTCTTTGCTGAATAGAGTGTGAGAGGATTGGAAGTTCTTCCTAGGAAAACACTGCATTTATCTACAGGAGGTTTGCAACACATCTTTTGTGAGCATTGCTAAATACCTGATTCAAGAGATTCCTCACTTGCACATTTCATGTATTTCTAATCCCATTTGTATAGCAATTAACTCCATGATGGAGTCATAATTTCTATCAGTGAACAAAAGCATTATTAGCTTTTGTAATTTAGAATTTGTAGCTGGAAAGTTGCTTTTTAAAGTTCTTTTCAGATACGTGGCTGTGAGATGTTGCTCATGTAAAAGATCTGCTCCTGAAATGGTTCTGATGCAGCAGTCTTGGCTGGAGTCACCATGGTACATGCATAGAATTGGGAAAAAAATGTTGATTTGCTTATCTTGGACAGACTGTCTGAAATGGTGAAAACCAAAGGGAAACCTTCTGTAGTCTGGGTTGGAACTTGTAGTTTTGAAAATGGAGAATATCTAGAAAAAGAAAAAGGGCATCTAGCATGGAGGACTAAGATTGTTAAAATACAGCTTGTGTTAAAGTTAGGATAGTAAACCACTTGAACTGTTGTCATTAAGTCTTTAAGAACTGTTTAGTAATGTATATTATAAAGAGTAATAGTGCATGGATTATCTTTTGTGCTTTTTGGAAGATGAAATTCAACACGGGGAAGGCTTGGTACTGTAGGAAAGAATGGGATTATTGTATTTGCATGGACGCAAGCTATTCTTTTGTAAATTCTTAAGAACTTACAATTAATTTTTTTCATAACTACTTTAGAAATATATATGTATAGATAGAGTATTATTTATCTCTGAGCATTTGTCAGACCGATACTTCATTTATGTGGCACAGAAATCATGGCAACCGAAAGAGGCATAACAAAATTCCAGTGCTTAGAATAATTTAATTTGCTTTTCAAAACAATTTGTATGTTTTCTTTCATTGTTTGTTTTTAAGGAAAATCGGGTTTAATTCTTCTCCTTCCTTTCATTTCTGAAGAGTTTCTAAACTGATGTTGGACTAAATACTTGATACTTAAACTTTTCAGTGTTCACACACATACACCAAAGCTCGTTTGAACAGTCACTTTGAATACTAAATATACAGATTTTTATTTCTATACATTGACTGGCTTTCTTTTGATGTAGGATGCTGCTACTACTTGGAAACGCTGTTTTATCTTTGTTGATTAGCAATCGTTTACTGTAAGACAGACATTTCATATTATACTCAGGGTTGAGGTGTGACTGTAGTGCTTTAGGCAGTATTAAGGGTGTTCTCCTTCCTATAATACTGAAGCATAGATTGCATGGAAATGGAAGTAACCCCAACGTTGTGTTTGAAATTAAATGTCTTGAGTGCAGACATGGTGCCACCACCTGTGTTGACACTTTTAAGTCTTTTCCTTGGTGGGGCCAGTAAAGCTGAGAGGGGCATTTCTGCTTCTTTTCATCTTTCTTCTGATCTGAGCATCCTCTGCCTCCAGCCCTTTCCCAAAGCAGAAATGTTCTACTAGTTGTTTTGCACCAGCTCTGAAGAGAGGTGTGCTGCCTTAGGGGGGAGGTAGAGGCCTGAGTAGGTTGGGCAGCACAGGGTGG
The DNA here is from genome assembly GCA_035583135.1 of Lophotriccus pileatus. Classification (NCBI taxonomy): domain Eukaryota; kingdom Metazoa; phylum Chordata; class Aves; order Passeriformes; family Tyrannidae; genus Lophotriccus; species Lophotriccus pileatus. The sequence goes on from JAWWES010000171.1 coordinate 26,561,700, forward strand.
TACACAGAATTAGTGTTGTGGCTGTGGAGGTAATACTCAATATTTGGTATTTGGAGTTCTGCATATTACCGTGGTATTGCTATATCACCATTGGGAACATTTCCTTGTATTTTGAAGGGGTTTTTTTATGTCAAATACTTCCATATAAGTAGTTGAAGAGGAACTGAAAAGCGATGTTCACAGATCAGTGTAGAATTTTAACAGTCATTGCACTCTGCCTACATGCATGGATTTTGAAGTTATGCAACCTCTTTTTATAGAGTTTTGTGTTCTGGTGATCTAGGTTTGCTGAGTTATAGCTTAGAAATATAAGCATATTAGGAGCTATACATGATGCAGAACTTAGGTCATAGCAAACTACTGTGTAGCTCTACATTTGCAGTAAGATTCAAGCAGAAATGGCTTCCATCTGTATGTATACTGACTTTAAAACCACTGGGTAGAAAAGGCTGAGTTGCTGTGACATAGAGCCACACACACTCCAGTAAAGAGCTTGCATGGAGATGTTGCATACTTAGTTCAGACGGAAGGAAGACTGAAAACTGAGTGCCCAAAACAGCAGCAATTGCTATTGGTTACCTGCAGACAGCAGCTGGGGGGAGAGGGAGGGCTGTAGCACGGCATACTGTCACCTTGGCACTGAGGGCGTGCCCTTCCTGACACCCTGCCGGTCGTTATTCCGAATTGCAGAGGTGCTAGATCATCGCAGTGCCATTGCTCAAGCAGTTTTTTTTAGGATGAGCAAAACGCAATTTTTCTGATCTCATGGTTGGAGGAGACTGGACCTGTTTTTCAGAAACACTACACACAGAAAAATCAACCTGAGGCAGACACATGGCATGAAAAATATTTCCCTCAATGCTAACAGTTTGGCAACATTTAATAAGCAAATTAAAACAGTGTGTAGTAATGGGAATTTAGCTACAGTGATTGCTACCAGATCCACCAAGAATAATGGACTTGCATACCAACCCAGACTTACGACAAATATTGTGATTGTAGGTAACTAAATGACCATGGAATCTGGAGCAGAGAACCAGCAGAGTGGAGATGCAGCCGGTACAGAGGCAGAAACCCAACAGATGACAGTACAGGCACAACCACAGATTGCAACGTTAGCCCAGGTATAAAAATCATATGGTGTAATAGTTTTACCTATTGGATAATATTTTTAAGAAGAATAATGTCTGCTCACAGGCTTGAGAAAAGATTCCTTTGATACCATTCTGAAACAGGTGTGATGTATAGTTCCTTTAATATTTGTCTTCATATTTTTAAAGCAGTAGAGATTTTTAACTTCCCATCACACTAGGCTGTGTTAGTTCCGAAGAACGGTATGTGTGTAAATTGTGTAATGTTAACACAGTAATTAATGAAAATACTTCTAGCATTCTTTACCACAGTCATTCCACCGAAAGATATTTTTTTCAGTTTGTGTAATTTATTGTCTTTTTTATAGTGACTGGATTGCCTTGCTGTTATGTTTTATGTTAAAAGCTTGGCTATAGTAGTGAGTTTAATTCTGAAGAAAACAAACTGAAAATACAGATAAATAATGTAACATGTACAACATCTTATCAGATAAGATTCATATTATAAGCATTATAATAAAGTGAAACAACCTGGTATTTGACAGCTCATGTTATCCTGTTGTCTCCAGAATTTTACAGAACTGCTGGCTATTTAGAGGGACAAAAGTAGATTATTTGTTATCCCCAACTTATTTTGGAGAGACAAGAAATGCAATCCCAGCTACATCTCTGATTTTGAAACCTGGTTTCATTTGTCGCTGATGGTTGACAGAACCAACTCCATTGTATAAATGAGTGCAAAATCTGTTTGGCTCTTCTCTGTAGCCATTTAATTTTAAAACTATTTGTAGCCTGCAAAGAACAAACAGGTGTTTTAGATCTCATAGTTTGCAGAATAGAGTGTCTTTAAGTGGCATAAGTGTTAAATCACTTATCATTTTAGAAATGATTAGTGTCTTTTTAAAGGCGTTACACCTTTTGGTAATCCAGAGATTTCCATTCAAGTGATAGTGCAGGGATTTGAGCTGTTAAAATGCACAGGGTGATTTTGTTGGGTGAAGCTGTAGTGTGAATTCACAAGCCACCAGCTGCCCTGCACCAGCTTGCCTCTTTGGGCAGTTTTCTCACCGTCTAACTTAGGCACAGGATGTAGGTGGTGTGAATAGCACTTCAGTGTGAACTGAGTGGAAGTAATTTATTTCTCTTGCAAAACCAGTAAACTGTTTCTCACTTCATATGCTTTGAGTCCAGAGAAGTAAGAATGTTTTAAATTTGTGTGCTAACATACTAACCTCCAGGGAGCTGAACTTACAAGTATGCAGTGGCTTGAGTGCACTTAACTCGGAAAAAATTACCCCAGTACTTGAATGAGAATTTTTTCCAAGTAAGGAAAAGCTGTACAAATATGGTTAAAATCCATGTGAACCACCATGTTGTCATTCACTGTACTATTTGCACCTTAGTGTCTCCCCCATCGTTTGTGGAGGTGATACAACAGTCTAAACATAATTCCTTGTGTTGTTCACATCAGTGTTACATTATTATATTTTTAATATGTGAAATGGAAGTGTTTGGCATTAGGGAATGCCCTCAGAGGCTTAGCCAAATCTAAATATGTATAATTATGTCAATTTAATTCCTTCATTATCTTTTGTAAGGTCACCCCTCTTGCAAGCTTAGTTTAATTGCTGCATTTTTAGTGAGTTCAGGGTAGTTTTCAGAGTCAAAAGGAAACTCGTCCCAGTTCCACAAGGTATGAGTCAGAGACATCTGCGGAAGTTACACTCTGCTGTGGGCTTAATCCAACTGCACTGGCCTCCAGCTGATCAGCTTTGCCAAGGACTGTTTAGTCAGACAAGCATTATTAAAAAAGGTCGCTTGGTAAAGGAATATAATTTGCCAGAGGAAAGTGCTCATGTTAATCTCAGCCTTGCTTTCTCTCAGATGCAAGTTAAGTACCACTGTGTAATGCTGCAGCTGTTTTCCTGAAAAAAAGAAGGTAAAAGCAAACGAAAATTGGTGGATTAGGGAGAGACATCTGTGGAGGAGAGAGGTCTACATGTAATTCCCTTTAATTTTGTTGTTAAACAAAATTTCATTTTAAGTGGTGAATGTTTATGGAAATTCAGAGATCAGCTATTGCAGCTTTTTGAGAACCACGTGTTCACAGGAACAGCAGAGGATTTCCTTCTGCATAGCAAATCCTTCTGCAAAGGGATAGCAGCTATCCCTTTGAGATTAGGTAGGACAGCAGTGCAGCTCCTTCTAGCACTGGAGCTACAGGTATTGAATGTTTTTAAAATGCTGTTGAACCCTGGAGGATTGTTAAATTTTCCAAACTTGGGTGTCTGGAAGAAGACTGGCTAGTCATTGACCCATGACCTGTCTGGGGCCTGCCAGAGCAGCTCCCACTTGCCTGCAGTCCTTCCCTGAGGGCTGTGATGTGTGAGGGTACAGCAGCCCTGGCACCCTCCTGTCCTTCGGGAGCCCCCAGCCCTGAACATGTGCATCGTGGCACCAGACAGTTGCTCAGTACTGGATGTGCTCTGGGGCAGTGGTCCAGCCACGCGGCAGCCTTGGAGCATGGCACTCCAGCTGCCCGTGATAGTTCTCGTGACCTGCCAGAGTGAGACACGAACAGCTTTGTGTGGGTACTGCTGTGCTCAGAGCCCAAGCCCCTGCACAGGGCGTGCTCACCTGCCGTACTGAAGTCATTGGTGGATCCCTCTTGGCAGAGCTGCTGTGCCTGCAGGTCCGTGCTGGAGAAACACGATTGTGTTCAAGAACTGAGAGTTTAAAACACAGGCAATTCTTCCTCAGGCTCTAAGACTAAAGTTTGTGTTGATCAGTTGCACTGAATCACAATAACTGCCTATGAAATACTTCTTTCCACTGCAAACTCATGGGCTTTCTGTCTGTACACATGGTCGCTTTTCTTCATTTAAATGGACTTTAGCAGCTACTCAACACAGTTTAGTCTGTTGAAAGTCTGAAAGGTATGGTTCCCTAAAAATTTTAACTTCTGACATCTGGCAGACACTTCTCATTTTCTTGAGGGAGAACTTAAAATAGCTCCACTCCCATATGTTTTTGCCTTTGACTCAGCAGTGTCTGTAGGAGTACACCCAAGTCTTAGCAGTATCCAGCTGAAGTAAGTGAAAGGTAATAATGTGTTTGTTTTAGGTAACCTGAAGATAGAAGCAGTTGTCAGTGATTTTATAAATGATGTTTTAAGCCTGCAGAAATTCTGCATTAGATTAACTTGTAAAGTAGGTCAGGTGTTGGGCTTAGGCAGTTCAGGGGGTTTTATATTATGCTGAAACATTTGGGTCATCTAGCTGGGGTCTAGAAGAGACAGTTTTTCACCAGAGCATGTACTGAAATAAGGAGATTTTGCAATAACCTAATTTATGCTCACTGTCTCCTCTTTGCAGGTATCTATGCCAGCAGCTCATGCAACGTCTTCTGCGCCCACAGTGACCTTAGTTCAGCTGCCCAACGGGCAGACGGTTCAAGTGCATGGAGTAATTCAGGCTGCCCAGCCATCAGTTATTCAGTCTCCACAGGTCCAGACAGTTCAGGTACTGACTGAAGAAATTCCTAATATGTGAATTGGGCCTTTGCAATATTCCTGTCATTGCACTGGTTTCTAATGTGTTTGTGTCCTGGATAGTGTTTTTGATTATATAAAATTTAAGAGCATGTTTGAAGGCAAAATCTGTACAGGTTTTGCTGCTCTGTGACTTTTTTTCCTGTTCTGGTTTAACTGCTTTTCACTGTCAAACATTGCTGAGTTTCATTTACCTGTAGAATTTGTTTGGTGAGTTTAACATCTTCATGTTTTTTCTTACAGTATTACTCTACTTTTTCTCTCTATTGTATTTTCATACAGCTTTATTGAGCAAGAGTTCATACTATTCTGAAGTGAATAGTATGGCTTTTTTTTTAATAATGTAATCTTTAATTATTAATAAGACTGGTATTCTGGAATGAGAGTCTTTGGTACACAGAAAATATTTGCATTGGTCTACAAAATGGATGTCTGTACGCTAGTGATGCTTAAAATACGCCTATCAGTCCTTACATAGAAATGGTTTTGAAATGTACCTGTTAAATGTTTTGTGCTTTGTAAAGCCTTTCTCCTCTGGAAAGCAAGGCAGGTAATGCAATGTGATGAAGTAGCTTGAAGACATAGGAGGCAAGTAGTCTGAAATCTTTAAAATCTCTAACTTTCTTTTTAACCACTTGAAACTCAGTGTTACTGAATGCAGAAGTTGTTTGGCATACAGCAGCTGCACAGCTGTACAGTATTCATTTGCTTTTAGTACACTGAGCTCAAAATGATTAATTTTGAAGAGTAGACATTGTGACTTTTTGATACAGGTATTCGGCTGGGTATTATTTGAAAAAATAAGGCATGCATAATTTAAAGCTAGGCCATTCTGATAATAATCTTTGTTTTTCCTTATCAGCTTCAGTGCTGAGTTTGTGACGGGCTCTACCCTCCTCAGCCATTGCAGTCAAAAGTTTAGAGTTCTAATCTATCAGAGGTGAGCAGTTTTTAGATAAGTGCCAATGTTACTAGCCCAGAGGTGGAAGATAAGAGACTGACAATGAAACCATGCTTGGAATTCACCTGGTTCAATGCAAATCTAGCATGTTTTGATACTCAGAGCCCAGTAGTTCACAGTCAGCCTTGGACCTGTTCAGGCCCTGTATCTGATAACAGTGAGATGTGGGTGCCAGCAGGATTTTTGAGCCTCTAGGAATCTTCTCTACAGTGCATAAAACGTCATGCTGTGAGTTCTGTTTCTCACACAGGCGTCACTTAGGTTTGTCACGTGACTGTGGTCTTTTGGAAAACGATTTCTGTTTTTAGGTATTGGAGGTGGTTTTATACTTTTGGCATACTTCAAACTTAAAATTATTTAAATATGATTGATACAAACATTTTAGCTTTCCTGCATAAACATTTCTCTTTTTCTTTTTAGCACAGAGGTTCAGAATTGCAGCACTACATTATTTTTTAGCATCTTCGAGTATATTTTCCTGACAATTTCCTCCCAAAAAGGCAGTCTTTCTCTAACATATTTACCCCATTATTTATAATTTATATTTCTCTACTTTAATATTTGTTTCCAAACATTTCTGCTATATTAATCTGATTGTAGTTATTATCTCCTTAAATTTTACTAAAAAATCTTTATTTCCTTACAATGGATGGAAACAAAAAAATCATGGAAGGCAAAAAATGTATGGTATCACTGTTTCTATTTTCTTATTGGAGTATTTAAATTATAAAGGATATTCTCATGGGTAGATGACTGACTGTGGTCATCCTTTACTAAACCTGTTACTAAGCAGTGTGTTCATTGCCTAGATAGAAGCACCGTAGGATTACTTGCATTGTAGTGTTTTTCACAGGATGTCAAGATTTCCTTAAAATAAAGACATTGGAAGTGTCTTGTTAAATTTGATTGCTATTCTTATTTACAGATCTCCACTATAGCAGAGAGTGAAGATTCACAGGAATCAGTAGACAGTGTCACAGACTCACAGAAACGAAGAGAAATTCTTTCCAGACGACCCTCCTACAGGTACAGAGGTTAAAGCAAAAGCATTTTGCTTGATGGGTGTGCTCTCATGGGGAGACAAACAGTGTGATTGTATGACTATTTTTAGATTTACCACTTAACTGAAATCTCTCTTCTACAGTGTCTTGGAATTGGAATATGGAATATGTCCATGACATAGGATGTAAAGAGATAAGCACATAGAAGGAGGAGGAAGAAACCTCAGCTGTTACACTCAGTTAAGACAGAAGTGAGCTGATTGTGGCTGATTGCCACATTTGGGGAACCTTGAAGTATCATTGTGCTAGGTGCCTTAGAGATAGCTTTCATGAGTATTTAATACATGAAATACACCAAAGCTTTGCAGAAAGTGGATTCTGTATAATCTCTAGTCTGCAGAAAATCAACTCTACTGTTTTTCATTATTGTTGAAGTGCTAGCAGCAGTCAAACTTAATTCCTTTCTCCCATGAGACTTTCAATGAACATGTGGTGTTCTGTGGTTCAGAGAGAATTTCTGCTTGAGCAAAACTGTTTGTATTTAAAGTTTAAGCAGCCAGGGTATGAGTTCAATGTAGTGATAGGCATCTAATGTCTTTAGTTATCATGGCAAATATCTCTGCAGCAAAACCAACAGAAATGCTCCTTCACATGGTGTTAGTCATATGTTACTTTATTAATTAAGTCTCTGTACAGCTTTTTGGGTCTGTACTAAATCCCATTTTCATTCTTTAAATATCCTAAATAGCATTAAGGAACAGCTCTGGAGTTCAGTCGGTTTTAAGTGACCTGTGGATTCTCACTGCTTCGGAAAACTCAGATGCTCCCTTTTTCTTTCTGAGCATAGCCTTAGAAAGTACAAGCTAGGCTCTGGGCCTAAGCACAGCTCAACCATGATTTTTTTTTAGCACTTGGGAAATAATTTTCTATCTTCTCCTGCCTTCAAGGCCGTTCTGCTGAAGGTAGTGAAAATAATTGCTGAAGATCCCTAACCATGATGGATCTGGGAACATATTTTTATTTGTGAGGACCAGTGTTGCTGACTTCAAGGCTGCCATAAGACTGCTTGCAGTCTGCTTCTGCAGGGAGACACTTGCTTTTACTGTATATGGAAGAATGGCTGTATATGGCGAGACAACAGAGCTAAGTAAACAAGCAGCAAAACTGAGAAGAGGGTACTTGTGCATGCTGACTTCTCATTGAGATGGACTCCTTTGCATGCACTGATACCCCAGCACAGCCTTTGTCTTCCAACCAGATCCTGGTGATCAGCAGAACTTTGTCACTGTAATATTTGTATCCGCAGCTCGGACTGTGGGCTGGTGTAGGTCCTGTCAGAAAGGCTGATCCAAATCACTGCTGTGTTCAGTGACTTCCCAGCTGTCATTATTCAAGCTGCTGGCCCTAGAGACAAGATAGGTGCAGATATGCTCACAGAATTGAAAGCTATGTGTACTTCTTCCTCAAAAACTTCACTGTGATTCTGCTACTAAAGTACATCGTGTTCCACATGTCACTTCATAGCTGCTATACTTGTAAAGCAACCACCTTACCATTTATCTAAATCCATCTTTATGATGGCAAAGGTAGGTTTTAACCACCATGTCATACTGACATGAGATTAAAAAGTGTTTTTTTATCTTCTTGGGGTTTGCTCCTTATCATCCCTGCTTTCTCCATATTTTTTCATCTGCTTCATACACCGTATTTTCTGGTCTAACATCCAGATTGCAAACTCTTCTTGATGGGAATTTTTTATTTGTCCAAGTGGTGCTTGGCACAGTGGAGTCCCTGTGCAGTGCTGGGTTCTTGTATGTACACAGAGTCGAAGCAGCAACAGCAAAGCTCTGTCAAGCTGCTTAGCAGAGTACTGCTCTGCCCAGATAGCTCCATACAGATGTTCTGGCTCCCACAGTTTTAGAAGCTGTATATAAGAAATTGGTGTTGTCTTGGAACTTGGGGTCTACAGCTGTGTTTGCTTCATCCCACAGTGAGTGCTATGACAATCCACTGGAAAACATATGAGGAGCATTGCAAAAAATATTGCCCTTTACCTGAGCAGCAGTTTTGCAGTGACATAACAGAATATGCCAGCAGTGAAGAGGGCTTGACAGTCCTCTGAGGAGATGATGCAAATTGCAGTAACTGCTGTGGTCAGTATACAATCACGTTCAAGAGGGCCTGTAGCAGTGATGTTTTAGCAGTTTTGGCTTTGGATTATTAACTCTTGGAAGTAATTAAACAGCATTTTCTTTCCTTTACCCATGCTAATCTAAGAACCTTCTCAGGCAGGACACCTGTGAACACAACTGTGTGACTGGGTACTGTCTCCCAGGCAGGTGTTATTATGAACTGGTTGCTCTCTACAAGCATTTTGCTGCCAGCCTTTGTACTCAACTCTCTGGCGGAGGCGTTTATGGTTTCTAAAACCGTAGGGGAGCAGTTCCCCCAGTGTAAGTGAGGAGACAGGTTTTTATGTATTTTCACTTTCTTTAGATCTTTATGTAGCTAAAATTAGGAAACAAGTAAAAATGGGTGAGGGAAACATATTTTTAAGGAAAAGATAAGGTTGTGATAACTGTGTCTTGGGTTTTGAGAAGCACAGCTGTTCTATGCTGGCTCCCTTGGCCATCTGTGCTTGGCACTTTGAAAAATCCTCTCCAATAAGAATTTGAAGATAGTGTGTGTTTTTCATTCTGCACCCATGTTTTCCTTGGTGGCTTACTGCACTTTACGGTTTTCACCAGCATTGTGTATCAATTAGAATATTTCCCCCCCCGATTTTTATTAAAATCTCTACAACACACTGTCTTTGCCAGAAAAATTTTGAATGACTTGTCCTCAGACGCCCCAGGAGTGCCAAGGATTGAAGAAGAAAAGTCTGAAGAGGAAACAGCAGCACCTGCCATCGCCACTGTTACGGTGCCAACTCCCATTTACCAAACCAGCAGTGGGCAGTACAGTATGTAGTCTGAATTTCTCAGTGGTGCTAGTAAGTGGGGATGAGAAGATGAAGAACTATGATTTCTATAACTGTTTGGACTAGGAAAAAGCAGGAGGTGAAAAAAAGATTACTTTATTTTGACTGATAACCATGCCTTTTAAACACATTCCTGTTGTAAGTATTTGAAAGTTTCAGTTAACATTCTGGGACTGTTTGCCACTTGGTGCAGCTAATGCATCCCGAGGCAAAATAGGAACTAACCATAATGCTATTATAAACTTCTTCACTTTGGGAACTAGATGAGCTAATTCAGAAGTTTCTTTTTTTTCTTTGCAGATTATTAGTACTTGTTCACAAAAATGTAACCTCATTAATAGAAATGATATTAGAGTCTGCAATTACATTTTTAGAAAGTCCTGAATAAATAAGAACTTCAGCAACCTTATTTGAAATATGTAATAAACATGTGTTTCTCTGTTTTCTTTATTCACTGGATTTAATAGAGATAGTGCTTTGACTTGAAGGGTTGAGGATACATCAGTAAAGATAGAAGTCACATGCTGTCTCACACAAACACCTATGGTATTAAATATACAAAAGGGAGGAAAAAGTACTTGTTTCCATCTTTCTCTTAAAATAGCCTTAAATTTTTCTATCTCTGTTTACTCCTTCGCCACTTTGCCTAGTACCCTGCTTTATTTTATTGAAATGGATGTGGTTAATTCTGGATCCTATTATAACTGTAATAGTTGCAGTTAGTTGTGCAGACACTTGGGATTTTGCTGTGTGTGTATATAATACAGTGAAATTCTGTGGAATCACAGATGAGGGGTGATGTCCCAGTATACCTGCATATCAGGACTGAGGAAAAGAAAGGAAAAAAAAACATAGCAAAGTAAGGCTGCCTGAAGGAAAGTGGACCTTTTTGAATAAAAAACTGCTAGGGAGGGTCTGAGGAGCTTGTAGAGAAGGGGGATAGAATCAGAATTAAAAAATTGCCAAAGCAAGAAGAAAGTGACACACAAGATGGATAGCAATAGCAGCAGAGGAGACAGAAGGGCATAAACCATGGAAGAGGAGAGGAATTTCAGATGAGAAGAAAAAAGTAAGGAGTGAGAAAAAGACATAAACCAACCAAGAAGAAAATCTTAACTAAAAAATTAAAAAGTATTCCCTGGGGGAGGATTGTAAGCTCAGAAAAAATTGGAAACTTACTTCCAAAGCATGATTTTTTTAATGTATGTTAAAGCCATGTGCATGATTTCAGGGTCTATAAATGTTCAAGGGATTTAACTCAGATCAGTATTCTTCCATATCTAGGTTTAATACTGTAAGTTAATGCATAAATTAGTGTCTTAAATGCTGTGTTGATTTTTTGTCTGCAGTTGCTATTACCCAAGGAGGAGCAATACAGTTGTCTAACAATGGTACAGATGGAGTACAAGGTCTCCAGACATTGACAATGACCAATGCAGCTGCAACCCAGCCTGGCACCACCATTCTACAATATGCACAGACCACAGACGGACAACAGATACTTGTACCCAGCAACCAGGTGGTTGTACAAGGTGAGAAACTTCACAGTCAGACATTCTGTATAAAATTTTCTCCATGCAGATACAAGTTGCCAACCTAACTCCTTCAAATGTGTCAGGAAACAGATTTAACAGCTTTGACACGATAAGTCTCCAAAATTATTAAATTAAATTCTGGACAAAACTATTTGTCACATTTTCTTGGAGCCTTCCCCTTTAGATTGATAAAATTGTAGATATTTTGGGTTTACTCCTTATAATAATATATTTATTTTGGAGTTTCCATGCTGTATTTCCTGTATCTTTTTATGTTCTGCAAAAACTGGTAGAGCTCTGAGTTCTCCCGTATCTGCAGCAATAGGAAATTTAAAGTAAAGCATTAAAGATAGGAAGGAAGGTTGTTTGATTCTAAACTTTAATTTATTAGTAATTTTCCCTCATTTTCAATTACAAGTCATAATTTCTTCCTATTGTGACATTTGTAACTAGTCACCAAGTAGTTAATCAGTGAATCTTGGAATCATAGAACAATTCAGAAAAGTGCCTTGAGTGATCATTTGGTCTAGCCCTCCATTTGTCAGGGCTACTTTAACTTAAGTTGTGGGGTTTTATTGTATTAAAATATATGGTTTGGTTTATTAAAAACAGGAGAGTAACATTTTTTAATTGAAAATCACAGAGGAAGTGTAGCCCTGCTTTTATGATTGTAAAGCAGTTGATTTGAAAGTTATCCAGTGAAGACTTTTCCAGGCATCAGTGAAAACAGCAGAGAAAAATACTATTGTTGTATTGATCTTCTGGTTTTTGTGTTTTTAAAGACATGTGATTTCTTTAGGTGGTATTGTGGGTTTTTTATGAGCTCAGGCAAAATTAACACATTCCTAAATTACAATAAACAAAAAAAAAGAGAAACCCAAGACCTTATTTGTTCTAGAGAAGTAGCGAAATTGAGCGCATTCAACTCTGTTGGGAGTAAATGCTACATTCCACACCCTTTTTTCTGTGCCAAATACTTATATATGCAGATAGACATTTATAGCATAGCTAGAAATAGTGTTTACCTCATTCTTCACTGGAACCACCTGAAAACCAGAGAAGTAAAAAGAAATGCACTAAGGGGGAAAGAAGCACAGTTATATAGCCAGACAAAGCAAGTTATCAAGCACAAGTGAGGACTTCTTCAGCAGAAATGCCCAAAACCTTGCCTATGTTAATAAGCTGAGTCTGAGGCAGCAGTGATGACCCAGATGGTGGCCACCCCACCTCGCTGTGGCCCAGAGTGCTCGGTTGGGTCGATGACAAGGTGCTGTTCGTACCGCGTGTGACAGCGCTGTCAGCAAACTGACATCATGTTCCCCTGCGTCTCTTCAGCTGCCTCAGGAGACGTGCAGACCTACCAGATCCGCACCGCCCCTACCAGCACCATTGCACCCGGCGTGGTCATGGCATCCTCCCCAGCGCTTCCAACCCAGCCGGCAGAGGAGGCCGCACGGAAGAGAGAAGTGCGCCTAATGAAGAACAGGCATGTACATTTAGATCACTTCCCTTTTTTCCAGTCAGCTCTGCAGAGAACTAGAGTGTCAAGCTCTATGAGTCCCGATCTTTCTTAGTCAAATCATTTCTGAAGAATTTGTGTTTATTTAAAGATGCAAAACAAAGAAACGCACATCAGCTAGTGCCATGTGTTGTGGCTATGAAACCTTGAGTAAAGGCCTTGGACTCATTCTTTGAGGTGTGTGAATTTGTTTGTTGCTAAAGGAAAAAAAAGTAATTAGTGAGAGACCTGTAAAACTGCAGATATGGTCTTATAAACACCAAGGTGACTTGATTTTTTTAGTTAATGCATTAATGTAGTTTCCTTTCCTGGATTCTTTCCCTTAGCCATCTGTGTGCATTCTCCTTGCTGCTGGCCCACCTGTGCTCTTCGTGAGTGTTTTCTTGATGGTCTCACTTGTTCTCTTTAGCTCTTGCCCTTTGGGTTTTTCCCTCCAAGGCCAGAAAGGCTCAAGGAAAGGCTAAATAAGCAGCTACTCCTTTTGACTGAAGTCTTGTGGAACCAGTAGTGCAGCAGAGGAGCTGAGAAACGGAGACTTGCTTCTGTAGGATTTAACGTGTGAGGAGGAACAGCTAAGTTTATAGAGTTGGGAGTGGGTGGAAGTAGCAAAGGAAGGGAGCAGTAGAGAGAAGTTGGTCATGATGCTCCTTAGGCCTGCAGTTATGGGACAGGGAAGGGATGGGCCTGAGCTGAGCCAGCACAGTAAGCATGAGCTCTTACCCACAGGGCACAGATTTGAGCCTGTGTGTTACACTGTGACTCTGAGAACACAGTGCTTCCCTCCCTTCTGAGGAGGGAAAGCCCCATGCAGGCCTTGTAAACTTCATCTGTCAGACTGGAGAAAAACTATGATGTTGTTCAGGTTCGTTTATCTTTGGTAGATTGCTGTGCTGTGAACACAATAGAAACTTACATGAGCAGCCCCAGTGCTTATATGCGGGGCTTTAATGAAGTAAATAATGCTGAACAGCATTCACTTTTTTAAAAGGTTTTTGTACAGATACTGATAGCAGTGAATAGTAGATATCACCCCTTCAGGCTCTGCATTTGAGAAAAATTTAATTAGAATCACAGAATGTCCTCATTTAGTCAGCAGTCTTATTCCAGTAAAAGAAAGCTTTTGTGTTTGTGAAAGCCAAGAAAAACAATGGGGAATTACCCGACTTGAGTTAAACTGACAGCTTTTGCAACAGTATCATGTTGCATGTGGTGCTTTTAGCCTGCTTGCTTAATAGATCCGTGCAAATCTAGGCTCCATAGCAAAGCAGGGAAAAGGGATAGAGAGGCAGATGGTGAGGTGGCACTTATTGGAGGATTATAGTGTAAATATTCATAGATATTATTGTGCAAATTTTCTGTATAAATTTTACATTTTTAAAGCTCTCTTTTAATTCATTATAACTCTGGCTGTTCACACAACCTTAAGGTGGCTTAATACGCAACCTAAACTGGCACAAAAATCAGAAAAAGAAAGAAAATGTTGTCACCCAAGGAGACATGGTAGTAGTTTGCACTGGAAGGCAATTCCTGATACAGTAGTACTTAATCTTTTGGTAACAGCCCAAAATTATTTAAATTCTAAATAGTACACATGACCCACTGAAGCACTGCAAGCATGTGAAATTATATTTGTAGGAGTGACAGGTGGATACCTGAATACTTTCAAGGCTTACAAAATATATTTTCTTCATCCTGTATCATTTGTGGAGCTGAATTTCCAAAATTGCTTTGGAGGTTTCTTACCAGTTCGGTCCTGGAATACATTCTTTTTACCTACTAGTATCTAGTACTACGGCTGCTGTTTATCTCATAAGGGGAAGAACGGGGTTCAGTTTTGTCCTCTCATTTCCCAGAACACTGACTGTATCACCAGTCTGTGTAGTGTTTGCAGTGAAGGGACGCACTGACTCTGATTTTGAAGCTGTTCTGCTTTGCACCTAAAGGTTCAGGGCAAACAAGTGTGTACATTTCCATGTGTAGCTGTGTGCTGCTTGAACAAGTAGCACTGCAGGAGGAGAGCCCTCTGGCTGGGCTCCCATCTGCCTGTGGCATTTAGCCTTGTGCTTGCTCTGCACATTTATTTACTGTTGTTGTGCAGGATAGCTTCTGCCTTGTGTTCCTGCCTTCAGGATGCTCAGCAGCACATTAATACCTTTCAGCTGTCTTTCACTGGTGTTCTTACTATGTTATCAAGTTACCTACAGGCAACTCAGTCTTTACAAGCAAGGCTTAAAAGTTAGAGATCTGCTTTAGCACATTACCACTGCCATGTTCTTGGCACAGCCAACAAGGACTAAAGAGTTATATGGTTCCTAGTGACTGTTTATATTCTGATATTTTTATTCGAGTCTTTTATATTACCATTGCAGTGATGCAGACATTATTATTAAAATGAAATCACTGCTCAAGAGCAGTGATTGTTCAAAATACAGTGCTCCAGTTGAACATCCTGTTGGACTACAGCAAAGGGAAGAGTTAAAGACTGTAAAAAGAATAATAGATGATAATAAAAGCAATTAAATTATTGCAGCAGCAATTCAACTAGCCTAAAGGCTCTAATGTAAATCCTGCAAGCAGAATTTTGCCATTGAGGATCCTTTGCTCACGGAAACATTTTATTGGTGCTGTCTCACTGGGATCTGCATGATGGAATGATATATGGAGCTTGATTGTACATGATTTGTGAGGAGCAATTGTTATGAGTTCAGTGCTTTTTCCTCATTTGCGTTTCTTAACAGTACCTCCATATTCTGAAAATGGCAGTACTAGGTAAAGGTTTGACCTGAAAACAGTTAAGTAGCCCATGTCTGCAAATGATTGTTCTGGATTTGAATGGCCTTTTTTGTTTTGCAGAGAGGCAGCACGTGAATGTCGCAGGAAGAAAAAGGAGTATGTGAAATGTCTAGAAAATCGAGTGGCTGTGCTTGAAAACCAAAACAAGACACTGATTGAGGAGTTGAAAGCACTTAAGGACCTTTACTGCCACAAATCAGATTAATTTTGGATTCTCATTTTCACTTGTCCAGAATGGGATAGAGACTGGTTCTGGCTATACCCAGAAAGACAAAATAAACTTTTTATTTTCTAAACATTTCTTTTTTTCTATGCGCAAAACTGCCTGAAGCACCTACAGGATATACTTCATCTGTGCTTTGCATCAAACTGTGAATGTTCAAGTACTTGCCTCCACTTCTCCCCTTACAAGATGAATTCCATCATCAATCTCAGCGTGAAGAAGAAAAACAGGCTTCTTTCTCGTCTCCCCATCCTCTTCAAGGAGTAACAGTGGTCACTTGGGAAGTTATGTGGGGACGGTCCTTTTGCAGTGACGTCAAGAATTTGTGCTGAGCTCTTTCCATTGCCTTAGAGACAGAACCACCCCAGCCTCCTGGTCCAGCGAACTGTGGGCCACATAGGTGGAGCACACATGGTGCAGTGAAGAAGCAATGGTTGCCAAATTGGTTTCACACACTCATTGTGAACTATACAAATACACAGCTAAGCAGCATGCCAAATGAAAGGCTTCACTGGCACATCCTTGGTGTGGAGATAACACCTTTCTCAAACTAGCCCAGGAGGGAGTTTGATTTGTAATCTGTGTTAAGCCCTCCTGGGCTAGTAAAACCTTCTCCATACCTCGGAAACAAATTGAAATGAGCTTCACTGGTCGGTTGTTGCTTCTCATAGCTTATGTGTGCAAGTGTGTTCAGCATTCTGAATGCACAAAAAGCAGAAACCAACTCCAAAGGATATAGGTTGGAAGATGATATTTGGATGGGAAAGGAATACAAAATAAAAAAGATACAATAGTGACATTCTGAAAACAGTAAGCAAGGGTAGCACATGGGAGCACTACCTATTTGCAGAACAACTAAGAAGTTGAAGCCAATTTCACATAAATATTCCCTGATGACAGTATGGTCTGTGTCCCAAGTCCTCTCAAGCAATGAGGTTGTTTCTATTTCCCTAGCACAGTCTTACGTAATGGAAATTATTGTACTCAGTGGAAACATCAGCCTGGTTTGCTAAATTCTTTTTCAAATTCAGAGGCTGCCTTCCCTACGTAAATTAAATTGTAGTTATGACAACTACTGAGACAACCTCAAGTATTGAAGAGGACTTTAAATACAAATGCTCCTGCTTCACAAGGGACAATACTGATTCTTTGAACCTGGCCAGGTTAGCTAAATTCTTAATTCATTCAGGGTATTTTTTCATGTAAAGGGTCTGATTTATGGAGTAATTTATTCCTGCAGGTAAAATTACTCATGTGCCTCAGATGTTTGCAAGATTAGTGTTTCTGTGTGCACTGAGGAGCTGTGATCTTTCCCAGATTTGTGTCGTTAAAAAAGGTAGTTCATGTTTAAAAACAAGCCGTACTAAGCATTAGGACTTCAAAAGAATCATGCTCAAAAAGAACCAAAAAAGAACGTCAAGAAGCTGTCAAAAAGAATGTGTAAAACAGAATCATGTGCAGTTGTTTACTGACTCTTTGAAGCCAGTCTCTTGATATGTTAACTTGAGTCATTTGATGGAGTAAGTTTACTTTGTGCTTCTAGTCAAATTGTTATGTATAGAAACATATGAATAAGGCTCTGGTCTGTACTAATGCCTTGCCTAACGGAGTATTAGTTAATATTTTTACCCACTCACTCTGTTTTTAAGATAATTTTCACACACAAGCTTCTAAAAGATTATACAATCAGTGTGATGTTATAAGAAAAATATGTGGAAGATTCTGGGCAGTTGAGTCTCAAACGCCTAAGCAGTATTAGAAGTTGATGATTTCTCATTTGAGAGGGCATTCAGTTTCCAAGAGACTTGATTTAAAAGGAGCAAGGTTAAACTTACAGCATTATTGTTAACTTTAGAGTTATCAAGAGTTTCAAATTAGATTTGTATTTCAAGAAGAGAACATAAGTATCAGAAATATGAAAGAATTCATTTTCACAAGTTTTGAGGGGTTTATAAATGGTCTATTTTTATCTGCCATAGAGAGTTGATTTTCATGTTTTTATTTAATGGGAGATAAATTTATTAGTTTAGCAATGCAGATTTAAGGAAGACCCCAAATTCTCAGCAATGCTTATATAAAAATGATCTGATTCCTAAAGTGAGTGAATAGAAATACATGCAACGGTTACATTTTCCAGAAATAGTGCTGAAGTAGAAATGTTGATAATGCAGGAGTCATTCTTGTAAAACATGAATGGTGGCCTCATTTACAGTTACATGGAATGATTCTTCCAGCTTTAAGAAACATGGAAAAGCCTGTACATGTCCACATTAAGGCTGGGTTTTTTGTAGAACACATGTTTGCAAAAACATGAGGTTTTGCAGTGAACTTGAATGAGGCGAGCTGTGATCTGAGAGCTGTGGCTGGTGGGTAATGGACACTGTCTAGTGCTTGCTGTTAGCCACTGGGAGCTGAATGGACATGGGAGCCTAAAATGGTACCCAGACGGAATTCTCCTAATACAGGGTTGGTGCAAATTTGTGCAGCAGTGAGAGGAGAACTGTTACCTGTTTGTCTGTGTGTGTTCTGCAAGTGGCCTGTAGAGTTATTAGTCTAGACCTCGTTAGGAAATAACGTTTCACTAAGAAAAAGATGTTACTTTAAAGTACATAGGGATCTGCTGGAATCGTTATTTTTATTTATGCTGCACTGAGGATTTAGGGATGTAAATTTATTTAATGGAAATTTTAAGTGACAATAATAAAAAATTTATTAGACCAAGTACAGGGCTGGCTAGGCTACCCCATACATGCTTTACTGTTCATATTGACCCAAAAAGGGAAAAAATATGACACAGGAATCCATTCCTATGTTATATACCAAGTAGTGAGGTTGGGGTAATAAGCTTCTATAAACTAAGGCCATTTGGAAGTTTTGGAAGATAGAAATTATGCTGGCGGGGGGGGAAGGGTTAGTTTTATATCTCACGATTGTGAGTTTTCAAGAACTGATAGCCTGTTTTACCTGAAGAGAAGGTTAGAAAGGGCTAGATCCATTATGTTCATAATAAATAAGAATTGGTTTGAAATATAGTTTTTGTAATGTCATTATTTTGCAAAACAACAGCACCAATCAGGCAGTTAAGATATTGTCAAAGGTGCTCTTTTAATTTAGATATTCTTGGAAAATACATATGTATAATATATGTACATATATATATATATATACACACAGTATATAATCTACAGCTCTGAGAGCTTTTAAGTCAGGAATGCTGAGTATTATAGTATATGGAGGTCAGAAAAAAATTTTTACTTTTCTCTGTGTGTCTGGGTGTGTGTGGATGTGTGCGCGTGTGTGAAAGCCTCCCCCCACCCCAGGAGCTCTGGGCTGCGTTATTCTAGCGCTTATTACTGATCTGTTTTGTTCTGCTTCTCAGTTACCCATTTTCAAGAATTTTATTTCATCTTTCATGGCTTTTGTGAGGTTTGTTTTTTATTGATGGAGATTTTTGAAATTATGTAAACAGTTTTACAACAACCACCACCCCCCTCCCAGAATAATTCGCTTTTGTGCTTTTTCTCTTTGGCAGCTATATATCAAAGGCAAAACATTTGGAAAGGTTTTTAAGGTGTTATTTTCCAAAGGAACCACTGGTAAGACTTCTGTTTTCCTCCCCAGGGTAGTGGTGATGCATTTTTATTTAAGCAGCAATTTCACCAGCATCGGTAGTTGCCGGCACCATGGCTTGTGCCCGAAAGCACAATTTTAGCCTGTCATGCTCGTCAGGACTGTACAGACACACCTCTAGGTTCTGGCTGTCCTGTAGTTCACGTTTGCATTGTAGACGACTCTCTTCTTCGGTACTTGTACGTTGGTCAGAAAATCGGAGGGGTGTTTGGAATCATTAAGAGGCTCAGGAAAAAAAAAAAAAAAAAAAAAAAGATTTAATAAGGAAAAACAGCCCTGATAGTTTCTGACCTAAACTTGTACCACATGTTTGGTTTTTTTAAATCTGAGCTTCCAGTAAACTGCAGCTGCAAGTAGTCATCTGTCAGTGAAAACTGGCAGGTTTTTTTATTTTATTTCTTTTTTTTTTAATTTACAGCAGATAAACAGTGCTTTCTGTGGGTTAAAGACAAGTCTCCCCATCAAAGAAAGTTCAGTATCAGTGGTTGCAAATCTGTGACAATTTGTAGTGGATTTCATTGGTTTTTCTTAGACCTTGTTTTTATTGTTATTTTTTCATGTGAATGAAGCTGGTTAGTGATGTAACATTTGCCAATGATCCAACCAAAAGGTCATGTATTTATTTTTGTTACACTATGTTCTTTTTAAATGTTTAATTAAAATGTGCACTTTTTAAAAACAAAACAAAACAAACCACAGAGAACAACAAAAAAAATAAGATCAATTGGTTTTGCTTTGAGAAGCTTCCTGGCATAATCATACTGCCTGTACACAATTCACTCCTCTCCCCACAGCAGTTGACTCCTTGGCTAGTTTAACTTGCGGATCAGCACCTGGTGCCCAGCAGGCATTGCTTCAGAATGGCAGCAGACATGAAGGGGCAGCACTGAAGGCTGGAAAGAATCAAGTGTTTGGTGTCTCAGAGCAGTATGTACAGGATGGATGTGAAATTATTTTTAGAGTAGAACTAGTTCAGTGATCCCATGTGAGAAAGGGAGGTTAATTTGGAAGGAAAGCTAAACTGTTTTTCAGCAACTTTATTCCCCTTTTCTTAATTTGAGATTTGTCTGCAGATTTCACAAGCTGCATTCTAAG
The DNA here is from genome assembly GCA_035583135.1 of Lophotriccus pileatus. Classification (NCBI taxonomy): domain Eukaryota; kingdom Metazoa; phylum Chordata; class Aves; order Passeriformes; family Tyrannidae; genus Lophotriccus; species Lophotriccus pileatus. The sequence goes on from JAWWES010000171.1 coordinate 26,582,078, forward strand.
AAAATAAATTGAAAGACTTTCCAGTTCTTTGACACCAGGAAGTAAAGGTACATTAACAAAGTGTCACTCTGCTTTAAAAGAAAAGCACAACCACCGTTCTTTTGCAGGAATGGTGATAATTTAGCTGTAACCATGAAATCTGTCACTGTGAGCAGGCTTTAAAAAGCATACAGTACATTGATGGTTCTCTGTAGTCTGCCTGGGAACTCTTTTTCCTGAGCTGTGTAATTTGCTAGCTGTAAAAGACACTGATTTTGCAAAAGCTTGAATGTATCATGAAGCTCAGTTGGTCTGGAAGGAGCTGGACTAATGAAGAGAGGGTGCTGAAATCTACCTGCTGTGTGGTTGTGACAGGTTCAGGTCTGTGGATGGATACGACTTAAGTCTGTACATCTTTGGGGAAAAGGGACCAGATCCATTTGGTAAAGAGGGCTTGCATTTCAAGTGTTTTTCTTGTAATGCTTTTTTTAAATGCATTTAAGCTGTGGCCTGCAAAGAGAGGTGCTTGGACTAGTTTGCGTGGCACATTCTGAAGACAGTGACCTGTTTGCTCTCTGGCACTGCAGGTGTAGGTTTGTGACTTGCTCTGTGGTGAGCCCAGGGCTCGCTTTCCCCAGGGGGAGGCAGGAGCTGTCCTGGGAGCTGTGTGCTGGCAGGGCAGGGGACAGGGGCAGGCTGTAATGACCCACGGTTGGTGCACTCCATAAGCTGAGTATTTAGTGTGCTCACGACTTGGGAGCAGTCGGTTCACTCAGCCTCAGCTGTGTATTTCTCTAAATTAGGGGATAGCTGAGTGAGAGCATGGGGAAGGAAGGTCTTGAGCCAGCTAATTATCTGGAAATGGCCGCTCTTTAGAACTAAGGATGTTCAGATGCTCTCCACAAGTTGTGTTTTATTCAGGTGCCACTCCGGTTTTTTTGTGTGTGTAATTACATTTATTTATATTAAAACATTAATTTTAAAAAGTTCTAAAACTTCAAGTTTGAATGAGATTTGAAACTGTGCTGCTTATATGGACTTCTTGGGATGCGGAACAGGGCAAGAAGAGGTGCTCATTGGCAGCCAGCCCCTCCATAGGCTTGTCCCCAGATTGGTTGTTCACTTCAAAAAGGAGTTTTCTATTCTGGATTTATAATTTGAAATTGTTTTGGAACAGTGTTTTTCAGGGAAGCTTCCAGAGCAAGGGTTATTATTCTCCCTTTGTAATGTAAGCTGGAAAGAGTAAGTTCACCTCATCTGCATTTCTGATTCTTTACCCAAACCATGTCAGCACAGAACAGGGTAGTTGAGCTTGACTTCCACATACTTGTGGAAGTTAATAGATTAATTGAAAATCCATTATTGGGGGAAAATAAATTCTTTTTTACATCTCCCCAAAAACCTAGAAACATCCCTGTTGTGTTCTGGGGTTTTTTGTTGTTTGTTTGTGGGGTTTTTTTTACTTATTTTTTGTGCTTTATCTGTGTTTAAAAAAAATTGTACTGGGTTATAATGCATTTTATTAACACTATGTACATATTAGCTGCTTTGTGTTTCAGAATGGTAGTAATTGCTTTGTATATTAAAGTGATTCTTGTGAATTTGTGAATTATTGTCATAAAGAAGTGCTTTTTCTTACTGTAACCTTTGTGGTATAAACTGTCATAACTCTCTTTTTACACAAACATTTATGTGCAGTCACATAAACATGCTTTAAAAAAACTCTACAAAGTCTCTTTTTTGAGCAGGGTGTTCCATTTACACTAATTTAGTGGCAAATGGTAGCTAGGTACGGATATGGGAAAAGGCATGTTTCGATCTGACTGTGGTGTCCTCTCATGATCTGTGGTCTGTTCTAAGTATTCATGAGGTATTCACCTCAAGGAGAAGGCTTTTTTAATTCTTGATTAAATTAGACTAGTGAGGGGTTAAGTCCTGAAAAACAAAGTTTTTCTTCCACTTCTGATATTTTTAAACCTGCTTTTCAGCATCCTTTCTGGTGGCAGTTAGTTCTGTTGTTTAGTAATGTCTGAAAGACTTATGCCTTTCACAGTTAAAATATGCTGTATTTCTCACTTTTAAGCATTCCTGTAAACCATGTACTACTGATGTTAAGAACAGAACAGAAACAGAAGGCCGCAAACACTGCAAGGATCGCAATCCAGTTATGTAATTTGCAAGGTTGGATCCAAACACTGGGATGAAAGCCAGGAGAACAAATTCAGCACCGAGGTAAACACACCTCCAGTGAAATCAAGGGGAAAGGAGTAAGGTCAGCTCATTATAGCTGGGATTTTGTGGTTTTCACAACTGAGCGTTTTCAGAATGCCATTCATGTACTTGCTCAGAAAAACCAACACCTCAGTAATGAGGGAGAATCCCATACAGGGGTTAGTCTATGAGCTAAAAATGCAGATTAGCTGGAATTTTGCACTGGAAACTGGGTAACACAGATCCCTGCGCAGCCAGTAGGTCAGGTGCTAAACCTGAGCCTTCTGACACTGGTGCACCTCAAAGCTCTTGGTCAGTTAGTTACAGAGCTGAATTTAATACCATGTGTCTTAATCAAGTATTATTTTAGTTGTAATGAGATTTTAGAAAAATTTGTTCCTTGCAAAATGGCATGTTTCAGGGATGGTTTCTCAGTCTCACAGCATGTTCATGTCTTATCTGGTCACTCTCCTGTGGCTTGAATCCACTCCCTAGAGTGAGTAAATTTTCAAGAGACTATTTGTGTGTTGCCCAGGGGCCCATAACCAAACACATCCTCCCTACAGATAAGCTTACATCTGCTAAAAAACAGGACCACCCAAAAGAGCGTGTGATTCTTGAGCACTGGGGTGAACGGGGTGACAGAAAGTGCTTGGGCAGCGTGTTGGTGTAGTTGCCAAACAGCCACTTGAGCATTACCTTGCATCATCTCATATTAGAGCAGGAGCTCACCTGGGACCAGTGAGCTGGGACACCAGAGTTTGCAGGTGTCACTGCAGAGGGCTGCTCTCTGTGCTCACTCACCAGCTGTTACAGCTCTGCTACTTCTGTCCTGTACCTCTGGCATGATCCAGTCCCAGCATGATTGACTCCTGACCTCTCCCTGAAGCTGAGTGTGAAGGGAAATCAAGACATCTGTGAAGCCCAACCTGGAACAACAGAAGGCGCTGCTAGGTGCCTGGTGCAGGCGAGTGTTAGCACTGCCCAGCCAGAATGGACATCAGGTTTCAGCTGAGTTATGTTCTTGCGGTTGGTGCCTCCCCCTAAACACTAGCTTTAAAAGCAACCTCAACTGATACGCACGTGGGGGGGGGGGCCTAACTGCAGTATTCCTGGATCTGGTCTCCTAAATCTAATGGAGCACCTGCACCCCAGTAGCAGTCAGAGGAGGTGTCTCCTTGAAGAGGGTGCCACTTGCTGGGCTAGGGGGGAGCCCATCAAGAGCTCAGCTCTTCAGGTCAGGGGCAAGGCACTCACCTGAGCTGCCAGTGTCATCTCATGCTTTTCTCCCCAAATATTTATGGGCAGTAGCATTGCTTCAGCCTTCAAACATATTCCCTTGGGTTTGCATACAATGCTGTGTAACAGCAGCACAGCAAAAGAAGCGAAGCCTGGTCTCTACATGCCTGCTCTGGCAAGAAGGCTGTGGGTAAGAGGAGCAACTGGAGCAACAGCAAATCTGACACTGAAACCTTAACTGAACAGTTAGAAAGAGATGGAATTAAACTGATTTATTTTCAAAGTACAAAACTGTTCCTACTGTCAAAGCAAGGCCTAGGGCAAAGCCCCCTTCTTAAAAGTGTGTAGGTTGCTGCACTAGGCTTTATTCTGTGCTATTTAATCAGTCTTTTTAGTGTGTTCTTGCTATGGCAACAGGACAACCTGCTATAGCTGTCACTGCAAGCTGCAGCTTCTTGCGAGGGCCAGGCACTGCCATGTTCCCCATGGCCCAAGTCATGGACATTCACAAACCCAATCACCAGCACACTGCTTTCTGCCAGCTCCAGCCCAGGGGGAGCCCACTGTACAGACAAGCCTAATGCCTAATCAGAGATGAGCTTGGAGACAAGGAAACACCAGCAGGGAGGAAAAGGAAGAGGAGTGGCAAGAATTTGGAGCCACACTCCAAAAACTAGAGCCAGAGAGAGTGGAGAGAGCTCGTAATTCTTTTCAACTGTTGCTCACCCAGCTCGTAGGACAGAAAAAGCCACGCCTGGCACATTAAAGCTCATATCATGTTCTGTTTTCAATCAAAGGTTCTGTCTCCCTTCCCTGACTTCAACTCTAGTTTCAGGCTGCAAATTCCCAGCCAGCTGCGTAAGTACTGTTTTAGTGACACCATGTGGCTTCTGAGGATACTGTTGTGTTTCAGAGCAGCAACTCTGAGGCCAAGTCCAGAGCCAAGCAAGGAACTTCGCTGAAAACATGCCAGAGATGAAGCACAAACCTTTGGGCCTTGTTCATCACAGCTGTGATGATAGATGTGTCATTTACAGATTACAGCACCTCTGGACCACTGAGCCTCTGCATCTTTTGCAGTTAGGAAGTATGATGGAAGCAGAAGTGACAAAAAGTTCCAAAACGTCCATGGCCCAAAGCAGCTTCTGGTGTTTGCTGTTGCCAGTGCCAAAGACAAGCATATGCTTAAAGCCTGAACCTGACCTGAGGCTTTGTGAGTTTAAACCAAAAGAAGTTCCACATCCAGCAGAAAAAAAAAAAAAAAAAAGGTAGTAAAGCAATTCCTGCATTTAGAAGTGTAGCTGTCTTCTCTTAGCCCATTGTTTTCATCAGTTTCATTCTTCTACCAGTAGAAAGAGAAGGAAGTCTGCTGGTGGTGCAAGCAGGATTCCAGGCTGCAGCATTTTCACATAGGATCTTGTGGCATAAACACCCAGACGTGTCTTACAAGCTCAAGGTATGAAATCAGTTACTTAGAACAGCGTCTAACAACCACTGTGCACTGAAAGCACACTGAAATCTAGACACTACCCCAAGGCCCCAAGTAATACAAGAATAACTATTTCTGCTGCTACAAAGACTTTACAGCAGCACCCTCCTCTCCTAAATAACAACTCCCAGAGATGGAGCACAAACAAAGGCATAAAGTAGAAGATTATTTAGCAGTACCTTGAGAGTCAAGGACTGATTTGATATTTAAAGAACAGTTTGAGTCTCCTTGTTTCACTTTCCATGTGTATCTCCTCCAAGGAGCCTTGATCTGTGTGGGGGAGACTTGCTAAGGACAACCCGTGAGCCATGACTGCTTTGGTACTGCAGGCGTAGCCCCCACGCCTGCAAGTCAGGTAAAAATACCACTGATTTTGAAGTTGGCTTACTTGGCAATCTTAATTCCCAGCCCCCTGCTCCAGATCTTGTTCTTTGTTTCCCTATTCCTCTTCAACTCAGCAGTGACAGAAATAGAACAATTTTATAGCAGCTGCCTTTGTTTCTTTTTGCCCTTCAAGTGGCTTCTTTTACCACAGCTTTTAAGACGCAAAGACCTGAGAGTTAAAGCATTTAGAGCTGGAGGATTAGCGTCTATTTCACCCACTTTTACTTTTCAGAGTTAAGGAAGTGATAAGAGGAAAAAACCCCACTGTAACATGTATGTTTCCCACAGAAACTAAGTGTGGTTTGATTTTAAACAACAGACCTTCTGATAATAATTTTGATGCCTGGAGATTTCTGCAGCTTAAATCAGTTTCAAAAATTACATTTCATAAAAAGTCAGTGGAAGACCCTACACAACTGTATTCCGAAATGAAGCAGAGGTTCAATATGGAGAACAGAAGCACAGTCCTTGCCTTGTCAGACCAAGTTATCAAACAAGACCATCAGAACAAGAGCCAGTGAAATAACACAACTGCAACTTTATGCTTAGGAATGAGTGTATTGAGTAGAAACAAAGGGTAGAACTGAACAGCAGCAGTGGTTTATTAACAAAGCATAGAGTCAAAAGTCATCCTTGCGACTACTCCTCTGTGCTTTGTAGATATGAACATCCTTACTGGCATCATAGTGGACCTCATATACGGAGAAACGATCTCTCAGCATCTTCAAGAACCTGTGATCCCGTTCATAGCGGATACGACAGGCAAGAAGAATCACAGTTTGCTCTGAGCACAGGTGCTCCAGTGTCTGAAGCAGCTCTGCAAAAGTTTCTTCCAGATAAACGATGTCTGCACCCAGGACGAAATCAAATGCTCCTGGAGGAAAGTTATCCAGGTCTTTTCCCCAAGTCAGCTCCTTCACCACAGCTCTCGGACGTAGTTCAGAGGGTAAATTCGCCTGTACATTCGACTCCAGGAATTCCAGTGCTGCCTCCCTGTCTGTCATAGTAACACGAGCACCTAAGCAGTACAGGAGTACATGGCTCAGACAAACAATCTGTGTCCATAAATACAGCACGTGGAATACAATTCTCTAATTGTATGTTTAACAAGGAGCAGGCTCCTTGTTAAACATTAACAATTCCCCTGAACTGCCTGATTAAAAACAAACAAACAAAAGAACAAAACAAGCAAAACCCCCACTATCTACATACATCCTACCCTTCATCAGTCACTTAAGAATATAAAGCGTACTCCACGTGAAGATTAAGTTGCGTAGGGAACAGAAAGTGTTTTCTGGTGCTTTTTCTTAATGCATGAAAGTCAAGGAGTTACTTTCTACCTTTCCATAGCCAACAAAAGAATGAATTAGAGGGGTTGTTACAATTAATCTGCTTCAATCCCTCTCAAGGCAGCTAGAGAGCCTCTTTCACAGGTCAGACAAAGTTATGCCTGTGTGATTTTGCATGGCATGACTGTATTTCATCAAAAGCTCTGTTTCTATTATTTCAATAGGCACCTTGCACAGTCACTAGAGTTTTGAATTACAAAGTTAACCTGGGACAGGTAGCACAAATTTAACATAATACCCAGTCCCTGCTTCAGCCACAGACAGATCACCAGCAAATCACTTCATTTCTCCAGACCTTGGTTTGCCTGTCTGCAAGACAGGCTAACATGGCTTATGCAAGCTCAGAGCGGTTTCTGTTTGTAGCTTTATCTGCGTTCGAGGACAAGCGGAAGACGGGAAGCTCAGCACTAGTTCCCTGGGGGAGAATAGCTGCAGAGCTGACTGCTCCGAGCTGCCTGCCATGGTAACAGGCGTCAGCCTTAACAGGGTCCCGCCATAAAGTAAACTGCAGTGGCACCATCACTACAACAAATATCGCAGCAGGCTCTCAAGTCTAACGAGAAAGGAAGATGACTCAGAGAGGAACCATCACAGTTCACATATGCAGCTTTGGTGCTCACACTATACCAGATGTAAAAGCACTAGGTTTACTACAGTTGTAAAGTGTTTTAAATGAGCAAACAAAAAAGCCCTTACCTAATAATGTGGCCACTATTCCCAGCAATCCAGTCCCAGCTCCCAGCTCAATCACAGACCGATCCCTGAGATCAATGCCTTCCATCTCCAGATAAGCACACAGGACAACAGCCTAAACCAAGAGACAAGAACAATAAGCACAGGGCTCATTTCAGTCCTACTGAACACAGGGTTTCTGCTTTAACCCGAGAGAAGGTTATGGGAAAAGTCAGGCACTTCAGATCTGCAGCAAGACTTTGTTCAGCCCTTCTCTGCCTCCTGTACACACATGTGGTCTTTTTATGAGTTTTATGGAAGACTCTTGCTGGCAAAAAGAAAAAAGAACTGTAGAGGTTACAACTCAGATGTGGTATGTGCCTCACGAATCCCCAAACATAACAGAAGGTAGAAGGAGTTGCATTTGGAAAGGAAAAACTGAGGTAGTGTCACACACTAGTGAATGAACACACTATTGCAAAAGCCAAGAGTACGGTTTCATACATCTTATGTGGTATTTCAAAAGGTTTCTGTACAACACTGGCATGCCATCAGGAAGGACAATAGGGAAAGTAAAGAAATAACTCTTCTATCTGGTTGTATCTAACATACTGTATTTTATATCAATCTTGATAATGGGCTCTCTCCAGAGCAAGTTCTGTCAAAGCTGATGTCTGGAAAGACCAACAGCCCTGTACACCAGTTCATTTGAGGAGTTTGCTAAAACTGCTGTGCTTGTTCTTTTAAACTAGAGGTAAAAGAGCAATTTGTGTGTGGACCTGAGATCTGACTGATGGGAAGCCCTTGGATTTCTATAGTGGTGAGCTACTGCCCTACAGCTTTGGGCCTGCCACAAACCCCTCTGTTTTGGACTGTTCCTATCCCCAAGATAAAGCCTATCAGCAGTCCTTCTGGAGGCTACAAGCAGCGGAATCCATGTTGTGCTCTGAAGGGCACCAAGCAAACATCACCAGCCACTGTTAAGAAATGGGTGAGAGTTCTGTCAGTTATCCGGGATATTTCCTGTATTTAGCACTGGCCGTGCAGGATTTAGGTGGCCCTTTTCCCTTACAGGATCTCTTGGGGGCGCGGGGGGGGCGGGGGGGGGGGGGGGAAGTGAAAAATCAAAAAAAAAA
>JAWWES010000171.1:26600488-26625758 GCA_035583135.1 Lophotriccus pileatus
GTGAGTCGCGCGGCCGTCGGGGCGGGCGGGGCCGCGCGCGGCCGGGGCGGGGGCGGTGGCGGTGGCGCTGAGCCCGCCCCGCGCTCCGACCCGCCCTCGCCCGGCTCCCCTCCCCCGGCCCAGCCCGGACCGCGCAGCCGGGGCCCGGCGGGGGAGCGCCGAGCTCCATGGGCAACACCGTCACCTGCTGCGTATCCCCGGACGCCAGCCCCAAGCTCAGTCGGGCCCGCGGTGGCGGCGGCGGGGCAGCGCCGGGGCCCGATCGCTGGGCGGACGCGTACCAGGCGGCGGCGGCGGGCGGCGGCGGCGGCGGCGGCTCGGGGTCGGCGGAGGCCGAGTCGGGGGACTCGGATCCCGGCGGCGGCGGCCCCCACCTCCAGCACATCAGCGACCGGGAGTTCCCGGATGGTGAGCGGCGGGGCCCGGCGGGCGGGCGGGAGCGCCGGGCCCCGCATCGCTGTCCCCGCGGTGCCCCCGCTCCGCCCGGGGGGGTGCCGGGAGGCACGGGCGGCCCGGGGCGCGGCCCCTTTGTCCCGGCGGCGGGGGCAGCGCGGCCCCCCGGGCTCGGCCCGCGCCGCGCCCCAGGCACAGGTCCCGCGGCTGTCACGGTGCTGGCACAGCCCCGGCGGGTCCGGGACCTCCGCCCGCCGGACGAGCCCGGGACCGCTCGCCGGGTCCCCCGGGGCGAGGAGCGCCTGTCCTGCCCGGGGAGCGCCTCCCTGCCGGGTCCCCGGGGAGCGGGTCCGCGAGCCCGGAGGGAACGTGGCGGAGCCCCCCGGGCGCTCCCGGCTGAGGGGAAGAAGTCTGGCAGCTCCTTTCTGTTTAACTAGGGAGTCGTGACTCAGTCGCAGTGTTCGGGCAGATCGCAAAAGCTGCTGCATTTCCAGTCTCTGTTGAACAGGAGGAAGGAAGAGGGTGTGTGGGGAGCAAGGGAATTAGGAATTACAGAGATTGTGCATATGACATCACCGTGGCTGGACGTGGGTAATTTATACTCTGGCTGTGCAGGGCGCTCGCTTATAGCTGCGGACTCATTACACCGCTGTTCCTGTCGCGTAGCTCTCGGTGTGCCCGATTTGCTTTTCTTGGACTCATGGGAAAGTGCATGTTTGCTGCTCAGGTCGCTTCCAGTTACACCTGGAGCACTGGTGCCACACAGACTCGCTCTGCAATGCATCTCCTCCCCCAGACGTGCCTCGAGAGAGCTGGCAAGGCTGTGCTGTGCTGTGGGGAGTTACCAGACGTGTAACAGGTTGGGGTGCTCCTGTCTGGCCTTGTGTTCACATGGTGCTGTACTCGTATAGAGTAACAGCTTATGATATTCAAAACTTAGTTTAATTAACAAGCATCTTGCTCTTTGTCTTTGCAGTTATAACCACACCTATATGAAGAATACTTAGTTGAACAAAGGTAGCCTGCCTGACATCTTTAGTGTAATGTGCATACAATAACAGTAATCACTGTCATCCATACTCAAACTTACTTAAGAAAAAAATTTTTGCTGTCAAACTGGCTGCAGAGGAGTGTGAGGAAACCTTCAGAAATGGAATTATTAAACTTGCCTTTTTCTGCACAGCACCATATGGTGCAGCTGTTCCAGAAAAGAGATGGAACAGTCAGCCCCTTAGATCTCCTCAGAGACAGCTGTGCGGTGCAGCAGTAGGAGAAATTACGTTTGCCATCTAGGAGAAATAAACCTTTATTTCTGCGAGAAGATATTACAGAAATCTCTCAACTCGTTAGAGGAGGAGGAGCTAAACTCTGTAAAGATTCTAGTAAGCCAAGCAAAAATGTCTAAGCTTACCAAATCTGCTCAGGAATAAGGGTTGTATTTGTTTGAATGTTTAGTATGTGATCATGTCAACAGTGCTAAGAAACTAGACTTAATTGTGAATTCATCCAGGTGTCGGAACTGGCCTTGAAGTAGGGAAGTATTTAGGTTTTTTGAATTTGCAAACCTGATTAAGAGAGTGTAGTCCAAGAACAGGATAGGAGCTGTTTATTGCAAATTTTACTTTTGTGGCTATGGAATCTTTCGTCTTGAAGCAGGAGGTAATACTAAAATTAGAACTGCATAAGTAGTATGTGTTTTGGGTGATTTTAAATATTACTTTAACAGTGATATGTGGTTCGCTATTGTCCTCGGAAGTGGATCTGCTACAAGTGACAGGTGCTATTCTCCTTTCTCTGATTGATACTTTTCGTACCCCTAAAGAGTTACATCACAGTTTGGTATCTTTATTGAAATACAATTCTGGATGGCCAATATTAGAAGTAAAGCTTCTTGTGCTCATTTTGAATGTGATAAAGCGCTACCTGGATAGGATTGAAGCAGTTAACGTCAGAATGTAAAGCATTATTTGTGAAGTCTGAAATCAAGTGGTACGAAACAGACGTTATAAAGAAGTTTTGATACTATTTAATACCTTCTATAAAATAACAGATCTGTAATATACCAGCTAGCTATGCCTATTCCTCAGACTCTAGGATGTAAAAGGTGTCAGCATACCCTAACCATGCAAGCAGCCTACATGTTTCTTTGCTGTTGACTGCTACAAAGCATTAGTTTATTGCTACAGTGGTAATAATGCAGTGGTTTCATTTGGGGGATAAAATTTACTTCCATAATTGATTAATGTGTAATTACACAGGTTAGCAAAGATACGAATTTAGCCTATAATGGAAGGCTGGGAACCCACTGACTACCCTGTTCTTGAATGCTTTTGGCAGGGAGAAAAGAGAAAGCTGTAAAGAGAAAAAAAGTCAGGATCATTTTGGCTATTTTTGTTCCATGCTACTCAGTTCTAGGAGTTTCTAAGAAAACAGCTAAATATATCAGAAAGCTAGCATCCAAATGTGATGGAGATGTTTCATTCCTTAAATTTCAACCTCTAAGTTGTTTGTTGTTCTTGAGTCTGTCATAGTACTTTTGCACTTGTTTTGCTAAAATTTAATATTTTGGTTGTATCAGGAATGCAGAAGTTACCAATTGAGCTTGAACTTTTTGTTTTGTGTTGTTTCATAGCTTTGCATTGCTTTTTCATAGCAAGTAGTTCTTGCAGGTCTGTGCTCTTAAATGAGGATTATTCTATAGCTTCTCCAGCACAGCACTTAGCAGGCAGTGCTTTCCAGTCAGCATGCTGAGATTATCTGTATCAGATCAGAATTAAACAAGAAAAATCTCACTTTCTTAAAATGGGCAGATTATCAAGTGGTATTTATGTAAGACAAAAAAGGAGTGGTAAGTGAAATGGAGATAAAACACACAGTGAAACTGAAAGTTTAAAGTTTCAACGAAAGTTGATTCAAATCAGAGTCAGATCCACTACTACCAGAGAATATGAAAGATGATTCTATTTTATGGTTATCAAGACCCTGAGCCATAACCTGTTCTTTGCACACTTTTTCAGAATGAGAAATAAGCCTGTATTTGTGGTTCATATGCTAAGCCAAGTTAAGTAAAGTGTTAAGTAAACAGGAATAAACATAACTTTGAAAACAGTAGTATCTTCCAAACAGGTTCATGCTTGCTGCTAATATTAAGTATCAAAGGCTAACGTGAACTAAAGCAGCTAGTTGACTTTTCAGTGTAGCATTAAGTGTTCCTTCTTTCAGCAAGTAACAGTCCAACAGAGTTTGAATTGACCAAAAAGGCTTTCCTATCTAGTTTTAGGAATAGTAGCTCTTTGATCTTAATATGCCATTTGGGCTGTGGTGATTACTGGGCTTTGGGTTTGTGTAGTTATTTGTGTTTTTTCCCCCCAGATAAGCGTCTGCTAATCTCTATTTTGAGCTTTTTTTTTTTTTTCCTGTGAGTTTTTTCTGGTTATTTGGGGGAGAACTTCTTATGGCTGACACTTTCTTACCAGATCCCTGTGTTTAAACATAGATCTATTTTTTCATATTTTCTTTGATCCTTGGGTAAAACTAGAACAAGACCTTGCTTGGCAGACGTTTCTCACTTATACTTGAAAACATTATCACCCTCCACCACTGTTGTTTACTGAGCCCAGCAGTTTTGAGCAGAGGTTTGCCTGATTCCCTTGAACAGAGGGGAAGAATGTTGACCTACTGAAGTGATGGGACAGAGTGACCTGGTTCCCTCCTCTGAATAACGGGGGTGGAGAATGACAAGGGAAAAGACAGTCAGGGGCAAGGGGGGACAAAAAATGGGATCAGGAGTGGAGATGAGTGGGATGTAGTCCTCACAGAGGTTAGATGGGAAAGCAAATGGAAGGGGACTTTGAGGAAGAGAGCCAGTAGAGATAAAGTAAGTGAGATTTATGTGAACAGGCTCAGACTAGTGCCTAGAATAACTCTTGAGGCACCTGTGAGCCCCCTCACTCCCTAGAGGCTGAACAGGGAAAGCTTCAGGCTGCCTGCATGTTATTAAACAGTGTTGAAGATGAACAGATATTTGGGTGTATTGATTGTCTGTAATCTGGTTTCACTAACAGCTTGTCTGTAAACCTCCTTGCAGAAGGTCTAAATACTGTTCATTTGTTCCTCTTATATAATTTCAGCTTCAAGCATGTGGGTGGAGGGTTTTTTTCCTGGGTTTTTTTTTAGTTTGGGGTTTTTTGTTGGTTGGGTTTTTTTTTTTTTTAATCCTAGTTAAAATGTTAGTAAGTTAAAACACTTTGGTGCAAGGAATCAGCTTTTTGATACCAGCAGTTTTCATCACAGGAAAGGCTTAGCCATCTTGTGTTGTTTTTTGTGCCTCTGTATTTGAAGGTCTGTAGCTGCATAGGCTGGCAGATACCATTGTCTGGTATGAAGTTGGGAGTGAAAACCAAATGATGCTCTGGTGCCTTTTCTAGTGTTCCCTCTCTTTTTCTTGTAGTCACTGAGTTTTTCACCTAACTTACACTCATTCTTCTTTCCCTGTAACTGTCAGTGTATTTCCTAAAACTGGCTAGACATTAATTACAAGGTATTTGTAGCAGTTGCAGCTAGTCTGTGATCTTGACAAATGTGAAATAATTGACTTCTGTAAGCCTGAAACACCTTTCATGTTGTTGTCTTAAGCAGCCTGATATCATGGCCTTTAGAAATTATCTGTGAAGTACCTGTAGTGGAAATGACTGAATCACTAAGTCGTCCAGAAACGGTGATGAAATTGATCTACAAATTTGGAAACTGGAAATAAAATAATTGCTGTACTGTAGTATTTGTGTTTCTGTTCTTAAGCTTGGATACTGCTGGCAACGAAGTATTCCTCTACCCTTTTCTCTCTTCACTAAGTCTTGGAGGCTTCTGCAGCAAGTAAGTTTCTGAAACTGTTAGGTTTTTAGGAATACTTGATATGGAACATTCATACATGAAGCTTATATGGAGGGAGACTGATTCGTTTTTCTAGTGTGTTTCCTCAGGCTTCCAGCATAACAGCTGTTATAACTGAGAGATTTTCATAAAATGGGAAATATTGAAAGGAAATATATGGCTAACCTGAGGGTTTTGATGAAACATATAGAACTAAGGAAACGGAATTAATTTTCATCTTGACTTTTTTTTTTGTTTGTTTTACTGTTTCCGTGTAACTTATCTTTAGGATCTTCTTCCTCTTCTGGCTTTCTTTAGGAGATTTGCTGTTTTCCCTCCTACCTGTCAGGGTGAATGTTGTAGAACAATAGAAGTTCTGTGGCTAGACATATCTGTTCTCTCAAGTGTGATCACTGTTGAGGTCATACCAAAAAGCTGACTAACAGGGGAATGAACTCTTGCACAGCCAACAAAACACAAAAACCTACTCCTCCCAGATTCACATTACACATTAAATTAACATTTCTAGCAGTGTGTCTTCCACATACAAGGAGAAGGAAGAAGTTACTGTGAGTTGCAGAAGGAGAATTCTGCCAAACATTAAGAAGCCAGACCTTGCATCTGTAGATCCTTCTCAACAAACTCATGTTAAGATTTATAGATCTATTTCTTTTTAATTAATTACAACTAGAGTTTGTGCACTTTTATTTCACTCACTAGAAGAATAATGTTTTCAGAAGAAAACTCTGAATGTTTTGATTTCAAGAGACAAAGGAGGATGCTACTTTAAAAGAAAGTCAGTACTATTTATTTAATGTGTAGTGAAGCCAGATGAATAAAACTGAAGATCGTACTTGCAGGTGATGCAAATACCAGGACTACCTTAATGGCTTACACAGTCAGCCAGGTAGCATTCTGCAGTGTTTGATGAGCTGTGTCTGTGTAGTACAGCTTTGCTTCTGTTTGGAGTTCTGAAAGGGTCTTGAGTCATTGCAGTAATCAAACACAGTTGTTGATTTTTTTTCCAGTGTGAAAACTAACACTGGCTTGCCATCAAATGTGTCAATCAGGCTCAGATTGTAAACTGTTGAAGGTGGATATTTTTCAAAGACCAAAAAAAGGTTTTCTGAAAAACTCTTGGACATGGTCTGTTATACAGATAGTTATTTTTCTTTTATAGAAAAAACTGCAGGTAAGCTGAAAGTCCACAAAGCCGCTGTAAAGAGTGACTGTGTTTGAGCTTGTGCCTAAAATGGCACAAAACTTGATGACACTGCTAACTTTCATAAAAGCCCAAACTTTGCTTGAAGTTTGCAAATGTGAGCAATTGGAAGAGGAGAAGAAACTTAACATGTGTCAGTCAGTCCATCCAGTGGCATATGACACCTGGCACACAGTACAGGGCATCATGTTTTGGTTACCTGCAGATGCCAAGTGAGACTGGTGTTTCTGGTACTCACCAGTCTGTCTTTCTGAACCAGGTCTTGTAAGTAAGGCAGAGAACGTGAGGAATTGTCAAGGGAAGGCTTTCCTTACACTTGCTGTTGTCAGCATGGATCTAGGATTCTAAAATTTGGTTGCCCCTTAATGTGTACAGTTGGAAAACTTTGTTTTAGCTTATCAATTAGAAAATTAGAGCTGTGGAGTTTTACTTTAGCTTCTTTAGTTTTACTTCTGATGGTAGTGTATTGTATTATGTATGAAAGTCAGTGTGTAGAATAGAAGGTGGAGCCAGTTCTTTCTCCTTGTTCTTTAAATGGCCCTACATTAAATGGAGTACAGGAACACATCTCTAACAAAGGGTTAGTTGCTTCTGAGATCTAGCTTGTGAGCTACTGGTTTCCTTCTAGTTCCAAGATAAAATCCTAGGGGCATCTTCTTTACCACCGTTTTAATTTGTCCTGCTTTCGATGTGGAATTTGGGGCACTCCTGACACCTTGCCTTGCTAAAATCTGTGGAAGTGCTTATAACCCTGGCAAGTACATCACAAAACACATGGAGGCCTCCTTAACACCGGTCCCAGCAAGGCTGGGTGTTGTGTTGAGTGGAACAAATCTCTTGGCCATGTTTCCCCAGCAGGGACTGGGGACAGGGTGCAATAGGATCATGCTGGAATGTCCTCTGGAGGCCAAATATAGTGGTGTGGATCCTCCTGCACTTTTAGAAATGAAAGATCGCATATTAATACTGTATTGATCTTTTTTAAAACCACAGAAATTAATAGATAACCCATGGGTAGTTCACAGAATTTAATAGATGGTCTGCAGTTTTGTTTTCTAAATTCTTCTGATTTTAGTAGCAAATTTGAAATGTTTGCTGTGGCAGTTTCTCATTGAACCAGTCCAACTCTGGAGTGTGGTGTAAAGAAGCAAATAATTCCTTTTTAATTAAGAGAGCTTGTTGTATATTGAAGTAATTTCTATATCCTTTTAAAATATCAGGGTGCGCTTAGATACATGCTGGGTATTGGTAACAATATTACTGTTCCTGTAGTAGTGCCTTAGAGATCAACTGACAGATTTTAAATAGCTTTAAAACATCCTTCTCTGTGTATTGTGTAAACTCACAATATTTAGAAATAGTCTTTTAACAACAAGAGTGGTGACACATTGGCACAGGTTGCCCAGTGAGGTGGTGAAGTCTCAGTGGAGTTACTCAGAAGCTGGCTGGCACATCCCAGACACTCTGGTCTGGCTGACCCTGCTTGAGCTGGGGCTTGGACTTAGCTGATCACAAGAGGTCTCGTCCAACCTCAGCACTTCTGTCTTTTCTGTGAACAATGGCCAGCTGTGTGTGTTATTTCTGTTTGCTTTCCTTTTTACATAGTTGATTTCCTTTGGGAAGTTAAGAGTGTTTTTAAAGGACCTATGCATATGGAAGTGTTGGTTTCTCCTAGATTGTCTCTCACTCCTTTCTGAAAACTGGTTGTATTTGAAAGCACTTCGTTATAAACTGATCCAGTCCTTTATGTTTTCAAATTTGTTCTTGTTAGTTATGAAAACAGCAAGTTTTGTATCTTTTGAGCCCATTCCAGTGTGGAAGAGAGATGTGTTCTGTTGAAGATGAATAATCAGGAGATCAAGGTGCTTTCATTCAGTCCAAATCTGGGCAAGGCATCATCCATGGAGGGTTAAAAATATAGAGTAATGTATGTGTAACTGAGGACATAACAGGAGAAGGCAAATGGAAAACAACGTATGTGTGCTGGTTTCTGTGGTGTGTTTGGTGTGGTTGGGACAAATAAATCAGGTTGAATTTAGAAACCGGAGTTGTGTCTTCTCAAAAAGTTTTTGGGAATAGAATTAGAAAAACGTAATTTGAAGGACAAATAATTTTAATGAAGTTATTGTTAGGAATAACAGACCTTCTGAAATAGATTGGCAAATTTGCTAGTCTGATATAATTTTTCCATCTTTATTGGGAGTGTTAAGTGACGTGCATATTTCACACTGTAAGGTAATGAGATACAAACTCAAGCATCTGTCAAAGCTAGTAACCTATTGAACAAGTGAAGAAGCTTCAGTTTACGGCAAAGAAATGATTTTATCACTTAATTCTTTAAATATGTGCTGTAACAAAATATTACTGCTCTCCGGTAAAGCGGAGGATGGAGCTAAAACTATTAAAGGAGACACAGTTTATGGTTCTAAAGTAGTGCAGTTGTCAAAGCGCTGCTGTTTAGTGACATATTTGATTGCCTATTCATGGGATAATATATGTAGCACAATGCAATGTGTAAAATGTGTTTGTAATAGTTAGAAGTCACCTGTGGTGGTGTGTAAACTAGTAGATAAGTAGCTGACATTATGAATTTCTAAACCCCACACACGTTCTTATATGGCAAGGATGAGTAAAAGTAAAGTCTTATGCGGATTTTCTTGAGGAAAGAACGTAAGATCTTGAGCTGGGGGCAGAGGATTACTTTTAAAAGTAATGTGATCTGCCCCATGGGGAACTGTGCACTCACAGCACACAGTGCACACGGCAGCAGCAGAGGTGGCCGAGACTGTCAGAAGGGCAAGCAAGCTGCAAGGCGTTCCTCAAAGGGAGAATGGTGGCAGAGGGAAGCAAGTTCAGGCTTCTCTCTGCTCCAGTTGGAGACGGGGTTGATCTGACAAGCTTGGTAGTACACGTGAGTAAATGGCACTGGGAGATGCAGGTTTGAATACGCTACTCTCAGAGAGAGGCAGAGGGCCCTTGAGTGGTAACGTCACTCTGCTGCTCCCATGGACTTAATTTCTGGTGGGCACCTTCCCTTCTCACCTCTATCACTAAATACGAAGGTTAGGTAGAAAGTGTGTTTTGACTTGTATTGAGTTGATAGCCTCTAGAACAAAAATGTTCCAGAGTTGTATTCATGGTTTTTTTTAAAATCCCGTTGCTTCTTTCACTTCTCTCATTCTTTTTCTGAATGTTTTAATGATTATTTCTGTTTATCCTGTGGCATAAATTCTTCTTTCTTTTTCTGTTAACTTTCTGTGAACCTTGAGCTTTCTGTCATACACATTGTGATGCAGCTCCAAATCAAGATTTACCCTTATTTTCAGGACTAGATATTTTAGTTTTGGACTTGTAAGTGCTACCAGGATGAAGTATTGGGAGTTACACTTGGTTGTGAGCAAATCATTTGCAGATAGATTTATCTCTTCCTCTGCCTTTTCTTTTGCTGTTTCTCATTACATTTTACCCTGCTCATATTCTTATCTGCCTCTTGCCTTGTGCTTCCTTCATCAGCTGTATTGCTGTTGCTTTTTGGTATTTCATGAGCAGCACTGACAGTTTAGGATGAGCAAATCACATGGCAAATCTTTCCATTGCTTAGAAAAAAGCATTGGCCAGGGATAACAGCATGGACAGGATGGTTAAAATGTTCGCTTAGAAGGGGAAAGCTACAAGGAGTTATCTACTAAATGCATCTTTCTTGCTTGCTTCGCAGTCTCTTGCAAGACAAAACAGTTGCACTGTTTCTGCTAATACCATATTATTCTGGGATAAGAAGACCAGCTACAGTTGGTCTTGATCACTTCTGGTGGGGTTCTGTACCAGAGGCTGTGCAATGTGTCTTGGACTTTATTAGTACCTTAACTCTATTGTATTATCTATGTTGTGGATTTAATGTGCTGTGGGTGCTGAACACACCAGACTTTGTCCAGCAGAAAGCATCTTGTGTCTGGCAGCACCACCAGGAACTGAGTCAGTAAAGTCTATTGTCCTTTCAGTGCTGTTCCTCTCCTTATATGTGCGGGTCCGCTTGGTTCGGGGGGCACATTTGACTTGTGTCACTTAATGCATGCTGCAGTGCCATGGATCCTCTCATCTGGAATGACAAGAAGACATTCCAGACACTTCTTGTCTGGAATAAAAGTTGGTTATATTCATTCTTATATTCAGACCTGATTTCTAACATATAAGAAGCATGGATATAGGGACTGGCAGAACACAAGAACAGGCAAAAACAGTGTAAGAAGTGAGCCATATGACTTTACCAGTCATATGGTTTGAAAGTAATTAAAAACCTCAGGGAAGTCAAGATACTAGTGTTTGGCGGGGGGGGGGGGGGGTATGAGGTGAGGGAGGACAAGTGTTATCCTGTACTGTTTTTCCCTGGAAAAACAAGCATCTGTGCTGTTTATCATTTATCAGTGAGCTGGAGGAAGCAATGGAGTACACCCACATTGCAGATGACAGCCAGTTGGGCAACAGGCAATATGCTGGAGGCTGCTCATTCCAAGGGACCCGGACAGGCTGGAGAATTGGGCCAACACCAACTCTCTGAAATTCGTCAAGGAGAAAGAGAGATTTCTCTCAGGAGTTACTCAATTCTCTATCCCTTTTCCCACTCTTGTCCTATGTTTGTTCCTTCACAATCTTCTTTTCTGCCTTCTCCTAAATATGGCACAAATCTTGCACAGTCCTACATGCTCTTTCCTACCATTCCATAGTGAGGTCTCATAGCCCTGTAGGCATTAGTCCCCCTCTGTGGGAAGGGTGGTCTAGGCTCTGTGGATCCTTGTTGGACATTTTCAAGGCTCAACTCAGTAAAGCCTTGAGCAGCCTCGTGTTCTACCTAAAGCTAATTCTGTTTTCACAAGAGGTTGAAGTGGAGACCTCTGAGGTCCTTTCTAACCTAACTTAGCCAGTTATTCTAAAAGTTGTTGCTGAACTGTAGGTAAATAAATTTTGAGTTGTTTGCATCATAACTTGCAAACTTGATAATAGTCTGTATTTTAAGTCTGCATGTTGCATATCTCGTTCTGCCTGTTGATACTTCAGTTATTTGGTAGACTAGCAGAATACTTCCATTTCTGGAACACTGTTGGCGTTTTGTTTGTTTTTGTTAATACACTGCTAGCATTAGAAACTATGTACTATCTCTTAAAAGTGAGTTTGCTAAGTCAATGTTAGGAACTTGTCAAACTTGTAACATTTTCAATAAGTTACTGTTTTGTTGAGATGTTACAAATGGTACTTAAAATGTGGCAGTATGGAACGCTATTGCATGCTGGATCTTTTTTTTTCAGATAATCACGTGTGTATTTAGTAGTACTTGAGGTATGAGCTGTAAGGTAGGGCTTCTAAGCCAGAACTTCTTACATTTTTAACTGCACGATTAAATTCAGGTATCTATTCACTGTGTGCTGTGAATGAGCATGGTAAGGTGAGAATAGAAATACTGGTTTTGTAAATTAGCTTTTAAAAACTTCACAAAAAGAGTCTGCTTTCATGGCTGACTCTGGCCTTTTTTGAGAGGAGGGGGAAATTCCTGACTGAGCAGTCTTTGTGTTCTTAAACACACGTGGTTGCCTTAGTTATACAGTAGAGATTCAGAATTACAGCAGTCTGCATCCTGGACCAGTGTTAGAGCAATACTGTTGGAAATAAGCTCAGTGATGTAAGCCAAGGACTTTGAAAACATGGAGGTCTGGGTACCAATGCTGTGCACCAGTGGGAATCTGGATTGAGAAGTCTTGGGAATGTGTACTTTTGCAATCCCGTCCGCTCGCTGACGCAGGAGAGCTGTGGTTGTGCTGAGGGGTAGGTACAGTAGCACAAACATTCCTTAGTTAAGACTTTCAGCACCCAGACAGTTTGTACCTACTTTGGCTACTGTTTAACCAGAGTTCTGTTGGTCGGGTGCATAAAAGATTGAGGGTTTTTTTAATTGAAAGGTGATGGTAATTCTTAGGTGACTGCTTTTTAGGGGTGCGGCAGCTGTGTTGGCATTCCACCTTGGACAATGATGTGCAAGTGTGTGAGCACTGTATGGTTGGCGTGGCATAAGTAGCAGGAAGATCAGAATGACAAATGTAAATGGATGCAAAATTGCTCTTTCCTGGATTTACAGGATTACAGTACTAGATTGTTATGTTCATGTGTTCACATAAGTCAGTGTGTCTGTAGCATGACTTCCTCAGAACAGCTATTTCTTCTGTCAAAGCTAACGCAGCTCAAAATTTCATCATGATGTTCACAGTATTATCAACAAACTTCTGTGATCGCTTCCATCTTAATCTAAGGCAGTAATATATCCTCTTCTAATGCCATCACTGGCTTGTTGTGGCATTTTGTTCTTCAGTAAAGGTATATTAGCTGTACATGCTTTAACTTGAAATTGCAAAAGAGCAGAATAGTGTAAGTTCCATGTTTTGATATTTATCAGCACTGTAAACGTTACCTATTAGGTTCATTTGTAAGGCCATGGAGATTGTTTCCTGCTGTATTTGATGCCTAAAGCAAAGAGTGAAAGATCAGCAGTGTTATTTTTTTGTTGTTTTGGTGGGGCATTTTTAATTATTCTCTTGATAAAGTCAAGAAACGTTTTGTGCCTGCTACTGAGCACAGGCCCCACACCCAGCTACTCAAACACGCAGGGACACAGATTGACTATTAAAGATACATGTTGTTTTTTGAGATTCCCCTTTCCAGATTACGTTTTCATGGAAGTCATAAGATAATTCACAGTTCATGGCACTAGGAACAAGTCCACAGGCTTTTTTTCAGAGGGAAAAATACCAAGTTTTTATTTGTCTTGGCAAAAGTAAGATTTTGCTTCAGAGACAGAGCCTGTTCTGTATGGTTTTGATCTTGAGCATTTTAGGGCTGGGTGGGAATTGTTGCAATAATCATCATCTTTTGTTAAAGATATCTCCTTTTTTTTGGTTCTTTCTGTTTCAGATTTAGCCTTGGAATCTAATCCATCTGATCATCCCAGAGCAAGCACAATTTTCCTGAGCAAGTCACAAACAGATGGTAAGCTAAGTTTTTTCCAATTTAACAAAAGGCAGGATAAAAACTGGAAAAATAATGGCCTATTTTAATTATACAGCTTGAGAACACTGTGCTTCCATTCTTTCAAGCATAGGGATTAGTAATTTGCGTATTTACACAGATATATGTTTGTAGGCCATTTTACTTAACCCTGACAATGACTCGTTCTTCAAAGTGCTTAAGTATCAGATTTTGCA
This sequence comes from Lophotriccus pileatus, assembly GCA_035583135.1. Lineage (NCBI taxonomy): Eukaryota > Metazoa > Chordata > Aves > Passeriformes > Tyrannidae > Lophotriccus > Lophotriccus pileatus. The sequence goes on from JAWWES010000171.1 coordinate 26,614,217, forward strand.
GTGCAGATCCCAGTAGTCTGAAGGAGCATGGCTTTTTTCACTAGTGTAGTTCAAGCTTCCAGCAGTGGTGGGTTTTTTTATGACCAAGGGCTGTTTTAAAAGTTGTTTTAAATTACTTAAAAAAAGGACAGTGTTTTGTGAGAAATAATAAACCTAAGCCATCCATCTATATCAGTAGCTTTTTTGTTGTTTTAAACTGTTTGAATAGTTTCAGAGGATAATTATTCTTGAATCCTTGTTTTAATAGTAGGTAGGTAGGTACTGGTATTTTCAGTGTCTTTGCAGAGCCTGTGTTTACTTAATAGAAGTCAATTTTGAACAATTACTACAATTTGTGCATTCCAAAATGCTGTTAAAAAGCGGAGTTGCATAAATAAAAACAAATTCTGACAACAGCACATTTTGAAGTTGCAACTAATAAAAAGTTTAAGATAGTCTTTTTAAAATGCTTCTGTTTCTTCCATAGCTGGTTCTTGTTTGAAGCACTGTTTTTCTGAGAAAGTGTTGCACTTGAGGTTGGATGTGTTGATGGAAAGCTGCAGTGCATCTTTTACCTTGGCATAGCTTTGCCACAGAGAAGTAGAATAATTTTGACAGGTCTGTCAGTTGTTGCCCTGCTATTCAGAGTCTTATGATAAGTGGTAAAATTGTCAGTTGTATCAACTTTGCAGTGCTCAGATAGCCTGTGAGCAGTGGAAACAAGCACTGCATGGTTCTCCAGAAGGGATGATGCCAAGGAAATGTAGTAACCTCTTTCCTTGGGGCCTCTAAGGTCAGTCTTCAACCAGCCAGAAGCTCTGACCTGCACACTTCAAACACCTCTTAGATGAGGGATTCTGAAGTTGCAACTCACGAGTTGACACAGTTCTTGAACACTGTTGTGCAATTTCACTGTGCAGCCTTTCAGCCTGGCTGCACACATTCAAACTGCATGAACGTGCTTCTTGGGGGTAGTATTGCTTTTAAACATGATTTGGTTTTCTTCAAATGTCATATATTGAATTGTGTAGACTTGTGTCCATGGTCTGCTAGGTGAGATAGTAACTATTAAACTATTCTCTGAAGTTTGTATTAGTTAGATTAATTGATTTTTATGGAGAAGTTCACCAGAAGAATTCATTTCCTAAATTCCTGGTTCTTCTTTACTTCACCTTCCATAGAATTAGTAGAATTAATATCCATAAGTTCTCTCTCACTGAGATGTTACCAGGATTATGAGTTTGATTCATGCTAAAGGACAAGAAACTGGTTGCAGTTATATCCTAAATAGGTGCATAGCTTGTGTCAGCATCTTCTGTGTAGTGAAGTACCTTCTGCTGTCTAATAGAAGAGAGAACATGTAAATAACGCTGGGCGCCTCACTTGCTCCTTGTGTCTTCGGCAGGTTCAGCATGTCCTAGTTTTGCTTCTGGTTGTTGTTGGATATTGGACATTGTCTATTTGAACTGTCTGAAATCATTCCATCTTTCATGATACACAGCATCTTTTCAAAGCTGAGACATTTTTCCCCTTAGTGTGATGGAAAGAAGAAGTTTCTAAATATACATGTGGGTAGTTGGAAGTAGGATGTAGCTTACTAGCCTGACAGAACGTGACATTTTTTCCTCAAACTACTTTTCCAGATGCTTAAAGTAAAATTGGAAAATTTTAATACTTACATACTTTAGAAAACTAGGTTAATAGAATGACTTTATTGAATGTAAATTTGGATTGTTTTTTAGAAACCTTTTAATTCACATTCTTTCTCCCTCTTTCTAGTGCGAGAGAAGAGGAAGAGTAACCATATCAATCATGTAAGTAAACCAGTTTCTATATAGATAATATTAGCATATTGGGACAATATTGTATCAATCTTAAGCATTTTAGAACTGTAAAGAACAAAATAAAAGTCAAACTATGTGTTTTTTAACAGAAATAAAACTACATTAATTTTTCATTGAGTCCTGAATGACTCTCTGAGTATTGCTACAGGGCTTAATGTAAGAAGTGTATCCAGTATGAAAACAGAATGATGAACAAACATCAACAGCATGATAAATAAGTGATAATCTATTAATTTTAATATCTGAAAATATGCTCTGAGCTTTTTCTGCAAATGTTAGTTTGGACACTTGACTTACCAAAAAGAAACCAAACAAAAAAAGATGCAATGTCATTAATAAGTGGATAAAAAATTATTGACTAGTAAAGCTAAGAATAGAAGTTAGTAACACAAAGCTTAAAAAATACGGTCTATCAAAAGTGTAACTGATAAGGTATTGGTAAGATAATTGGTAAGATTTCAAGTCTGTTGTATTTAGTGTGATTATGCAGGGAGTGGGGTGATTCTTTTTTTTTTCTTTCTTCTTTTGTCACAGTTCCAGCTTTAGTCTGCCAGCACCAAGGTGAAGTGTGATTGGATTGGTTTTGCTGGCAAACTTCAGCTGGAATGGGAGATATTCACAGGCAGCCATTGGGTTGTGAAGGGTGCCAACATATTCATATGGAGGACTTCCAAGTTTTAGACAAGACATTTAAAAAAAATTTGGCAAAAACTAATGAATCTTGAATAGTTTGATTAAAACTTCTCCCTCAGTTATGATGTCCTATTTCTAGTGCAAGGCATTCTCTAAAAGTACTCAGGGAAGCCTGACTGTGGGTTATATAGGAAGATTCCTTACAGTATATAATGTACAGGTTAGGGTGGATGATAGAGCATATTGCTAGGTCAAAATAATAATAGTAAAAGTCAGGGCAATAGCAGAACTCTATTTCATGATTCCAGATGCTAACCAAGACGCGTGTGAAGTGAGCAATGTCAGGAAGAGGTTTCTTTTTTTCTAAACTAATAACAAAAACCTCAAATGCAAAATTGTCTTTATAGGAAGCAATACTGGATAACCACAAACTGTAAAGGTCTAGGATATAAAAGAAGGGAGATGATGATTAATAAAGTACATCACAGAGAGGAAAGACTGAATCACAAACTGGCAAGAATGGAATGGGAGAGAACTGAGAAAATCAGAGGACTCACTGCTTTAGCTGCAGCTATTTCTGATGAAAATTATTTATCTAAAAACACCGTGTATATTACAAGGGATAATTTATAAACCTATCTGACACAAAGGAACTAGGTGGATACAGGATAGGTTACATTGCAGCAGCAATCATCTGCAAAGACCTCCTGTGTGGTAACCACTAAAGATGTAAAGCCGTGTTCAGTGTGGTAAACCAAAGCTTACAGAATCCCTCTTCTTGAGTGTATTTCAGTTCTTTTGTTCTTTTCTTTTCCCCCACCAAGGTTTCTCCTGGGCAGCTTACGAAAAAATACAGTTCATGCTCAACAATATTTATAGATGACAGCACCGTCAGTCAGCCTAACCTTAGAAGCACAATAAAGTGGTAAGCAACATTTGTCATCAACGAGGGGCTGAGTGACATCATAACGTTTAGTTGGGATTTTTAGGGGTCTTGTCTGTTCCAAAATCAGTTGCACACTTGAGTGACAGAAGCACAGCACTGCTTCTTCAGGTTTATCATGGAAGGGGTGTAGAGGTCTGGTAATTAGGACTGCTGGAGTGAGCTTTTGGTTTTAGTACTGTCGTATTTCAAAGAAGTTCTCATCGTGCACCTGAGGCAGTGCAGAAGTGTGTCAGCATTTGGGGTTTAAAAGTATGTGTTGGGGTGGGGAGTTCAATTCACATTGAAAGCCAAATCCAGAAATTCTTCATATGGGAAAACTTGAAATGCGTTTTGTATGGAGTTGCAGGAAAAGTTGCAGGACTGTGTTTGCTACTTGCCAGTGGAGTTCGTCCGCCCTCTAGTTGTGGAAAACGGCACGTTGCTGACTTGGGTTTCAGTTCTAGCCTTTCTCCTTTTTCTTCAGGTATTTGTTATTTTAGGTAGGTGATAATTGTGTAGTTGCCTCGGTTCTCCAGTGTAAATGGCTGTTCGACCTATTTTTCCAGGTACCAGAAAGACAGTTCTTAGCACTTAGACCATGCCAAGTGAGAGTTGACAAGAGTTTACTGTGCTTGAGGGGAAAGGTGGGCTGACCAGATAGAGTCCCAGAAGGCTTCACTGTTTTAACAGTGTAGTAGAGTTTGAAAATGTCTAAGTTGATTTGTCGCTTTAAAATTTGGTTTCAAACAAAGCGTGTCACTTCTGTTCTAGAGAAGCAAAAACCTAAAAATTTATGCTTGTGCCATTTTGGTGCACGATTGACAACAGATCAGAGTTTTCTTGTGGTAGATTCCTGTGATGGAAGTGTAATTGTTGTAAAAAAACTGAAATTTGGCCACAGTAGATGAGCATTAATGTGTGAAACCTATTGCCTCACTTAGCAGAGACTGAAATCTGTTCTTATCCACTTCTTGGATTATGCTGGCATAGTATCATCTTTATTATTCTGTTTTTTTAGACAGGTCCTAAATTACACAGCCAGGCATACAGAGTTAAAATATCAGCAGAATCTCTGCAACAGTTTATGTAACATCAGATAGAACTTATATTTGATTTGGGAATACCCCACATTTCCACTTACATTACCTTATCAGGAAATGAAAGTATGTATTTAAAATGTCGCTTAACATTTATTTTGTTGCACAAATATCTGTATGAATGTAAATGTAGTTTAGCTAGCAAATTTGATTTGGCCAATTTCTTTCCAGACAGTTAAACATCAGAAATGAGACAGAGTACTCGAGAATACGAAAGGAAGCCCATACTAAATAGATTTGTAATATTTTGCCCTGAATGACAGCTTTTGCAGTGCAATAGTGTGCATGGAATATGCTTTGTTAAATCTTCTTTTCTTCTTTCTTTTTTTCTCTTTTTTAGTGTAACATTAGCAATATTCTACCATATAAAGAACAGGTGAGTGAACTCTTTGCTGATATGTAACAACTTTCTTTTTGAGCCAGGGATACAAAATTGTGGAATCATTAAGGCTGGAAAAAACCTCCTAGGTCATTGAGTCAAATATGGTCTTGGTCACTTCAGTAACAGCTGGTGAAACTTAAAGGAGCTGAAAAAACTGGCACTTTATGCTGTGTCTGCTTCCTCTTTGTCCCCTGTCTTGAGCTGCTGTGGAAGGGTCAGTAATACGCCCATCCAAACCTCAAAACAGGCAGAGAGGAAAACACACTTAACTCACCACAAATTGGCCCTTGGCCTTTGTTTAGCTTTTCCTGGATACAGAGGTACAGATTAGTTTTGATGGGTGAAGGAAGACTCTGTCCCATGTACAAATAACCCTTGTTATTATAGCTAGTTAACAGCATATGCTCCAGAATTGTAGCTGACTTTTTGAAGTAAGTGGTATTAATGAGACAGTTCCACATTTTAAGGGAGAACTGTTCTAAGCATAATACAAGAACATGGATAGCTGTTCTTTGTTTAGCATCTTAAATATTCAGTTGTAAGGTCTCATCATTAAAGGCTTTGCAAAAATACGGTATTTGCAAAAATATCTCATTCTAGGAAAAGCTGAACTATAACATATGTCCCTTTATCCTCTTTGAAGAACAATAATTTTAGTAGGGCATAGCATTACCAATTAACTCTTGTTGCTAAACCAGAGATTTTTGTTTTGTAGAGATTCCGACAGATCGTTGGATATTTTTGATGAAAAATCTCATCCTCTCACAGTAAGTGTAACTTTCTGATCCTCTGAATATGTATCAATATACACCTTGATTTGTATTGTATAAGTCAGAAAAATATACTAGTACCAGGTCACAATCAAATTGATCTTAAATTTTGCCTTTATATATAATACACAGTGCAAACAGTGACTTTTGATATCAGCTAGATCATGAACAAAACCCAGTCTTTCTAAATGTTGCAAAGTAAGTTTGGTTTTCTGTGCTTTGACTATAAAGAGAAAGCAGCACGTGCCCAATTCTTCCATATTCTGTATCTGAAGTCTCTTGTCTCTCTCTTTTCTTCCCTTCTTTAATACTACTTTAATTACAAGTCTCTCCTATTATTTAGGAAGATGTGGTTAGTAGGTATGTGCCTACCCTTTTAAATGACTGCAAATGGGAGAACATAATACGTGAAACATCACATGAAGTAGGTGACAGCGAGTTCGGTCTTCAAAAAACCCGAAGGGCAACATTTTAAAGCAAATATGCTTAAGGATGCTTGCAATAACAGCTAGGAGCAATTCAGCATGCAATTTTAATGTGACTGATCCTGGTACACCTTTTTAGACAATCTGTAAGATGCAAAACCTCACAGTACAGGCAAGTTCAAGATTGGAGCGTGTGCTTTTCACATCCAGTTTGAACTCTCTTAGCTTAATGTCCTACAGAACAACTTTGCTTGTTTTTCATTTGAAATTAATTAAGCAAAGCTCTAGTGGCTTTAACAATTCAGTTTGTTTTGGAACTTAGCCAAGTGAACACAGTTCAACCCATCTCACAAATTTGGCTTGTTAATAAAGTTTCTAATGAACAATTTAATATTTAAAATTTGTTAGGGTTTCATCCCTAAGCATGATCCATTGTGCTAGGAATAAATAAAATAAATAGAAGTATTTAGTCAATTTAAAAAACAAAAACAAGAAACAAAACCAAAACAAAAAAAAACCTTCAGGACAAGAGCTGTATCAAAGATTTCTTGTATGGACTGTAGCACTTCAAAAGGAAAAGTGTGGTCCAGAACTATTTTAAATGCCCAAATCTGTTGTTTTCCATTGCAAATCATTTATGTAAGATGAACTCCGTCAATTTCTTTATTTAACAACCTGACATCCTTTGATCTTTTCATATATCCTAGCTCCTATTTAATGAGAGGAAAATCATTGTGTCCTTTAGGGAACACTTAAAGGTCTTTTCTATCTTGCTGCAGCATACAGACAGAAATAGAGTTATGGCTGATTGTCATACTTCTGAGGGGAAAGGCACAGATGGTTGTTAGTTTCTATAGCAATGGTGTTTTGCCTGGGTACCTACTGTTCCTTTAAAAAGGTTAATTAGCTGGAAGAAATCTCTGAACACCTTGTCTTCCAAAGATGCAGTCACAAGGAGTCCAAATCCAGGCTCTGTTGACCCTAATGTGACCCAGTTAGCAGTATCATGGGGTTTAGTCACAAATACCAGTCTCAGTGCCTTCCTCCTCAGTTCCAGTCAGCAGAACTGTACTTCCAGATGTGCTTTTGTACTGCTCTTAGTGCAGGAGGGATCCTGCTCATGTTATTCCTAATGTTGCATGCCACCCTGCAGAGGTAACAACCATTGGTTAGTGGTGTATTTGAAGGCTGTTTGGAGAGTACAGAGTTAACTTACCTCTGCAACTGACTTGACACTGCTACCTGGCTTTTTTAAACTACAAAACACAGAAAAATGCCAGCTGCTTTGCTTACCTTACAACTACTTGTTTAATGTCAGGCAGGTGTGATGTTCTCAGCTACTGCCTTTACCGTACTATAGGTCTAACTTAGACTGTAGGTAGAAATCAGTGTCAGTCTGGCAGAACCAGCATGCACAGTTGGAGCTCTTGAAGTTGCATCCTTCCCGGAATAGTGCTGAATATCACAACATCTCTCAAACACTCATATAAGGATTGCTTTTACAGACTGTTTATTTCTGAGCTTTTCTTCTCCCCTGTATTTAGAAACAGTTTAGCATTGTGTCAGCGTTAAATCTACCTGTTTCTTAGTTTTGTTGTCTTTCTGGAGTCTCTCAAGGATGAGTCCTATGAAGACAGTGTAAATCACCTTCCAGTTCTACCTGTGACAGAATTATTGCCACATGTTCTTCACCTCTTCCTCAGCTGGAAGAGGAATCTTGTGAAGTCTCTTAATTTTGCCTTTTGAAGAGCCAGTGTTTCCCTGGTGTGTATATACATGTGACTTTCTTGCAGGAAGATCACTCTTTTTTTTTTTACACATCTTTCAATCTGTAAAATGTTCTATGGACGGTAGTAAGAACCTGCAATAATGATGGTAGGTCCTGCTCTTTCCCATTAGCCTTACAGATCAAAAAACTGTTCAAACCAAAGATACCAGCTACAACTATTGTGTTTTGCTTGGAATATTTGCAATATCTCAGGGCTGCTTCTTTCAGTATAATTTTGTTCTGTCTCTGTGACAGGAAGGGCTTGTATACACTTTGGTGAGAAGGAATAACCACATGTGGCTGTTCTTTAGAGTCACTATTAAATAAGAGAGATTTTCAGTAATTCAGAGAACTTTCTTTTCAGCGGGAAGAAGTTCCAGATGACTACTACAAGCATGACCCTGATCACAAGCACATCTACCGGTTTGTCCGGACGCTTTTCAGTGCTGCACAGCTGACAGCTGAATGTGCAATAGTGACACTGGTAAGAGATGCCTCATTTCTGAAACTTGAGCTTTTTGAACACTTTCCCTCCCCTCCTCAATAAGTGAACTGTGCTGACATTTAAATACAGTATCTCATGAAACCCTGTTAATGAAGACACAGAACAAGTGAGTTCATTAGTGATTTCTAAGTAGTCACAGAATTGATTGATTAAAAAGGAACTTACCTTTTCTATATATGTATATGTAATGCTTAATTACTTGTCCAATTAAAAACTATTTGTTCTATAACATATAACTCACTGAAGAAGCTTGAGAAGAGCAGAACAGCAGGGCACTGTAAACAGTGGGGTATAATAAGATCAGACACAAAGACATCTTTTATTTCAGTTGTGTGGAGAGGAAAATGTGAGTTTTGAGGTCATATTAACCAGAACAGTGCAAGTAATACTGCTTTAAGGGGTCAAGGATTAATCCTGTAGGAATTCTAGGAGATGAACTTTCTTATTATGTCCTTCAATCATTGCCACCTTTCTATCAAACTTTTTTTTAATTAAATCAAAGAGGCGACAACTTTTTTTCCCCAGGTGACATGGAGATACTCAGAACTTAAAAACAATATTAAGATAATAATCTCATAGCAGTTCGTTGTTTGATTTCAGAAAGGATGATGGATATAAAAAATTGTCAACAGTAGTGATTTTATATATATATGTATATATATGTATATGAAGAGAAATAAAAAACCCCACAACTTATATAATTGCTACATTAGTCTCTCAAAGTACTCTTTGTTGCACACTAGAGTTCAGTCTTCATTATGTCTTCTTTCTGAAAAACAGTGTGAAAGGAGAACAGAACTGTCACCAAAAGACAGTGTATCAATGAAGCAAATTTAGCTCGAAGGACTCTCTTTAATATGGAAATGAGTAATTAAAAAGGCTGGATAGTTAGAGCTACTGAAACTCGAGATTTTTGCTTTTCCAAAGACAGGCAAGCAATTTTGACAGAACAAGATGACAGCTAACCCTGAAGTATTTACAAAATATGGAGTTAGTTTTTAAAGTTAATTTTACCACTAGATGGCCCTGTTATTATAGGAACACCTTTAGGCCATTTGAGGGCTACAAGCAAAGGATGGGAAGAAAGTGTGAGGAGATCCCAGTGACAAAGATTAATCCTGCCCTTAGACCTTAGTAGGTGCAGCTTCCTGTACCCATTAGTTAATCTGAGGTTTCATTAGAACTTTGGACTTAGGTGAGGGAATAGAACATTAAAAATGATTACTTGTTACGTGGATCATTACAGGAGTGTGAAATTGTGGAAGACTTTAAAGGAAGAGGCAGATTTGACATCCTAGAGTTGGTTTGAGATTTCATGGGAGGAATGAGTAAAAGACCAAGACACATCTTTGGACTTGTGTATCTTTCACTACCTAAGCAGTTGTTGATGTAGATGAAGGCACTGAACCTGTTCTTTACAGGGTACAACAGAAATAGCACTAGAACACCTTTCCTTGTGGAAAGACAGCGATTAATGTATCTTTGTCCCATCACTAGAGATCACAGCATAGGTTTTAGCACTTCCTGTTCAGCTGAACCTTAACCATGATGAAAGGCTGAAGTGATGTTGAGTGATTTGCTGTCCCACATAGGCCCTAATGAGAACCTGTCTGTGATGTGTGACTCTGTGACAGAAGGAGTTGTAGCAGTGTTTCCCTGAAATAGCAATGCTGATAGAAATGAACAGGACTGATACTTCACTATCTTAATTGTATACCCTGGTGGTCCAGTTCTTGTGTTATAATGAAAAAGGAACCTGTAACTCCTGAAAATGTGGATCTTAAGTGTAAGTAGTAATCATTAATACCTATTTTGACACACTTAGTGGTAATAAGTAGTCATGTTGGACTTGCATGTTTGCTCATCAGAACTCAGCTCCCGGTCTTAATTACACACATTAAAAAAATACAGCTGTTTGAGTTTTGCTGTTTGGTTTTTTAACTTCTTCTTTCTATAGGTTTATTTGGAAAGGCTTTTAACCTATGCAGAGATTGACATATGCCCTAGTAACTGGAAGAGGATAGTCCTAGGAGCTATTCTGCTGGCTTCTAAAGTCTGGGATGATCAGGCTGTGTGGAATGTGGATTATTGCCAAATACTGAAGGACATTACTGTTGAGGACATGTAAGTTGCAAGGTTTGGCTAATCTACAGTTGTGGGTTTATTGTTTTGGGTGGGGGAGTGTTGTGTTTGTGGTGGTTTTTTGTTTGTTGGTGGGCCTTTTTAATGGCAGTTTGTGTGATCATACTGAAAAATGTGTCTCTGTTGCTATGATGTATCTATACATGGTCTGTGTCTGGTGTCTGTCTTAATTCCCTTTTTTAACTCAAGAAACTTTGGATGATTACCCTGCTTTGAGACAAGTCTGTATTAATAATTCTAATGACTGGAGTGAGTAACTTCAAAGTTAGATTTTTTTACCTTTCTCACAGTGATGAGCTATGGAACTGAAGTGCCCAATTTATATTCTTATCAAAAGACTTGTTTTGGAAGAAAAAAAGTTAACTGAATTTGTTCCCCGCCTTTTCTGTTTTAGAACTTGAAAAATGGCAAGGTAAACCATAATTTGTGTCTTATGCGTGTGCTCATGTAACCAGCTAAGGCCTAGATATCTCAAGGTCTGAATTTCTTGCTGCTGCTGCTGGCAGGTGCTGTTTGTGTGGGTATCTATGGTTGCATGTGTTACACACAGCTACTGCTACAGCTTATCCTCTTTGGCGGAATTCTTAGCCATGCTTACAGTGCTGAGAGCAAAATCCTCGGTCTTACTCCTGTTTGTTTATGTAAGGCTGTTCCCTGGATATATTTTTGTCTGAGATGTAGATTTCAGTTTTCCAGAAATTTTGAATCTGCTGTCTTCTCTTGCTGCACTCAGCTTTAATCCCTACAGATCCCGCAGTACTGGAAGACGTTCATCCTTGTGGCTCCAGGCTCATACCACGGGCTGGAAGTGTGTTTATGTGGAGTGTTTTTGGCCCATTAGGTTTTCTGTTAAATTGTTTCTCATAAAGTTCTATCTAAGAGCTTTGAAATGTCAACATTATTGTTTCAATTCTGTTTGGCAGCTTGTTCCCCTATTTCCCTTATTATCACAGCAGTAGAAATGCTAATAATTTTGGTCTAGTGGTTAAGACGCAGGTTGGTACCCTTGAGACCGCGGGTTCGATTCCCGGTCAGGGAGCTCCCCGGGCAGATGGAGCTCGTTAGCCCTTAA
>JAWWES010000171.1:26625858-26642028 GCA_035583135.1 Lophotriccus pileatus
GGCTCGAAGGCCTTATCTGCATATGCGGGTAAGGACCTTCCCCGGCTCTTCGTTCGCGAAGACTGGCCATTATTATTTAGAAATGCTACAAGGCCAGCTTAAAACACCACTGGCTGTAGTAAACTTCATGACATGCTTTGTGTGTGTGTGAGTTTTATCACACTGCTGTGCCCTGAGCACGTGTCCAGGCCTGTGTAGTAAGAGCCAGTCCTAGCACGGGAGCAGACTGAGGTGGTAGAGTTTTGCACACAGCAGTTGGAAGGCTGCCTGTGTGATGGGAGAGTCCGCTCTTGCCCCAAGCTCTTTTTCCTGGATTCAGCCCAAAGCGAATGTTTAAAATACAGTAAGTAATTATTCATTTGGGATTCTTTAGAAGGAGGAATATCTAGTTTTATTCCTTTTAGGTTGGGGGTGGCATTTCTAAAATTGAGGGAGTTTTCTCCACCAAAACAATTTTTATTATTTAAGTTATTTCACATCTCAAACAGCAACAGTGAATCCAGTTATTTGTTTTATACATACCCCTTGCCTGGGAGTTCTTTGTCTCAAAATGGAGGGCTGGCACAGCCCTGCTTTCAGGAAAGCATAGTTAGTGATTTTATACAATGTACATCTTCACTCAATCTAGCCTGGAGTGCACATCTATCTGAGGAACATACTTGAAGCATTGCTGCAAATAACTCTGAGATGGCTGAAGTGGGGTCAGCGAAGAAAGGAGTGCTGGAGTATACATCTTGCTCTTTTTGATGTCTCCTCTTCTAGCCCTATTTGGGACAAATCAAATTGATAGCACTGAAAATATCTGTAACAAGCAGGATGTTTATTCTCTATTGCCAATGCTGGGTCTTCTGAAATTGTCAGTACTTGCATTTTCAAAGCAGTGATGATGGTAAGGAAAATAGATGGAATTTAGATATATTTTTTCCTCCAATTTGAAGATGGGATCTTTATGATCCCACCTCATTTGAAATGACTTAGACCTTTGGACTTAGGTACGTGCAGAAACTGTACAGCCCCTTTCTGACACTGGTCGAGGGTGCTCGTCCCAGGCTCTGCACTGCTGCAGCTTGGCACACTTCAGTGCTCCTTGGTTGGATAACATCACCATAATAGGGACGTTGGAAAACGGCCTAAAATAGTCCAGAAAAGTATTTTAAGTTTAGAAGTTTACTTTCAGTTAATAGTTGCTGCTGTAGTTAATTGTCAGATTTAGTAGTTCCAGTATTTTTTTAAACCAGTCACTTAAAAGTGAGTATTAGCTATTTGAAATACAAATGTTAGTGAGCGAAAAAAATTGGCAAAGGATTTCAGGCATAACTACATTCTAATGTTGGTGATGGCTGGTGATGATGCCAAAAAAATCCACCCAAAATCCCAGCAGCTTCCCAGCTAAAGATTGCTTGGCAGGACTCTACCAAGTATCGCTCCCTGGGTGGGCCATTCTTGTGCAGTAAAAGCCTATCTACAGGAACTGGTGGCAAGTTTTGTTTGTGTACTTTTTCTGTGAATTTTCCTCTTGGCTGTGTGGATCTAGAATGGCCTCACTAACCTGACAGATACCCTTGTTGAGCCACTGCAAGCCAAGCAAGGGAGGCACTCTGCTGTGGAAGTGGCAAAATGTCTTATGTCTGATTTAGTGCACCCAATTTGCAAATCTTGTGTGTGTGTGTACAAGTCAGGCACCTCTTCTGAAGGCAGAGTAGGTGCGTCTCCTCCCCAGCAAATACTCCTTACTGCTGGGGACATCTGCTGGCAGCCCCACCCCACAGCTCCATTGGCAGTGGGAGCTGGGTGGCTCTTCCAGAAAGAAAGCCCTTTTTCATGTGACCAAAACACAGGTGATTATTTTTACTGAAAAGAGTTTTTCTTCAGGGTTTTGGGAGGTCGGGTTTTTCTGTTTTGTTTTACTTATTTCTAATGGGGGAAAAAAAATCAAAGGAAATTAAATTGATATTTAGAAGTCATCCTTTGTCAGAACTTGCTTGCTTTGATGAGAGCAAATCCATAATCGCTGAAAAATTAACTGTGCAGCTGCTAATCTTGCCATGATTGTTTGTAAGGGGACACATGCTGTTTGCTCTTTAGGCTACATATATTTGTAAATAAGGCACAGAAAACACATGGGCATTATCCTTTCCCAGGTTTTAAACCACTGTTAATAGACTTGTTAATCCAATGAAGAATTGTATTTTTACAGAATTAAAATGTATTAGCCTAGTGAGTACAAAAGGGGAAGTGAAGAGCATTTATTCACAGGGTAAATCAAGCTCTGATCAGCTGATCATCAAAACATTATCTGATTTACATTTCTATAGGCTTATGACCATATGAACAGGAAATTAATTTTGGCACTAGGTTCAATGATACTCAAGTCCACTATGCCAGAAACAAGCACAAAGCTCCTATTCATATTGAGACCCGCCATCCAGTACAGGACAACCTGGATGATTCCTTGATTTATTTGCCCTCCTCTGATAGGTATAGTGTCCATTTTGAAAGCTCCCAAAAAGCAGTAACAACCTTGGCACTGACTTTGTGCAGCTTACCTTATGGTGTAATCACAGTTGGCCTACACAGCTGCTAAATTCTCTTGAGACAGGTCTGCTGCCAGTAGGAACAATTGTTGAGTTAGTGTTGAACTGAATTGCTTGTTTTGGGTACCACCAGTTTCTTTTTAGGTTAATTTGTAAAACATTGTTTTTTCTCTGTAGAACATCTCTGCTTCAGCTGACCACAGTACAGTAGCTGAAGCAGCCTTTTTCATGTCATGGCACTCTCCCCGCTTTCCTCCAAGTACTTTGCCCAGTGAAAACAGACAAGAGAGTAAAAACTGGACAGTGCCCTTTGACACAGTACTTTTGTTATCCTGCCTAATGCTATTGAGGAGAAAATTCCTTCTCCCACCTAATGCTGCTTATTTATTTATTTATTGGAGATGAATCCATGTTGCTTCAAGAGGCTTTTTTCTGTGAGATAATAGCAGCAGCTCTTCATAGATCCATTTGTTGCCGTGGTGATCTGCCTACTCCTTTTGTTAGTCCGCCTCTACTTCAATAAACCCCCTTCCTGTTATCAGCCTGGTGAAAATGTCTGCAAGTTCTTCAGAGCTAATAAACAGCATACATCATTCCTTTCATCTGATCACTATAGTGTGGGGCCGTATGAGAGTGAGAATGGCACATGAATTGTACAGCTGCACTAATGGAACTCCGAAGAATGAACCTCCCAGTCAGCCGAGCGAGTGCACGACAGGGCACTACCTTCCTCTCTGAGCCGGAGGTGCCAGGACTCAAAAGCTGCACCTTGTTTTGAGCAACAGGGAATGACCTGTCTCTCAAAACTAATAATGCAGAGCTCTCGATAACTATTTCAGAGTTGCTGGTTTTAAAACAAGCTTGAGGTCTCTTCAGTGTTTTCAGCCAGCTAAAACAATCTTTTTTTTCCCTTTGTCTTCTGTCCCTTATGCCTCCTAGGAACGAGATGGAAAGACATTTCTTGGAGCTACTGCAGTTTAATATCAATGTTCCTGCCAGTGTTTACGCCAAATACTACTTTGATCTTCGCTCCCTAGCAGATGACAATAACCTGAGCTTTCTGCTGGAGCCTCTCAGTAAAGAGAGAGCACAGAAGCTGGAGGTAATGCTCTGAGAGTGGCTGAGCAGGAGACTCTGTCTGTATGTGTAGTAAGAGCATCTGTTGCTAATCATGTTAAGTGGTGGTTAAAAAAACTAAAAAGCTTTTAGATTAGTGTATTACAGGGTAATTTAACCCCTTTATAACTACAGTTAGCACGTCTAAACCATGCCTAGGCTAAGCTAGTATTCAGAGGAGAAGAAGGGTTTCAGAAGAGATTACAGAAGTCCAGCAGATCACAAAATAAAATGGATATTATTTTGGGAACCGTAGCTCAGCTAGGCTACTTAAGATTGAAAGGATTAGTGTCATATGTAATGGATTGTCTGTCCTTCCCTGGTCACAGTCTGTATTCCAAGCACCTAGAGACAGTCACACTCAGCCCTTTCTAAATACTACCAGCTGAAGGTTTCCCACTGCATCCCACTACTGCACAGCTGCTTTTAGAGGGAGCACTCTTACTGCTCTCATGGTTTAATAAACCATTTGTCTGGGGACAGCTGCAGAAATAATATGCTGCTTTTCATAACTTGTAGAACCTCACCTTTCCAAAGAAATGTTTCTTTAAGATAAACTTGTGGAATAGCCTCTTCTTGGGAATCCTTCAGAATGCCCAGAGGAATGTAAATGCAGATAACTGGCCCTTTCTGCTCGATAGGAAAGGCTGCCCTTCTGTGAGTCCCTGCAGCCTTCTTGGTGTGAAGGTGCATTTTAAAAAACTTGAACTTTTGCAGAGTCAGTCTTCCTCGTTGATGGAGATACGTAAGACATTTTGAAAATTACCTGGGTTTCCAGGGAAATTTTCTTGTTGGATCAATGCAACCTTTCATCTGTCCAGGTTTAATTGATGACTCTGCATGTTATTTTGTTGACCTTTCAACAAAGGCATTACCACAGGCCCTGTGTACACTGATACCACAGCCCCTTTCAAGGGGGGGGTGTGCTATGGTATTCTTGGCTTATATTGTTCTGTTGTCCCACCCCCAATAATTTTGCCAAGTCCTAGGGTTTTTTATTTTGTCCCAGAAGTGGCTGAACTTTGGGAATAAGTGTGATCCCTCATGGTTTTTCGGAATGATAGGTATGATATGCCTATGAATTCCTCTATTTAAAGTTAAGCAATGCAACTCTTCTGCTTTGTCTCACCGTTGTTACTTGCACTTTAAGCTAACACTGTCACTAATTGTAAATGTGGTTGTAGGGCAGTTCATAGTCCACAGGAAATTGTTTACTGAACTGCTCAGTGCCCAGGCATAAGTGGATGATTTACAGATTGTGAGCCTGTTTTGTTTCTTCTTTCTAGGGGCTTGGTATTTAAAACCAGAGTAATTTTCAGTACAGTATGTAATTTGCCCTAATGTACTTACTAATGCATCTATATAGGACATTTTGGGATTTCATTCTAAAATTTGATAAATATTTAAACCATTTGCTAAAATTTTTAATTCCACTTTTCAGTTTGAAGCACATGAGCAGTTGATATATAAAGCGGTGAATTAGTGAATTCCAGGGATTGAAAACTGATTTACACCATATGGGCAACTGGAGCTAAATATGTCAACACAGGTTGCTTTATGATTGATGTGCCAGCATTAAAGCAAGACGGAGAGTCTGTCTGGTCTTGCAGCAGGAGCTCATGCCGCCAGTGTCTCAAAGAATGCCACTCTTGAGCCAAATGCATGCCTCCAGAAGGTCGGCAGGAATAAATGTAAATAATTATTTTAAAACACACTTAGAACTTTATTCATGCTCAGAGTGCTTTTCACCTTTTGAACTTCCAGAACATAGGGCTGTGCTGAATGGGTGCTGCCTTAAAGGGAAGGTGTAGGCTTGTAGCTGAAAGCAGGACTCCGAGAGTTCATCTGCTGATAGGTAGTAAATTATTAATGGAAGTAAATGTTCAGGACTGAAATTCAGTTCAGCCTTTTCATACAGGTATCCTTATTAATTTGCATTGATAATGCCTGAAGGCTGCAAACAGAAATAGGCCTTGCAGGGGAGGACACACAGTGTTTTTTGGAGAATTTTGTTATTAGGATTTTAAATAAAAATTTGTTACTAGAATAGCTGCACCAGAATAAAGGCTTCTTGACTAGCTAGATGAGCAGGACAGAGGCAAGCCAATAAATGGATGAAAAAGCAATTTAGCAGTTAAACACTAGGTTGTCCACATGTGTTAGTATTTAATTGCTGTAATAAAGTGCCATGGCTGCCCTCCCTTCTCAGACCTCTTCCAGGACATGATCGTGTGTGTGATCCTGGGAAGACCATGTTAGGGTAAGGGTGTAGAAAAAGTAAAGGCAAGACAGACATCGTAGTAGAACTTCATTTCCTAGGCTCGATTGCACTGAGTGACCAAAGGCAAGATGCCCAAGGGAGTGCAGAAACCTTTTTAGGTTGAACTTCTCTCTCATAGAAATGCCTGTGCACACACCTGCACTGTTAAAATAGAGGGTTTTGTGCTGCTGTGTGCATCGGACCCAGCTACCAGGTGCAGTTTTCAAACTTTTAAGTCTGAATGGATCCAAATTTTCCATTAGATAATGAGACTACTAAAGGAAAGAAGATACTTGGTTACGGAAACCACTCCCCTTCTTTAGGTCTTACTTTCTGATGGCTGGGGTTCATGTTAGAATGTGGACAGACCCCTTTAATATTTTCCCTCTAAAGTAGTTCTTTGCAGCATCACTGCTGCAGAACACCTGTGCTGTTGGTATTACACTTGTAAAACTTCCCTTGAAATGTTTGAATTTTTCTAACGTGCACTTTGCATTTTGTCTCTGAATGTGGTATCCAGGCTATCTCCCGGCTGTGTGAAGACAAATACAAAGACTTGTCAAAAGCTGCTATGAGACGATCTTTCAGTGCTGATAACTTAGTTGGTATCCGCCGTTCTAATGCCATCCTCTCCTGAGGAGAGAGAAAAGTGCAGCACCATGAACCAGCATCCATATGAATCGGAGGAATACCACCACTCCATGCACACAAGCCAGCAGTGATGGTGTCTTCCAGCAAAAGGAGGAGATAAGGGTAAATTAGCCAAGGGAGCCCAGAGCTTGAGGAGCATACTTGGTGCAAAAATCAAGACCTTTTTCAAACCAACTCTCTACTCCTTCTAATGTATCCAGAGGTGCAAAAACAAACTTATCTCCTTCTCTCCCCCACAGATGTTTGCTTACTATGTAGGCCTATAGCTGTGAACTCTTGAGGTTTTTAATAATAAGTAGTTTTAAATTTTAGAATTTAAACACTAACCACACAACTATAGTTACAATGTTCTTCCCTCCTCTCCCCTGTCATCCAGAGTCTCACTGCATTTGTATTTCAGGTCAATGCAGTGTTAACAAAAAAAAAAAAAAAACCCACAACACAAAACATGGGACTCTTAAAGTATAAAGCCACTCTGGAGCTGAAAACAGTAGCATAGACATGTGTTGATGGTTTTTCCCTGGTTTGGCTACTAAAAGCTGCTATTATTGGTGATATGTTCATGCCAAGAAGCTGCCCAGCAGGAAAGAATTCCAACTCTGCACCCACAACTTCACTCCAGTAGAGATTGTCAAAAGACTTTGAATGTTTTGACTGGGGGCAGAGATATGGTTTTATGTATTGTTAAAATGTATAGGGTCCATGCTGCATTTCTTGTGAATTATGGTGCTTCTCTCATTTTCTAATACTTATACTGCTCTGGAAGAGATGTAATCTGTGTGTTTTTCTGAGGCATTGAATGAAAAAGTTGGTCTGGAAACATCGTCACCATCCCAAACAGTGTAGCAATCCAGTGGTGAATGGTGTGTGTGCAGCACTGCTTCTCTGAGTTCTACTGCAGATCTCTTGTGCTATATACAGTGGAGTTCCTAAAGCTGATATTGTGCATCCATCTGGCTCTCCTTGGGTTTCCGTTTCCTGGGAGGGATTTACATTCATAATGAGACAATAATGAGTTTGAGAATCCTGAACTACCTAAGAAGGTAGATGAAAAAATATTGTGTTCAACTGAGAATTATCAAAAAGCCTTCTATAAACCCTATTCTTTTTTTCCCAAAGTGAATTTTATCTTGTGCAACTGCTCTAGAGGCTTGGGGTCTGCTCTTTCTGAGACTTTGGAACAGCGCTTACTTTCAGGCTCTGAAACTGAACTCTAAACAGGATAAGTATTATTAGACTCTTCCTGTTATAAGTCTTTGTAGTATCTTCCCTTCTTGGATCCAAATAGGTTCTAGGCGGTGTGTCCTAGGAGCAGATCTCCCTCCAAGTGGCATGGGTTTTGTGCACTTCCTCGTACAGCCAAGGCCCAGAAACTTACACTGAATAACAAGTCCATGTGCCTTTGGGATCGGGGCTGTCTGAGTGCCATCATCAGGTTAGCTGCACTCAGCTATTAAAATTATGCATACAGCCTTTTGCAGTATGCAAATATGCCAGGCCCTGGCTCCCAAATCCATGGAACTTGGCACTTCAGGTATTGATCACAGTTCAATTTTGAAAATAACACTACATCTTCAGGTGGTTTTCCTTTCTCATGTTTGTATTAAAAGAAAAGCTAATAAACTCTATTTTAATTAAAATTAAATGTGAAGGGTGTGTTCTGTACAGGTGTTGGATTCCATTGCCCCTCGTAAGTATTTGGTGCTGTGCAGCTTCCCTCAAGTAGGAAAAGAAAGAAAAACCCCAGTGGTGTGGTTAAGGCCCCTCCGTTCCCCATACCAGCCCCTTGCCTTCATTTCATCCCAGTGATTTGGGAATGTCTGGGAGCAGGCAGCAGGGGTCATGTGGCAGCTGTGAGCGGCGCTGGGGCAACCAGAGGCCTGGTGGGTGCAGTCCTGCATGGCTGCCCAGCTGTTCCCACATGGCGTTTGGGCTGCTCAAATAACCACTCACTAACAGCTCCTTTGCACTTAAATGGCCTTTAAGGAGGGCCAGTCTCTCTGGAGGCAATGATGTTTTTTAAGTCCTCCCTTGAGGAGCAGTAAATTGGAAGCTACAAGTGACCACCTCTTGGATTGACTTGTGACCTAATTGCTAATGAGCTTTGCTTCCCTCAGCACCACCAGGTGCCTTCAGCTGTGTGGGATCAGTCTGGTGCACTTGGCTCTGGGCTGGTGTGCTCACTGTGAGGGGCTCAGCAGAGAGTGGGGGCGCTCACTCACCTTTTGTTGCCAGATGATCTTCCTGCTGATCTGGATGTCAGGTGAATGACAACTCAAGCTGATGGCTGCTTCTGCAATACATCCTGCAGGAGACTGCTGCTCCAGACTTAATGTTGCTTCAAATCTTACCTGGCTTTAGTTTTACTGTAGCCCAGAGCACATTCCCAATGGGATTTTGATCTGTTCAGCAGATGCTAAACAGGCCTGAACTACAACTTGACTTCATAGGAGAGAAAACGTCACAATTCCATGTAACATTCTGGTCCCCCTGAAAGAGTTACACTCTGGAAAACACAGCTAGTGTATTTCTTAGCTAAACAATAAAAAGTAAACCCTACAGCTCCCTTTTGCAGGAATAAGCAGAGATAGTGTTTCAGAAGGAATTACATTCAGGTGGTTCTGCTGGACAATGAACTGTGGGAGGGGAGTACCCTCCAGCTTGAACTATTCTTAATATGTTGGCAGCACTTCTCTCAAAGAGGCAAAAGAAAAATTACCATCATGGTTAGAAAACTGGAATTACAGAAACTGTTACCTACCTCTGCCGCCAGGGAAGGGCAACCAGCTACAGAACCAATGTACCTTAACCCAACAGCTGAATAATATTTCATCTATGTTGGGGTGACCGCTGCCTGCTTTCAGTTCCAGGGCAGCACTCCCCATCTGGCACTAAATGCTGTTTGCAGAGACAATAGCTGTGCTGTGGCCCAGCAGGAGAAACGTGAGCACCAACAAGAATAACAGGAGCAGCATGTTGGGGGTCAGCAGGGGCAGGAAGCCATGGAGGTGTCTGTGGGCTACCTGATGCCCTTGGGCTTCAGCAGCCCTTTCCCTTTGTGTACAGGGACTGTATATTTTGTTTCCAAGGGAATTTTATGAGAACTACTTCACCATGGGTTTGGCAATTAAGAGGACAGGCACTTGAGGGAGGGAATAAATGTCAAGACCATTGCTTCTGGATAAGAGTAGAGGCGTCAAGCATAACCTGAGCAAGCAGAAGAGGACAGAAGAGCAGTTGAGGCAAGAGCTTGCACAAGGGGTTGGCAGGCGTGCCCAGGGCAGGGTGAACTACTGAGTTCAGAGCTCAGCACTGGGCAGGCTGCAGCCCCCATCCTGCTCTGGGATTTCCCACAGCACAGTAATGCAAGAGCATTGCACAGGACTGGCATTCCGTATTGTTATCTGCGAAAACTACACTTGCACCAAGTAAGTTGTTTGACAACATACAGTCGATTACAGGGTGCTGCCAAAGCGACTGTAGTGCACTCACTCACACCTACCCCCTCTCAGTTGACTAGCTAGCAGAAGAGCACTTACCTGGCTGAGCATGGGCCTGTTTGCTTTAGAATTAGAAAAGTCAGGCTGCCTTCATGGACAAGGCATTTTCTAGGTGAAATAACTACTCAGGCTTCTACTTTATGATATTACAACCTATTTGAAAAGCCACGTGGTCCCCATGCCATCAGACACCGTCATTCCCCACGCCACCCCAGCCTGAAATTGTGCTACATTTGCACTGCTAAACCACAGGGAAGGCAGTGACTACCTCGAGGCTGGCCTCAGTTGACCAAGTGGAACATGGAGAGCACAGGAGAGACACGGCAGCGCAAGCACGAGGCCGGGCTGTGCGTGATCACACAGGTGCTCACAGGAACAGAGTCCTGCAGGTGAGTCACACGGCTCCCTGCAGGAAAGGCCCTTCCCTTGCTCGGAAACCGTGGCTTGAGGTAGGCGGTGCATGGGAGTGCTGCCAAACTCCTGTTTACTGAGGAGCTGAGGACACAACAGCTTCCTGCAAGGCAGCAAGGACAACAAGGCTGCCAGCAAGTTAATGGAAGCAGGCAGCGAGTGTCCACAGCATGTTGGTAAGAACCTGATGCTGAAATGGTGCGTGTCCCCTCCACACCCCAAAACTGTTGCCCTTCAAGTGATAGGATTAGCCCCAATAGTATGTTTTGCCTGTACTTGAACACGGGGGGTGCAGATCCCTGAGGAATCAGGTGAGTCAAGCTGTGGGGCTGCTTCCAGTAAGAGATCCTATCTAGTGGGACCTGGTGTGTGCCTACACACCTAACTAGATAGCAGAGTCCTGCACCATTAGTCACTGTGGAGTCAGCCTTAACCCCTTGCTGTCCATCCTAAAGTGCTCCTCCCAACAGGAGGGATCGCACAGCAGATGGCAACAAGAATACCCAAATTGGCGTGCAGCATTCTGCTTGGCTAAGAGCTGTCATCTGCTTGGCCTCAAGAGTATCAAAGGGCACCTCTTCAGGGCCTGATCTCAGCACAGGGTGAGGGACTGATACTGTGCAACCTGCAGAATGCAAATAAAAGTTGATAGTTAACCCTCTTTTACCAGCGAGACATGACCTTGGCCTGTCAGGGAAAGGCGCTGTCATGCAGTGAGGTCATGGGCACAGCCAGCAGCACAGCCAGCATGGCCCTCCTGGGGATGAGCCTGGCTCTGTGCAGATCCAGGCTGGGACCTTGGTGGGCCACAGCGTGCCAGCGGTGAGGGTGCGGGTGTGTGACATCCTCTGTGCCAAGGGCAGCCGTGCGTGGGGTTTCTGCACATGGAACATGCTATTCCTGTGCCACTCAAGTGTAGTTGCCTCACCAGTTCCTCAGTAATAAGAGCCCTGCACAGCCCTCCATCACATGCCTCCCAGTCCCCCCCACAGCTAAGTTTTTAAGGTCATTAATATTCTAACAGAAGCAGAAGGAAAGAAAACAACACACACTGATTTTTTTTGTCCTCATAAATAACTAATCTTGATACTTCTCTGAATAAAATTTCTTCAGTTTTTCACAAAATATAGTACAGTAATTTAAACATTGAACAGCATCAGTGACGAAAGAGGCAAAACCCAACATGTAAATTGGCTACAAGAGAGGGGGCACACAGCAACGGCTCCTTCCCCCCTCCTGCCACTTGTTGCTGAGAAGCCAGGCTCGGACACGAGTTGATTGTATTACCCTACTATAGGATCAAAGCTGAAATGCTCTTGCATTTTTCAACAGGCAACGGTTTGTAGCTAATCTTGGATTTCTTTACACAGTCAGTTGCACTTCAGAAAAAACAAAAACAACAAAATACCACCTTTGACATGGTTTTGTTCATTGTATTGCATGATGTGTGTTTAGCTGTATCTACAAAAGGCACTATAGAAAGAGAGGAGTCCAGCGGGGTGGACTGGAGCAGGTTGGAATCATTTAATGCCCTGGATTACAACGTGAGACTACCCACAGCGTCTCAGTACCTGACCTGCCTCACTGCAGAGAACACACCTGTCCCTAACCCGTATCAAAGGTCACTACAGCTTCTGTATGTACAAGCTAGGCTATAATATAACAATTTACAGTCTGTATCACAACATGGTGCAATTCTATCTGCGATAAAGTACTGCAACACACTGGAGGGAGCGAGCCCTGTCACAAGAGTGCAGATATGTGCAGCTGAACAGTCTCTGCTGAGCCTTCAGTCCCTGCACCACTGGCTCCTCTGGCCTGGACACCCCAGAGACACTCCTGTGGTACCTCGGCAGTACCTTTATCAAGAGATGTGCCACTTGAGTGTCTCCTCACTTCACAGGCTTTGGTTTTAAAGTGAGGTGGAAACCTTTTTAACTGAAATGGTCCAAGGGTGTTGGGCACAGCCTCAGATCCTTGCAGTCCTGTGGGAGCAAAGCCAGCGTTGTTCTCCAGTGCTTGAGCAGCCGGGTCACAGTGCCACGCTTGAAGGAGGGCAAAAAGGATTTGAGTAATGGCTGGACACGTGTGATCATACTTGGGGCAGGGAAAAAAAAAAATAAATTAAAAACTGGGTGCTTTCACAAATGGCCTGAAGCCAGAAGTAGCCACGTCTTGCCAGCTGTGCCTCATCCTGTGCCACAGCTGGAGTCCCTTGCCCTTGCTGTGTTCGGTGACACTGATAACAGGGGCCCCCCGCCATCATTCTACTTATCGACACCCAGCTGTCACCACTACTTCATGCTGGGCACTGGTTCTGTCAGTGCTCAGCTGCTGCCTGATCTGGGGAAGGGAAAAAGGCTTGGGAAGTTGGAAGTAAAGAAGCCCGAGCACTTAGCTAAATTTTCCCAAATTAACTGCTCACTCTCAAACCTGGCACTGTTTCCAGCAGACACATAGCTTTGAAAAAAGCAGCAAGAAGGACTGAAGCCGACTGGCTGGAAAACCCAGCTGCTGCTCAGGAGAGACAGCCTGACTCAGAAACCCCAACGTGCAGACACTACTCTCTGCAGGGATGCAACCCCCCCTTTTAGGGCTGGTTGTGCCACGCTCAGCTGCTGCGTCACATGCCACAGCTGGCAGGCAGGGCACCAGGCCTGCTCACCTAGCCCCAGGTAACCCACACAGCACGAGGGAGACATCAGAAACTCACCCCACTACAGAGGCGAGAGGTGCAGAGCAGCACCAGGCCGTTCCCAGAGCACACGGCAGCTCATGAGAACGCTGCTCTTGGAGTCAGAGCCGGCGCTGCCCAGGGCTCCTTGTGAGCCTCATGCTGGGACAGCAGCCTCATCACCGGCGCAGCCCCACAGCTCTCCGGGGCTGCTCCATGGGCAGTGGAGCTGCTCATCACAGGGGATGAGCAGGGAGTCACTTCTGCCAAGCTGACCACCAGCACCAGCTCCTGCCCAGCCCTGAGCACCCTGCACGGAGGGGAGCCGGCACATGTTTGCCCGGGGCAGAAGGGACCACGAGGAGTCACCTGGTCCCCGCCTGTGCTGCAGACAATTGGGACCTTGTCCCTGCCTGCTTTGAGGGCCGGGTGACGGATCCTCTCCATGGCCCCTTCCTCCTGCACTGCTACCACCTGCAAAGCCCCCTGCCCATGTAGCTCCTTTGCTCCCGCTCAGCATGAGCTGCTGCCCGAGTGGGGCCAGCAGCTGCCTCACACCAAGGGCCCTCAGCCCTCTCCTCCAAAGTACACAGCTGTGCCTGGGGGCTCCAGGGGCCCTGGGTGCACCGCCCTGGGGGCCCAGGGAGGCAGCCCCCCTGCCAGCTCTCCCCGGCCCCCTCACACCCTCCAGGCTCTGGTGAGCAGCCCAGTGCCAGTGCCAGTGCCAGCACCACCTGGGGTCGGGGACCACCATGCACCCTGCCTGCTGCAGCTCTGCCCCTCACCCAGGCACTGGCAAGACCTGCCCAGAGGCTTGTTGTGGGATACAAATTAATGCTCAAGGGATACCTGCCACCTAATTGGCCCACAGGCAGCAGCACCCCAGGACCCCAGCCAGGGTGTCGGACCCTCAAATGACGCATACATGGTGGTGCCAGGCTCCAGGCCTACCCGTCCCTCTGCCCCCACATCGCTGGCAGCACCTCTCCCTGCCCTGCCTGGGGCCGCGGCTGCTCCATGCCCCATGGGCGCACACACTTGGTCCCAGGCAGCACCGCCACAGTGGGGCTGAGGGTGCCAGGGGTGGCCCAGCTCTCACCCCCTCTTCTGTGGCCCAGGGTCTTTGCAACCCTCTCCTCCCTGTGGCTGAGGTCACTGAGGCTCCCTCTGGTCACACATGGGACAGTGGGACCTGCTTGTGGTAGGAGGCCATGCTGGGCAGCACCGTCCTGCCAGCCAGCGCCGGGCTGGCCTCACCATACATGGAGGCGCCCACGGGCTTCCTGGCCCGGCAGCACCGGGCGGTGAAGCGTCTCCAGGACTCGAGTGTCTTGCCAGACCAGATCCAAACACCAGAGGTGATGCCCACCACAAGGCACATGAAGTACTTGAGCATGAAGACGGCATAGTCAGGTTTGGGGCGATGAGGGTCCCCTGGGCAGGAGCAGTTCTGCGCCTGCTCCCACGCCTCTCGGTTGTGCTGCTCGTAGATGTAGCAGGCGATGACGATGGTGGCGGGCACAGTGTAGAGCACGGTGAAGATGCCAATGCGGATCATCAGCTTCTCCAGCTTGTCAGTTTTGGTGCCGCCCTGCTTGATCACACTGCGGATGCGGAAGAGTGAGACGAAACCAGCCAGCAGGAAAAGGCTGCCAGTGAAGAGATAAACCACTAGTGGTGCCAACACAAATCCCCGCAGGTTCTCCAGGCTCTGGTTGCCCACATAGCAAACTCCAGCCACCGAGTCACCATCCACAGAGCTGAGTGCCAGTACAGCAATGGATTTGGCACTGGGGATGAGCCAGGCAGCCAGGTGGAAGTACTGTGAGTAGCCAGCAATGGCCTCATTGCCCCACTTCATGCCAGCTGCCAGGAACCAGGTGAGGGACAGGATGACCCACCAGATAGAGCTGGCCATGCCGAAAAAGTAGAGGAGAAGGAAAACCACGGTGCAGAGAGCAGGGCCCGTGGTCTCATAATGGATGTGATGGTGCTCTGGGTTGCAAGCCACGTTGGCATGTCCTGCCACCAGTCGCACGATGTAGCCCACGGAGACGAAGAGGTAGCAAGCAGAGAGGAAGATGATGGGGCGCTCGGGGTACTTGAAGCGCTCCATGTCAATGAGGAAGGTGGCCACGGTAGTAGAGGTGGAGAGGAAGCAGAGGATGGACCAGAGGCCAATCCAGAAGGTGGTGAAGGTCTTCTCATCCTGGGTAAAGTAGGGCTGGTAGCAGGGAATGGCACAGTTGAGTACCTTCCCAGTCCTGATGCGGTTGTACAGCGGATGAGACTCCTTGGAGATGGGGATCAGGGGTGCCTTGCACTTGCAAGTCTGACCACAGTCCAGCCCCGAGGGCCGCTGCCCATCGAGCGGTGTCAGGTTTTTGGCCACGTCCTTGGCAGGGCGCGTGGGCTTCCCGAAGAAAGGCGGCAGGGTGGTGGCTTCCGTGTGGTTGTATCCCATGCAGAGCACCTCGGAGTCCCCCAGAACAGGCAGGCTGTCGCAGCTCATCCTCTCGGGCCAGGCGAAGCCGTACTGCTGCATGATAGGCGAGCAGCCGGCCTTGGCCCGCTCGCAGACGGAGCGGCAGGGAGGCAGCGGCTTGGTGTAGTCGGACAGGCAGATGGGGGTGTACATGCTGCAGAGAAAGAAGCGCAGGTCCGGGGAGCACTGGATCTCCACCAGCGGCCAGAACTGGTGCACCTCCAGCCCGGCCTCGTCCTGCGTGTCGTGGTTGAACTGGTTGGGCATGTAGGTGAGGTTGTAGCCGATGCCCTTGCACATCGGCACCGTGATCTCCTGGCACACCAGCGCCTTGGAGGCGGCGCGCCCCGCCGCCGGCAGCCCCAGCAGCAGCGGCAGCCCCAGCAGCAGCGGCACCGGCAGCCGCCGGCCGCCCATCGCCGCCGCGCGTCCTACCGCCGCCGCATGTCCTGGCACCTGCCGCCGCCGCGCCGGGAGCGGGGCCCCGCGGGGAGCGCGACCGGCACCGCCGCCGCCACCGCCGCCACCTGCGCTCTGGG
>JAWWES010000171.1:26642036-26730071 GCA_035583135.1 Lophotriccus pileatus
GGGCGGGCGCCTCCGCGCCGCGCCGCGCCCGCGCCCCGCCCTCGGGACCGCCCCGGGACCGCCCCCGCCGCTGGCCCCGCCCCGCCGGGGCTCCCCGGGGCCGCCCCCGCCCGGGGCCCCAAGTGCGGGGGCGACGGAACGAGGCGTCCCGCCGGGACACTGCTCTGCCCCGGCCCTCCCGCCCCGCCCGCTGGGCGCGTCCCTCCGTCCCCGCCCGCCGGCGCTCGGAGTCCCGCGGCGGCCCGGGAGCGGGTGGCGAAGTGAGAAGGTGGCGGTACCGCCAAACCCGTGACCGCTCCGCCCCCGCTCCGTGTCTGTGCAGGGATCCCAACTCCTTCCCCTCTTGTCCGCCGGGCCCCTTCCGAAGCCCGGGACCCCCCGGCCGCCCCAGCGCCTTTCCCGGTTGGGCGCGAAGAGCCCAGCGGGCCGCGGGCAGCGGCGGGAGGAGGAGGGGGGCAGACGGTGCCCGCGCTGCCGCTTCGCCCCCTCCTCCTCGGGCCCTTCAGCCCCTCTCCGCGGGAAGGGGCCGCGGCCGTGGCTCCGCCACAACGGGATGGGAACGAACGGGGGCAAACTGAGCAGCGGAAGGGAAGGGTGCAGAGGTCCTGCCCGCGTTTGAGTTGCTCCGGCAATGGTACATCAAGCCGGGTACAAGTAGGGCAGGGCAGCATCTACCGCCGCCGCCTCCCGCCGATGCCCGCTCCCAGCTGCTCGGCGGTACAGCGTTCCCGGCTCCTGGAAAGCTAAGCCTCGGCGGGAAAGGAAACTGTCCCTGCCCGGGTGCGGCAGCTGTGCTGCCACATTCCCGGCCGGGACTCCGGTATCCCGCCTCGGAGCCGCGTTCCCAGCCCCTTCCTTCCCTCCCAGGCGGGGGCAGGTGCTGGGACGCAGCGCGACCGAACGACGAGACCGTGCCGGGGCAAAGGTCCCTGCCCGGCGCCCTGGCGACCGCGGGCTCCTGCCAGGACCACTGCGGTGGTCACGCTCAGCTGCCTGACTGTGAAGAATTCAAATCCTCCAATCCATGCATTCGCAAACACCTAAATTATCAGCCCGGTTTTCAGCGGCGTACCCTGAAAGCCCTGAAGCCCACAAGCATGTTCAGGGCACACAGGGGAACAGACCCACTTCAGAAGCCAGATTTGGGAGTCAGAGGCTGCAGCTGCTGTGGCAGAGTCCATTTTCTGGCCAAGGCGGAAGGCTGCTCCCAATCCCTTGCACAGGAGCTCCTCACTCCTTCTCAGTGGACGTGGATGGAAGGGCAATGTGAACCAAAGGTACCTTTGCATCCAGCACTTACTGTGCTAGTCAAGACATACCTACAGCACATCACAGACACCTCGCATTTGGACGCTAAGGAACACCAACACCCAATATCTCATGCATCCAAAACACCCATAACTGCATCCAGAGCCCACAAATCAAAGACTCAAAACATGACGTAGCTCCTGCCTTCCTCCCAGAGGTAAAATCTGGCTTGCCTGTTGCCCTGTGGCCAGTGGGTGATGTACCTATGGACAGAGCACTGACAGTATGGTATGCTGCTACCATTCACCAGTTGTCAGGGATTTTAAGGCCATCCCTGAAATCCTTTGTCCACACATCCACCCATCCTAGGCACACATATCATTTGGCACTGTCAACCTTATGCTTAACAACTTTAAAAAAAAATAAATCTCAAATTTAGAGTTTTACACTCTAAGTTTTACATGTAATAAAGCTATACATAAGAGAATTACAAGTCACATGTTCCTTTGGAAGACTGGCATATCCATGTAGCAGGAGTCATAACTTTTAATTCTCCCCAACAATGAGTTTCTGTGAACTAGCAGCCCAGCAGAGAGCAATCACAGTTAGTTTCATTATGGCTTTCAGTTGATTATCCAAATTATAGCTGAGAGCAGAGGGCAGCCTTTTTATTATCATCATTGCTGTACAATTAGAAAATGCTGATGAAGCTCCACAAGAGCAGAAATTCACTTTTTTGGTGACATTTTTCATTTTTATAAGCATTCCCCTGGGCAATATCTTGGTTTGGTTTGACACACAATGGGGAACAGGTACATAGGTGGGAAGGGAGAAGATAAGAAGAGGAAAATGGGGCAGCTCCTCATTTCAGTTAATCTATCAGATCCTGTAGCCTGGTTCAGGTTTTGCCACTCCTCCAGATGTATCTAATTCTTAGAGCCTGGCTGTAAATAATGCTGTATTTGCTACACTGGGGACACATAAAATCCAATTAAGAGCCAGGTAGACATCTGTTGGCTTGCTCTGTGCTTCTGTTTCCTTTTTGGTTTTTTTTTATGAATACGTAGCAGAGCAACCAGAACAGGATTAAATATGGTGTAAGTGCAAGTACAGTTGATAGGCTTGTTACTCATCTCTTCGGTACAGTATGAGAATACAGTGCATTATGTACATCCAGCACTATTAGTGACAAAAGCTGTGTTTGCACAAAATTTACTGTGCCAAACCCTGGGCACAAGAAAAAAAAGTGTTTCCTGTCCCTAAGAAAATGCTTTTGTTGTTAAGAAACTCATAAATTATTAAAAATCACTTTACCTTTAATCCACGTGCAGAAGTGTTCATGAAGTTCCACCATACTAGACAGTTCTGCTTCGGAGTTCAGCTAATCCCTGATCCTCGCTCCAGCCCAGAGGATATGGGCACAGGCTGACAATATGTGTGTCCTTGCAGACATACCTTCCACCTGTTGAGGATGCAGTGGTTCCTGGTAGGAGCAGAAAGAAAAAAGGTGATAAATATTTCTGTATTTTGTTCTTTCACTGCTGATTGTCAGTGTACACTGTTTACCTGGACAAACTGCCTTTGTGAAGGATACCGTGACTTTTAAAAGACTTTAGAAAAGGACTGAGTTTCCTTTGTAAAGACTGGCTGTTGCCCTTGCCCTTGTTAGAGGACTCAGCAGACTTTTGCAAAGAGCTTTTCAGCTCAGGCTCGGGCAGGACAAAGCCAGAGAGCACTGATCTCACTCTTGGCTTTGGTGGTACCAAAGCAGGGCAGGAACCTCCTGCCCCTCTTGTTACAGGACCAGCACACCACCCCAGCCCTCGACCCCTCTTGCTTGAAGCAGCAAATCCCAATTTTTCTGCACTGCTGACAAGCCTCCAGCTCTCAGAAAGGGAGCAGTGGGGGCCCAACACAGGTGACTCTGATCTCCTGATGCTGGTGGGCAGCCTGCCAATTAGCCCAGCTGGAGGTTGTGCTACCTCAGGCACTGCCCAAATTAGCAGTGACCCCTGATAACAAACTGCTTGAGTGAAGGGGTGTTGGGGACCACAAGGTGCTTTGCACAGCACAAGACTGTGCCTTACTACCTGTCACGAGTGCAGGGACAGCCAGCCATCACATCTGGCATCATGACTCAGCCCCCAGCCAGCTCCAGCACAGCAGACCCACCGAGTACTGGTACAAAAGTAGATCAGTGTTTCCCCCACACAGAGGACAGAGCTGCACCAAGACAGGTGTTCTTCTGCTTCTACTTGCCACGTGTTTGCCTTCCCACCTGAGAGTTGCAAGGCTGCAGGCTGCCCATGCTGCAAACCCCAGCACCAACACTGACCTCGTGATACAGGACCTGGAGGGGAGGAGTCCTAAATAAGAGACCAAGGTCTCTTGCTGGCACACAGGAAGGAAGGGTCCATCAGGGAGGGAGACAGAGGGGCTCTTAGCCCTTTGTGAGGAGGCAGGGCAAAATGAGAATCACTGCAGACGTTTTTGCAGAGGGACTGTGGCACTCAAATCCTACCGAAGTGCAACAGCAGCAGGGGCAAACATTTTCTCTTGTGCCCAGATGATTTAAAGGCTGGGGACAGGAATTCAGATTTAAATCACTTGAATGCTTTTTGCTATGTTGAAATTCCCTTCAAAATCCTAGCTTACATCAATACAATTTGGTTTTATATTTACCTGTACAATTACACACCTTAACATATTGCAGAAAAACACAGCCATGCCAAACTCTAGTCATATCCAAATGGCTACATGGAACTAGACAACCTCTGAGTGAATTAATCCAAAACAGTGACACAGACTTTAGCAACACCTGACACAAGTGCTGCAGTTTGTAAAGTGCTACCAGAAGTTCAGGTAAGACCAAAGTAAAATCAGGAAGAGTGTCTGCATTTAAAACTATGCTTGCCAGAGTCATCAGTTATTACTTATCAATATTTGTACATATAAGTGCATCTAAAATGTACATAATTAGTTTTCTTTAGTGTCCCCAGGCACTGGGACCCCTTTCCATGAGGCATGGTTGGTACACCAAAGGGATGTTCCTGTCCCGAGGTGCCACTACCACAGCATGCAAAGGCAGGATCAGGGCCCTGGCCCAAGGATGCAGGAGGGTTGTGGGGGGATGAGGACAGGTTTCTGCCAAGCCACAGCTATGGCTGATCTTCAGATCTCCTTGCTGTGATTTATACAATGCTGAGATAATGAGAAAGCAGTGAAATTCCTTACATTTCATTTTCTTGGGGTTATAGCACAGCCTGAAATGTCTGAAACATTTCAGATATGTAGTTTTTGAAACATATAATGTTACGTTTTTCTTTTCTTTTCTTTTTCTTCCCTCCCCTCCCCCCCCCCGGCCCTTGAAAACAAAACAGTCCCCATAGTGAAGTTGACATGATAAATTAGTATGGCCCTGGCAAAGCCCTCACTCTTCATTGGGCAAATACTTATTTATGGACTTTCAAATTGTGGCTTATGTAACAACAGGGTGAGTGACTTTCAAAAAACCTCTGCCATGTATTGACCTGATAGAGCCTAATGGGTCCTTCAGAGCAATTAGGATTTATTGTGTTACCATCTATTGTGTATAGAGACCATTTTAAAAACATGTGTTATTTACCTAGAAAGCAGTAATGACTGTTTAAATACAGTTTAGATTGTTTCTGAAACTCTTGCTGCTCTATACATTGCAAAGAAGTTGCTCCAAGCATTTTTCAGAGTTAAATACTTCGCTCCACTAGGATTTCCAAGCAGGGTATCTGTATCGCACATATATTTGTATGCTTGTAGCTGTAAGTGAAACAAGCTCTCGGGAAAGCTGCAAAATGAGCAGCCTCAAAGCATGGAATCTGAGATTTTTTTCTTGCCACTTTAGTGGTCTGAGCAAGCTAGCCCTCTTCCTAGCTGAGAGAGCAGGGCATTTCCCATGAATCCCACGAGTTTTGCTCTGTCTGATCTGAAACTCCAGCAAAAGTGACCTAAACAGCCAGGAAGCCGTGATTTGCCACACAGCACATCTAACCCTCTACATGCACTGAGGTGGGACCATCACCACTTCCCTGTAACCTCCTGGGGGCCAGCATGCAAAGATAGAAGTGTTGGCTTCTGAAGACTGGTGCAGACTTGATAAGCCTAACCCCTGGCCAGACTCCTGACTTCACCAGCTCTGACTCTGACCTCATGACTAAAACAAAACCCCAACTCATACATGGGAGCTATCAAGTGTCTCTATGAAATAGTAAGAATATAGACTAATTACTGCTTGATTAATTTTCAGACTGATGCTGTTCTGATCAACACTATCTCTCAATAGGTATTTCCTTTTTCTGTCCTTTTCCTGCACTCTGCTTTGCTGCGAGAGACCTTCAGGGTGAAACGCTGAAAGCAGTTCAGCTTTGGCAAAATGCTTTCCTGGCCCTGCTTCAGGTCACAGCCTCTGGAAGCTTGTTTTTATTTGCCTGTTTTACACCAAAATTAAAATATTATCATCTGTTACAGTTGCATTACTTTAATTCCAGCGACAGAAGTACTATGCAGTTTTCCATTCCACCAAAAAGACGGACAGTTTAGAGGAATCTCTGGCGGAAAAGGCTGTGGCAAATATTTCAAAGTTAGGATGCAAGTTTGTAATGGCCAATGTGCAAAATCCTCTGGAGAACAGAGTCAAGCAGCCTGGAATGAAGCTGGCTGAAACTTGCAATTTCTGTCTTATGGAAAATTCAAACATTTAAAACCAAAAAATTTTTAAAAAAATAAATAAATTTTAAAACACAGCTTTTTGTTCCAAACAGGCAAGCTACCTATACTTCTGAGAAATCCTGCATGAAATGCTAGGAGGTTTCTTGTCACAACGTGTGCACAGGGAAGCCTTGGGAGCATAGGATGGGGGAGGTTCTGGGACATGGAAATCCTGGGGTATCAGGATCTTTCTGGGAAATCGGTCAGAATTCAGCCAGGAATCTGCTGGGTGAGCATTTGTTCCTTAGGTCCTGCCTGGCTTTCAGAGAAAGCTGGTCAGTCAAAACAGAAATGTTTCCAAGAAACTTTCTGTCTCTGCTGAACTGGCACTTTACAAAGAAACTGCTCTCAGTTTGAACATCTGCAATTATGGGTGGTCTCTCCTGGCCTTAAAATTCTATGAATTGGTGCAAAACATATGATAACAACTGTCGTTGTTAAAAGCAGCTTCAGTCTGTGTTCAGAATAGTTCAAATTCAGTCTGGCCTTTCCTGAAAATACAGAGTTTCATATAATCAAAACAAGTTTCAAACACATACCCCCGTTTGACTGCATTTCTTCACTAACCTCTCAAGATGCTGTGATCACCTTTTTTCAGATGCAGTGACTCTGGACTCTCTTGAGGCAACCTTAAGGGATCTTTATTTCCAGAAATTGGACTTCTTTACAACATGCCACATTGCTCACTCAAGATCAGAAGCAATTAAAAATCACACACTTGAAATTTTATCTTGTATGTGTACTTATCTATAGTACCCTAGAAGGAGAATGCTCATATGCAACACACACAACCTATGTTTTCATGTTTCCATGAACCAGGAAGTATCAGAGACCTCCTGAAACAATGTCCTCTCCCTGACCTTTTAGGCATTCTTGCTAAGATCAGGCACTTCAGATTTTCCCTATCTGCTTTTGACATCCTTGAAGTGCTTGACACAGGGCTGGAGGAATATTTGGAGCTAAGATTTAGTGAGTCATGTCATTCACATTAAATGAACCAACTTATGTTGAAATACACACTTAAATCCCTGCATAATCAACATTTATTGGACACAAATAAAAAGAGCCAGAAACAGACGGAAAGGCAATTAGCACTAGTTGGAACTACACACATTTTGATTACTTCCTTCTGCAAGTCATTCATGGGATAAAGTAATACACAGGTCAAAGTGATTTTGGAAAGGATGTTGTTAGCACATTCACATTCAGGTATTAGTTAGATGTGAAGAATTAACACATGCAAGTGACCCTTGTGTGCTCTAGTGGGACAGAAACAGGGAGCAGCATCTGCAGCAGGAGCCAGAATGGTCTTTTTCCAGCTCAAGACTGAGGGGTTAATTTCCCAGCTCTCCGTGACCATAAGGACAGGGACTAGTGTCACAGAATTGGAGTGCATCAAGAGATTTGCTGGGCAAAAGAAGAAATTCATCCTCTAAGTCCTGTACCACACTGCCATGTGCAGCAACCTCAAGGACATGATAACGTTACCCTGCTTGGGATATGTCCTGGTGATGCAAGAAAGTGCTCTAAAGTATTCCACAAGTGAGTTGCCAAAAATATTTGATGACCAGGTTGTGAAGTCCTCTTACAGACCTTTTTTGCCAAACTGATACAATCAGACTGATCTTGTATAAGCAACAAACTGACAAAAAAAGGTGGCACAACTGCTGCAAAGATAGGGTTCACACAGGCCAGCATCTTCATTATGGCACAAAAACAGTGGAGTAGCTCAGTTCAGTTTTTGCTCAGAGAAGCTTGTCCAGCTGCAGGAGAATTCACGCTGTACGTATTTCCCTTATGTCAATGAATTTAATTGTTTTACTATTTGGGACAAAGGAGCAGTTGAACCCTTCTCCAGGCCTCCCACACACTGGCACTGCCAGACCCCCAGCCATTACACTGTCACGAGGCAGACAGGATTCCACCAAGTGCACTGAGACAAACTACTGTGCAAGCTTCCACCTGTGCCAGGTGCTGAATGTACCTGCAGTACAAACTGCTCTTGGGCTGAGCCGCCAAGGAACACAAACAGTGGGAGAAAGGATAGGTAATTCTCCTTTCTTTTTCAGACAGCAGAGCTCTGTGATTTGCCCTTATGGCCACAGAGAGATGGGAAATCGACCACTCAGTCCTGAACCGGAAAAAGACCCTTCTGGCTCCTGATGCAGACGCTGCTCCCTGTTTCTGTTCCACTAGAGCATGAGACTGACAGTCTCTGGCACTATGCTACAGGGATGCAAGGCTGCCGGCGCCTTCAGTCAGGGCCAGACTGATTGTCCTGGTGACAAAACCTCCTTCTGATAGACAGGCAGGTCTGGAGGGGAACAAGGCAGATTCCTTACCTGGGCTAGCCAGGCTGCATCATGACAGGACTAAACATCCGTCTTTGGAGGAGGAAGGGAGAATGCAAGGTGAGAAGACAGTGTAATCCTTTCAGCTGAGACTCTGCCAGGGGTGTTGCTAATTAGCAGAGAGAGGATGTGTTGTGGCTGGTGAGAGACAGACACGTTCTGTGTTGCAAGACAGTGCCTTCAACCAGCTCTGTCTGTGAGACACATACACTGAGAGCTCCCTGATTGTGTTTGTATTGTGGGAGCCATCCCAGCAACACCAGCTGAGTCCTTGATGCCCGCTGTGCTGCCCATAGCCTCGTGTGAAACCCGTGATGGGATTCTGGACAGACAAAAAGTCTTGGTTGTGAATCTTATTTTCACTGTTCTAATACAATCAAACCTATTTTGTATAGACATACAGAGTGGCTGTGCCTTCCAGGTCATGGAAAAAGACTGGTGCGGCAGAATCTGCATTTCCTAAGCTTGCTCAGGTATCCAAGAGATAGGAGACTGTTGTAGCTAACAGAGGAAAGAAGGAGGTATTTTCAGTCTCTACCAGAAGTGAGATCGTGGTCCAGAACTCCCTGTGTGCATTTATATGTACCTTATGCGCTGTAGGTTGGAAACATTTCCAGCTGAGACTACTAAATTTGGTCAGTTGGTGTCTGATCTAATTTATACTGAGCTGAATCTGCAAGAGCCCAGTTTAAGTTTTTGGGATTGTGTGTGGTTTGCTTGAGATGAGCATCTGTTCCAGCACCCCTCTATTCAAGGACAGCTGAAACGCACATCCATTATCTGAGAAGAACCAACAAACTAACGATCAGGCCCTGCAGCTTTCTTCCATAGATTTTATTTAGATTCCCTGACAACATAAAAGAAATGATTCTTAATTTTGTGTCTCTGTGTACTTTCCATTGGGGTAAGATGCCCTGAATTTCTCCTCAATCTTTAAGGATGTTTACGTGAGGTCAAACCTGACTTACGGCTCTTTTATGCTCCCAAGACATAGCTGACTCTGTTGGGTACATAGGCTCCTGACTAAACCTAGTATGGGCAGTTCAGGAGATAATCTGAGACTGATAACAGCAACAAGGTGATCTCTACAGAAGTGGAGATTAAACATATTCAGCTGCACACCAACGCAGCTACCCAAGACAATCCTAAAGTGTGCTGGGCCAAAATGTGCTTTAAGAGCTTCTGTATATATCAATGAAGGCCTTAGTCTGACTGAGAGCTGGCATAGATATGAGGGGAGAGAGGTGGAGGCAAGTGTTTGCACTGTGCAGATTTTTGTGGAGAAAGGTGGGCAAGGTTTGGTCTTTAGCCTGAACAGATTCCTCACTGTTACTAAGCTGACAGAGTTACAGGTGATTATTTTATGAGCAAAGAGGGAAACAGACGCAAGAGAACAGCAGCAGTGACCTCCAAGTCTCTGCTGGGGAAAGAGGGACAGACCACAGACAAATACAGCCCAGCCTCAAGGTATGTCGTGCCAGGCTGCAAAAAGGGACAGGGCTGCTTTAAAAGTCCTTGACACGGGCGCGGTGCTGACTCCAAAAGCATACCCCTGCCCTGGCTGCAAAGTACCTCCTGTAACTGGCTACGAGCTTTAGAGAATGAAATCCAATTTACCTGCCACAAAGAAAAGCTAGATGAGGCCTCCCCAGAGCCGGTGGGTAAAGGAGGGCTGCCAGTTCCCACCCCCGAGCTGCTCCCCTCCGAGCCAGACCGGAGGGAAGGGGGAAGGGGCAGCGATGGCAGTAAGTGCAGGAACAATTCACTGGAGAGCCACGGTGCTCTTTGCAGTTTGCCCACTAATTACTATTAAGCCCTGGTTCCTTTTTGTGTTCCAAGGGGCGGCTTCAATGTGGCACTGCTTCTTGGGCCTTTCATGCGGCTGGGCTAACCCCTGAATAGCAGACTCACCCCCCTCGCTGCCTCTCTCTCCCTCTTTATTCCCCCCTTTTGCTTTTCTGATAGTATTTTCTGTCCATGTTGTGTAAGGCCCTAAATGAATCTTGACTGCCCCTACAGCCGACTGGAGACGCACAAAAGCGGCCCATTCCAGTGGCCACAGCGCCATTGTGTGCCCTAACAATGCACTAATTGGCGGTGACAATTGTGCGGCTGGGGAAGAAGAGGGGGCCGAGGGCAGGAGGGGGGAGGCTGGAGGTGGAACACGGGACATGGGTCCTTTCCAATCACTGAGGCGGGTAAATAAAAAAAAAAAGAGAAGCGTGAGGAGCGAGAAACACACTCTGCTCTGCATTTCTCCTGCCTGCACGTCCCTGCCAGTCCCAAGCTGTTTGCCCCAAGGGCCCCCGCAAATTCCTACAGAGAAGGGTAAAGAGAATAATTTTAAATGTGTGGGTCTGCAGAGAAATACGCGAAAACTAGAAGGGTCACCTCAATCTCCCAGGCTGTCTCACCATCCCAGAGGCTGAAGAGCTCATGTGATGAGGACACCACTGAGATATTCATAAGAAAAGATCACACACAAAGCCAAGAAGATGCTGGTGCTGAGCAGTCCGCTCTGGGTACACGTGGGAGAGAGGCTACTCATCTCGTACTGAATGGAGCTCAACATACCTTTGTTTTGCACGAGGACAGTGGGATGCAAGGACAGGGTGTCCTGCAGCACTCTGCGGGCATAGGTAGTGGCCCTGTGGAGTAGGAGCCTGTGGTGCTGTTGAGAGCAAGGGAATGAACCTGGGCCACATCTCCAGCAGCAGCGAACCTGAGCAATGGAGAAATGAAGGGAACAACAGGTGCCAAGGGGCTGAGGTGTTTATTGCTAGTGTGACACCTCTTAGTAGGGACCAACCCCGTCTCACGCTGAAATTTGGCAGGAGTGAGCCCACAGACTCTGAGAGCTGCCCCAGTATGAAGTTAACCCTGGAGTTTGGAGGCTGATGTATCTAAGTGAGGGACAGATTTCAACTTTATTCATTAGCTTTTAAGATCAAATCTGGGACAGAAAATGGTATGGACAACACTTTTGTGAAAGAAGCATGGAAGGCTTATTCAGTTGCCCAGTCTCTAAATTAATTCAGACAATTAACAGACATGGGGTCAGATGCTGAAGTGCTCAACACCTACCCATGTGTTTTCCAAACAGCTCATATCAGCTCACTCAGAGAACAGTGAAGACCAGCAGGTGTGGAGCACTCTGGTTCCTGACAGGGAAAGCAAACAACCCAGACCAGCAGCAACAGCCAGGTTTATGAAGGGCTTTGAAATGTTCCTTCTCACGGAGATACTTCTTTTACTTGAAGCTGACTGATTTTTGAGAAGCATTGTCCAGAGCAGGGTCAGGAAGCAGGAATTCTCCTACCGCTTTGCAGGACAAGCTGTGGAACTGCTATGATGGGGAACGTTTCTGCTAAAAAGTTTGACGAAAAAGAATTACCTCCTGCACTTGGAAAGAAGTGGGAAAACACTTTCCCATACAGTGGCATCTAACCAGGGAACAACAACATAGGAACCACCTGTAGTGGAAGACCAATGCTTTTCCACAAGACTAACAAGTTCATGTATTGGTGTGGCTCAGAGAAGAAACCTTGCCCTAATCTCATGAAGAGCACAGATAAAAAGCAGGAAGGACAAACTGGAGACCCAGGGACAGGCAGGTATGGTGCCTGGATCTAAACTCCTAGTGCTCTGAGATTGGCATTTCAGTTTGGTCCACTACATATAAACATTGAGCTCAGCTGAGAAGTCTGGTCCTGCAGCCAGAATGTGGAGGGGAAGCCTACTGTGAGCCCAGTATGAGAAGCAGACCTGCAACAGCCTAGAGCTGGCATCTGCAGAGTCCAGGGTATGCTGTGTAGAAACTGGACTCTTGACCTTTTTGCCTCCTGGCCACCCTAAACACAGTATTTTCCTAATGTAATCTCGCAGATTTTATGGGTCCTTGTCAGCATTTCTATGGAACAAAGGAGGACATCCCTGCTGCTGGGAAGAACCCCCAACCTCTCTCCACTCATTGCAAAGTGAGTGGAGAGCTTATGAGCTGTGTTAGTTTCCTATAATGTGGTGGTGGCAATATCCTCCCTAAGACAAAATCACTAGTTACCTGCTTTCAACATAATAAATGTGCTTCTGCTTGCCCTCCCCTAACAGGCCTCACCACCACTCCTGCCGACAGCTATGGAAACATTCCCATGGATTACCACGGATGCTGGAGGAGGGCCTTATATAGTGAGACTTCTCTACCTCCCCTTTGCCCTAAGCCCTTCAAAGAAGTACTTTATTGTTTTATGACAGCGCAGTAACACTTGACATAAAACTCTAAGCACAGCTAACAATGTCAATACTATGTAAATATCTACAGTACAGACCTGTATTTTATTATGTTTTTGCCCTCTTTTACCTGTTATCACCCAGGGTTAACTCTGTGCTAGATACACATGTATTTCACAAGGAATCTGCCAATTTTATACACTGCCACAGCTTATGTCTCCGAACACTGAGATCCCAGCTCTGGTTCTTTCACAAACTGCAGCTTTCATTGGAGGCATCAGAGCTTGGATACGCTTAAAAGATCGATCATGTTGTCTGTTAAATCAGAGACAAGTGCTCCTCAGAAGTGCAGAGTCCAACCCAGAGCAGGACATTTTGGAATATGTACACAACAAACAATATTCACCAGCGTCACAGGCAATTATGTGCCAATGTCTGATGACAGGATGGTGTTGGGGACTGTTTTCCATCCTATCCTTGCTCCCATGACAGCCTGTACCCCCTGCTCTTAGAAATCAGTGGGATCACTTGCAGGTGAAGGTACAAGTCAGTGGAGAGACATTCCTCGTGTTTCATGACTTAGTTGCTGCAGTTCAGGTATTTGCCTGCAGTGTCAGTCAGAAATGTGATTAATTTATAATCTTTACTGCTAGGAAAGCACTTTGGACTGAAATGCTCCATGCACACTGATTACATATATTACTTTCTTACACAGTTTCAGTAATCTGCACTTTATTTTTAAGCTATAACTAACTTTACTAGCCATTCCTTCTTAGTTACCTCTAAATACGTAATATTGCACCTGCATGCTAAATACCTCTGAACTTTCAAGTCAATGAAAGTTCAGCCCTTATAACACAAGCTCTTACCTGACTTCTCTTGCTTTTCAGATGAGCCTTACAACTTCTTTTTAAGTATCTAAATGAATGCTAATGCCTCAAACTCAACCATAGAAAACCCAAAGTCACTTACTACAAACAAGGGGCTGACTTTTTAGCATGTTTACAGCCTCAATGCCAAGTTTTATATTTGTCTACACTTAAAATGGATGGAATTTACTCCTGCTTGTCTGTAGACTTTGTCTGGTTTTAATTGTGACACTTGATTATCTGAGATGCTTTTCACCACCTTCTCCTGCTGGTAATACTCAGGCCTGATGGGACCACTAATTTGGAGAGTATTTAGTTAAACAAGAACTCTTTTAACAAGACAGTCCAGAGCTATGTATACATACTCCCAGAATATTTTCATTTGCCCTCAGTGTGCTTTCACTGAAAAAGTATGGTAAGCCTCAGACCTGGAAGATCCCTCTCAGTCCCTAAAGAAAGAAGGAGGATGCTAGCTCCACTTGGGTTATTCTATTACTGTAGTGTAATCAGGATTGTATCATTCATGGATACAGGCATGATTTTATAGAA
This sequence comes from Lophotriccus pileatus, assembly GCA_035583135.1. Classification (NCBI taxonomy): domain Eukaryota; kingdom Metazoa; phylum Chordata; class Aves; order Passeriformes; family Tyrannidae; genus Lophotriccus; species Lophotriccus pileatus. The sequence goes on from JAWWES010000171.1 coordinate 26,656,024, forward strand.
AAGGTTAAAGAGAAAAGGATTTGTTTCCTTGAGCCTAGAGCAAAGTTCTGGTCAAGGAGCTGGTACTATTTAATTTATTTTAGACAGCGTCCTCAGGACTTCATAAACTTGTCATTTATTCCCAAAAGAAGAGCTGCATTCCAGTTCTATCACCTTTTAAAAAACCAGTCAACTTCACATATCAAACCAAAAACTATTAATTTTGGTCTAAGAGCTTGAAGGGTAGCTTTTAAAAAATGAACTGCCCTGACTTTCCAGAGAAGAGCTGGAGCTGCAACTGGTATGCTCTTCCCAGGGCTTCCTAGTCCCCATGGTCTCTGCTCTGGGTGGATGCTTTTTCCCACCACCTCTTACAGGGTGAAGTGAGGAGGGAAGGTGGCAGTGAAAGGGGAAGGAGATGTCATAACAGAATTTGCTCACCTTGTAAAGCAAATAAGGAGGAAGAGAAGGCCTTGCACATGATTTTCTTGTGCAGCTTGTGTGATCTTCATCAAACATTAACTCCCTGCTTGTAGCTGATTTCATCACAAGGATGAAGTCCAAAGGTTCCTGCAGGAGAGAGGATTGACATTCCTGATGGACCCCTGGTCCTTCTGATGAGGGACAGGAGGACAGTGAGGGAGGAGATATATCCTCCTCTTTGAAAACTGCCAGAGCATAGGGCTGGGAGTGGATTTCTCTGGGGGCTCTCAGGCAGGGGGTTTAGGCCTGTTAGCTCCACTTATGGCTCAGCGCTGCAATCCTTAGTCACCAAATCCACGGCTTCAGGGAGCTGCAGAAGCAATCAAGAAGAGCAAGAATCATGGCTGCTCCTCCACACTGCATTAGTGGGAAAACCCTTACAACATGGGCAAAATCCTACCCTTCCAGGCCCCCAGTGGTCCCTTCAGTCGAGCTGGGAGATGCCTCCCTTACTTAGGATTTAAAGCCGTGAGCTTGGACCCTTCTGGCAGAGGTCCATGTGACAGCCATGCAGTGAGGAGCTGCCACCTGCATGCCTCCCAAGAACTCTGTATCCAAAGGTGCCTGAAAGCCACAGCTCCCAATAAGCTCCCCTGGGAGCTTTTGAGGGGGTCAGCACCATTAAAAATCCAGGAACTTGTGGCTTTCCAAAAACACTTAAAATTAACTGGGAACCCAAACCCACAGAGCCCAATAGAGACATCGACAGTAATTCCAGAGACCTGGCTGAGACACAGGAACAGTGCCTATCCTAATTTTCTTAGATTTGGAAGACTTTCACCAGCAGATTAGCCTTCTTAAGAAAACTATGACTCTTTCAAAGCTTGCTCTACCCCTGGTACAGTTCCCACCAGAAGGCAAATTAAAAAAGGACGAGTAACTTTTTTTTAGTGTTTATTGAGAGTTGCCTTTATACACGAGGGACTGGTGCTCTGATGCTGCCACAAGTGAACCCAAATAAACCCTGCTCAAGTGTCAACAAGCAATTCAACTCAGTGAATTTATATTATAACATTTTTACACATCAATAATAAATTAAGACTATTGCCTAAAAGTTGCAGATAAGTTAAAAAAATCCTTGTCAAAAGTAAAAAAAAAACCCAAAACAACAGTGCAAACACAAAAACAACGGAACACACACAACGATGTTGCAAATAAGTTAACAGAATAGCACACACACGTAATGGTTTTCAAAAAACTCAGGGTGCACTGCCAGCAAAGATAAAACTCACTGCAAATGCTGCAGGTGAGCTGGTGCTCTGGCAGGAAGGAAAGCCCAGACTGCCAGAGACCACATCAGCCACTGCACTCTGCTGCTCATGTCTGGCTTTCCCTGGCTTTTAACTGCCTTGACTGAACTAAAGTTGATTTGGGAGCTGCCTTTATCACTTAATACCTGTCAAACACACGTTTTGCTCATGACTTACTTTTGCTTAGCTCAAGTATAGCAGGGACTGGTATAAGCTAAGTTGGTATCACAGGTATTGATGCCATTAAAAATCAGTCTGAAAGCACACTTTAGTTTAAGCAAAATCAACTTGGTAGACAAGTGCTCAAGCAAAACTAAACCAAATCCTTTTTCCACCAAAAAAAGGTGTGTATTCAAGGATTTACATTGGTTTAACATGTGTATTAGACAGGAATAAATAAATAATTGAGCCACTGACATTTGTGCACATAGACAACAAAGTCTACCACTCTTTAGTCCTAGACAGCTGGTAGCTCTCCAGGCCTGGATACCTCTGATGCTGACCACATGTGGCACCTTTGCAATTTGGATTAATGACCACCCTAACTGGCATTTTAAGATATGAATCAGGCCAGCATGGGCACACCACAGTTTTCAAGTAAAGAAGGACTTTGCACATTATCATCCAGGTTGTCTTCTCACTGTACTGCTAAAATGCAGTGACAGCACTGCCACTGTCAAACAGGATTCGGGCTATTGGCATCAAATATGGACTTGTAAGATCACAGTCAGCATGGACCTGTGCCCCAGGCTGACACACGCCATATACTTTAGCAAATAATGCTAAAATTTAAACAGGTTAACCCTCTCTCTAAGGTAAGGTTGACCAAACCCTCAGTGGGTTATCCTTCAGAGAACCAGGCCGCATTAAAGTTGAGCTTTGAGGAAATGTTCACTCCCACAGCACTAGATCCAGCTGTGCATATGACTAGGGAGTGCCATATGGGAGTCCCTCACCATGTGCTGTGGACTGGCCAGTGGTTCCAGGAGGAAGTGCATGTGACCTGACCCTGTTTTAACTCCCAGTACTTGCCACTATTACATATGCACCTCTTCTGAAGGTCTTGCAAAAGCACAACTGCATTTCTGGCTGAGAAGCCCAGGTTGTCTCAAAAATATAGATAATAAAAACCAACACCATCTCTCATACTGCCCTCTCAAAGCATAGACAGTAAACAAATTTTATGGTTACCATTCCTAGCAAGATGGAAACTGTCATGAGCAAGGGTTTCAAGTTCCAATGCAAACACACTGCATCATGGCAGAGCATTTCAAACAAAATTACTCACTTTGGAAAATTTAAGGCACCAAAAATGAGCAAAAGTGAAGAGTTCCCATGCAGCTTGGTGTCTTCAGAGCTGGTGTATGCAATCTGTAGAGCTCACTTCATGAGGGCAGAACAACAAACTGAATTACTCAGCTACTCCTGCAAAAGAGCAGGCACAGCCATGGGAGAGTTTCAGTTTAAGCCTACAAGTTAATTGAACAGCAGATGCAATCACGAAATCCAAACCAGGAAGATAGAGGTTAATATATAGTCCTGTAAGGCACTCCTACTGGGAAGGGGAAAATTGAAAGGTAAATTATGAAGGAGAGAATGATTGGACTCAACTGGTTGAAAAACAACACAACAAGCTATGAAGCTCCAAGTCTGGTTGTAGACTCAGCACTGGGAGTAGAGACAGGGATGGAGACAGTGAGAGAAAAAGAGGAGAGACTGGCTTGCAGCTGAGCAGCAGAAAAAAAGAAGTGAGAAGATTACTATGATTATTTAATTTCTTTTATACAGATCACCAATAAGCTGCAATCCAGGCAGTGACCTTGGGAAGCCTGGGAAACCCAGTTGCTACAGGGAAAAAGCAAAATTCAACTGTGCAGCTTCCCCATTTCACTGTAAACACACATCCTCTGCTTTTTTTAAAAAAATCTTTTAAGACATTATCATCAATCCCTCATAATACACACACCATCCTGATTATAAGAGAAGCCTTGACAAGAGGAGCTCTACAAGTACCCTGATGATTTGCTCCTAACAGGGGCATTAGAGCCCGTGGAGTACTGTGAAAAACTTGAGTTCCTCACCAAAAAAAGTACCTTCCCTCACAACTACCAATTCCTATCATCCCAGCAGTGAGCCCACACTGGTATGTGCCAGCCAGGATATATTGTCACATCACAAACTCATCATTTTGCACAACCCATGAAAGAAAAAAAGGCAAGAGAAAGATTTCTACACAAGAAATACAAGTTTCTCTTTTTATAGGTTGATAATACAAAAAAGCTGCAGTTTGCATACCCTTCTTCCCATTAAAGGAAAGGCAGATGGTCAGGGTAAAGAGGAAAAGAAACTTGAATAAGGATCTCTATAGTGTCCTAGATTAAAATAATCTCAGACTAACAAACATAAGTACCTGTAGAGTGTGAAGCTATAGTCCACTGCAGTGAAGCATCCTATTTCTACACCGATTACAAGTTTTGTACAAAGCAAAAGCAGTAACTGGATTACAGATCAATTCCTCCTCAGCTATGAAAGCATCTTCTCTGTGAAGTAGAAACACGTCACATTTTATTCTTGACTCACAATGAAATGGCATTGTTCAAATTTATTTCATGCATGGGTAGGACAATACTAGAAGTACCAATACATAATTTCACCTGTGTGTGTGTGGGGGGGGGGTTGGCAAGTGAGTAGTGCAATCTGCAAAGAACCTCAAGAACTTTTCCAGCTGATGCTCATCCAGAAGTCTGCAGAGCAGAGCCACGTGTAGAGTAGCAGTGGGGACCAGCATGGAGCACTGTGAGTACAGCAGAGACAACCGTGCACAGGTACAGCATCGTCTGAAACCCAAACCACCTACAGAACCCCAGGCTGAGTCTCCTGCTTGCAGGTGGCTCTTGCAAGAAAATGTCCCCTTTAGAGCCGGGTCTTTTGACCGTTAATAATGTGAGCAGTAATTTCAATTTATTCTTTTGCCTTGCAGTCCTGAAAAATTAATAGGGCTTCTTTCTACTGTGTCGGCACCTTCTGAGGGCAGGATCAAGCCTTCCATTATGCTTACAAAAAGCAGTGACAAAAGACTTTGTCTTGCCCATTCATATGGAATAATATTTTTTGGATAGGAGCTGGGCATCCCTGAGAGGACAGCATCTTCCACATTATGGTCTGCTCCTATAGCTACCATGAAGCCATATTATTTTTCCAAAGTAGAAATGAATGTGTATTTTAAGAACTAGCTGGTTTACAACAACATTGGATTTTAAAGCAATTAATCTGATCTGTATTATACAGAATCCTTCTACATAGTGTTCTGGGCATTGACAGCATATTGCAACAACATGCTTTTGCTCTTTGTCATTAGTAATGGCAGTGGTTTCAGATCCATGACTAATTCTAGCAGTTTTGCCAATATCATATCTTTTTTTTTTTATTCTCTGTAACTCTCTGTTAGCAAAGGAACTGTTCTGTAATACCTGTACAAACCCAGAGCGACTCCAGTGCTGTCTGTGTTGTTATTCCAGAATTCAATTCAAATATCTAACCACGCACACAACTGGTACTTTGGAGATCAGAACATCTGTCAAAGTAACTAATAGTTTGTAATGTCTGAACCTTGATTCCTTGGCTCCATATGGTTTTGGACAGTGCGCACCAGCAGCCTTCTCCAAACTGAGCTGGACATGAACCAGCAATGTAAGGTATCTTAAATACCAGAGCATGATGATAAGAAAAGCACTATCATTTTTTCTTTAACCACCTAACATTATGTCCACAGATAATTCAAAGTAGTACCTGCCAGATTCTGACAGTTTCAGAGCTACTGGCTTTGCCACAGAACTAGCTGTAGTGACACATGCTGAAAAACATGGGAGCGTACTGTTTGTTCAGCCAGTACCAATGCAGTTCCTGTTTGCATGACTAATTCCACAGTACTTCCCCAGTGTTTGCATTTCTGAACACGTTGGGAATTCTTCATGTGTGGGAATGGATTTGCAAGGAACATTATACCTTTAAAGGCGAAGGTGATAGCCAAAAGCAACTCACTTCACATGAGGAACAGTGAGCCCAGACAAGACACCACTGTGTAGGGGAAGTATTAATTTTAGTGACAAAGGTGCATGATTCACCAGGTTTATTAAACATGGGGATCCCTACAGTACTTTGCCAAGAACACGGAAAACCCCTCACTTCCTTCCAAAGAATCCCACTGAGAGAAGGACTTCTGGAAAAGAAAGGCACTGGTTGTCTAATGTATACAAGATATAAACATGCTTATATATACATATAGTAGTTGCACTCAAATTTGAAAAAGCTCAGATTCAGCTACTTTTTCTTTGACTGGAGGCTGGAAAAGGTAACCACTTATACTCCAGTACAAGGCAACTCACTGTAGCATTTTACTTTTTAACGTAAGCATGATGTACCCTGTTCTTTTATTTAAAATACTTCAGCAATTAGTGAGATGCTTTGATGATCAAGACTGCTTTCTGTCTTGAATACAACAGTCTGAAGATTATTAAGGAAGCAAAGATCAGTATTCCACACTTTCACAAACCTGTGTGAGAGGAGAGGAAAAATACATGCAACTGGCCTTTTCCCCCTGAAACTGTATTTGCTTTCTGCATATAGATGTGTGTGTACATGTATATGTATATATTTCATTGTATATAATACACACATCACTGCAAGGTGTGGAAAAAAGAGTTAAGAATGTGGACTGGAGGGAAGACAATCTCTAACCGCTCACTGGAGGTGAACTTGCAATGAATTAAACATACTGCCAGTGATGACACACATCTCCCCAGTTAAATCCATCATGTACTTCCCTTTCACAATAGAATTCACTGTGGTTAATACTTCCTGTGTTCCAGGTGTGTGGAGTAGAATCATACCTTGAGGAACTTCACTCTCCAGCACTGAAGTCATTACAGAAGTACAAAATGCCTTGAAGCTCAAAGAGAATGCAGGACACAAGTTGCATATGAAACCAGCAAAGTAGTGTGTCACAGTTTTGGAGGTATTTTCTAACTAAAACGGGCAAGACGACTTTCCTGACTATCAGTTTATCAGGTTCAGGTTAGAAAAACATTTAAAATTAACTTCATGAAATAAAAAGAAAACCAATGTGGGCACTCAAAATGCTTTAAAGTGTGAAACTAGGAGGTGGTCAGAGCCAACATCATGTTACTGGAGATGAGGACATGGCCTTCCACAGATCAAGAATAACAAGCATAAATGTTCATGGACTTCAGCGACTGAGCTGAACTAACATACCCAGCCTGAACAAAAAGAGTAGGAAGTCCCCTGCTTAGCTGAATATGGAATAGTTCACTGGGGTGGTTATGAATACATAAACATAAATTAAGAAATTCCACGTCTTATGTTTGTAAGCACCTCCAATAAGTTTGGTGGGAGATCCTTTTCTTTCCTTGGCAGGCAGATCCTTTAAAATGTAAATGCACTGGCCCTTCAAAATAGTTCTCTGAAAACACGAGGAAATGGAACCATGTGTCCGTATTAGGAGACAGCGGATTTAAAATAATTCCTGCTCTATTGGGTTCTGCGAAACACCCTATCAGACCCTCTGCCAAGGCTACTAATAAATAAATACTACACATAAATAAGTTGATGATTCAGCAATTCTAAATGAAAAAACATAAAAAATAACGTGGTCATGGCAGCAAATATTTTCTGCCTTGAGAAAAAGTCTTCTCCAGAGGTGGAAAAGAAAGTCAGGTGCTTAAGTACCTAGACCTAAAGCATTTCAGGTAAACCACATTTTGTATGAGAGCTACTGGCTGGATTTCAACGCAGTATAGCCATTGGTATTTCAAAGCCAACAAGGCTTTATAACCAATTTGGCAGCTGTTATTCACAGATGAAGAAGATCAGATAATACTTTTCAAAAAAATTTCTGCCTGGCTAAGCTGAGAATTTGCTTGAGCTGGCAGCTGGGAAAGGGATTCTCTTCAGGTTGGCCCCAGCCTTTAGGAACTCATGTGTTCTGGTATGACAATTCAAACATGTTGCAAGACTCTTCAAAGTTCTCATCCATATTCAGTTGTCTCCAGAAGGATTTCTGCTTCTTCTGCAACTCTTTGCGCACACACCTGGGGCATGGTACAGCCTTCACTTTGCACTCAGAATGGAAGACAGCACCACAGCTTTCACACCTGCAAACACAAATTAGTGTCAAAACTGAATCACAAAATGATTGCACAGCATGCAACGGGCTTCATGTGGACTACAGGCAGTAGACATTCCTTGAAACCATTCTGGTAGCTCAAATGCCATTATATCTCGAAAGCATGGCTTTGTAAAAGACACTTTGTATGCCCACACCTCTGCTGGTGTAAAGCTACTCAGGACCACTAAAATAAGTTGACTTGAATCCATTTGCAGTTGCTGAGAATCTGTTCCAGCACTTCTGATTCACAGATAGAAATTTTTAGAAGGATTAATAATTTTCTTCTTAGTAACTAGCACTCAGGTGTATCATAGAACAGACATCGACTTTGTTTTAGGAAAGACAAGCTTGCTTCTTTGGTTTGTAAATGAAGAGTTACAGTATTATTTTCCAATAAGATATATTTCAGCATTTGCAGAAACAGATTCTGTGATTTGCAACAGCCACAATATGACATTTTCCTCATTGAATTTCCAGTGGTCAGTTGTCCTGGAAAGAGTTAAAAACAGTCCACTTCAACAGCAGGAGAAGTCATTTAACAAAAGAAAAATTGAAACAGAGGTAGGTGATATTTCCTGTTCTGTATCCTGTTGAAGATTGGACTAGATCAACATAATTATAGCTTCTGGCATTCAAAACTGTGTTATTCTGTTCTCAAATGTGACATTGAGACTTCAAACAAATCAGCTGCTCAAACAAGATGGCTGGATTACTTCTGGGGCACTGTGAGGCAATGGACACAATGTCACACCAGACTAAGCCCTGGTTCCAGATGGTTGTGGAGCAATGAAACATCTGGTGATCACAAACGGGTACAGCTAAAGAGTTGGACATTCTCAGCCTTTCAATGCAAGTAACTGTCTGTAGTAATGAGTTAAGTCGCTGCAGCTTTGTAGCCAAAGAAAAAACTAAAAAGATGACAGCATCAGGGGTAAAAAGTCTTCAGATTCTAGTTGGATAATCAAATAATAAAAGCAACAAAACATCCAACTTTAGAGCAACCCTGAAATACAAATGACGGGTGCTGGTCACCCTAGTGATTCTGTGGGACTTCTTGAAATGCCCTGCACTTTTTCTTCTCGCAGCTATTGTAGTCAAATTACTATATGAGAATCCAAGTGTCCATTGTTATAACCTTAGTAGGGTTTTTTGTTTGCTTGCTTTGAACTTATTTCTCACAGAAATAAGGTTCTTGTCTTCAAGACTCTGAAGAAAAACTGAAAACATGAAGAAAAATTGAAAAAACATGAAGAAACAAACCCCAAATACCGAGAAGCCTCAAGGGAGTCTGCAGTACTTGGCATGGGGTCTGGCAATACTGAGGTAAGTCCGTGAGCCAACACAACCCGTTAGCTCTATTGACTGTGTCTGCATCTCACCTGGAACTTTTAAAACTGTTCCTGATCTGGCTGCACTTGAAGTTTTAAGCACAAGTCCAAACACAGCCTAAATTTTAGTAACTGCAGAGCTTTGAGAAGGCTATGCAGAGATTTAGAGAGGCACATTTCTAACTAGCATAAATGGATAAAACTCAAATAACAAGCAAGAAAAGCAAGATGAAAGAGGGTAAGTATAATGCAGTACATCTATTTGCTTCCACGCTCTCGTGCAGTCAAACTTGACTCATATTTCTAAGTACAGCTACAGAGTCTAAATCTGCTTTTGAATCAAGAAACTAGCTTACATAGAGTTATTCACAAATTTAGTGCTCAGAGAGCGTGTGTTAAGGCCCTGATCCACTGAAGCACATAAACACATACTTAGGACCCATATCCCAATGATTTCCTTGGGATTACTGATCTGCCTCCAGCAAAGCATGTGCTTACGTGCTTTGCTGGTTTGTGATCTACAGGAACAGACACACTAATGGATGAGGAAGAGACAGTGGATAGCAGTGTCTTTAAAACTTTATACCACTCTGACCTGACACTAATGGTGATTTTATCAAGCTAATTCTCTCCTGTTAGCCTGCAATTTACAGTGCCCTGGAAGTTGCTAGAGGGTAATGATTGATGAAGAGTGTAATTTTGTGCTCTTGCATTGCCACTCCCCATGCTAGCCCAATATTTCTCCATAGCACACATGGAAGTGACAAAACCTATGAGAAATTGCTGCTGAAATGGCTGGAGCGGGATGTGAGAGGAACCAGCACACCTGCTCTCTCAAGTCAAAGCCCATCAGCAGAGCAAACAAAGACTGATGGTGTTTAAATTAATATGAATTCATTTTTCAGAAATGAGCTCAGTGGAAAAATTAACAAACTTCTTTCACATCCCTCAGAATCAAAAGAGAGAAAAAAAATGTATGAACTGATATTTATCAGAGCTGGTGCAATAGAGGCTCTGACCAGGACCCCACACAGCCAGGCACTCAGCACAAACAGCACAAACAGCCAGCCCCGGATCTCACTGGTAGCCCCTGTTGCCACTGTCACTCCATTCTGGTGCCCCCACCCCTGACTGCTGCTCTGAAAACCTATTTTCTGCTTTCTCTGGAGAAGGCTGGTGTACTCCCAGCCCCAACCAAGGTGTGCAGATGACAACAAAGTAGCAGCCTGGAGGAAAGGTGCTCTGAGTTGGAAAACAAAGTTGTCTCTCGCTCTCCATAGGGACATGTAGAGAGCACACCCGGATCAGCACACTTTTATCCCCCCTCACTGCCAAAGGAACTGAGTCACCAGGGCAGGGGGACAATGCTGATCTTGCTCTGCCTTTGTGCAAATGCCAAGCTACTCCCTTTCAAGTGAGGGAGCTATACTACCCCAAACCCTCTACAGCTTTGCTTTTCATCATATCAAATACAGTCAGTCTTAACTGCCCTGGAAGGTCAACTGGTTGACTGTTTCTAATCTCACTGCACGAAATTCTCCAGTGATACCAAAACCCCCATCAACTTTATATTCCTTCTTAGAATATTACAAACAGATTGCTTCTTAATCTCCATATTGAGATTCACAGGGTTTTTTTACTGCTGTTTTCAAGCCTCAGTATTCCAAAATTACTTTACTTTCTCTGGAGAAATAAAATATATTTTGTAGCCTATAAAAGGCTCACTTAATAGGTCACTACACTTACTTATCTTTCCCTTAACCCTTGTTGTTGTCACAGGTAATTCACAGTTCAGGTATTATTTCTGACTCCTGACTTCTTCTTTGTCTAGAGGCCAAAAAGTCCCTACATCTTTTGTGAGAATTCTATACACCCCTGATAATAAGCTTATGAGCCCATAGCCATTCAGGCCTTTCATGTTTCCTTCTTTAATGAATGATATTGTGATACTGCACATTAACAGCATCTTGCTATTTTTCAAACAGTATTTGAAGAATTAGTGAACACTGCACGTTGTTTTCATATAGACTTGAGTCTTCTAAGAAGGCAGCTGAAATAGATTCCTCTCTATTTTGGTGTTTTCTCTCTTTTTTTTCCTCTTTCCTGACCTAACTCAATTTCTGTTGAGATTTCTGTTTTAAGGATGTTCTACTTGTTTGAACACCAGAGTAACAAAAATGCAGAGAATTATTCAATCCTCTAAATAATTTCTATTACACTGGAAAGCATAAGAGAAAGGGCAAAGCTTTCCACAGCCAGACAGGCATTATAATGCTCTTATTATTATCATTACTAGTTACAAAAGAAAAGGCTTTCTACATTAAAAGCATATAATCATTCCTCATATGCTGAGGAAGTGCCGATGTTAGGATCTCTCATCAAATCTGGGCATTTGAAATACATACATAATAATATTTTGTAAATTCAATTCTGGCATGTTCTTTTCATGCTTTCCACGTATCTTTCACAGGATTATGGCTCAAGTAATTCTAGATGCAGCACAACCAATCGATTATACTCATATTTCTCCTCTGTACTGCACCACCATATAAGTGCCCATGGGCAGGATCAGGTGCCCAAAGAGGGAGGTGCAACACAAAGCAGCCTCAAAGACCTTTCACTTTAAACAGACGTAACAAAGCAAGGACGATCAACAGGTGGCCCAGGATGTCATCCGAAAGACAGGTTTTTTGTCTCCTAGGAACCTTACCTGTTGACAGACTGACCAGTGTGACTGTGCTTGGACGAAGCTACTGGGTTTATTAGGACACCTTTGGTACCAAGCACATGGGCTGTACCTGTCTGGCTTCCAAACACCAATTAGGGAATCAAACCAGCTCAAAGTTATGCTGCTCATTCCTGAAATGAACAAACAGTGGATGGCAAATACAGCACCATTCCTACCTCACAAATGGGAAGCAAGAGGTGAACTGGCTTGCTCAAGGTCAGGCAAGAGCTCTTAGCAGAGCTGAGAAGGGCAAAGACCTCCCCTGTCTCACCGCAGTGCCATATTCACCCACCACCCTTTCTCTTGTAATTTTATATATTAACTTCCATTTTTTCATTTAAAAAAACCACTTGCTCTGTGCCAGACTTTGCACACATTTGGTCAAGCGACTAAGCCCTTGAAATTAATTTCAGTAATCAAATCCCTTCACTGACTAGAACTCTTCAGTTTTTTCTTACCCCCCATGCAGAGTAAAAGCAAGATAAAAAGGGGTTGTTCACTACATTTTTCCTTAGAGGATGCTAAACATTCATCAAGCATCCAAAATACTGAAATACCTGTAACTTGGCTATTAAAAAAACCCAAAAAGACAAATCACAGTAGTTGAAGTAAGCCTTGCCTAGGGATTCCAGCATGATCACCATCCCACACTATGCACATGTGCCTGTCTGCAGGTATTTCTGAACTGCTCAGCTGTGAATATCACAGACGTGCCCTTCAAAACTCTCAGAGACTTTAGCAGAACACAAAGAAAAGGAAAATGAACTAGCCTGTGTTCACTTACAACACAAAAAAAGCCCCAAAGGCAATCAGTGCCTGACACACACGTGTGGCAATATTATTCCAGTTGCCTAGGAACCAATGCAAGGAGCCTGCCTAGGGAGGGATGCCCACGTAGTAAATGAATGGAAGCAAGTTGGCACTAATATGACATTGATTTGTCCCTATAAGGAGCTAGTTAAGATAACACCTTGTATGACACATGGTCTTTACCAGACACAGTTGTGAGGGTTTTTTTTATACATACTATACTTAAAAACTGTTAATACTTCAGACTTGCTTTTGAAAACTTTGCCCCTGAAGATGAAACAAAAAAGGGCCCACTACCCAGTCCCTCAAATTATTATATATCTGAAATTCACTCTAAATTATCAATTCAAGGAACCAGCAGTGATTCAAAGCACATTCATAGTTTTCCTTTCCATACACGTGTTCATCAGAAGGAGTTACCCTTGATAAGCCAGCAGAGCCTCAAGACATTCCTTATTTATAATGGCATGTCTGGGTCCTGAGCTGGCCCTGGAGGATACAGAAACAATGGAAAGAGCTGTAATAGCCAAGCACTGGCACAGCTCATGTGCTGGGGGAAGCAACGCAGAGAGGTGAGCTGGTTACAGACGGCAGCCAGCAAGGGGTGCACAGTGACCACCAGCCTGCACTGATGGGGCTCCCCAGCTACAGCAGCCATGGCTTGCACTCTAGAACAGCTGCAGGGACCAGCCTAAACACAGCCTGACATGACATCTATTAACACCACCACCACTGCTGCTTCAATAAATGCCACCCCAGGATGGCTGAACGACACACTACCCAGTGTCCCTGCATGAAAACTGCCGGACCAGGGTCTGCTCCCTTTTACGCAGCCCAGGTTAGACTGAGGTGCTGGAGAAGCACTCCAGGCAGCAGGAAGGATGAGTGAATAAACCCTTATCTTGCCTCACCTGTCTGTGCTGTCTCTTGCCCCTCATCCTGTCATGCCAGCACCCACTGCTAAGGTCAACTGCATCCAGCAGATGTGCAAAGTGGACAGAGATATATTAAAGACTCACAAATGAGGAGAAAAGTGGGCAACTCACTGGAAGGGAGAGAAAACCACCAGTGCTGCACCAGTAGAGGGGACTTTCAATGTCAACTTCTGCATTGCTACCTCCAGAGAAACCACAGAGCAGTCCTTCATTTTGGGTGCTTAAAGAACAATTTGCTAGGGGCCAGGGCTGAACAAGAACAGCTTGATTTAACCATGTGCTATCCTCCCGTGACAGTTGTGTACACAGGCTGAGGTACTGCACTGCAGCATGGCAGCAGGGTCAAGCAGGAACAGTGGGAACTGCAGCTCCCCAGACCCCTCTTCGCAGAGCTGTGTCACTCCTGATCAAGAAGCGAAGCATGTCCCCAGCTTCTCCCCAGCTGTGGCTCCCAGGATTTATGCCATACTTATCTACATACACTTCCATATTTTTATCCAAGCAGGAGAACTAAGGACTGACTATTGACATCAGCACTGTGCTTTGCAAGTTGTTTAAGCTCAGAGATCCCAAGCCAAGTAATGTGGCCTGTAAAGCGCAGTTCCCAAGAAATCAGTAAAGGGACATAAAAATCAGTATTAAAACTCTTAATCTGAAACTCATGCAATTACACTTCAGTCAGTGAAGCTAACTTACTTTGGAAAGGGAAAAAGCCCTACATATGATAGATCTATTACCTGTAAACCACTGGAGAGGCTGAAAAGCCACAGAGATTCACGTGTTTATATTACTCAGGCATATATTCTCTGCCTCTGCTAGCTGCCACATCAAGAACTGGACTTTGCCCCTCTAGCTCTCCTGTTATTAATGAATTCACATTCACGAAATGGGGGCTGAAGACCACAATACTATTAACAGTAATATTAACACACTGCTCTCAACTACTTTAATTTGTTTGCATGATTCTATTATTTTGCATTTTTCTGTCAGTCTCAAGTCTAAAAATCCTGCGACTAAGCCAGGATTTTGCTTTCAATAAAAGAGAAAGGCAAAGACAACTAGACTTCATAACTCTGCATTAATGGTGAAGACATGTCTACCTGGACCCAAGATGGAAAAAAGAAATTTAACATTTAAAGAAATAAATACATAAACAACAAATTCCCAAGCTAATCTTAGAATTCTGAGCACTTAAGAATGACAGTGTTTGCTTTCATGAGCTAAAAAGCAATTGAAAAGCTGTCACCTGGTCTACAAGGAACCATATTTGGGAGATAGAGAAGTCTATCTTAAAAGGGGAATTTGCATGAGAAAGGAGGAGAAAGAATTAAAAAGTCTTGACTGGCAAGATGGAAATCTCTACAGTGAGGAAGAAGGCACAGCAGGGAAGCTGCAAAATAGAAACTGTAAACAAGATGGTTGCCACGTCCAGCCAGGGGAGAAGAGCACAAGGCAGCCCTGCAGAGACCTTTGTACTTGAAATAAGTATCTGCCTTTAGACTGAACGTTCTACTTAAAAACACTCTGACACGAGGCAGGAAAAAGCAACCTCTAAAGCTAATTCAGTTGCAAAACACAATGCTTGATGAAAAAGCCAGTATATTTTATCACTTTCTTTTTACATATTCCAGATAACATTACTATGCTACTCTGCACAAACAAAAATAAGATTATGTGGGCCAGAAAATTTTGACCAGCTTTGACATATTCAGTTGAAATTAAATTATCAAGAGAACTTAATATCTACTTAGGTGCTTATGTTTCTTTAAAGAAAGTGCTGAGCAGATCACTTCAGGGTGCTTTGAACCAACTATCAACATCCAATAAGCTAAAAAATTAGGTACTAAAACCTCTAGCACAACTCAGGTGAACTGGGCTTGGGGAAAGGCTTTCTAGCATACAACAAACTAATCAAAGTAAGAGGGAAAATTATGTACTTTGAGTGATGCCTTTGGCCTGTGCCAAGGTACTTCCTGGAAATGCTCTATTTCAGTCTCTCCACCTAATATCTATCTTTAACGTTTTCCCAATTGCTCAAAGCTGCTTCTTCTGTCCAGTGACAAAGCATCCATAGCACAGAGAGCTGTAACCTTGCAAGGACTTGGGCATGCACAGCCTCAGAGCCTTTAGTAAGACTTGTCACTATGTGCAAAGTTAAGCACATTCATAGGTCTTATCAGGATGGTGGCCAAAGATTATAGAGGCATCCAAGCTGGTTGATACAGTCAAGCCTGTTCTGTGGCACGTCTATTTTAAACTTGGGTCTTCTGGTTTGTATCTTAAAAGGTCTTAACTGATCTGCAGAACAAATTAACTTAGCAAAGTGAAAACAGTTTAGCCTTGATAAATGAATCTGAACACAAAAGAGCAACTCTCCATGGCTCACATACATCGACAGCCAGCACAAAAAAGGCAAGGAATGGACTAAATTGTTCTTAACCAAGCAAGTAGCTTTACCAGCAAAACACATCTAATTGCCTGTGAAAGTAGTCACTAGCATGACAACACTCAGGCAAGACCAAAACTTTATTAACTGGGTAACACATAATAATCTTAATCAGAACTATAATAGCTTAATTATCTAATGGGACAGAAAATGCTTTTTAATGAGCTTTTATTCTCATTCCAAAGATAATTTTCTCAGTATTCTTTAAGATTTAAAACTTGTTTAAAATTGTTCTAAATTATAAACCAGCCATATATTATAGACAACAGTGCTGCTACACAGATATTGTCTTTTTCCTTCTGTTGTTTTGTTTGTTTGTTTTAATCTTAGGATGAAGAAACAAAAACTTTTCACCACATTAATGAAGAATAAGCAGTATGAGAACAACTTGAGGGGAGGTACCTGGTTGCTAACAAACGGGCAAGGATAGTTCTAACAAGCCCATTTATAGCCAAGGATATTTAAAGTCATTTCACAACACTTGTAAATATAAAATAAGTGATATAATAGGATAATTTTATATGTTTATTTGCTAAATTTAAGTCCGGGGCAAATTAAGTGCAAGAAATAAATAGGAGGTAGATGCTCGGTTCGTTTAAGTTGCCAGGGCTGCAGCAAAAGCAGAGATGTGGGAGTTTACATTAGCTGGCAATTTGCTCTGTGAAATGTGCAATTAACTCAGGAGGCTTTAAATAAAGTTCTCATGGTTTAAAGGCTTTCCAAAAGATGGTGAAATTGTGTAATTTAGAAAGAACCCTGCTTAAGATTTATATAAATAAAGATGGAAAAGAGGGAAATGGGGGACCAAAGAATCAACCTGACTGGAAGAGACATCAAAAACATGGGACAGTTTTTAAGAAACTGTTTAACTACCGAATTACAGCTTTCATTAAGAACTCGGCAGAATGGCCACCTCCCAAGAAAAGCCACAGAAAGGAAATATCATTAGAAAGCTTATGACTTTGTGAGCCCACCCTTACATTCCAGGCAGCAAACTGTTGCTGCTGTATTGTTGAGCAGGATGTAAAGAGCCTGCCAAGCACAGCCCACAGACCCGCTAATTAAGTGAACTGATTGTGTTTGTTTTGGAACCGTTTGCCAACAAAGGAATGTGTCACACTGATTAGTGAGAGAAGGGTATGTAATATATGTGTATTCAAACCCTGAGGAGTGCATAACCCAGGTATTCACTCTGTTTGCCCAAGGACTGACAGAAATGACTCAAGCAAATAACCAGACCAAAGAGAAACTCCAGCTCTAAAGAGGGGCCCTCTTTTTCTCTCAGCTGCATCTATCTAAAGAAGACCCATCCTTCATAAATTCCTACTGAAGACTGACCCAGAAACTCCTGAGAATATTTTGGAGAGAAACAATGTCTTCACCTCAAAGCTGACCTCAGAGACCATGAAGATGAAAGGTTAAGAGCCATCTGAGAACCACCTTGGAATTGTACTGACCACTCTGGCAGTTGTCACTCTTCTCTCCAAAGGGCAGGAAAGGTCAGGGAGGTAGCCAGAAAAACAAATGCCAGCTCAACGCAGACACACACACACTCTCCACACAAGCAGGCTTCACTTTTCAAACATTCAGCAAAGAGCTGAAGTCTGCAAAACTGTCATGAACCCACTTTTGAATATTTCTAACCCTACAGCCCAGTTTGCTGGTAGAGTTAACAGCATGCTCAAAAGTAAATAAGCATCATTTAAAAGCAAGGAAAAACTGTCTTCAGAGCTCAACTGCTCTTCCCTCCTTAACTCACCAGCTTCAGCCGGGGTACTTGGCAGTCTAGTATTGAGCACAAATGTGAATACTGTGCTGTAGACAGCAATTCCAGAAAAACAGGATGGAGAAAGGGAGTTGTAGTCAATTCTCACTGTACACTCGGGACTCAGAGTAGTACAACTAAATCACAAATCTGAGCTGTTTACTCAGAGCTCTGCACGACACTTAATTGACAAAGAAAGCTGAACACGTCACCACAATTCTCAGGTATAATTCCAAGTCTTCACACAAACCTTTTGCAGCTTGCCATTCCATCTGCCACAGGTTACTCTGTACATTACCTACTTCTAATTAGCCTCCTCACCCTACACCTGTCTTAGGTCAGCACACCTACCTCAGAAACCTCCCTCATCGTCAAGAGGCAGAAACAAACACAAAACCCCTCTACCTGGCATTCTCCCTCACCACTTTGCAGCTGATGGAGCTGCACAGTAAAACATACAAGCTCCTCTGTTGGCATAACTTATCTCCAGAGCCAAAATACGGAACAGAAATAATCTGCTTAGTTTCACATAGGTGCACGTGCACACACGAGTAGCAATGAGATAAGAAAACTAACTAGGAAGGCAAATGGAAAATGCTGGGGAAAAAACCAAGGTCTAGTGATAAGGAGTACAAAAGGAGGAAAGCAGGATGATCTCTGACAAAATCAGAAAGAGAAATATTAGAAAACCTGTCACGCTGATTGTGTTTTAATTAAAATCATTAACAAAGACCGCTGTCTTTGGCAAGACATGAACCACAACTTCACATTTGTGAAACATGAACAAAAGTCCTTTCTGGCTTCTAATTCACATAAAAACAGGAGTTTGAGCAGTTTCTGTTGGCTTGAACTGCTGACAAGTAATATTTGATTCCAGAAGGTTTTAAAGTCCGTAACTGCTAGATATGTCTGATCTCAGCTGAAGGGCAGGACCTCACAATGTTTTTGGGAACAAAAATCCCCCAGACAAATCAAAATTTAAAGTAAACTTGTCTTCCCAAATGTTCTTAACACATTCTCATCAATCTTTTGGGAATATCTTCAATAGCCTTTTATACAGTCTCAACAGACATCTTATGTTTTATGCCATCTTAGTCTTTTTTTTTAACTCAGCCTATCTTGCTGTGCACCCTAGATACATTCTTTCTTAAAACTGTTTACAGAGTTCAGCTGCACACCTTGTCTAGCTTATGTCCACTGCTTTGTCAATGCATTCTTTAGACTAAGACCCTGGAAATAAAATGTGTAAACAGTCTTTGAAACTCAGATCAGACTGAAAAATCCCTGAAGAGTAGTTCTTGGTTACTTGTATTTTAACATCCTTGCGCACACAGGGAATCAGATTCTTAATAAACCCTTTTAACAGATCGGTCCTGATTATTTCCAATTTCCAACTGGAAAAAAAAATTCAATTTTTTTTTTCCTTCAAGTTAATTCTCTGAAGAAAATGACTGATTTGAAACAGCCAAAAAGTACTTATCTGTGGAGGAATGCTGTGCTGTCAGATACACTGTCTGTTAAGAGTGAAAAAACCCATCTCTTTTATTCAAAATCCAATACAATATTGAAAAAGAGTAGTAAAATTGCTGTTTCCAAGTCTACTTTGGTTTCCTGCATCTTGCTTCTAGGTTTTTTCATGTGACTCCTGTCCCTGACCTGACATCCAGCACTCTACATAATGTGACATAAAGGTTCTTTTGTATAGTTTAGGACTGGCATACAGTTATACTTTGTAGCCACCTGAGAATAGCAATGTCATTCAAAAAAAATAAATCTTGCATACACAGGCACAGAGGAGTAAGCACACAGAGAGAGCAGAGCATTAGTCATAACATTTCATGGGGGAAACATTTCAGAATAGATGATTACTGTTTTAAAATGAACAATCCCAGTACATTATAGGCCCAGTGATACCAGAGACCAGAAAGATGTCTGTGATCACTCCAGAGAAGCCATTTGGCTTTTCAGGACACTTTGCAAACTCAGAAGAGCTTTGGATAAATGATGCTGTGTGACACTACTGGGGACTTTTCCCTTTTTGAAGAGCTGTTCTGAGACCTACAGGACTATGGGAAGCAGCTCTTCTCATCTATTTCCAGGTCTGCTCAAGGTGACCTCCCTGGACCAGTGATTTGTGCACAGAAATGTGCACCAGTGGAATCCAGTCCCTAGTTATCTAAGTGTGAGGTCAGGAGGCCGAGAATCTGCAAGGGTATGATCCGTAAGGTGAATCAAGTGTATGATTGACACCACTGCAGTAAAGTACCTGCTTGTAGAAATGTCCTCAAAGGGGTAAAGGATTTCTCCATTGTTGCAAATCTCACAGATGAAACCCTTTTGGCTACAAAGGCTGCAGCTGTACACATGAGAGGTGGCAAACTTGATCACCTTCCCCAAGAAAGGAGCCAGCTTTCCTTCAATAACCTGGAATGAGAAGACAATATTGAATGAATCCCCCAAAAATTACTAGAATGCCCTGAAGGACCGAGACAATATTTATTATTATAGAAATGCAGCTAAGTGATGCTGGCAAAAACAATAGGAAAGTTACTTCCTAACAATTATAGCTCTGTGAAGTCACAAGTGATAATAGTAGCCAATGAACCAGCAATGATCTGAACATGAAAACTAATTTACAATTTCTTTGCAAGTCTCTACATGGCAATAACATAAAATATTAGTAGACGTTTTAAGTACAACAGGCACAAAGAAGCAAATAGGCAAAGAGTTTAAGGCTTCCCCATTATCTATAACTGACAGCTATAAGAATACAGCCTTACATTTACAATTTGCATTTTTACTTTTTATGCACAGATGGCAGTTTTGTCTTTGTTTCTTCTCCTCCAAAGCACAAGTTTTTTGCATATATTTTGTGAACAGAACCCCGGCTTTCCTCCTTTAGTGGGTCTGTGTCTCTCACTGAAAACCATTCAAATACAATATTCTGCTCCTTGCTAAAAGGAATAAATTCTCAAGTCTTGAAGAGGAAGTGTGGATTTTTTCCCTTCAGTGTCCAGCTCTTAAATCAAGAAGTCCCTCACTGCCAGACAATCCCGGCTAGACCATTAGAAGTGATTAGCACTCCCCGTGTTGGTGTGAAAAAAACCAGCCAAGCCATATAGATCAAACTGCTAGCCACAACACTCATCTAAATTTGTGACTCGGTGACAATGCCTCAATAAGGGGTGCTATTCAGGCAAAATACTTTCCATTCAGATCAAACTTCTAGAGACTTTAAGGAATTCTGCAGCTATAGGGAATAATGAGGATGGAATAAGGCCCTAAGTGTATATTCTTCTCTCTTGGGCTTCCTGTGGTCTCAGTGGCAGCTTGCCAGATTAGTGATAGAAATGTGTCACTGGATTTGATAGCAAACTCCTGTAAAAAGGAAAAATAATGCAATAATTGCTGACTGAAGACTTGCACAAGGCTGTGCCTTGAAAACTAAGAGTGGGGAGATTTACACTTAAATGTGTGCCAGATTCAGTTCAGGCACTCCTTCCCTAAATATGGTAACACACCACTTGTAATTTGGATTTAGTGTAAACATATCTAGAGAAAGCACAGAGGTCAAGGCAGAGAAGAACAACAGAGTTTGGAAGCAAATGTAAGATAGCAAGGAAATAAATTTGTGTTCCAGGGAAACTCCCTGCCCGTTACATAAGATAGTCACTGCTAAAGAGTACACCTGGAAAAGCAGGTGCACAGGTAGTGCTGCTGTTGATGGCACTGAATGGCACTGGCTGCAACGTGCCCCCTCTTTGCCTTCAGCTCCAGCCTGCTAACAACACCTGCAACAACAGGAAGCAGCAGTGTTATTGCTAGTACTGCAGATAGGACATCTGCTCATGTCAGAGGAAAAATGACGTTCCTATTGCATCCTGGTATAGGAATATCCCCTTCAACCACAGTATAAACAATGCAGAGAAGCTGCCGCATGAAATACGGAAGTGAAGCCATAGTTCAAGGCAGTGATATTACTAACCTTCTAACAGATGGTCAGAAGCTAATTAGCTCCCCTACGCTGGGTTTTGTTTTTCATTTTGAAGGAAGAAAGTTTTTGCTTGCAGACTCCTGAACTGCAGAGGGTCTGAAAGCCAAACAAGCTGGGAGCAGGAGAAAGACACGAAAGCTGCCAGTATTCAATAAACAGGAAGAAAGAAACAGTGAAGCCACACAGCTAGAGACACGGCTACAGGCACCCTCCAAAAATCCATTTAGCACTAACAGATGAAATACTCACACAAAGATAATAAATAAACCACAATACATACATATTTTCCAAACAATTTTCAAGCTACAGCAGCCACCTCAGGCCACAAGTGCTCAGCTTAAAATGCCAGACTGAAGACACAGCTGCAAACAAACTCTCTAAGTCTGTACGAATGTCACTGTCAGCAAGGATTTAAAAGTTAAATCACTAAACTGAAATAACATTTTATATAATGTAATAAACAAAACTAACATGATCTATTTCTCCCTAAGCACTGCGGGTGAATTTAAGACTGTGTGAGGCACAAAAGGTTTCCTGTGCTGAAGAGTTCACAACCTAAGCAAGATAGATCGAGTGGGCAGCTGCCCTTGAGGAGCTGGTGTTATTTGCACCTGGTTATTTATTTGTATGGCTTGTCGTAGCACTCTAGTGGGTGGGCTTGTAACTCTGGCCACTGCAGACATACAATGAAGATGATACCTTCAAAGAGCCATGCATGCCAATTTTGCAATATGAATTACAGGCCATTTTACTGTATTATAGAAGGAAGACAAAATGCAGCATCAAACCAACATTATCACTGTTTTTAGCATCTGTAACTGTTGTGCTATTTTGTTTCATCAGAGACCTCAAGGCTGTGCACAGGATATGACTTTTCCTTGCAGCCTTCTCTCATTTGTGTTTGCAGCTAATAAGGATAAAACCCTCATCTCCATTGACCCTGGGCAAGCAGAAAGGAAGATATCTACTTGCTGTCCCCAATAGGAGTTTCATGGCAACAGTTCTGCAGTGAGTGTTCTATGACTTAGGAAAAGGAGAATAGGACATGTAATCAAAGCTGTCAAAACTTCTCCTGGGAAAGCCAGGGGCCCAGGGTCAGTCAGTTCAGACATCCCAGAATCACAATGGAAGAACCCCAGGATGTTCTCCCAGCTGATGCTAGAATCTGATTTTGAGTTTCAAGGAAACACAAGTGATTAAAAGAAGAGAAGTGTGTTAATCGAATGTAATGCATTATCCAGGTATCATGGAAATTATCAGAGGAAAAAAAAAAGACCTCAAGAGGCCACCTTGGCAGAGCCAGTAATATTTATGTCACTCTTTACAGCTGTACCTGTTAACTAAAGCCTTTCAGTGACGGAGATTCCACAGCCCCTATGCAGTCTAATCCAGCACACGTCTGTTCTCACTGCTGGAATCGCTCCTAAGCTTTGACCTGAACCTTTCCTAAGGACATTTCAGTTTACAAAATAAGCTTACAAAACAAGTTTGCAAAATAGAGAAACTGTGAAATCACACACTGTGAGCTGCAGCAGAGTACATCACATTCCAGAAGAAATGTAGTAATTTACGAAAAACTAAATTAAGAGTACACCAGAGGAAAAGAAACCAAAAATTTCACCATTGACTTATCCCTGTAATATAATAATGACTCAGCATGGACCTAACAAAGGCTCAAAAATATATTCCTGTCTCTCAAAAAAAAAAAAAAAAAGCAGGAAGCTTAAAACAAATTAAAATTTTGTTGAGTTCAGATTCTCTTCTACTACAGCACACATGAAGAGCAAGGTCTGTTTTCTAATCCAAAGGAATTGTTTTGTTGTCAAAAATTAAGGATGAGAGGTGATTAATGTGGCATCCTGGTCATCAATTGATGGAGGGTACAGTGCAGCTTTCTCTTCCAAAACTGGTCAAGGAACACATACCAACATAATTTTGGACACAGAGCAATGTTTCTGCAGTTAGCTTATCCCTGCTGCATCTGGAATATACTGGGGTGCACTACTTGGTGACAACAAAAGGAAAACAGTTGTGTCCAGAGGTCCAAAGCAAGCTGCGTCTCTGAATAGCCCCAGTGTTCAGGTCAGAATCATTGTCTATCTCTCTGTCCCTGGAAAACCACTTCTCTAAGCTACCACAGGACAGAAAGCCAAGGCTTTGCACACTGCAACTCCTAACTGGGTGTCTCACATTAAGAACTGTATAAAAACACACACCCACATGTATATACATAAAAGCCAAACCCTGCCCTCAAAGCTCTTACAATTTAAACCACCAAACAAACACTGGTTTTTACAGTAACTGCCACATATCCCCCACCTTAAATGGGACAAACTGTGTTTTGGAGGAGCCTCCCATACAGGCTCCCTGCCCACACTGCAGAGAGTGTCCATGCCCTGGGCTGCCAGGGAAGGGAGAGGAGAAACCAGGAAATCCAGCAGCAGCAGCCACCTGCCCCACTACCCAGCCTCCGGCACTTGGCTTGGGAAAGCTGTTGTATTGAAGAGCAAGAGGGGAAGGCAGACTTTTCTGCAGCAGTGAGAGAAACTAAAGGGGTATCTGAAGTAAAGTACCTGAACACACGCCTAAGAGGGGTGTTGGGACAATTATTTTACACAATTTCTAGAACATACGCTTTTCATACAAGTCAAAGTTATGAAAAAAGGCAAATCACACTTTCTTCTCTGTACATCTCTGTGCTACTGTTGAGTTGGGGAGTGGTATGCTTCCAAAGAAACAATTATGCTCTGAATGAGTGAGATGGGGGGGAAATAGAGCGGACAAGCCCATGTTAGCAAAGGCTGAGAGAAGCTTGTGCAGTGGGAAGACAGGGCACACATGAACCACGTTATGATTTTCCTGATCCAGCAGGAAGACAGAGAAGCTAAAAAGAAGCAGCAGGGGCTAGGGTACAAGTTGAAAACCCTTTGGATATATCACATTAATATGATTATGAGGGCAATGTGTGATCAGTCAAAGTTTAACTACTTGTCAGGAGGGCTGCTAGCCCCCAGAGGTTTTGTGATCCTTCTATTCAAAGTTACTCATAGTTCCCTTGCTCTGTGAAGGTGATGTTTTCAGAACCAAGCAGGCAACCAGCTGTCCCCAGAGAATAAGAACTGGAAAGGCCACAGACCACAGCATCCTCCAAGCCAGAGAAATCCTCCTCAGTGGCCCACTGTGCACACAACAGGGCCATTATTCACAGACCAGCAGGTGTTGCCCAGGGGACTTTCATTAGTGTCCCTGTGTCCTACCTTCACAATACATTTCTGAGCCCATGACACTGCCCAGGACTGGAGGAGAGGCAGGACCCCTCATCTCTGACACATACTGAAGTACAGCTCTGTCCTGACTCCATCCCTCACCCTGGCTCTCCAGGCCAAGAACAATGCTGATGAAGTCCACCTCTGAAGACCTTCACTTCCCAGCCCTTGCCTTGCCACTGTGCAGCAGAAACTCCCAGCCCATTACATACAGCAGAGAAGTCAAGTCACTTTGTCTTTTCTTTACAGGCAACACGGAGTCCTTGTATGAGAACCTACTTATCTGCATGAAGGAGGGTTGCACAAACTAATCCCATGGGAGACCAGTGTAGTGAACATGGTGTTGCCACATACGTTTTCATATTAAAAACCAAACTAGAAAAGTGGCCAAGGGAGCAGTGGCAGAACTTCTCAAGTCTGTTGAGAGTTTTAACCCAGAAAGACGGTAACCTAAACTAAAGGCTTGTAATAGCTTTCTGTTTGGAAAACAGAGCAAGATCAAAAACCAGGCATGAAAAAAACCTTATTACAGAATTAGTTAGAGTTTGTTCCAGTCCCTCACAGTTGCTCAAATTAGAAAGACTTTAACAGAAGCCTCTGACCGTGTCTAACTGAAAGCAATCAAATATTGATTAGACAAGGTAAGCATAGAAGTCCCCTCCAAACTCACACTGTGCCATTTCCAAAGAGATAATATCACATCTTTAGGGGGAGCTAGAGGAGAAATGTGTAGAAAAAGGAGGACAAATTAGTTAGCTGTAACCCACTATTACTTCAATTAACACCTCCATAGCCTTCTGCCCACCTGTTAGATCAGGTCCACAGAAATACCCAACCTCTGCATCATGGCCACATGAATCAATACTGAAATCTATCAGATGTGATGAACTTTCTGGACAGGAGAGAAAAAACAGTCCAGTTTTCAGACATTTCTCAGGGCAGTGACTGTTTGTTTTGAGGGCAGGGCTCCTGCCAGCAATGAAGGTACTGCACAAGGTACTGAGCAAGATCTTCATCCCTGCAGAAGTCTATGTTGTGAATTTGAGTGAGAATCATTAAATCTCCTATGCTGCCTGTGCATTTTTACCAACTTCTAAAAGTGCAATAGATATTTACATAGCATGAAGATCATAAATACCTTAGATCACCACACCAGGACTGTCAAGACAGGCAGTAAAGGGAATATGGCTTGCTGAGCTTTTGGATACACTGTTCTGCTCAATGTGAGAAACTGCCAAGGTTAAGAAGTCTAAATTCTGAAGTGCCACAGTATATTAAAACCACATAAAGGGTTTCTGGATTAAAATAACTTTTGGATTAAATTTGCTAGTCTGAGTAATTTGTACTATATAATGAATGTAAAATCTGACACACTTTAAAAAACCCCCTTATATTAAGATCCAAGAATCAACAGATGAACGATATTTTAACAGAAGCTATACAGGATCTAAGAGAAAGAAGATAAATCTACACATGCCTGTGGGTAGATGTTCTACCAGCTATGGCACAAGGGCCAGTCAACAACCATGATATCATGTAAAAGTGTGTCTAGGAACACTGTCATTTCACTGTGGCTACAGGATCAGGGAATAAACACTGAGATGAGAACTAGCAATGCCCCTGACGCTTCTGAATCCTCAGACTGAGACCTGTAGTTTCCTCGTATCAGCAGCACTGGAGGAAAGCCCAGTTATTACCCTTATAAAGGAGCACCTGCTCCTACTGCTCTGCTTAAGAGCCTGGCCGCTAGCATTAAGTATTCCAGGTAAAGTGGTGAAAATACTGTAAAACTCGGGTTTTGTATCACTGCCACTATGAGACAAGCTAAATTTGCCAAATGGCTTTGTGACCCCACCCTTGTAAATCAGCTTGTTAATCATTATCGTCATAGAGGCGATAAAGTTGTTTTATGAGCCAACACTGAAGCAGTAACATTAACTACTTATGCAGGGGCTGGTGTATTTCTCTGCAGATAACATTTATTAGAAGGCACTCTAAAGACACAGGTTTGTCTCACAACCTTCTTTTGGAGCACTAAGCAATCTGTTCCTCTGATTCCTCCAGTCTGATTTACATGTCAGACACAAGTGACGCCCGGAGGGGACGGGTTAAGCGGTACGAAATCCCTAAAACACCTTGAACTACAGGTTCAAACATCAACTAGATTGGCCCGGCCTCTCCTCCTGACAGAACAAAATTTATGATTATTTCTCAAGGCCAGACGCACACTTGGCTCTATCTGAGAGACAGACACAGACAGAATTTGCCAGGAGGCACTGGCGCAATGCAGAAGAGACATAAAAAGGCCAAGAGGCACTGAGAAAACAGAAGGGGTGGTAGACATGAAACTCATTCACCATCCCCAATTATGTACATTGAAGAGATAGAAAACACTTTAATTATCAGGAATAATGTCACAAGCACGTCTGGCAGAAGGAAGTTATCTGAAGGAGCAGTCAACAATCATGCACAGCGTTCCACCATCCTCTAAAGACAAGGCTTCTGCCTCCTTTCAGTTGTTTCCTGTCTACCTGTCCAGAAACAGCTAGTCTGAATCAGGCCCTTCGCTAACAAGTTCAGAAGTAAGCTCCAGGTTTGCCTAGACTTCAGAGCACCACAGAAAATATGCTTCCTGGATTGACTGAAAAGGCAAATAAAATATCCTGAACAGATTGTCTTGGATTCACCACTTGGATGCTCACTACCCTCCAAACTCCACTGGTAGAAGCTTTGTGGAGGAGGACTAAATGCTCCATAATGCTTCTTCACCTCCAGGACAGATGAGAAATATGCTTTTGAAGGAACTACCAATGATCTAAGAAAATAGGGCTAGAAAAAACACCTTTAGAAACCTCCAGTTTGTTCCTCACCATGCAGGATAACCAACTGAGAAATGACTGTCTGACTTAAAAACTTCTCACCACAGAGATCCTACAACAGTCCAGTGCTCAGAACAACTGGAAATTTGTTCTTAATGCTTTCCTCAGACCTCTTTTGCTGCAGTCAGCTATCTTTATTTTACACTCAACTTCCTATCCTTACATTGGACCATCTGTTTCAGAAACCATTTTCTGACGAATTCTCTTCTCTGTCACAGGTGATCTGTGTCACAAGCCAGAAAGACCAAAAGCAGGCTGGGGTGAAGGAAAGATACAACGGTTGCCTTTACCTATTTGTTCACTGGAGAACAAGCAGGTGTTTTTGGCATTCATTAAACCTGGAACTTGGGCATTAAAGTGCAAAGAGTAAATGGACTCTCTGCCCCACGACAGATTTCAGCAGGGTCAGGATTTCTGTGATGAAAAAAGACTTGGAGGTGAGCATGCTACAATATGCTGAGCTAAGGATAATTCAAGTTGCAGAGAAAATAAAGGGAAAACATTCCCTGGCTGGGAAGTTCCTAGTCATTTATATCTACGGAACAGACAATGCTTGTGGACTGCTAATTTCCTTGAGGATTTTTTCTCTTCCGTTGGCCAGATTCTTAACACCATGAATTCTTGTTATGATTTCAATGCACAATTAATCTTTAGTTCAGAGGAAAGGGAAATGGAAGAAGGAAGGGTGATCATGAGGTAAAAGTCCCAGGGAGGCATATATCAGATCTCAGGTCTGCCCCATCCTTTGTGCAATATACTAGTCTGGTCAGCTTTCCTTGCTCTATTTTGACTCCCAGTTATCCCTTTCAGATTCCCTGTCTTGTTTGTTTAAATTGCAAGTGACTTAAGGGAAGAATACTCTCTTATTACTTGTGTGGACACACACTAGAATCAGTCACTGCGCACTGCTGTAAAACAAGTTAAAAAAGAACAAAGCAGTTAACTTCATAAGAGCTCCATCTTTTGTTGTGATAGGAATGCTATGGGCCACAATCCCAGCTCCCAACAGCAAGGGTGATACCACCCCACCCTTTCCCTTCTCTTCCCTTTACACCCTTCGCAGGTCCCTTGCTGTCCCAAACCTGTTCAGCCTGTTCAGGTGACAGCGGGGTGGGCAGGAGCAGGTGAGGCCAGGGACTCTGCTCACCCTCTGCTGACACCAGCGCAGGGTGCTGGCTCTGACACCACTTGGCCATCACTGCTCTTGGCACTGACAAAGCTACACCATGCAGCCTCACATTGTGCTGTGCTAACTCATCACCCACACAGGGCAGAGAACAACCCAAAAGGAAACCCTGCGGATAAACACTGCAAAGAACGAAAAAACACCCACTAAACCAACCACCAAACAAATCAAACTAAAGGAAAAATGAGGGAGAGTTTGAATAAACAGAAATCAGAAGCTCCTTTTGACTTGTTTGCACCAAGCAGTCTGCACTGATGGCAGAGCCATTTGTTGTTCATGGTCCTTCCAAACTAAACCCTTCAACAAGCTGCACTTTAATTTAGTATTAAACAGATATTCCACAAACTAGCCACTAACTACAATAGGCAATGGGAAGAGGAGGAAAAATAAGGTCAAGAACAAATGCTCCTTATCTGTGACAAGCACACATAGACAGGGGGCAAGGTGAAGATGGAGTTTAACATTGGTTGGGGGAGAGGAAAAACAAAGTGGTGACAGTTCAAGTGAATTTATAGCAGGAGACAGAGAGGATGACAAGGTCCCTCCAAGCCCTCCCCCACTCTTTCTTTCACTGAAATAAAGAAATGCCAGAAATTTCAGCAGGTCTCTGGATGCAAGCTGCCACAAGTGAGAAAGAGATGGAATTGTCTCAGTATAAACAACACACCTGGAAATCACCTGTGCCAGCTCCACAGCCCAGCTCTGCAACAAGACTCACACTCGCTGTGTTTCAATCGTCTTTCCTCTTTCTCCTTCCCCCAAGGTTTCCAGGCAGCTACATGTCAATTTTGTCACACCCCAAGTTCTCCTAATCTTGTTGCAGGGATGAATTATAGGTTGTTTTAAGAAAAAGGTATTCAAGCAAAGGTTAAAGGCTGTTTTAATCAAACAAGGTTGAAAGAGTACCAGGAATTCGGCTGGTAGAGAACAGAAAGCACTTTACTTAGCTTAAGAACATACGTGACTCTAAATACACACACAAGTAAATATGCATTCAGGCAGAGAGTATGTATATGCTCTTTTTTTTAAGATTAGGCAAGCAACTGCATGCAGAGAGATTAACGGACTCTACATGCCCACTGAGCAAGATGTTATTTCATGAGATATCACAAAATTAGAAACTTCCCTGCCTTGCATAGGACTGGATCAGAGCACTTTGAGGAGTCCTCTGAATGATTTTAGAACAAGAAAATAACATACCAAGAAAATGGCTATGGTTACTCTGAAAAAAATCTTCTGTGAGTACTAAGTATATTTTAAAAAATTCTAAAAAAACTTTTCTTCTCTCATCCAAACAGGTAGCCCTGAGTCAGTATTCTGTTTCTTGGGATGTTACTCTTTAAGATATATGCAGCTGCCTCTCCTGAATCATTGTTTTATGTGAAGTACAGCAACAACTTTAGAACTCAATCTTTCACGCTGCTAACCCTCATCTCCAGTATTGGACCTTTCATTCCGCACAGCAAAAATAATAACAAAAGAAACCTGTTTAGCATAAAGCACTAGAAAAGTGGTAACTAATGCCTCTTCTAGGGGCTGGAAAAATTAAAAGATCTCTGGAGATCTCAACTCAAAAAGCTCCTACAAACCACTGGCACTGCTACTGGGTTGTTTTAAACAGAGTTTCATTCTAAAAAAGCACAGTTACCCCAAGTGGCCCAGACTACATATGCACACGGAAAGGTACCACATATATTTAATTTGAAAATTCTGGTATCAAGAAGTGCAAAAACCAGTCCTGCTATTAAAAATACCTACTAACAATCTTGTTACATCTCTAGACTTTGCCTGCAATACTTTAACACACCTAACTCAGATGAACTTGTCTTCCTGGCTGCCACTTGCCAAAATACCCATGGCCTGCTTTTCACCCCTGAGCCTGGCCGGCTTTGCATACTCTCTGCCTGACCATGAGCCAATTCTGAGTGACAGCAACTCCCTTCCCCAGCAGAGCTGAGGAAACACCAGTAAGATCGTTGCCATTGCCACTAATTGTAACCAGAGCCATCAGCACTTTGGGGAATTACACACACCTGGAATATCAGCGAACCTGAGGTTTCCTGTTCTGTTGAAAGGTAGCTCAGTGTTAGCAAACTCCAGGAAGCGACAGAAATAATTGAAGTGCAATGTGCTCTGGGATGACCCTGTTTGACAGGGAGGTTGGACCAGATTACCCTTTGTGGTGCCTTCCAACCTCACCCATCCTGTGATAAAGGAGCCATAGCCACGGGAAAGTAGACAAGCTGTTTAAGTGCTGCTTTGCTATCAGATCTTTTTAATATTTATGAAGATGTATATTGTGTGGTTTTCCTATCCTAGAACTATTTTCATATTCTTCTACTAATATAGCTACCACCGATAATCAGGCAGAAGTCATAAAGCTGGGACATAAGAACGCCTTTTAGCATTATGTCATGGTCCGAGATGCATCTTTACATAGTTCATGTAGAGAATTACCTGGTATTATTATGCTGGTAGTAACACACTGCAGGACTTGGATCTCTATCACACAAGCTGTGTCAACGCTTGCTTGGGGGGCTGGGGATGTAAACCGATGTTCTCACAATGGTGCTGAACTCTGAACTGTGGGAGCCATGGCACAGATGTGCCTGGCATTTTGCTGCCCTTGTTGAGCACAGTGAATTCCCACAGAGAACTGCGACAGACAAATCTTCAGTCATCTCAGCACAGTCAGGCCCACCAAGAACCTAGTTCTTCTCATTTGTCACCTCCTGCCCCTCAAGCAAAGAAAGGGCTTGCCTAAAATTGAAAGGATCTGCTGGTGCAGCTACATGGGTAAACCTCTTCAGTAAATACAAGTTTAAGCTGGTGCACCTTATACTGGATCACCAAATTAAACAAATGACAGCATCAGATTTTCCCACTGATATAACTGAATTTGCACTAATGCTTTTACAGGCACAGCTATATCCACTAAGAGCAGGGGGCTGTTTGTCATGTACCTAACCCAGTAACACCGCTAAAACTAGAGCAAGCGCAAAGTATGTTGGTTAGCCAAACCCCATTTTTTTCAATCAGTACAGCCACATGCACTCTACTGGCTTTCACCAGCACAAGCATGTGGGTTAGATGCTACATCCCATCCTTTCCATGAATTAATAAAAAGGAACTGCTGGGCAAGGCAACCACCACTGATGGGCTCGGTATTCATGAGGATGTATATTATAAATCTAAACTGAGCATTTGTCAGTAATTGTATAAGGACTGAGTTACCAGAAAACAACTTTTACTTCTGAAAAAAAACCAGCAAGTGAAAAGCACAAAAAGCCCACATCTCCTTGCATTCTTTGCTACTATTGGGACAGAAAAACAACTTGTCCAAATCAACCTAAAGTTTTGCATATACAGAAATACTAGCAACAGCATCTCCCATCTCTTCCTTCATCTCCATCTAGGAGGTGCAATAAAAGTGCAGCATGGGTTAAAAGCCTGGAAAAGCAAAGGAGACCTAACCATTTCTTTGTTCTTGTAAGGCAATCTAATCCTGAACTCACAATATACTAGGTTCAAATTAGGCAGAACTTTTGTTTCATTGAAGTTCATTTTTATTCTCCACATTTTTGTTAGGGAGCCTTATATGTGCAAGAACAGAAACACTGATATTCTCCTATGAGGAATGCTTCTGTTAGACCAACAGTCCACTAGCCCAAAATGCCATCAGGTGCTGTAATCAGTGCTATACGTAGTCAGTGCTACATACGTCAGAGCAAGACGAAATCATGGATCTGTCTGTCAATAGGGGAGAGATTTTCCTAATCCCCTCAGTATAATATGTCTATTCTGAAATCTTATAATCTCTTGATCTTATGTAGTGTAACTGTGGACATTCTTATTATGGATACTTAATCCTCTCAAAGATTATACACTTCCGCCCTCAGTGACATTACTGTGGCATTAAGTTCCTCATGCTCGCTGTGTTCTGCAAAGAAGCATTTCCATTAAGGTTTTTTATGTGCATCTCATATTCACTATAGGACCTGTGCCACATTACTGTGAGAACAGGGCTCTCTTGTTTATCCTTTCTCTGTGCTGTTCTTCACATTATTTGTAGGCTCATCTGCAGGAAGATAGTCAGGAAAGTTGATCTGAAGTAAATAAATGTTTTAACTAAATTTTAATGGATTAGTTTATCTACAATGTTAAAATGGATAAATTATACTACATTAAATCCCTGTACGGGATTCACATTCAGAATGAAAATGATCTTAATATAATTTACCTCACTTTGCTTCCAAAGTAAATGGAGATAAACCAAATCAAAGCCAGTTATATTTTGAATAACAGTATTTACACAGTGATTCAATGTAATTTAACTCAGCCTTTTGAATTCCCATATTTTGTCACTTCATTATTTTCCTGAGTGTTCCTATTTAAACAAGTGTTCAAATCTTTTTAAATCTCCTATCTCGCTCACAGTTTCTATCCTTAATATCCACTCATTTTTGCTCTTACATGAATCCTTTTTATTTTACTGTTTCTTTTGAGGCTGGTATAACCAGGATGAAATAACTGCCATGATTAAGAATGTTTCTACATTGAAGACCATCACAGAATCACAGAACGGGTGAGGCTGGAAGGGACCACAGTGGGTCATCTGGTCCAGCCTCCCTGCTCACGCAGGATTGTCCATGAGCACATTGCACAGGATTAAGTCCAGACAGTTCTGGAATATCTCCAATGAGGGAGACTCCACAACCTCTCTGAGCAATCTGTTCCAGTGCACCATCACTGCACAGTAAAGAATTTATTCCTCATGTTCAGGTGGAACTTCCTGGTCATCATTGCAATAATTTTTGTACGCTTGTATATCTTGCAATTTAACATAAAAATTGGGCAAGACATTAATTAACTCTGTGTGGATGAAACATCTGAATTTTGAAATTGTCACAATAGCCACTTCAAGTCTTCTACTTCAAAAGCTCCCATTAACATGTTACCTGGTAGAAGTAGCAAGAATCACTTTTCCTAAGAAATACAGGAGTAATTCATTTTTCCACTGTACTATGTCTGCTAAAACCATCAAATTCAGGAGTGAATACTTACTTCCTAACAAGCTGCTTAACAGAGCAGTGGAGTTCTGGGGGACGCAGAGCAGATGACTCTCTGGGCAGATGACACCAGTGAGTGTTGGAAAGAAAAGCAAGTGTAGCCAGTGAGGCAGAAGAGGCAAGTTGTCACACTTGGTATTTCTGCCTGTTAAGTCTGAATGCACCTAATTAGTTATCTCCTCTGCTAACACCTCCAACACCATCAGGATTCTAAGAACATGTACCCCACGGGAATGCCTGTAGACAGACTTGTAAACTTTGTTGTGGTCCTGGTCTGCAGTGAAACCTTCTGGGGTACATGTATGCATTTGTGTGCACATAAAGACCATCACTTGCTGCCTCTGCTTAAAGGTCACGCCTACTCACATCTGCACTACAAGCATTTGGTAATGACCCAAGTACGAGTAACCGCTACCTCACCAGGATTTGGTACATTTCCAAAATTAAGGCCATTTTGTTTCAATTTTTAATTTCTTTTACCCTCACAGTTGAAGTCTTCCCTACCAGAACCCTACCGAAAAGGATCCAAGTGACAACCATTCCCAGACCAGCAGATAGCCCAAGTATAAGTCTGCTGCATTCACAATATCTAGGATCTGTTAAGCTTGGAAAGAGATTTAAATTGGATTTCATTTCAGAACAGTATTATAAGATGGTTAAGCTACTGGCAAACAGGCATTGCAACCTTTTTGCCCCTAAGAACAGATACTCACACCACATTTTTGAAACTCAGCTGCTTGGTAGGAAACAGCCTGTATTTTCTAGAATCTTTGCCTAGGAAACAAATCAGAATTGAGCTAGGACTAACCAGGGTAAGGGTTGCTTATATCTGCAGATTACCCCTCTCTGCTTTTCTAATTCACTCACCATGCCTTATCTTTCCATTAATCTTTAATAAACCTTTTAGTTAATTCCCCAAACACACACAATCTACATGACAGCAGGGTACACTGCAAAAGCAGTCCATGGATATGAGGGAACAGGCAGCAGAGGAATCAAAACTCTGCTGAGTTTTGATCAAAACAAAAGAGGAGAAACTTTTAGGATTAAAAACACCCAAACTGCAGGTCAATGGAAAATGATGAGCAATCAGGAGAAAGAAGCAGTAAGGGGAAAGCAGGGAGGAGGAAGGGGGCTGTTTAGTGTACTAGTATTTATCTGGCTGTTGGATTAATTTTCTTAATGGGCCCCTCCTCTCTTTTCCACTCTGGTTCCACTTTGACAAAACCAGACAATCTGATTTCAAATTTGGGGCCTCTGAAATGTGGAAAACCCTCTCCATGCTGACAACAAGATATAGCTAGATTAAAAGGTAAATGTAATTTAACCCACCACAGCAGAAATGGTAATCAAATTATATTGCCTCTAAATATGATAAGTTTGGGACTGGGGCCCTCAGGGGAAGAGAAGGTGTCTTGCAAACACAAACACAAAGAAACATGTCAAAGGGAACTGCTAAATCAATGCATGAGTTGTGACTTCAACCCTACCTCCCTCCCCCAGGGTGCTTGATAAGCTGCTGAGTGCTTCTGAAATATCTACTACCAATGTTAGGAACTGATTAAGCAGCTTACAAAGCACTGGGGCTAATAGACAGGCCCACCAGGGAGACTGCAGCTCTGGAGTTAAGTAGCTTGCTTTTTCATGGCTTGATTATTAAAGATGAGATAGCAGAACATGCTGAAAAGCTGTGGAAACAGTTTTAGACCTCAGGCGACTGGCCTTTTTATTTTATATATGGCATCATTTCTACTCTGTGACTTCACCAGCCAACAAAAGCCATGTTTCCTGTCATTCTGTAGCCTCCATCTCCGAGGCGCATGTGAACTACTTTGAATTAATGTGTCAGCTGAACGTCCAGAACCATGCTACCCTTATCCTGCACAAAAGGCACCACTGGAGAAGGGAAAAGAAGGTGAAAGAGGCTTAAAATACTGTGTTTTACATGTCACTGGCAATAGCATTAGAATGTGAACACAGACGCCCCCAGGTCAGCTAGCATATCTCACCTCAATGCTTCCTCCGTTGTGCATCTGAGCACTGCAGCACATTCACATTGGATTCCCCATCCTCTGTTTTCAGCTCTTTTTTCCAAATTCGTCTTGTTTAATCTGTTACCTAATAAAATTCTGCCATTCAGATGTCATGCAAGGTCCTTGCTTAGTTCAATCAGAATCAATGCAAAGGCATATTTTGCTGGCACATTACCTCTTCCATGGTCACATCTGTCACGGTAATGCTGCATGGCTGAACTTCCTGTAGTAGGCTTGCTGAGGTTTTTGAGGTTCTTGGGGGGGAAGATGGCCCCCCCACCTTGTGGCAATGCCCAGCGCACTTTGTAAATAATCGTGTTGCACTTGGGCCTGTACTAATTCATACATTCCTGAATAAGTACTCTTTCAAGCAAACAAATAAATACTATTTGTCACCTGCAGGCTAGACTTAGATGAGAATTCGTTGATCAGATGAAAATTTCTCAGAGCAAAGCTCTCTTTGCAGACTACAGTTTTCTTTCAGAGTCTTTTCCCAGCCTCATTTGAACACTGATGCTCTAGGCTTTCTCTCTTTCATCCCTAACCAATGCCCCTGTTAACCCATTTTTACACTAAATTATAAACCACAGAGACTTGGAAGTACAGCTAGGATTAGCTAGAAGAGAAATGTACAATTAGCACTGAAGGTGAGAACAGGCTTGATGTGTAAATGAAGACATTTACCTGCTGAAGGTCTGCAAGAGAGTAAAGATGAATTTGCTGGAGAAGATACTCTCTGGGAAAGATCCTGGAAAACAGAAAAATTATGTGTGTCACACCTGGAAAACTTAAAAGTTTCTTCTCCCCACCAAATAGCTGCAGAACAATGATGCTGGACAGAGGGCTTGTCAGAAACTGGAATTATGTCACCCTTTAAGCACCAGCTACCATTACAGCATTCCACATGGGCACAACAGTTCCACAATAAGAATGAATGCTGTACCAGTGCCATTCTCCAATTGTCAGGTCACATACAGTGACCTTTAGAGCCACTGAAAGATCTTCCTCAGCACAGATGGTGTTTCTTTAAATAATTAACCCAGTAATAAAAACAAATAACTCATTTAAAGTATTGAAAGCATTAATAAGAACTTGTTCTTATGCATTTTAGTACAAGATTCCTGATCTGCTACAAAGCTGTTAACAGTTAGTTTCAGACATGATTTATGGCTTTGTAACTGAAATAACTATACTGGGAAAAAGGTCTTGCAGATACTGATCTTGCAATGTGAAGTTGATTGATATCAATTACCTTTTGCATACAGAAATATATGTATTCGTATAATCTTTGTAATGACTTATTTGAGACAGCACTATTTACTTTAAAATAAGTTAAGGTTTCAGGCAAGACCATTGCTTATGCACTGACAGACCTGTTCAGTAAAGCTAAATTACAGAAACCTGAACAGGGAGGAGATGCCCAAATGAGAATGACTAGCAGGAAAATGAAAAACTGGGTTAAAGTAACATCACAGAACAAAAAAAGGACATTGTAAAGACAAGTGGATATCAGCTAAAAACGTTTATGAAAACCTATGTATCTGCCATAAAGATGTCAGGAAGAGAAAAAGTACATCTAATTAAAACATCTGTCTTTGTATGCACACACAGAGAAACCAGCACCTGACCAACTTTATTTTTCTATCCACACAGAACAAATAGACCACACTAAGGTATCTTGGGAAGTGGAGAGTCACATCACTCTTGCAAAAAAAGCAACCAAGTATCTCAAGAGGTGAAACTATTTCACGCTACATGTGTCTTTCTCTTAGAGCTGAAATTGTGAACTTTCTTCCTACATAACAATCAGCTAGTTGTAAGGCAATACAGAAATTAAACTCTTGATATTATTAAATGCACAAGTAAAGCTCTGGAAAAGACTGGTTTGTAATGGTAGAACTGAATGGCAGAGAACAGAGAGACCACTGGACATGTTAAAAAAAAAACCAACAAAATACTGAAAGGCCAGTATGAATTCACCCTATCACAATGTGAGACCAATGAGAAAGCACATAGCAAACTCACAGAAGATATTTTAGAAGTTGCAACAACATAATCTGCTGAAACACTGATCAACAGGGCTAAGACTACCAACTGCAACATTTCCACAGAGCACTGAATCTAAGAAATAATGAAAACACCTCAGTTCCTTGTACCCCACTAGTTGTCTTAAGCAGCTACCTTAAACTGATGCTTTCAAAGCTGTCTTGAAGGGCCTAGGACTTCTCACTGCTGTTAAGGTGAGCGGTACAAAGTCTCATAAGTCCTTTTGTACTTTTGAAAGAAAATTAAGCTTTATTGGGGCGGAAGGAGAAAAATTCTGCAAGCAAGGCACTGACAACAAAGCACTGCCCATCTTAGGCACTCTTCTGGAGCTGGACTGTGCCCTTGCTCCTTCTCACCCACCAAGCGTATTCACTCTGCCCACCCAATTCTCAGCTGCAGTCTCCCTCGAATACTGCCATTGTCCCCTTTCAGCTCTGTAGGTGATACCCATTGCTCCTTTTAGAGGTGAATGTGTTTCAGTGGCTCTGCTGCATCACACCTTCATAATACATTTGGCATAATTTCAAAGATCACTCAAAACCAGTCAAAATTCAGACATCAGACAACATATGACACTGGGATTCCTCATTTGCACATAGCAGATTTTTTAAAACTGATTGCTAATGAGTCAACTATGAACAGCATTTAGAAGTATTAGTATTTTTTCAGCTCAGACAGAATGTCTTTCATTAAAATTTCCCCATCATTCTCCCCTGATCACCCAGACAGGCACTAAGCAGTGCAGTAACTTTGCCAGGAACTGCATTATTTGCTGATGCCCTTACAGCACTGCTAAGGAAAACAATTAGCTAATGAAAGATTTCCTTTTTCAGGAAATTGCCTGAATAGCCCATAAAGCAGAAACTGTCAACGACTTAGTATCGACGACTAACATTGCATTCCCCTGCCTTCAAGGACAGCATTTTATTTCCTGCAAGTTCTAGCTCCTAATAAAAAGTGTGCAGATGAAAAGTAAACTCGTGAATTCTTTTGTGAGTCTCAGCCAGCACAGACCCTGGTGACAAACATCCTATCCCTGTACCTGTTCCCTTCCCTAAGACGTGTTAGTTTGCAGGCACAGCTCTGCAAAGCAGGCATCCAACACACCTCCTCTTCCTTTCCAAATCTATTTCCAGGAAAAGAAGTAGGTACTGCCCTCGTAGTCTTATGCAAGACACATATGTACACACACATACTCGGCACTCAAGTGAGAAGAGTGATTATTTCAATTGCTATGGAAACTGAGGCATTAAAAAAACCGTCAGTAAGTAAGACTGGTCCAGCTTCAGATTTGCAGTTCTTCTATTGGCTCAAAAAATTAAAACTGGTTGTGGTGGGCCACAGAGAAACAGCTGAGCAGCCAAAGCTCACAAATACAACAGCATTTACAAAACTTCTTATGAAGTAACCAGACCGGTTCCTGTATGATTCCCAATACATGTAGTGGTGCAAACCACGCCTTCAACACTTGCCCACATCACCAGAGGTGGAAAGCAACCAGCACCCTGAAATTGCCTAAAAGGAGGAAGCTCAGCCCCCAACCATATAAATTGTCTTCACCTGTTGTGAGCTGAGCAACTGCTTCAAAAACATATCTTGCTGTGCTGCATGTCTACATTTAAGATCTCATCCAGAAAATTTCTATTAGTTCCATTTGGAATGAAAAACCAAAACTCAAGAGCTACCTGAACATAACTGGTAAAGCCACCTCCCAAAACCTCATCTGTTCATTCCCAGTTTTTGTCAGCCTCTAGTGGGTGGGTAACAAGAATATAACAGACGCCAAAATATCCAACTTGAACACATTTTCAAAAAAAATTCATCATAA
This sequence comes from Lophotriccus pileatus, assembly GCA_035583135.1. Taxonomy (NCBI): domain Eukaryota; kingdom Metazoa; phylum Chordata; class Aves; order Passeriformes; family Tyrannidae; genus Lophotriccus; species Lophotriccus pileatus. The sequence continues at coordinate 26,696,233 of JAWWES010000171.1, forward strand.
AATGCAAGCAAATCAGTTGGGGCAGAACATTCACACAGACCAAGTAAGTCCAGTGAGCAAGAAAATGACTGATGGCCCATTTCCAATGTCTGGCTTGCCTGCACAGGTTCTCTGAGCCTAATGAGGTCATGGCTTATATAAAGTCTTTTTCAGTAGCAAGCACACAGGACTGAATCAGAGCCTCTTGCTTCTCAACCCTCACACCTCCTCTCATGTAACTAGCAGGAAAGTAGTGTCTCTTTCCAAGCCTCGGTCATCTGCAACTGAAATAGGCCAGAGGAAACCAAAGTCAGTTGGGAACAGCAGGCAAGACGAGGCTCACACAAACACCATGCCATTGCATTAGTGCCCAGACAAAGTACTGCAAGGCATCCAGATCAACCTAAAATCACATTCATTTCAAAAATCTCACACCGACTACAGAGCAGGGTAAGATAACTACACTTAGAAACACTTCACTAGAAAATACTTATTTACTTTCTGCATGAAATTTGCATCAGGAGCCTTGAGTATGCTTGGGTTAATATAAGACCTTGATCCAAAAAATGTGCCTGCATTTTATTTTCCCCCTGATATAAACACCAAATGGGAAATCTCTGATTAGTTATTTGAAAGCAAAATAACAGATGTCAGTTTTGTAAATCTCTTGATCCATGTGCTACAACCAACTGGATTTTTTTTTTTAAGTTGGTCAATTAAAAGCACTCAATAAACAGTGTCCTTTCAGTCAAATCTTAACATAGAAAATACCTGGAGTGAGCTAAACAGAGGTCAAACGCAAGATGTTAAGACTTATCACAATAAAAACTCAAACCTCTGCTGCTTCAGAGTGTGACCTGTGACCATGGAGAGGCAAATGGTATTAAGTGCACATCCCACTACAAGCACCTTCTAAGCTTTCACAGTTTGGAAACTCCTGGAGCAGTTTCACCACTGATGAGTCACAGGACTGATGTGCTGTAAGCCCTGGCTACTAGTCAGGGTTTAGCTGAAACGAACAAACCAAGTTCAACGTTAAACAGCCCTCTGGCTTTGCCAGTTCCTGTGAACAATGAAATCCAAAGTCCTGTTGGTTAAAGGTCTCTAAATTGCTTTATTTTTATGTCCTAGATATAAACGCAATCAACGCAAGCAGGAAAGAAACCCACCGTCAGAGACTTTTGGTGCAACTAAAAGAGAGAATTGAGCATTCTCAATTTGTGATTACTACTCACTATTTTTTTTCATACTTTGTAACGTGAAATATAACTTTCAGTCAAGACAGAACCAGAAATTTCATCTGTTCCCTTTTGGATGATCTTATCAGGTAAGTATTTGCACAAACAAAGGTTATCTTTTAGTGTCCTCCTGCAAACAGAACCACTGATAAGACTTTGCTTTTTGCATTTGGACAAAGTGTGTAGTCATGGTGCTTTGTTAGCACTAAGTAATTGCTCTGCATTTAAAGCCTGTTTATCATCAGCTTAGGTAATTTTTCTTCAATGGGTTAAATACCCTGACAGCTCTGCTAAAGCTACAACCAATTAATCTGCCCATGCCTGACACTATAACCAAAGTACAAACGTGATAAGCAGGAGGAACTCTTCTTTTTACAATGCAATCAAAAGCAATCAAGTTTGCTGGCAGGTGGGCACAACCAAATCTCCTTTGTACCAAAAGGCCTGTTGAAACCTAGGATGGGAGGGGAACCTGGCACCACGATTTCATGTGCCAGCCAGGAGTGTCTTGTTTGACCAGGTTGAGGACTGTATGTATGACTGAGCTCTGACTCACAGGGGACGCAGATGCACCAGTCTAGCACACCACCACCTCTCCACCCCTCTGCAGGAAGCTGCTACACCCACAGCTGGCAGAGCACCACGGGCACCAAGTCCATTTCCTCAAACAGCACAGTTCAGTCCCTGGCACTGCAACTTACACCACCAACAGCTCACTTTGGAGCTACTGCACCATGCTGCAAACCAGAGCAGGTGACAGGCCAGCACATGCTGATTACAGCTGTTCCTGTATATTTTGCCTCTAGACAAGGGACGAGAGGCCCTCTGAGGTCTCTCCTGGTGCACCTCCACCAGCTGAGGCCACGTGCGGAGCAGACGGGCAGGACCTGCATGTGCCCGGATCTCACCGACAGCTCCAGCTTCTCAGGGTTACGCTTTGGTTTTAAAAGCACAGAGCGGTATCAGTGAATTGCCACTATCCCAAATACATGTGGCAGGATAAATAGTATCTCTTGCAATACATTTGATATGGGCGCTGTTAATTTAAGTAGGGAACGGCATCAGAGGTGAGGGGAAAAGGCAGGATTTTTTGGCAGTGTTTCTAATTCTCATTGTTACGTTCAGGCTTCTGATTTTGTATTTTCTTGGACATCTTAGCTCCTGGAAGATTGCTGGGAGAGGAGATCCCAAACTTTCGAACTAACAAAATTTACTCAGGAAAGCAAGGCCCTGGGAAACTCCGTGATTTTTTAAAGTCACAAGATATGAATAAATGGATGAATTTAAAGCAAACCTCCCCACAACTTTTAATTCTTGTGGTATTGTAACAGATTAATACTTTTTTTCTAATTCTAATTTGTCTAAAAAAGTATTTGTGAATCATTTCACATTCGAGAGGTATGAACACTCTTCTAGTTATACTCTAGGAACAGTCATTCCTATATATCTTCAGCCCACACTAAGGGAAATTCCCCATGAGCATCCCAACATTAAAAAAGTTACTCTCATCATCCACCAGCAATCCCAAACCAATATATAAACTTTCAACTAAGATGCAGTACATCAATCATCCTTCCTCTGTGGTTCCTTGAGCAAGGTTATGGGAACATTGTGAAAGGCAAGAATTAGTACAGATCAAACTTAGGAATCAAGTAACACCGTTACTAAAAGTAGAATGCAGAGAATTAGACACACACAGTTTCATTTTCAAATCAAAATACCTTACATACTCCAATTAACTTGAATTTAAGAATAAGAAAATGCTCTTTGATTTTGTCAGGCACTTTTGAAACCCCGCAGTTTGCTGCTGGAAGTTCTGATATAAAAAATAGTACAGATGAAAATGACACAAGTCATACTTAACACAGTGTCCACATCTAACAGGAACTTATTTTTAAATCATTACCTTTTTTTTAAAAGCATCCTAGTCTCAAAAAGTGCATGGAAACTACCCTTGTGAAAGGGATGTAATATTACTCATCTCTTTGACGAGGAGATGCAGGTGTGCTCCTTGACTGGAAAATGCTACTGTGAACTGAAAGACCCACCTGTCCTCTGGAAGACTTATCATAGAAAACTCTAGTATGCTCCTCAGCTCTATGCTTACCATGGTAGAGCACTGGCCTGTGCTTTCAACCTTCCCTTGATGTGAACAGACACAGTACTACCTCCACCCTGGCTGCTCTGGCACACATCTCACTGCTCCAGCTCTGTTTGTTACCTCCAGTTGAAATGAAAACTCAAACTCCACCTTAACACCATCCCCTCAGTTTTAGCCAAGAACATTTTAAGATGTTGACTTGCAAGAACTCTGCATACATAGTTACTTCATCCAAAAGGGAAAAGAGTTGAAGTGAAGAGATGGAGGTGGTCTGTTTGCAATAACTCCACCAAGAGGAATGCTTTGTTTCAGTCACTGCAATGACTACACACATGCAGGATCTACACAAAACAAATCGGGTGTGCATACTTCTCTGCATTTATTTTCTCACCTTTCCTCACTTTCACAGAACACTCTAAGTTGGAAGGGACCCACAAGGATGATCCAGTCCAGCTGTTAAGTGAATGGACTTTGGGGTGTTGTTTTGTCTCAACACTGGCTCCTCTCAGGATATCCAGATATCCTCTTTGAATTGAGTTTCCCTCTTGCCCTCTTTCCAGTCACCCGTGCAATAAATTTTCTTCTTCTGTTGGTCTTGCCATTATCTCAGAGCCCCAAGTGCTATGAAACCATATTCTTCTGTTCCTTTCCTGCTCAAACTTTCTTTTTGCAGTTTACTGCTTTCACAAATTATGTCTTTGTTCTCCTGCTTTGGAATTTTCCACTCTCCAAATGGCCTAACCATTGCAAAGAAAATGGAGAAAACAGTCTCCTTTGACAGTCTAGACATGACTTAGTGACCTTCTGTTGTCCTTGGCCTGAAAGATGACATAGCCCCAGCTTCACATACATGAGGTATTTGGTGTAGTGATTGCGTAAGAGCAATCAGGATTCCTGCAATGTGTTTAGACAGGTTCCCCAACTGCCATACAAATAGTTTGAAAGTAATCTACTCCTGTGTCAGAACTGATATGTCTAAGGCCTCACTGTAGGAAGTGACAGGACTCTATTGTTCAGCATTACTGAATCTGGGCTTGTTTCACTTCGTGCTGACAGACCAGCAGGCTCAGCCAGGACCACAGGTCTGCAGCACCGAAGGTGTACCTTTAACCTCCTGCAGCAACAGCAAGCTCTAATTTGGTCTTCCTGTAAGATGCTAAGTAATGTACCCAGCACTGATGTATTGCTGTTCTGGAGCTGACAGACAAATAGTATCAGGCAGAGATGAGTAACAAGAGCGAAATTTTCCCATTTAGTTTCTCACCACCATTCAGATTCACTTACAGAATGAGGGCACTGCAACAAGCACTGATGCACAGGGGAATAGTCTACAGAACATTTACCTTGTGTAACTGCCACCGGCCTAAAGTATCTGGGCTAGCAGCACCTGAACTACAAGTTTAGATGTATAGCTGAGAGAGCAGAGAGCCCAGAGCGCTCCCCAGAGCCAAGGTTGACCTGGAATGCCCTACAGGAGACATGGAGGTACCCAGAGACATCAAAAAAAATCATTGTGACAGTTCCTTGACCTGAAGAACTTTCAGTCATGACAAGAACAAAGCAAACCCAGAACAGAACTTGCATCATTCAGCACGGCTTCACAGAATAACATCATTATTTACTGGACTTGGAGATTCTCACTGTTTCCCAGCCATCAATTTTATTGAATCCATCTTGTTTGTGCCATTCATTTAGCATCTCACAATCTGCAGGTGGTGGTGGGATCTGTACAGTTCCACTTGTACATGTAGTTCCATGTTGGCTCTAGGTTTCAGTCTTGTATGTTTTTGCCTGAACAGCATCCACACAAGCAAAGCTACCAAAACAAGCGAGAACTTGTTGAGTAAAGACGTTTGAGGCAAATGGTGTGTGTTGCAATACTGAAGTGACAGTTACAGCAAATTAGGTATAACAAGATCTCTTGTAAAACAGGGAGCTCAGCAACAGGCCCAGAGTCTCATCTGGCTAATATCAGAGGAACACTGTGGATACACACCAGTGGAGGGCCTTATTTCACCTCTCAGCCAAGTCTAAGTTTCTTATTTTTTTCCCTTGCAAATATAAAAAGTGCTTAGAATCCAGTGGAGCAAGAGGTGAGAACAAATTACTATAACTGATGAAGACCATTTTTATTGTGAGCCTTCTAGCTACTTTCAGGATTTCTTCTGTGTCTTTTCCTTTCTTCCTTCCTTCTTTTCTACTTAGTCACTTGCTTCTTTAAAGTTCACAATGCAGTATCAGCCCTGAGTTCTCTGCTAGATGCCAAGTTTCAAAGTTCTTAAAGTACTTGTGTACTCCAAACAATATAAATAACATTTCCACATTTAAACCAACTGGATCCTGAGCTAACCTGGTTTATAGTCATCTGGAAGTCTTCAGAAAAAGTGACTGTAAGCACTGTAAACAGTTTTGTCTTCACAGAGGACACCAAGAGTTTCCAACTTCACTGCCGTCTTCATTTTGTGGTCTGGGCTGAAGAGCAGGGTATAGATTTAAAGTAGATGATAATGCAAATAGTATTAATAAAAGAAACCTCAGAGTGATCTGCTTTTCCCTAATAAGGCAGGCTCTATCAGTGTCCCAGAGGCAGCAAGGTGCCAATACAATTAATCAGTCTGTTTTTAGTTCTCTGTAGACAGCAATATTAACAGTTTGTTTCAGTCTGTTTATATGGGTCTGACAGGTCTTCAAGATGCTGTGTTCACTCTCTTGTGATTAATAGTTATTCACATACTAAGGTGAAGACCAAGGAGAGAAAGAATGTTTTTAGAGTAGGACAGATAACTGGATTCTCTCTCCCGGTCTTTCATTTCTAATTAGGAAAGGGTACTAAATTTAGGAATGCTGTTTCACCATATTGTTTAAACTCCTCCTTTTCTTGCAACTTATCCATGTGATGAACCAAAGTAAAATTTAAATCACGTATTTTCTTTGTTTACTTTTCAACTGTGCTCTATAAAATCATCACATTGATAGTGAATGTCTGCACACTGGGATACTAGATGAAGAAAGCAAAACCACTGGGAGCACTTTGAGCAAGGAATAACTCCTTCTGGAAAAAGAACTTTTCTTTCTTTTCATATCTTCAAACCTCTTAAGGGAGATCTGAGGGACCAACTGACCAGCAAATCCACTTCACAGACCAAGAAGGGGCTGGACTCTAAGGTCTGTTTTGTACATTCCTTCAGTGGTTTTTACACTTTCAGCAAGTCCTACCAAACTGGAGATGCTTCCCTAGTACACAACCAAACCCCTCTTGGGCTGTGGGTCCTTCTCTCCACCACAGAGAGCTTTAATTGGAGATAGTGTGAAGGAACCCTTAGATAAGAAAAGGGAGCATTTAGAGTATTTTTTCCCAGTTTTCCCATCTGCCATTCTGGGTGTTTCATTTTGACACAAGGACATTTCTTTTTCCTCCCTGCTCCAAGAAAAGACCATGCTCACATTTCTGTGATTAATTTTTATCCATTCTCTCTTCTGTCCATTTCCTCAGGACTTATCACCTCTCATTTTTGGAGGTAGGTTTTGGGGTTCCCCCTTTGTCCTGGTTTCTCCATTAACTCTTAACTTCCTGAGATCCCTTCCCTCTTTGAATCTCCTTCTTGTGGGTTTCCCTCATCCCTCCCCTTCTTTTTCATTTCTCTAGTTTATTGATTTCTCTGCTTAGGCCTCATTTGAACTCTCTTAACCAAGTCCATTCAGTTTCCTGCCTCCTTCTGTCCATTTTAATCAGAGAATTATTTTCTTCAACATTAATCAGAAAGCATCACTTCCTTTCTGCCACTTCTGAAGAGAAGCCTTCATAAATCTTATTTTCCTTTTAATTTTATCGCTGTTGAAGGGGATGGTATAGAGAAGTTATTACAGCTGAACAGGAAAACACCTCTGCAAGATAATACCATCCTCTAGAATAAAAGAAGAACCATCCTAAATTTTACAATGCTGTAAGCTGCCCTAACAAATAATAGAAATTGAGTAGTAAAACACAAGCACATTATTAAGTGGGTCTGACACAAGATCTCTCCAGAAACCTGTTGCTGTATCCTTCTCTTAGTTGTTCCAGGTAGTTCACCAAAAGCAATGACACAGGTTATGTACCAAATGGCAGACCAGCTCTCCTTACCTGGGATAAAGGCACAAGCGCAGCCTCCTCCTCCTTCCAGAGAATCAGGTCCCTAAAACACCACACTCAAAATACAGTCACTGATGTCACCTGCTTTCTTGCCCTTCAGCAGCTCACAATTTCAAAGCAGTGGCTTTCCTACTTGCAGTCTTGTCTTAAAAATTGGGGTATACAAATGCTTACAGATGCATCAGGTCAGCTGCACATGCCCAGAGCTTCTCACCTCACAGCATAGCACGACAGACACATCTCGCCATCTCTTTTGGAGAACTACAACAAAAGTTACTTGACTTTTTAAGGTCACAACTGTGGCTTGATGGTTTCAAAAAAATTGATAATTTTTAGCTTGTTAGAAAAATACAGAAGTAGCTGAATGGACTAAGATACAACACTTCCAAAGTGAAATTCACTTTTTATAGAACTACTATTTCCACCACAGCAAATGCAATATGAAACACCTTTTGATGTCCTATGACCATGTGTTTTCCAATAAACAAAACATTCAGAGCCCAACTGCTCTGGTGTCACACAAATCACATTCTGGGTCATGTGCTGAGGGACTACATCTGGCCTCTGCCTCTGGGTGAGGTCATCTCATAGAAGAAGGCAGAAGCACTGGACAGGTGGTTGACTCAGGCCCCTCTCATGCTTTGCCACAGTGTGAGGTGTTTCAAAGGTCCCAGCAGTGGCTACGACACTGTGATGCCATGGTAGGGAGCATGAGATATCTCACCTGACTGAAAATAATCACACACAGTCAGGAAGCCTGAGGAGGAGTAAAAGATGTTCACCAAAATGTGTGACCTCCTGGACTGATAGCTGTCAAGAACAACTTCAGATATTCAGATCCTATAAAATAATTTTCTTTCCCAGAGGATAACCCAGCTGCTCAGGGAAGTCAGATACAAACACAATACCTTTCTAAATGAGTAACACCTTCAGAACTAGACCGTGAGAAAAAACCAAAAAGTGTGTGTGGGAAGCAACATGACAAGGAAACTATATCCTTGTGCTGTATGCTGTCTGTGGTTCTTACCTTCTACGCAGATCTTCAGCCACTGCAGCTCTGCAGCTGAACAAGTAGGCTCGGAGAGATTTTAGCTGCTGTCTCAGGCGGACAACAGTTGCCAGAGGTTCAACATGCTTGTACAGCATGGGATTTTCCTGCTGGATATCAATCAATGGCTCCTCATAAACATATTCCAGGAACTCTTTGGCTTGCTTTGATACCTGAAAAATAAAGCAGTTTAGTTAGGCTTTCCTCTCAGCTCTTCTAAAGCAGATCTTCCTCTCTGTGATCTGTGAGTTATTCTATGCATCTGAAAACTTACTCCGTTATCAGTTACAAATGACAGAGATCCAGCTCTCTCTGCTTATAGCCAAGTCAAACTTCCTCAAATGCCTCAAAATTGAGTGTATGAGATAAGTGCTTACTTATCCAGTGTACAGTGGTATCTGCAGCCTTTTGCTGCAGAGTAACACAGCTTCCCAGGTGTTTTGCAAGTCTAAAAACTTGGTAATTTTCTCCCCTGCTACTATTTTTCTGTTTGTTTGCTGTTTTCTTTTTGAGAAGAAGCACGTTGTTGTGTTTTTTAAAATGCAGATAAATAAAACTGAATTTGGTTGGTATTACCCATTCCCAATGTTTCATCTGCAAGAAGTTTTTCTTATGCCTTTTTCATTATAGTGCCCTGTTCTATCTCCACCTGCAAAGAGCTACTGTAATCTTGACAAATTCATGGGATTTTTGTTCCACTAGAAAAAATGCTCCTGTTTCTGAGGTGAGAAGACCAAATTCCCTCTCATTTATTATTTCTGCATTTTGTCACAACTAGAAAAGAGAAGAAGGGATTACCTTAAATGAGCTGCAAATCACTTGAAACTGTGCTACAGAAACACTATTGGTTCCACGATTCAATTAGTCCTCCTGGGCCTTTAAATCAGTGTTTACACCCGAGTCGAGGGAGGGATGAATTAAGCCAACAAAAGTAGAAAGGGCACAGCTCTACCCGACCACAGCCTCTTGAGATTTAGGAAGTTATTTCCCCTCCCGTGTAGTAAGGTAAGAAGTAGGTAAAAAAGCAATAGACACCCTTATAAACAGCACCACTTCCAAAAACCAGCACTAGTTACTAGCTACTGACATGGAAAGCCAGTCCTAAATGTAACCTTTTCATAATGCATAATAAAAATATAAGAAATGATGCCAAGGCCAGCCTTCCCACCAAAAACTACACAGATAACACAATGTGTAATTTTAAATACAGCAGACCATAACTCCACAGTTTCCCAGGCCCTGAAGCTGTATTAAATATCTCACCTATTTTTATTACACATCTCACTAATTTTTTTTTTTTTTTTTTTTTCCAAGTATCGTGCATGTACAAGGAACTGTGCTGAGTGGAATCAGAAGTAACATGGAGCAACACAGGCAGCTTGGATTTTGTGGAACAAAACTCTACAAACTCCAAATATATCAAGTTTTCTAACACTAGCAATGTTGATACTTTATTATGTTTACTGAAGTGCATAAAAGAGACTGCAGCTAAACAACCTGCTTTTACAATCATTAAACCATTTGACTGCAATATCTCAGCAATTTCGACAACTGCTGTATCTATAGCAAGTATAATCCTCTTCCACCAACTATCAAACTAAGCTCTGTATTCAGGGATTCCCTAGGAGGCATGTGAACGCTTGGTACAGTGACTAGCACTTCCCACCAGGAGGACCTGCTGCTCAGTGATGTCTTTGTCTATCTCCTTGCTTTAAACTTCTGCTGAAGTGATGGGCTCCTTATCCACCGACCCTGCTGTCTTGGGAACTGAAGAGCAGTTACTGTCCAAGTACTACACCCACACCTGTGCCCACCTGCACCCTGTGTGGGGCGTCCCTCCTGAGGTGTTAAGAGTACAGCAACAAAAACATGACACAATTGAGGTCCCCTGAGTAACTCTGCCATATATGTGTGGTATGATGACAAAGAATTACTGTGCAGCTCTGGTGCTGCATGGTCTGAATTCAGCCTTTGAGGAGAGAGGAGAAAAGCAAAGCTTTCTCTCTCCTTGCCAATACAATGTACCCCTGGAGTTCGGACTGCAGGAAAAGTAGCTTTGCCCAGCATCACTGGCTGACACATAGGTGCCAGTTCACTCTGCACACTTGACAGAGGCACACACGTCTTGTAAAACATTAACTCATGTTGCCAACCATAGCAAAGCCAAAAGAAGCTGAAATGCAGTCTTAAAGTGGGAAGGGTCAGCAGTCACAGTAATTCAGCTTGCTATCAGCCAATATTCTAGCATATGTCCTAGCATATTCACAGTCCCCCAGTTTCACTGGGCAGACAAGACAATCCTATTAAATCAGCCAGAAGGATCGAGAAGATGCAAAGGGCAACAGAGTTTTAGCTTTAAATGTCATACAAGGATGGATGCTAACATTTTCCAGACCTTTCCTTTCTAGAGCCTGCAAACTTACAGTTCAGAATTCAATTTACCAGAAGTCAGCCTCCCTTGGAGCCTTCTGGCACAGGGAGTTCATTTCCTGCTGTGTTTGTCTGGCGTTTTGCGTAGGCTGAAAACCACCTGAACCAAACTGCAATACTTAGTGAGTTCTGCGTGCAAACAGGGAAAACAGTTGGCCTAAGTAAAAGAAAGAAAGGGTGTTCAGAAGACCATCTCTTTTCTCTTCCCTTCTACCAAACACATGAGAAACACAAATATGAAAAGAGTAGGGAGACAGGGAAAAAAAGCAAACCTGGGGACTGAGCTGCTGCTTTGGTTATGACAGGAGAAACATGCCTAACTGCCAAGAGCTTCTGTTGCAGTCAACAGGATGTTTCTTTTCCTACACATGTGCTTCCAGGTGTTAAGTGTATTTGTTGTTTTTCAAGGGTTTTGGGAAGAGACAACTCTACAGATTTTTACTGCTTCAGTTCTTTCATTACATGTCTTGCCAAAAGCAGACAAGAACCTCTCAATTTCAAAACTTATTTAATTGATGTAACAGTTTACAGCTCCTGCTCAGATGTCGAGGCCATGACACTTGAAAGAGAAACACGCCCAACTACACTGTAAAAGCTCATGTCCTACGGTACCTACTGGTGCTTGCTTTGCCAGAAACAGACAGGACAGACCCCAGAAACCCCTATGGTTCCCAGCTTCTGCTCGCACTTGGGACTGCACATTTGATCAATACACTACTAAGGAATTATGCAGTTTCATTACAGCTATTAAGTACAGCGGCCAGAACTAAGTTGAAATAAACACCAAACCTTATCTCTGAATGGAGAAAGGAGATACAGATGTTAAAGTGCAGACAAATATATACTCTGTCTCAGAAAAGCAACGCTTAGTTCCCAGGGAGGTACAGCATGGACAGAAATAAAAGCACATGTATGCAGAACTGAAAAGAATGGGGAAAACCCAAGAGAAACTACTTGTTATTTTAATGCTATACGTGGATGGGATGGAGTTGAGGAGATCCAACCAGTGATCTGAACTTAGTTTCACACTGCCACCATGGCAGATTATGTCCTCCTAACTTTCCCACCCTGTCTTAATTTCTGTTCTAATAGTTGGGGATGCTGTAGCATTTTGGCACAAAGACTGGTAAAGTATCTGCACAGAATTTGTGTTCCTAAGCCATCTCGTATCTGTTCTGTCTACAAAAAGTATTATAGTGAGATGACAGTAGATTAAGTTTTTAATGAATGCTTAAGCTTGAAAGTCCTGTTTTCTTTATGCTTCAGCTGCCTACACAAAGACCACAGGAAACAGGGCACAGAGCACAGTTTTTACCCTGCAGGTTTAGAAGAAAACCAGTTAATTTTCTTGGCAGTATTAATGACAGCTTGATACAAGGTCTGTGCCTTACCATCTACTAACCCCTTATCAGGGCTACCCATACTACTGTGGGCCAGCAAGTTTTAGTCCTTGGTAAAAGCATCCAAAGAAAGAACTTTTAAATATTTATTTCTAACTTCTAGGCATGGGAGGGCTTTTTGTTTCCACAAGAGGAGCTTTGTAACTCTGAAGAATCTTGCATTTCACAGTGCAAAACTGTCATTTTCCTGATGGCAGGCTCTGGCTATCTTTTAATAATCTCCCCATCTGACAAATTTTCTTCAAGAGAGACCTGCTTTCCCTCTAATAGGGCATTTACTGGTTATTTTTTCCTTTTCAAATAGCACATAATAATAATATTTGCAGACACAAAACATCAAACAACCTCTCCTAACAGTGGCTGCTAGTTCTTAAGCTCCAGCATGGTCTGGATTCCTTATGAGTTTGTTATTCTTTCAGCATGTACTGCCTAAGATGGCAAAACAACACTGCTACTGTGTTTGCTGGCATAGTGCTTTGAGGTATGTAATCAGTTGCCCCTAGCTAGCAACCAGCCACCGAGGCAGCAGCAAATAGCATATTACAAAAGTTTTAGAAAAGCTCTTGTGTGGCAAGTGAATAACTGTAGAATTTTCTCCTTATGTTACTTTTGTCTGTCTGGTCCAACCAAGTGCTACAGCAATGTCCTTGTAGCGTCCTCGAAACGTTCATGCCAAGAGACAGGACATACTGCGCCTCACAAACACTGCACTTGGGTAAGCCAGTTTCCCGAGGGCATTTCCACAATTTAGCATCCACCACTGAGCAGTGCCAATCCTTAGTCCCTCGTGCTCACGAAATAGGTACTCCTCAAGGGGCCCCAACAACTGCAAAGATTAGGGCTAAAAGAGAGGTTGGAGTGTCTCTTGAACAACCAGATATGATGCAAAAGATTCCACCAAGAAAGAGGAGCATGGCTACCCCTGTGGAGGAACACCTTAGGCCTCGCTAAGGAAACTGTGATGAAAACATCTGTCTTGTTGAGAGAGCGTGGCGCATTCTGACAAGAGGGACAAATAAGACTATTAGCAGTCACTGCCTGTAACCTCCAGGCTGCTGAAATGTCTGTGTTTCTATCTAAAGAGCAATTCAGTTCACCTGCTAGCAAACCAACCTGAAGGGAGATTACCTTGTATTTGGAAGTGTCCCAGTTATGAACCAGCCGTGCAGGGATGAGGAAGCTGTCATCCACATGGCAGGTGCTGCAGTAATACCATCCACTGTAGCTGCACACCTTGGCTTTTCCATTGGACAAACCTATGGAGCGTTGACAGCCTAGGGAAGAGAGGAGAAAAGTCTGGGTTTGTACATCGTGCCAGAGGTATACACTCAGGATGCAGCCTGAAAAGTAATTATTCCGTCATCTGAGACTCTTCTAAAATTTCATTTATTTTACCAATGAGATATTTCTCATTTCCTAAAAAATAAAGGAATAAATATAGGTATTCTTCAACTAGTGCTGAAAAAGCACACACTAACTAACTTGGGCATCTTGACAAAGAGCTCAGACAGCAGTCAAAAGGATACTTACCACTTCTCAAGAAACAAAGGTACAAGACTTACTTTGAGACACTGGGCATTTAAAAGCCATGGCCATCTGAAAGCCATGCCCTGAAGCTTAGACAGAAAACAGCAGACCACAGAAGTATTATGAGCTTGCTCCAGAGAGCTCCCATTTTGCCCAGGACAGAATGGGCCAGCACTGCCTGCCTGGAGGAGCGCAAGCCAGCTCCTGCTGACAGCCAGGGGGGATGCTGACTTAGCAGGTAGGATTCAGCCACATAATTAGCACAGCCAAGGCAAACCACAGTCAGACCATGAATAATAACTGTGAGCAGCAGTCACATTGAGAATGAGTAGTTCTTGACTAGCAGCAGTGACACAGCTCAGTTTCCAGCAGGGTTTTTTTTTCTGTACGATTGGATTACCCTGTGTCTTACAAGGCCTGAGGTCTGCCTGTACTTTTTTCACAGCTGGATCCCTTGCCTCTTCCCATGCCCTCTTGTGTGGAGTCCCTGGGGTAAAACAATGTATTCAAAAGCTGCTGCTTTAGTTGGAAAGAACTAATGCAGAGCTCTCCTTCACCTGACCACCTGTTTTCACAAAACACATAAAACCTCAATGTGCTTGACACCCCTGTCTTTCAATAGTGACTAAAACAAGCCAACAGGTTCGATTAATATTGGAGTGGATGGTTAAAGACAGACAGCACAGTCACATTAAACAATCTGCTCAGGAAGTGAGGCTAAAAATGTTTGAGTAAGATACAAGATGTCTGTGGCTGTTAACAACACCTCTTACACAGCACACGTGATGGTATTTCTGCTTTTCCTTCAAATGCCAGTCCCCATATTACATTTACAGCTACAGCCACAGCTCTGCTGCAGTAAGTGCTGTATGCCCAGATGGTCTCTGCTGCAGCTGGTTAGAAATGCCAATTAGCAGAATCCTTGTACAACACTTTTATAGCAAAAATATTAGTTTAACAGAATTTTGCAGGTAGAAGTCAATTCACTGACTGCTTTTGTCAATATAACTGATTTCATTTAGTGTAATTATGTAACTTGTCCCACTGAAGGCATCTTTTCTGCCCAGTAGAACCTAGCCTGATTTGAGGAAAGATTGCAGCTCAGATACTCTAGGCATACATTGAACTCCTCCTTCCTCACATCAACTGACATTACCATGCCCTCTTTGATCTAATCAAAATAATTACAATAATCTGACCAATACAATTAGCTCACTTCCTCCTCTTCCACACTCCAGAGCCATTTGGTCACTGATTCTCTGCAATACGCACTATCAAGTGAATCAGTGTGGAACATGTCCTGTGCTCATCTCTCTTTTCCCTTCTCCTTTTTTTTTTTGAAGTGAGGATATGCAGTTTCTTGAAAAAGACAAATATATAAACAGGTCAGTTGATGAAAGAAATAATTATGTTAAATGTCTCCTCCTTTACCCTTCATAAGACCAGAGCATAAGTATAAACACATATTTTAAGTGGTATTGATCACCATAACTGGTCTACTCTGGCCTCCAATCGGGAGGCCTGGAGACAGACCATCTACAACGCTGCTGACGCTTTTGGGAAAGCGCGCAGGATCACCCTTGAGGAGAAAAGACAATGCAGAAAGAATCGTGCCTTGCAGAATATACCATCTAAGGAGTCTTTCTGCTGTGCCTTTTGCAACCGGACATGCCTTTCTTGTATTGGCCTTTTTAGCCACCAACGCGCTTGCAAGAAACGTGGGTAGAGCCCTTCCCAAATCTTCGTTCGCGAAGCCGAGCCATGATGAACTCAACATACATAATGCAAACATATGATTTCAGCTAATAACCAAACAGAAAACCCAAACATTATTATAGTAAACTATTATCACATAAATAATTTTTGATATGGTAAATATCAGCAGCATTTTTTGCAAAGTGGTATTTTAGGTCAGAGAGAATGCAGGTATCACTTTTATAAGGGTAAAGTAAATTCAAGTAATTCAGCAGCATATTACTAAAAAAAAGATGACCTATGATTGTGGCTTGGGATCAGAACTTAGAAACCAACAACTTCATATTTCCCTCAGTGCAAAACATGCATTTTCCCATCTTTTCTGTCATGTTTGTCTCCTTTTTTTAAAAAAAGCAGTTTCCTCAGTGGTCAGTTAAAAGAGTTTCCAGGCAGTCCTGCTCCACAATGCTGTTATGAAGTCAGCTGGGACACCTGGTAGTAAGCCCAGTATGAGTACCATGCAGTACATATAGAACTAATTTTTTTCATGTTTTTAAAAGCATTTATACACAGAGGTGAACGTTTTGAACAGCTCATAAGACATGAAATACCAGCCCTGTTTGTCTGACACGACACACTTCTGACTAGTAGCCCTGGAAGATGCTTGCAGAAGGTACTCAAACTGTTGCTAAGGAGCCCATGTTTTTTAAAGCACAACAGAGGTAAATCTTGCGCCTCTGTAAAGGAAACATTCCCCTTTCCCAAACTAAATGGGAACTAGCCCTCAGAGAGAGTGTTTGTTAGCAATATCTCAGTACAGCACATTCTTCTGCATCAGCCTTGCTAAAAGAAGTGAAGGGTTTGAATCTTACTCCTTATTAGCTGCCTCTGAATTTCCTATCATCAAAAAACACTGAATCATCTGTCTCTATACATCAAGTAGCTCCAACCCGAGCTTTCCTTACATACAGCCATTACCTCACCTTGGGTGAAACAGAGACTACTAAATTATATGTATTTTCTAGCTCCGTGTGTTTGGACCAGCTAGGAAGTACTAGTAGTAAAGCTGTGTCTGAATGCAAATGAAGTCTCCCAGCTCAATGTCATTGAAACTTTTTATAAACATTCCCCACTAGCCAACAATTACTTGTCTGGGTATGAGGATGGAACAGGGCACACTGATTTTACTTAACTATCACTGTGCACCCTCTGAGACTCCACAAGCTGATAGTTTTTCTCAATGCCCTAACTCCTATGTGTTAGACTGAAGGCAAGAATAAACTGAAGTTCAGTTTGAATTGCTGACATCCTAAACTAAAACATTTGCAGTTGAGAAGTCACCATTTTAAGGCCTAATTTCTTGCACCCTCTTAGAGGCAGCAACTCATTCCAGTCCACAGAGAGAGTTTTCTCAGGAGAGGAATGACAAAGCACAGAAGTGCTGGGGGGGGGGGGGGGCATTTTTGTCCTCCTCCCTATATCCAGCCCAAAAGAAATTAAAGAAGGTCTCTGGGGTAGGAGGGTCTCAGCAAGCAATCTGGGATGCCCTTCATCTTCAGGAAGGGTAGCTCTATGAAGAGGAGAAAGTGGAAGAAATTCTTACCCAAGCAGCACGCATTGCTTTCTCCCTCGTTATAGCCCTTTCCTGAGCCCACATTTGTTTCCTTGCTCCTCAGAAATGCATATTTTACACAGAGTGTTTCTCATTCCTCTTCACACCCACAAGAAATAATATTCTGCAAAGCTACGTAACAGTTGTATGGTTGGGGTTTTTTAGATGAGAATGTGGCACTGGCATCCACCTTACATTTTCCCCTACCTTACAAGCTTTGCTATTTGAAAATCACCATCTTTTCCATTCCTATCTGTTGTGATTCATAATGATGGCTATTTCTACAACCCTTTCAAATCAAGTTATCAAAGCACTGATTTTCTTTGAAGTTATGCAGTTCAAAGTGATGTAGTGTGACAAACATATTTCTGTGGCATAGACCACTTACAGTACTTTGTTTTTTTAAGGTGGAAAAAACAGAGCAAGAATGAGAGAGAAGGAAGAGGAAGAAGGAAAATCTATTGGCTTATTCCCCTTGGGAATCCTGCACCTGGACATTCAGGTACATAAACTGCCATCATATTTACCAGAAGTAAAGCTAGTACTGATTCCTGGCTTTAAACTCTTGAGCACCTCTCCCAGCAGGGTAATCAGAAGCAGCTGATCATCTCAGAGATCAATAACACAATTCAACAAATAGTTTAGGCTTCGGGAAGGGACCATGTTTACAGAGAAAACACTTATTTGCCTATATAACTAAAGAAAGCACCTTCCACAGGATGGGGGGAAAAAAGCAGCACAACTTTCACCAAGCATCTCTCACCTACTCCTAATGCTCACACAGAATAGTATCTACATAACATCTGTACAAAGGTCTGGCAAACCCTGAGCCTAATGTAAAGAGAATACCACAATATTTACTGGTACCCAAAATCTTCCCTACATAAAGGATGTTATAGAGCAAGCTACAGAGAGAAGAAGTGTAGTTTTTGGTATACGGTTAGCCAAGTGAGGGAAGGAGTAATCCCAAACCTTTCATCACAGAAAATATAACAAAACAGCCTTGGAATCAAGGAAAGAAAATAGGGGTTAGAAAAAATAGCAGCAAGAAAGTGCTGTTGGACAGAGATGAACCTCTCTCAACAACATGTCTGTAAGCAGAGCAGAAGTATTAATATCAAGAGGATCATGTCCATGTGAGAAGACTTCAGGAAGAAAGTAGTACAGAAGATGAGGTTAAAAAGTTATAACAAGACTCTCTCCTTGACTTAGGGTGATGGTCTAGGATGGAGGAGGAATCCAAAACACTTGAATATAAGTCCTGCTCTGTGAAGCACAGGAAACCATTTTTACCACTTTCAGGGTGTTGCATACTCTTGTGGTCAGAAGACATACACACAACCACTCCTTCTATCCAGGATACCTTTTACCTTAATCTTCTAGAAAGTAAAGACTGGAGAAGCTCCACAATGAAACAGAGAAACTGCAAGATCAAACTAGAATCAAGTACGCAACTGTTTTCCTTATTCAATAAAGTTCCTTGCTCGGTATCAGGAAAAAGCAAGCCCCTTGTGATTGTGTGCTATAATTAAATCTGTGACAGATTAGCTTAGAAGCTAATTCATTTAGAAACAACATATAATATGAAGAAAAGAAAATGACCTACAGACTTCAAAAGGCTTTCAGCTTGATAAAGGCATAAAGCAGACTAAGCAGAAGGAGCACAGCAACAAATTTTCAGTGTTAGACATTGCTCTAACATACAACATTGCTCTATCTGCTCAGCACAAACAGAAAGTGAGAATTATTTCTGTTGCTTGCCTTGTGTTTCTGTGCATCTATTCCAACCCACTCTGCAATGGGAAACTCCCAAGGAAAACACACTAACAATCCAGCTTAGTTCTCCCTCATGCCTACCCAGGTTTGAATTTTCACTACCCTTTATCCTTTTTCCACCATTACTTTCTTTCTAAAGCAATTTTATTTCTAAAAAAATAAGTAAAAACTTATAAGCCTCCAAGCAATGTCTGACACTTTACTCAACTTGCCTATAATTTTTTGTGAGCTTCTTACAAACTTTAAAAGACTAAAAGTCAGAAATTTTTCCATGTTGAAACCATGTGGGTTTGACCCTATCAAGCTATAAATACATAAGCAACATATAAATCCCATCTTATTAGTAATGTACAAATCCCACTTTAATTGTAAACCAGATCAGCTTCTCCAGAAATAAGGAAGGGTTCACTAGTCCCCAGCTGCCAGACTCACTTATTTTAGAAAACTGACTCCAAAGGATGGACCAACCATTCCAAGTCAGTGAAACCTTGATTATGAGCTATAGCTCAGGACTAAGCGCTAAAATAACAGACCTCCCGACTTCATTAGTGCCATTTGAAGTTACAATGCATAGCCCTGTCCTTCCTGGCTTACACATTCCAGCTCAGCTGACTTTGCATGCCCAGGATAGGCTCAGTGGCTACGAGCTCTAGTCTGCACTGGGGAGACTGAGCACTCCAGAGTGACCCATCCCACCCTGCCAGAGATGTCTCACAGGCACACTGCCTCAGAGCACCTCTCCCAGGCAGATGAGATTAATCATTCACCGGGCACCCAGGCTTTCTTCCAATCGGCAAAGATTGGATTAGTGTAGACATCCAATATTTAGACGGCTGAGGGCAAGTGAAGTAAATAACACCCTTTGCATCAGTCACGCTGAACACACAGAGCTGTGACTTTTGCTAAGAAGATGAACAAATCAAGAAAAAACAAATCACTATTGGAAACAAAGTGATAGCGCATATGCCTGCAAACACAACATTCTGCGTGTCTGTATTATTCTTGGCAGAAGAGAAAATACAAGCATGCTGCAGGTTACACAGCTAAATTCTGCCTTCCCAATAAAACTAACAGTAGTTAAGCCTGCAAATGTAACACTAAAAAAAACCCCTAAAAGTCAAAGAGTAAGCTTGCACTTATACATATATAAGTCAAGAACAACATTTCATTAATAAATGAAGACTAAAAATCCTAGCTGTGTATCACATAGCAGCAACACAACTATACATTTGGGCACTTAATTTCTTATTTGGCTGGATTTCCCCAGCTGAATTTCACCAGGATTTTACTTTTACTATCAGCATCAAATTCTGAGAAGGACCAAAATTACATTCTTCCCAGAGAACTTGCTGGGAGGAAATTACAAACAGCTATGAAGACATTCTCACACATAAAGTTTGTGACTATTTAAACACATGGCCAGTTTACATTCTCCTGCTGCATGCTTCCAAATCATATCTCTGCATTCCCAGGACAACAGTAGAGGAAGGATACCATACACCTCAAGCTAAATTGGTATTCTTTCCCCCATACCCTTACAGGATCATTCTCTGCAGAATCTGGCGCTTTGCTGAGATTCTGAAGTGCCGCCTGACAGAAGTGAATGGGAGCAACCGTGGAATGACTTATTGGCAGGATTCAGTAATTCACCAGCTCTTTAGTCAGGAATGGGAACTGAACACACTCTCTGGGCCAGCTCTTGAAGTCTGCTTGCCAGCTAGGAGTAAGAAGATAATGTGAGCATAATTAATAATGGTATTCCCAATCCAACAGTTGATTACACTCATGCTTGATTCTATATACTGTGAGAAGGTAGACCAGAGAACAGAGCAAAGTGCAGGCCAGCCTTTTGTGTGATCAGATCTTCAGCTGTGGCCAGGTCATTTAGCAAAAAGAGTCTCTACCTAACTCAGTATTCATTTCTGCTCCACAGTTAGTCTGAAGACCACTTACCCCTGCACCACTCACTCATTTACTTATACTGAAAGCTACCCGGTTTGCCAAGTTTCATTTATTTGATGTAGCACTAACACACCTAGAAATAGCAGCTTTGGTTCTGTTTGAATACACAACTGGTTTTGTATCTCCTTTTAACACAAGGAACAACCGCACAGTAAGTGTGGTTACACATTTTTGCAGATGCTATTTTGGCTGAATTTCTTCTTGGTCTCACATCACTACCACAGCACTACCTTGGGTGTATGAACTATTCAGATTTATACAGCACACGTATGTGTCAGAGACGACAGCCATTGCAGAAGGCCAGACAGTGAACCTAAACCCTTCCCACCAGTTAGACTCTGGTTGGTTCTGCAATTTCTTTTACACCGCCCCGATTCGATCCACAGGTAATAGTTTTGCCAATATTACATGGCTTTGGCACGTGACAGAAGGGGGGAAGCCCTGCCAACACACAAACAAATGTCCCCGTTTTGCAACAGGCAACCCTCAAGCAGACATTTTCCTTCTGTATGTGTCCCAAAAGGTTGCACATCTGCATGGATGTTCTGAGGACAAGCAAATGCACAGTGCACATTCCAGGTGTTTTCCCAGAGCAGCATGGTTTTTTCTGCTCAGTTGGTTCTGGCTACCAAAGGAAGAGTTTAGAAATACCACTGTTAGCAGTGGAAGTTGTACTTTTGAATTAACTGAAATAGGGCCTGAAAGTCACATACAAGACTGGAAGACTGTGGTCTAAAGTGAAGATACTTAAACAATAAAACCTTTACAGTGCAAAACACAGTCTTAAGGGATTTTACAGGGTCTCAAATACCGGGAAGGCAAAATCTGCTGAAGCCTTGGAACAAAGAGATCAATTGAAATGAAACCAAACACAAAACAAATACAGCACTTCGAAAAAGCACCATCCCAAAAGCTCTAGACAGGTGAGAACAATTGTTATTTGGGACTGAAAATGTGACAACAGTGCTGACAGCCTTCCAAAGGACCTTATGGTATGTCATTATTTGATACATTTTCTAAGATTTGTCCCCTAGAATTTTTATTTCAGTGACATTTTACAAATAAGTGGGTGTGATGACAGTTCACAAAGTATTTGCTAAATTCAAGCATGTTTTTCAACTATCTGTATTTGAGAAGTTTCAACTGCATGCCTTTTTGAGAAGTTGAACAAAGTCAATATTGCACCTGGCTATTTTGCCTATTTTTTTTTAAACAAACTTGCTGGCTTCGCAAGCTAGGAAAATACTTTCTTTTCATTGAGGGGAAAATGTAAATATACTTTTACTGCAGTAGGGGCTGGTTTCAAACTAATGGCACGAGCTACAGCAGAAGCTGCATGAGCTCCATGTTGCACTGGGCTGTCCCCCAACCACACAATGATCACAGCAATAGATGCAGAATGACTCCTTGAAAGACAACAGTTTTTCCACCTGCTGCTCCATTTGACAGGGCTGCAAGCTCAAGAAGTAGCCCATTTACTAACCTTGGCTTCTCTGCACCTACCTAGTGTTCAGCTCAGCCAGGCAAGTCAGTGGAGCTCTAATAGCAGTATTTATCCTTTTGGCAACTCCAGAGACATGGAGAAAGCACGGAGGAAAAGACAGAAGGCACCCCAGAAGAGGAGCAAGGAAAGCCACACAGACAAATGAAAGGGTGCAGAGCACATTTTGCAGAAGGCAGAAATTCCCATATCCATTAGGACTTGCTGTCTAAGCAAAAAGAGTTCCTGGAAGACACAACCGACTTCTATGGAAAAAATGTTTGTTTTAATAAAGGACAGGGAGAAAAAAAAAAAAGGTGAAACGAGAGACATCTAAAGAACGGAAGCTATGCAAAATCAGGAGGCAAAGGCAGAGGCCATTTGTCTTCCCCATCTATGGAAAAGTGAAAGCACATAAAGACATAGAGACCTCCAGCAGAGTTCCTCCAGCAGAAATGCCTACCTTTCCCCAGAAGCCCATAGATGGCCTAACAGGGAGACAGGACAGCCACTGGGGTACTCACAAGCAGCGACTGCTGTCTGCAAGATGCTGCATGTGCCAAAGACATGACTTCATGGAAGCTTCCTGATCCCAAATTTAGGATAACAGTTAAGGGATTTCTCTTAATCCAGGTGAAATAAAGACATCAAAAAGAATAATCATCTTAACATGATGCATGTCTCTCATTTCCTACACAACAAAGAACAAATCATAAAACCGGATATTTACAAGTTTGGACTTGCAAGCAACTTTCACTTCACATCCATTTGAGGATGAGGGATATATCCCTTTGAAATCTCACCTGAGCAGATCAATGCTCTCAGCTGCTATTCTTGCTCAGAACCCCAAACACTTCCCACAGGAACACTGCAAGATCAAGCCTGAAGTTGTATGAACATGCAAAGGACAAAGGACGCTGCCACCAAAGTGCCAGAAGTTAACGGCACATTCCAAAACGTATTGCTGTTCCAAGCCAAAAATATAAGTAATGGCTGCAAAGGTAAAAGCATTTATGAAAAACTGGCCTTTCCACTGTTAATCAGTGGCCTATTCGTTCATCTTTTGAGATATAATGCCCTGCCCTCTGCAGTAAGACAAAGAGTTGGAAATGTGGGGAAAAGCTTTTGTATCTGCTGATCAAGCAAAACAAAACTTTTTTCAAGCTGCCCTTCTGACTCCAGTTTATCAACAGTTTGCCCTCCCTGCCCCATGACTACATCTGACACCACCACCCTGGCTTATATCACAAGTTGAAAAGTGCTAGTCAGACTCTTAAGATAAACTTGTCATAGCAAGGCATAGACATTCACATTCTTCCCTACCTGCTTGTCAGCTGTTTGTCTGGGAGCAATTCCTTGAAAAGCCTTTACTGAGGGAGAAAAGGAAAGGGAGATGCAGAGAGCATTTCAAACAGAAAAAAAAAATCAGGGAGGGGAACCCCACAAAGACTGTAAAGAAAAAATAAATTTAAAAAAGCCTGTCCCCATCAGGTCCTTCTAGCAACCTTCTTTATCAGAGGTTCATTGTCAATCAATTAGCCAAGGCAGCAGGGGTCCGTAGGAAGGGGGGTAGCTTGAGAGACAATGGTCTGCCCTGTTGTATTACTATTTAATCACTTTTCCTAAATAAATAAAGCAGCCCTGAGGTGCTGTCATGTCAAGGGAATTTACAACAAAAAAACCCTTCATTTTTCATTGGTCATTACTTTTCCTTCCCTCCCACCCCTGCAGGACTAGAGAGGGTTATTACTGTAGCCTTAAGTTCCATCTTTGTGTTGCTTGCCTTTGATTCCCACTCGGACCTTGCCACTTTCTGGCACTAATTTGTCAGGCTGAACAAAGGAGGGATTTGTACCTCCTGTAAGGTCTCAATTAGGAAAGGCTTCTGCTGTATTATGTGCCATTGGGACAGGACACAAAGATGGTAATTACAGGAATTTGCACTAAATGGCTGAAGAATTCACAGCAAAACTTTTCTTCCTCCCCCCTCCTCATCTTTATCCAAGCTTACCCCTCCCAGCAGCCCTGGGGAAAACTGCTCTCGGTGCCTGCAAGCTGTAATTACCAATAGCAGGCCCCTCAGGTTAAACAGCAGCCCATGCTGGGAACAGTGCAAAAATGCTCCCTTGAAACTATCCTGGACCTCAGTCAGAGAATGAAACAAAATTTAAAAAATTTTCCTCTACTGAGCTTTGAATTAAAAGAAATTAAGAGAAAGGTTTACTATCACCTATCTTAAAATGAGGCTGTTAATTCTTCTGTCTTTTTGGGTTTCACAAGGCTATCTCTTGGGTAACACACTGGGCTGGACCTATCTCGGGCATACTTATTCAAGTCATTCCCTTAGTCTCCTTGCAGTTTTCACTCTCACAACTACCCTTAAAGTTAAGACATGACCATTGCCCAGTAATGTTCAGGTAATAAGAGTAACCGCAGGACCGAGGCACCTTCAGTTTCATCGGTAGTTTGGCACATAAATACTCCTAGAAAAAACTGACGTGAAGTCATGCCAACGTGGCCAAGAACAGACCTGAATTCAGGCAGAAGCCCAAATCCGGTGACCAGATCAATAACTGCAATGAGGCCAACCTGCACGGTGCTCTGCTGTCAGGTGAGTGCCATGCACTGTGGAGAGATGAGCAGGGATATGACCTGCAGGGGACTACCAGAGGGATGAACCCAGCTGCACCCACAGACAGTTCTGAGGGCAGTCCAGTACGTCTGGGACTCAACCAGCAGGTCCTGGGCCCACACAGACACCCCCAGAGTCACGTGTGGTTCCAGAACAACAGGAGACCTCCATCCCAGAGCAGAGTGGAGAGGAGGCAGGACCCTCACAGCTCCCATACCACAAGAGAAAAACCCTCCAAAAGAGCTGTTTCTGATAGTGTAACTAAAGGAAGTCAAAGACTATAGTTTAGGCATAAGGTGCCCAGATTTTCTCCACACAGGTGCCCTTGTTAAAGTAAAATGACAATGAACTGCATTCACACAGGTCCTCTCTATTTTCACTTCATTAGCAAACTGGACAAAATCATGATCTTGCCTAGGACAAGAGTCAGATGACAAATGTACAGTGATTCTGGACCACCTTTACAGTGTCCTGAACCAAGAAAACAGTTCAGCCACCCTGTGAGGCAGCCCTGGCCCATGTAGTGCTTTATGTGCAGCATCTAATTTTTCAGCATTAGTCATCACAAGCACACGAACCTCTGAATATCCCATAGGTTTTTATCTACATTTTACAGAGAGCAAAGAAAGGCTAACTGGCTACAGTGCGAGGCAGGGAACAGCTGTGTGCTGCTAGAACACATAAACGCCCTTTCAAGTGATTTTCTTTTCTTGCAGAAGGGGCGTAGGTGCAGATGCTGCAGCCCGGTTGCTTACCAGCACACTTGAAGCTCTGAACTGTGAGCCCTCTCTCCAGAGACAGCGTGGTCAGGATGCTGAGGAAGCTGGTGGTCACAGACTGGCGCTTGCTCTTTCTAAGGTCACTTCCAAAGGGCCGATCTCCAGGTTTGTTCCTAAGTGTGACCTGTGGGTTCTGAGTCAAACTTCTAGTAGCATTGGCTGCTGCTTTCAATGCCTCCATCCATTCCTGGGCCCTCTGACGAGTCTCTGCACGCAGGCGCAGGACATCTTGAGGGAAAATTACCTGAAAGCAAGAGTCACAGTCATCCTGAGTATCCGTCTGCACCGACAGGCACACATCGACATTGTAGCTCAGCAGAGGATCTTCATCAAGCCTACCGGGTTGGAATGCCATGAGATAAGACCTGTTCAAGACAAAAGTAAATGCCTTCCAGTTATTCTGGACAGTTAACCTGTAAAGAGTCCCTGATTTGAGAATATTTTGATACTCTTTAGTGTTTTCAGTCAAGTTCATGGACAGGAAGAGCTCCATAGGCTTCTCTAGTAATCCATTGGTTTGGGAAAGGTCAGTGTTATTTTCAGGCTTTGGCACATTCTCCAGTTTCTCCTGCTGTCTTGTGAAAGCAGGCACAGAAGCACGCACTGCTTCCCAGAGTTTCTGTCCCCAGTCCACTGTCTCCCACGAGGACTCTGCCTTCAGCTGTAGCTGTGAGCTGTCTGACAGGACAGTGTCCACCACCTTGGCTTCAATGCCACCAGTAACAGTGACCCTTTGAAAACGCATGAGTGGATACATGGTGGGAAGAGTCTGGTTGCCACTGCTGTCCAAGCAATACAGGTACAGTTTGTACGGGGAGAGCTCAGCGTAACAGGTTTGCCAGTAGCTGTCATTGTCTCTTCTAACTTCTAAGTATCCCTTCTTCAGAAGATTTGGGAACACTGGCTTGTGTTCTGGAGGAAACAAAATGAGAACATTACTATTAATTATTTTTTCAATTGTCTCAAATCACTATATCATTCTGGCTTATACGTATTTCCTACCGATATAGGGCAAATCTGAGGATAGGTCACAGATTGACCCTTCATCTGATAGGTTATAATTATCAAAAACAAGCACTAACTCTACATTTGAGCCAACGACAATACAGCACACTTTTTTCCCAGAGGTACCAAAACACTCTACAAAAAGGGAACAGAGAAACACAAGGACAGAGAAACAAAGCCATTTTCCTGAGATTATCCAGAAGAATAGTAACAGAGCAACAAAACACTGCAAGTCTCCCAGAACCTAGTCCAGAAGTGGACAAGACTATCAAGTAATCTATTGCCAGCTAAAATAGATTTTGACGGTGAGAAACACAAACAAATTAAAACACTTTACCCTCTCTTCCCGCTACTTCCCAGGCTCAACTTCACGTTTTCACACATTCCTTCTCTGCCTCCCCGCCTGTTCCACCCAGCACAGGGAGAAGGGAACTAGTATCTGGTCAGCTCCTCTCTGCTGCTGCCTCCCCCTCACACCTTTCACCTGCTCCAGCATGGGTTCTCTCCAGGAGCTGTGGTAGCTGCAGTCCTTCATGTTAAACCTGCTCCAGCACAAGCTCTCCAGCTCTTTCAGGAAATCTCCACGTTCTCCAGCATGCAGTCCTGCATGGGGCTGCAGGGAGATCCTGTTCCACAATAGTCTCCCCAGGGGCTGCAGCACCTTCTCCTCCCCTGATCCTCCGCTGCTCCTCACCCCGCTGTGCAGCGCTCTGCCCTTTCTGAGATGCACACAGCCCGAGAGGCCCCACCCGTGGCTGATGGGCACAGCCATGCCCTGTGGAGGGGCTGCTGGAACTGGGTGGAACAACACCCGGCACCTGGACTGACCGAGGTCACAGGGAATGGAGAACTGTGCCCAACATAGTAGTTTGTTACCACATTTCAGCACGACCTGGGACCAGAACATTTCACACAGCTCTGTTTACTCCTGAGAAGCTTTGCTGATTTATGAGAATCAGGCTCAAGACTAGCAGAAAGGATCAAAAATGAAAAGTAAGAGGCTGCCCAGACAGACTCAAACACATACACATGAGCACCTCAACATTTCAGGTGCTTTGGAGCAGACCCTTTCACAGACCCCAGCCCAAGGAAAAGTCAATTGGAATTTTCTACATCCCCACTAAACCTGCCATACCCAAAGTCGCTCCAGGCAACTTGTAAAGTGATACAAATTTAAAAGGACTTATCTAAAGCATGTCTGAGTTTTAAGAAAAGGTTTCCATGCAAAATTTGGTCCAATCTGATTTGCACCATCAGCCACCATAGACGCAAACATCATACTCGCCTTGAGCTGGACATGGCCCTATGCAATTTTTTATTGTCCCTGTGTAAATTCAGTGGCATTCATTGTTATATTGTCATACGAACTATAACACTTGGCACCCCAAAACAACACAGGCTTGAGGAACAAATTCTTGCTCCTATCTGAGTTCTACTTCACCTTTCCAGTAAGTGTACCCTATGATGGGTCTTGACTTACAAACAGTGGCAGAATTAGCAGACACAAGTAGAGGTTTCTGACTCCTGTTGTCCACCTCCCTTGGAGACTGCTATTCCAGACACAAGAGAGAGCTAGCAAGCTGGGAACAGCTCCTCATCCACTGCCCAGAATAATTAGGTCACAACAAAATCAGCATCAATCGACCTTAACACACAGCATTACAAACCACGGGATAACAGGAGTTGTTTCAGTTGAGGTTTTTGCCCTGGGGCTGACAGTTTTTGCAAGAGGGACAGGGCAGACAGCTGGAGGCATAAGTTTTCAGCATCTCAGCTTAACCAGTTACACTAAGGTTAACAGGCTACGCTCTAACAAGCTTTACACATGATAACCTCAGAGTACACCAAGGATGTCCTCAACACAGCTAAGAGAACAGAAGCATCTAGACTTGATGAAGCTTGGAAACAAAGAGCCAAACTGAAGACTACATAAAAACTACCACACCCCCATCTGTACTGGGCTTCCCAACTATTATGGCCAAGATTGCTGGCTAAGATGCTCTCACCACCGCTGCCTAATGGGTGCGTCTGTTTACTCTTCAGGGCACAAGCAGAGTCAGGGACTACGAGTATTTGAGGGACCTAGTTACTGTCCAGGGGTTTCTGATACCAACTGGTGAGAAAATAGAACTTACACTGTAACTTCCATTTTAACTCATCCCACTCTTGGCTGAATGCATTGTTATAGCTGATTATGAGTTTTGTCCATGCACAGGAGGAGGATTCAGAACAGTGTAAAAGCTTTTGGTAGCTCTTCAATGAAAACCAACTTTAAGCATTTATAAGGATTAAGTACACAAGTTTCAGTTAAACTTACTGAACACAGATGAAAATTAACTGTTTGATGTACTTGATGTGAGTATGCAAACCTCATGCGGGTTAAAAAAACAGGGGAAGGATGCTACCTCCCACCCACACAAACTAAAAGGATGCACTTAGAATTTGCCTTGCCAGCTCAGCCTTAGCTTCCCCACTCACCCATGTACTCAGAATGGAGCCTGCTTTTAACACCATGCTCAAAGCACTCCATCTACAAAGATTTCCTGCAGATGTGGCTAAAACCACAACAACAATTTAAAAAATTGCTACTTTGCCACTAGGTCTAAAAAGGTGAGTATAACTATACCTTGCAAACCAATAAACTACTCAAGAGTATTTCAGCTAAATATGAAAACTGAAAGCCTAATCTATAACTCAAAATGGTAGAGAAAAAGCACACTTTGATAGCCCAGATGGATAGATACACATGCACATGCACACACTAAAAGAGAACCAATTTTGTTCACCGTACATCTCTGGCCCTGACATTCATTAGTATTTCTGCGCTAACTCAAAAGCCATTAATTTCTCTGAAACCCACACTAATCCCTTTGTAGTGCAGATAATGGGCAGCCATTCTAGAGTCATCTTCCCTTTCTATTAATCCAATCAGGGAGGCAGCGCTTCTGCAGCTCCAACTGCAATCTCTCTCCCCTCCATCAAGTACAGATGACAGTTCAAGCTTCTCCATAATAAGACAACTCGTAACCTTCCCCCAGCCACCCCTCCTTCATCTGCACACAGGTTTGCTTGCCTTTTGTTGAGTTAGAGAAAGGCTATCTCTCCCTGCCTTTCACAGAAGCACTCCCCTCTCCTTCCTTCGCCCCACTCCTTCCCTTCAAGCTCCCATGAATTGGCTCCAGTGGCTCTCGCTCTAACTGGGACAGAACCAGCAGCCAACTTGATTAACATTCAAATGCCTCATATTGTTTAGGTCAGGGCAATAGATGCTGGCAGAGACAGGTTGAATCCATATGCTACACATATACACACAGCTTTATCTCCTCAACTTGCAGTGTGCCAGATAATACCTTTCCATTCAGAGAGCAAATGGTACTATTTCTCCATCCACCTCCCAACTAGAAACTACATCTCTTTTCCTCCTTACAGAGACAAGGAGAGTAAACTGAGGAAGAGTAAAAAAAGGCAAATAATCACAGAAAATGGCCCATGCCTGAGCCATTTGGAGTTATAATTTCAAGGGAAGAGGGGGAAGAAGGCAGAGGAAAACAGAGAGACTCAGCAGCTGGGGACAGAGCAGTAATTTCCTCAGCACCTCTCCTCCCCCCTGGGAACTGCCCACTACTCCCGGCTAGGAACCCCACACCTAGCACACACCTACCCCTTTTCACACTCAGGGCAGGTAGTGCAATGAGCCGCACTGGAGAGGGAGCCCAAATGTTGTCTCAGCAAGTCCAGAAGATACGTGCTCCTGAACAACTGACTGTACTTGCATCTCTGTTGGCATGGCAGGAAAACTTGTCCTGTTTTCCACCACCAAAGCATTTCTGATGATGGTCAGACAAAGTAACTTGGAAAAGAGCAGAAGCAGAGATGCCTAGTTTCTGGGGAGTTTGTCTCTTGAGGTGGCACTCCTCTCTGAATTCTGTAATGCTTAGTGAGTGATGGGCATAAGTTACAGAGTTTTGGTCAATAGTCCCCCCCTCTGACTTCCACAAAACTTGGCAGACACCTTGGAGACCTAAAATGCTCTCCAGTTGGGTTGGGCTAGTTGCCTGTTTGGTGGGGTTTGCTAGGTCAGGAACAAACTGTGCCTCAGCCAGTATGACTCAGATCCACAATGTCCACTGTCTCCCTACTTGAAAAACAGTCTTTTCTTCCCACCTATCTTCCCACCTGGCTCTGCAGATATGTATCTTTCAGGCATGTTTATATGATTCCACTTGGTCCTGAAATAATGGCATTGATATTTAGCCACAGATTTCCAACAGATGGCTGTTCTGGAGCCAAATCTGGCATCTTCTATCAATGCCATCTCTTTTCAAGGGACTACTACAGCAGTGGGACTAGGTGGTTATTTGCATTAATCTGTATAAAGTAGCAGCAGCACTCCTCACCTTTTTTCATCTTTCCTAGGCTTAAAGAAAGCAAATCCTGCTTTGAAAACACTGAACTTGAAAAAACTCTTAATTTTATATTTGTGTATTGCCAGAGAGGGTGCTTTAGCTGTTCACCAAAAATAAGCTTCTCACTGAATAAATTCCCTAAACAGGTGGATGAAGAACCCAAACAAAATACTCTTTACATCTTGCCCTTCAGGTGCACCATTTTATGAAAAACGTAAGAGAAGCTCTGATGAAGCCTGTAGGATCCCTGCTGCCCCACCACTCCATCCAATCGTTTTTGCTCCTCGGCAGTAAGTTGAACACTTATATAGTGCTTGCTGAGCAGACCACTAGTACTGCATACTGACACAGTGCCTGTGCCAGGGGGGCAGTGCAGAAGGAGGCTGCATTCAGTCAAAGTGCAAGACAAACCCGAAGTGCAAGTTGAGAGGACTCAACTCTGGCAGAGACAGAAGTATAATGAGTTGAAAGAGATGGTTACCTACTATCAGGTAAGACATACAGAAAACAGCAGCACTTGCAAAACAAGTGAGAACATAAAATGAAGGTGGGTTTGCTGATTTTTTTATAAATCACTCAATTCAGCTTTAAAAAGAAGGAAGATAGTATAAAGTGACTGTCAAAGCTATGAAAACAGGGTCAGTTACATTAGGAAAGTCAGCTGACACCACTAAGGGAATTATAGCAACTAACCTGAAAATTCAGTTATGAAAGTCATCATAACATCACTGGAAGCAATCAGCACTGTCCCAGGAGATGAAAACTCCGTTCATTAGCTTTATGGAGTGTTGTAACTCCCAAGTAAAAATTTCCATAAAGAATAAACCTTCTAACCAGAACAGCTTCACAACCTAACTCATCAGTGCTGTTTACTGTAATCCTCCTGCACTGTGAATTTATCCACTGTATGAGAACCTCTCCCATTGCCTCCCACCACACTCCCCTCTCCATCACTGTGCACACTCCCACAGCCTCCCAGGCAAGCAAGTGGAGTGGGTCACATTTCCCTCCACTTGAGGCAGCTGCCCAGCCCAGCTGCTGCTGCTCTCTGCCAGCCCTCATGGCCCTTCCAGCTTGGAGGGTGCCCAAGCCCAAGGAGCAATCAGGAGTGAGCCTGCAGTGAAGCTCTTAGAGAGTGTACAAAGGAGGGCAACAAGGATGGTGCAGGGCCTTGAGGGGAAGCTGTATGAGGTGTGGCTGAGGGCACTTGGTCTGCTGCTCTGTGACCCAGCACCACAAACCTGCTCATCACGCTCATATGTGTCACTAAACACTGAGTAAGCCAATGCCACAGGCACAGAGCGAGTACCAGCCACCACTTCTGCCTGAAGGTGAGGATGTCTGGCAAACAAACAAAGCCTCACAGTCTTGTGTGGTTGACACAGAAAGAGAAAGCAGCGCCATAAAATGACTGCTCAGAACTCAAGGATCACCCCCAGTCCCCTGTGAATCAGTGATGCACTGCTCATCAATACAGATTTAGATGTCTTACCTCTACACAAACACCCTAGAAAAGTATGTAATAAAGTACGTAAAAGAGCTGTATGAAGAGGGGCCCAAGGCTCTCATAATATCCTCTGCACAAACTCTGAGTACAAGATCATACTTTGGACTCCATGATCTTAGAGGTCTCTTCCACTCTAAATGACTCTATGATTCTACACAAAAGCAAGCAGCAGGAACAGATAAGCTCCTAATAACATATACTGTGAAGATAAGGAAAAAAAAAGTGAAGAGTTAAATTATGCAGCAACTGGGACAGCCTTGGAGGACTGGGAGACCTCTGCAGGCTCCAGAGGGAAGTCCTTTACTGCAGTGAGGACTGACAGGACTGGCTGAAGCCACTCCCAGTATCTCGTAACATTCATTTCATTTGGATTAAAGCCCTGGAAAGGGAGGTCTCCACAGGCTGCAGTGACTGTGACCCCTTCAACCACTGCAGCAGGTTTTAGCCAACTTCAAAATACATTTTTTGGTCTATTCTGGATAATAATTACTAATTGCAGATACACATATCTGCAAAACCTACTTTCTTGCTTTTGTGTTTCTCTTTTCAACTCAGCTCACAGTAGCAGCAAACTTTATGGCAGCCTCTCTTATGAACATAGAGGGAAGAAACAGCAAGGCTACCTTGTAAAACCTGCACAGGAGCTGAACGGATAAAGGAAACAGGTTAAAAGTGCATCTTCAGAGCACGAAAGCTCTCCTTCCTCAAAGGAGGTACCCCTGCCTTCAACCATCCCATACAGAAAGGCTCTTGGAGGGCACACAGCAAGCACTGACAAACACGAGAAGTGGGCCCATAGGATTCTCACGTGGTTTAACAAGACCAAGTACAAGGTGCCACACCTGGGTTGGGATACAGGCCGGGGGATGAACAGATTCAGGGTCCTGCAGAGAAGCACATGTGGGTTCTGGTGGATCAGAGGCTGGACATGAGCCAGCAATGAGCAGGTCACTGTCATGGGTTTGTCTTGGTGACAATTTTTTTACCACACCCCCCAAATCAAATTGCTCTAAGCTGTGAGAGAAGGGTTATGCAGACAAAACCAAATCCAACTGGGGAAAAATAATATTAGGATTTATTACTACACAATAAAAACTAAACAACTATATCTACTACAATACTAATTAAGT
>JAWWES010000171.1:26730171-26754292 GCA_035583135.1 Lophotriccus pileatus
TGCTTCCCAACAATCTTCCACAGGTGGCAGGGATGATTTAAATTTCAGTCTTTTTTCCCTGCTGAAGGGAGAGAGAGAGAGAGGGAGGGGGAAGAAGGAGCCGTCTCTCCCCGCCCTTTCCAGGCTTCTCTCTCCAGCTGCCAGCTCTGACCTTGAAGGCTCCACTATCTCTCCGGCTGGAATTCTTTTGCAAAGTACTTTCAAGTCCTTTTTTTTTTTCCTTCACTCCGTTCCATGTCTGAATCAGGGGGGTTCAGTGTAGTGTTGCCTCCTGCCCCTGGCCCAGGGCCGGGGGAGGAGGGAGGCCTTGGCCCCCACCTGTGGCCCTTGCCTCTCCCTCACATGGCTACTCAATTTCAACTGCGTAACTAACCTTCTCTTCCGTTTTTCTTAAAAATGTAATTGGCAAAAGGCGTTACCAAAACTTCAGATTGGTCTTGTCCCGGAAATCAACCTGGACAAACCATCTCACAGTCCCCCAGGGAGGGGGGACCCTGCTAACCCACGACAGTCACAGGAGAGGATTCTGCCCCTCTGTGTCCAGATCTGGGGTCCTCAGCAAGGAAGGACACCAACCTGTTGCGGCAAGTCCAGAGGAGGGCACCAAGATGATTAGAGGGATAGAGCACCTCTCCTATGAGGAAAGGCTAAGAGAATTGGGATTGTTCAGATCGTTCAGATTTTTTGGAAAACAAAAGGCTTCGGGGTGACCTAAACGCAACTCCTGAAGGGAGACAAGAGGTAAGATGGAAAGGTACTACGTACAAGAGCCTGGAGTGACAGGACAAGAGGGAATGGATTCAAACTGAAAGAGAGTTGGCTTAGAATAGATATTAGAATGAAATTCTTCACTGTGAGAGTGATGAGGCACTGGAATAGGCTGCCCAGAGAAGTTGTGGACGTCCCATCCCTGGAAATGTTCAAAGCCAGGTTGGATGGAGCTCTGATCAACCTGTTCTAATTAAAAGATGCCACAACAGGGTTGCTGGAATTAGATGGTCTTCAGGGTCCCTTCCAACCCAGGCCATTGTATGATTCTATGAAATACCTTGCATCATTGCAAAACACAATTAAAAAAAGTGTGGGCTGAGCACCTTAGAGACACTGACTGCTACTGGGCCACAGGTAACTAGTGGAAGAGGTTCTTCAGACATTCTTACTAATTAATTTCCTTTCCTAACTGGATTCACCTCCAAAGTCCCCAAACTTGAACATACTGAGTTTCTTCTGTAAAAAGCCATTTTGAAGAAACCTACACTGCTGGCAGCACTGCACACAGGAACAGTGTTTGTTCTTGATATAACAGAGAAACTGTGGAAGAGGTGGGCCATAATACACCTGGCACTCTTTCAAACAGTCTAAAAACAAGCTTTTTCTTCATGGGAATCTTCATGGGAATTTCTGTTTTTCTGAAGAGTGCTAATATTGCTACACCTCACAAAACTACTTTACAGATGCTTCTTCACAGTTATAACTTGCTGTTTAACATGGAATCATAATGTTTATCACATGCTGTTCACTTTTTCTGTACGGAGAAAAAATTCATTGGATTAAGCGTTTAAGCAGTGTAAGTGTCTGCTGCAGGGCTGGCAATTGAACTCCACTGCTACTGTGAAAGCAGCACACCTTGGGTACACACAGCAATGGGGTGACAGAATCCTGGGCACAACCAGGCTTAAGGAGTCCCACTCTTAGATCCACCTGCACACAGAGGGCATTTCTTGCCTTTTCCTCTTAAGGAAGGTTTTCTTATCAAGTTGTTCTCGACACAGGTTTGAAGTCCTGCTATAGACTTGACTCTGGATATAGAAGGGCCCTTTCAGGGCTTCAAGAGGGTTGATGCATGTCTCCTTGGGGTCTATTGTCTCTAAGCAAAGTGGACTGGAATAGCTGAAGCGGAAGGCAAGGTTGAAGGAGTACAACACTGCAGACAGCCCAGCTTCTGAAAGTACAGAGACTCTCATCCAGGAGAGGAGAGAGAATGCAGTTTGTGGTCCCTGACCTCATAAGCAATGGTGTCCCAGCTCTGCATTTCTGAATAAAATTCCTTTGTCATCATTTTGCTTCCTTCTATGAACAGCTGCATCAGACTGTCCTGCATCTTTGTGTAAGGGCAACAGGAAAGTAATTTGCTTCACCCCACACAGTGCCCCAACATACTCTTGCAAATTGCCTGAGCCCTGGACAGGCAGAAGGGGGACCACCCTGATCTCACATTCTGCTGCTCAGCACCAGCTGGATTGGTGACTTGCTTCTTGCAGGTTGGGGATCCAGTGGCAGTGTGAAACAACTCTCAGCGAATAAGTACATGAACAGGTCTTTAAATACAGAATGACCTACGTACTCCTTACTATAAACAGTATAAGTAACAGAACCCCCCTCTTTTCCTGAGGGCTGCACGGGGAAACTGGGCCGAAAATATTAAGCCTAAAACACTAGCAGGGTCCTGTATGACCTTTAATAGCTAGATTTTAATGGAGTTTCTATGGTCATATAAAGGAGTTACATGTTAAGTTAAACCCATGAGATGCCCAAGATATAGCTGACAAAAACTAAGAGCTCTGTCTCCAAACTTCTGGGTGCTTTTCTGTTCTCCATTCCTTCCGTGGAAAGGACACAGAACAGAGACCTCACTGTACAAGAAGGAATATATCTCCCTAAACAAAAATAACAGCAGGCATACCTGCCTTTGTCAAACGAGCACCCTTCTTTGGGATACAGCAACTATGTCACAATATAACACAATAACCTACATGTTTGTGTATGTATGTACACTTATATATGCACACATCTCCCCAAACACAAATATTTAAGCACCTGCTTTTCATGCTCCAAAATAGCAGATTTATCTGCAAAACCTAAGACAAAAAACTTGTTTTAACCCTAAACAGGTCACCTATTCATAACTGGAGTCATTCCACCATATGCATACATGCATAATTTCACAGCCCTTTGAGTTTTAAATTCCTTTGTTAAGCCCTGCCTTTATTTAGATTATAAAAATCTTTGTAGCAGTAGCTGCTTTTCTTCTTCATAAATGCCCAGTCCACTTCTGGCATCTATGAAATAAATTGCGGAGATGGAAACACTGGGTGAGTGTTTCCGAAGCTCTCAGCACACCCTCTTTCAGTGCAGTCCTTAAGAGGAAAAGGAAAAAATACCACTTGCTGAAACACTGCTTCACACAGCTCACTGGAGACCTGCCTCAATCTGATAACAACCCTTCCCTACCCCACACAAAGCTGGCAGGGATGCCTTAATATTGACAACCACAAATCGCGTGCTTGAGTTGCTGTTAATTGTTTATGGACTGAACAATCACCACTTCCTAAAGAAAGAGAGCAGAGATTTCAGGCCTCAGAGTAAAGCTCTGTATGCCCTCTTTTTAATGGCTACTCTTTAACTTTATGAAAACTGCTCTTGTTCGGATTTGCCATTCAAAATGTCTTTTAGTTTGGGAAAACCAGGTAAGAAAATTATCAGAAATACATAACAATAAATCATTTTCCTTAGTCAAACTGAAAAAAAGAGAAGAAAAAAAGTAAAACAAGCTTAGCTTTTCATACCATGACAGGAACAGAAGTCAAGATTAGTTTAAAAACCAATTCTTAGGCAGGCAAAAAGAGCCACAACAAAGCCAACAGAGCCATACTGATTTCTCTCCTTTTAAGAGTTACCTAACAGTTGCTTTTTTCATATTTTGTTTGTGTTTTTCAAGATGGAGCTCCTCTTTCAAGACAAATCTTAAAAACAAATAGGAAACCACCCATATCAACAGAAACAATAAAGCACTGGCACAAACCTGTGTTTCCCTGGATGTCCTCTCCCTTGGCTAATGCCAGGTAAGAGAGCAGAGCGTGGTTATTGTCCTGACCAGGTGCACGTTGCTGCTGCAGGGACGTGCCTGTGAAGACCACTCCCCAGTTCATATGGCTGATATCAGAGCGTGACCTGTTGTGTCCTGGTTTGAACCTGGAGGCTTCCTCGTTCTGCACCAGGATGTCATTCACTGAGCGAGGCCTGTCTCTCCTCCGCTGGCAGATCCTGAAGATGTTAAAAGCTGTGGTCTCCCCTTCCCCTGCCCAAGCAAGGTTGTCAGCAGTTGTTCCCCTCTGCACCATGTGTTGGTCTTTGGCAGGAAATGCTGTCTGAGCTTTGGTTTCCAAGAGGCCATTTTTGCAGTGATCCCAGATGAGGCTACTTTTGGCTAAGGAGGTGACATTTCTCAGATTCTTGCTCTCTGTTATATTATCAAATACCTCGTGCCCAACCAGCTCAGGGACCTCCTGCACCCCATACACCTCAGAGGGCTGCACAATCTTTTCAAGCTTAGTATCAAAACTATTGAAAAAGTCTTCAGTCACTTCCAAAGCAGGGCTGATGTCATCAACTTCAAGAGCCTCCATATCCTGTGCTGCCGGCGGGTCCGAGGCGTTGTGATGCGTTAAGAGAACACCACATCAATATCGAGAGAAAGAGATGCTTCACATCTGTCCTTGGCACCCCATTAACTCAGAGGTGGTGGGGCAAATACGATCCCCAACCACAATCCGTGGTGGTAGGAAGTAACCAAATCAACCTGTCTTCAGATGAAAGACCAACATCCACTGATCAAGTGGGCTACGGCCCCTCTATAAATTAAACTCATAGCGATGAGGAGTACCTGTAAAGCAAAGCAAAACATCATGTCAGTAAGGGACTCTTTTCAGATAAATATGTTGAATTCCTTTCACAGTCCCAGTCCCCTTCATTTAACTTCCTCTTTCAACTGGCACCAACATTATTGTATATGAAGAAACCCTTTGTGGTTTTTGTTGTTCACTGTGTGTGAACTCTGTATATAATCACTTCTGGAACTGGAACCTGCAGAGAGCAGGATGGGGCACCAGATGACAGGAGACCAAAGTGATACCATTTATTAACTAAGCTTTAGAAAGCTGC
The DNA here is from genome assembly GCA_035583135.1 of Lophotriccus pileatus. NCBI lineage: Eukaryota > Metazoa > Chordata > Aves > Passeriformes > Tyrannidae > Lophotriccus > Lophotriccus pileatus. The sequence goes on from JAWWES010000171.1 coordinate 26,735,113, forward strand.
ATTGAGAGGCAGTACTGGCTAACATCACAAATGCAGCCACCTAGGGAATGCTTCAGTTCCCCTTGGGGTTCTAGAAAAAGTTAGGAAATTAAGTGCTAGTAAAATAGGCCAACCAGCCTCAAATAGTTTGCCTTTTGTCCTAGATTGCTTGCACTACCAGTTTTAGAAGACCAAGATGAATTTAACAGCAGCAACTTTTCCTACTTGTCTGCATGAACAAAACCATGATATTTGCCAAATAAATCAATTCTATGAGGATGCTGCAGAGCACTGTGCATAGTTTTTCTTAGAATATCACTGGGAAGCTACGTGAAACCATGTGGCCACCTAAGTCCCGAAAAGACAATGCATCCTAAGAGCAAACCAAAATATACCCTATCCTGTACTGCTGCAAATCCACAGATCTATACTTCCAAGCTGTTGACTCACTGGGCAAAACCTAAGAACAGCAAGGAGCTTTAAGACTAGAACCATTGCAGAGCTGCATTGCCCGACCTGAGCTTACACCTGTGAGGAGGAAGGAAGGCAGGAGGGGTTCCATTCCCTGTCGTGCAATAAGAGAATGTCTCATTGCTGACTTCTTGTCACACCAAGCCTGCTGCATTCTAACCTCTCCCTCTTGAAGCTCCATCCACAGTGCTGCCACACTCAAGGGAAGTGCACTGTAGGGATGTTTAAACTGATGTAATCTCCCCAAATATCTGCAAGTCCTTGGGACCTGGAGACTGGGCATTTGTGCGAGAAGGAAAACAGCCCTCACATCTGCCAGGACAAACCACAGTACCCAGAGCCTGCACATGCAGCCTACAGTCAGAGTTTTGACCACATCAGCTCAAGTCCTAGAAGCAGCAAAGCTACATTAGCTCAGAGTCTTCCTAGATTAATACACTCTGAACAGAACTAATTAGCCTGGGCTGGGCTGATAATTAGCAGCTCATTAGCTTGTGAATGCTGCTGAAGTGCTACCAGGACCCATGAAGATTTACACTCAGCAGGAAAAAACATCTATTAAAAAGCATCAAACACAGATAATACTTCTATTTAAGATTTTTTTTTTTTAACCCAGAACAGTCTATTAGCCTAACTTCTATAAGGAAGCCTGTTTAAATAGGCACCCTATCCTGTAGCATGTCAGAAGAAGGAGGCCAGCAGCTCCCCAAGCATAGAATCCTGTAGCAGAAACCAACCCCCCACTCCAAAGCCCCTGCTGGCTTCCTCCCATCCCTGCTTCTGTTGTGGCCAGCCATGACACAGCTGTGCTCAAAAGCAGCAGCTCACCCTCCCTCCTAACAGATCTGCAGTTCAGACTATGATCTCCACAAAGACATTCCAAGTAAATAACTTTCAAAAGCAATTACTAATCACATACACAACTCTAGAAATGCCAAGCCTTTACACTGAGATCTTTCTCCCCTTAACTCTTTGCAAGGACTCACTTTGTTAGGCTCATAGTGAACCAGGATCGGGATCAGCTCCAACAAGTAAACATAGAGTAAGACTCTGAAGGTAGAGCCAAAACCACAACCATAGGGCTGAGCAATACAGATCTGGATTTAGTTCAAATGAGAACAGTATGGGAACAGACTCTTTGCAAAGTTCTGCAACTGTGCCAGTTGACAGCAGCGGGAAATAAAGTCATCCTGGGCACATCTGCATCATCAGCTTAATGCAGAATGGAGCTCACTCTTGAAGCTCATTCCTGCCAGCGGCCCCAGAGCAGTGTTCTGCTCCCTGGTACCACAGAGCTCCAGGAACAGGATAAGTCCAGTGTCACACGAGACCTTCTGGAGCAGCAATCACTCCAGAAGGGCTCGTGACATGCCATTGAAGCATTCCAGTGGTAGCAGAGTCCACGTTGCTCTGTTCTTTATTTTAAATCATGAGGAAAGGTGGAAAGCAAGGAGGGAAATTCACACTTACATTTAACAGGTTCATTTATAAATGCTGGAAGCTTCAAGTGGTTGCATGTTTCTCTGGATCCTGTGAGACTGAAGCTATCCAGCAGCCAAGTATGGTGATGTCAAACTCAACTGACCTCATATCCAGTAGGATGCTGAATCAAAGGTCATGAGAAGATGACATCACATGGCTCACAAACTGCAGCACTCATACCTTCCAAGGTAGTCTGTTTGCCCTGCTCAACAAAGATGTGAAAGGTGACCTCAGTGGTGGCAGGCTCATCCTTCACTACACCACCAGAAGAGTCGTGCCAGTAATTCCCACTAATGCTGGGATTCTGCAATTACATATCCTCCATAAACACAATTTGGTGTTTTCTGACAGAGGCATTCAACAGAAATTTAGTTCAGATGTCTGCATGGATCTGGTGCCAAATGAAAGCAAACTTTAACATGACAAGGTCCATCAGAATCCCCTCCAGAAGGGAAAGTAGTGAAAACCACTTCCTTCATGTAAAGAGGTGAAAAAGGGAAACACTGGGATAAGTTAAACTCCTTTTAAATTACTATAAAATGTATTGCCTTATGTATTGCTTCTTGAAACACCTGAGATTACCCAAAGACATTCAGTCTAAGGCAGTGAGTAAGAGAGGAAGAGAGAAGCTTTTAAAGACTGCTGAAGCTATATAGAAATATAAGGACATGTTTGTGCTCATCCAGGCCCCTGGGAACTAGTCTTACTGAAAAAGACCTGAAGGAATGTGCTACATTGTACTCAGAAAAAACTGCTGGACACAGGGATTGTAGAAGCTGAAAAACAGCTTTTCTGTATGTCTGCCTAACATTGATACAGTTTTCATTCATGAACATGCAGCATAATTAAATGTGCATTTACAACATAAGTAAAGTCTTTACTATCATAAGTTTATAGTGGCCCCATTTACTCACATGGCAGAGGTAAACAGCAAGGATTACTGGTCACGGCACATGAGACACTGAAGTTCAGTTTAGTCAAGATCACCTCCCTTAGAGAAGCCACACAGACCTAACCCAGGTGACAGCACAGTCTGACAGCAAATTAAAATCAGGGATGACAAATGTCGAGGAACATACACTGGAAGAGATCATTTAACTTTCTGATGTGTTTTTCTGGATCCTCATGGGCCAAGGAAAATATCCATGCATTGCATGGCAAAATTTGAAAAGCACAGAAAACGCAAGGGTAGAAAGTAATCTTGCAGGTGACATGTACGACCACAACAAGAACCCACTGTGTACCCCCAACTTACACGTCTTGTACAGGACTGTTCATTCAAGCTCAGGCAGGAGGTGAAGTTAGAACCAGCATGTGCTTAGGAACCAGTGACTGATGCATTTAGCTCAGCAATCCATCCAAAATATATATTTAAAAGAAACACCTTTCCGTTTGGTTTTCTAAGGAAATAGTTTGTGCAACCATCCTGCAATCCGCCAGTTATTCTCATTCTCTCTCTCTTTCTTTTGAACTGCACAGTGACTTCAATTAGATGTGACAAAGCAGCAGTATCCTTAAAGATGCAGTTCCTAAACTTCTGTTCAACACTAGACAGGAAACAAGTCCAAAGTTACTCTGTTGCTAACAGAGAAGCAGGCAAAACTCAGTCCCTTACCCTTTCTAGGAGCCCAGTTCCATCACATGGGTCTCTGTAAACTAGCCATGGCACAAGTGACTAATGTGAGATGGATCTGAAAACACTGGGAAGCAAAGGGGGAAAACATGAAGAAAGAACAGGAGGCATCACCCAACTTGATAAGTGATCTTGTTGGTTTTGGTACTCAGAGGACTTCCTCTTCAGTACACAGGTAAGAGAGATGTACAACACAGATAAACAGGGGCTTCCCTTTTCTCTTGTATTCCGAAAGAAAATTAGAAAGCAATAATCAATGATGTTCACAAGCAAAGTGTTCAGAAGGAAAGGCATAAATGACAGGAGCTCTCAGAAAGCAAAAGACAGGTAAAATATTAAAAGTTTCCCAAGTCTCCTTGATTGTTAATGAGTCTTGGGCTCAAATTCCTAGCAAAGATTCGTGTTTCTGAGAATTTTATCTCAGGAGCACAAGAGGAGTTTTACAAGTTACCTGTAATCAAATAGAGAGCAGGGGTGCCTCAGCCACCGCAGAGCTTGCCCTATCTCCTTCTCAACACCCTGGAACCTACTGTGGGAACCAGCTCTGCTTATCTCACGCTGCTTTACAACTGTGGGCTGAAATGGGTTCCAATGCCAACAAGGAAAACAGAAGGAGAAATTCAATTGGGTAACAACTGGATATCAGAGCAAATTCAAGCAGCTTCAGGGACATTTCTTCTGTTACATCGCAGGCCAGGACCACTACACTGCAGTTTATGAGCTGTGACAAACCTGGTCTGAAGAACAGGTCATCTGAAGAAAAGATGGAGCACAGATGTACTTGAATACAATCCACTGGGGCTGGAGCAGACAGTACTTAATGAGCTTTTCTGCCTGTCAGTCTCAGCAACCTCAGACCTGAATGTCTTCCAATGGCACCCTGAACAATCACAGCTTACTGGTTTTGCCACTACAAGGATTTCTGACTTGCTCTGTAGGTCACATCAGCCAAGTACTACCCAGAATCTAAAGAGCACGCACGTAGGCCAATGACAGGCCTTAAAAAACAGGCTCTGCTGTGCAGAATCCCTGAAAAAGAACTATGAATCTGAAGACTTAGGTGCTACCTCCTAGTTAGGAAGTTGAGCTGTATTTGTCATGTGGGCACACCTGAGTGGGCAAAGGAGAGAACGAGGATGCACAGATGGCTGACTGTCACACACAGAGGCACACCATTGCCTGTGCAGTTCTACGCATCACTGGCACCGACTGCTTGCACAAAGAGCTGAAGAGCTGTCCGGGGCAGGTACTGCTGAGTGCCCCCTTTCCAGCACCCCCCACTGTAACTAGATGATGGATGATGCTTTCTCTATTTACAGTATAGCAAAGCCTACCCTGCAAACATTCACATGTAATCAAAGAACAGTCCTGTTCACTTACACACTGAGTGCTTACAAATCCCAGGCAATACAGTGGCCAGTTCTCTGAGCAGCGACTGAAAACTGCGCTCCTGCTTGTCTCTCGTACTCATCTTGGAGCTATCACATTCTCTTGTGTCCTGGCTGTATTTTTTTACCTCAGCACAAGGCAAGCCTTCTCCCTGAGTGATTCCAAAACCCCAGGTGACCCACTGCTGTGTACATCAAGGGAGCAACAGAGCACACAAGCTTGATGGATTAAATGGCTGGATTAAATCTACAATGCATTGCAAGGAAGAAAAAACTACAAGAAACTTTTCATATACAGGAGATGACAGTTTCAAAGACATTGCCATATGATAGTTACTGGTTGGTTCGACATGACCTGGATAATTGTCTTGAGATCACATATTTAAAGTCCCTCTTCAAATGCCTCTTCCTCCAACAGACAAACCGAAATTATTTGCTTAACATTTTCAGAATATCCCAACTTTAAAGTGTCTCACAAAAATATCTTTTGACTCACACTCCTGCACAAACCTACCAACAATATTTAGGAAAGGCTCAAAATAAGTGGAGTAGGAGACTTTCTGGTCAGGAAAGGGCCAGGCTCCAGAGAGGGTAACTGTGAACTTAAGCATAACCATTTCTATGTTACAAACCCCCCCTTTTTGCCACAGTCTTGTTACCCTTAAAGATGAAATGGACTGCCAACATTTATCAGTGAAGAAGAGCTACCACATCCTGTCTGCTAGACCCAGGGAGAGGCAAAGAGCAGGAAGAGCTGCAAATAACTTACTTGGTGCCTAATTACAGTCAAGCTAAAAGACAGCAGTGATCTCTCTTCTACACTACAGAAAACAAACCAAAAATAAACAACTCAGAAACAATGAATTGAAGAAAGAGGTGGAACCAGAGAGGAAGAAAAATGCCACATTCTGCGAGGGGAAGCAGATCCTTGGTGAGGATACACGAATCTCACTCTGTGAAGCACAGATTTTCCCCAGCTGCTGATCTGCCTGTAACAAGGAAGCATCCTCCCCATGTGGGGAACTAACACATCACAGCTACAGAACAGCTCATCCAGTGATGAGCACACAGCAACGAATAATAAACAGTACTTAAGAGTATACATTAATTTTAACTGCACTTTGGAAACAGTGATTAAAACACAAGAAACACTAAGCTGAAAAGTGCACAACAGCTGCACAGAACAAAATGAATCCGGAGGGTGAGCAGGACACAGTGGTGGAGGAAGATGGACCACAGGAAGCTTTTCTTTTCCAGAAACTGAGGGCTGTACAGCTCTCCAGAGATCTTTATCGCTGACTCCTTTGCCTTGAAGTCATCTGACACACATCCCTTCTGGCTGGGGAGTGCCCCCAAGTAATGAAGGGCTGTATCACTTCCTGTGGCTGAGTAACCATTTGAAATCTCAGCAGTTGGACTCCAGAAAGGATGAAGGACCCCTAGCAAGGAAAGGACCGGAAAGCCAAGCTGACTGACCAGAGGGGCGTTAGCTGATGGTGACACACAGCCCAAGGCTGCAGGCCAGCCAAACCCATCAGCATGTGGGCACCTTCTTAGGTGACATCAGCCTGAAATCCAGCCTAATCCTGTGCATGCTGGCTGGTCAACCTCGCAGGGAAGGGTGTCCTGAGCCCCAGCACTGTCCCTGTAGATCGTCTGGATGCAAACACCTCAAACCCACACTTAGGCACAAAATCCACATGGACAAACAGAACAAAGCAGGGCAGTGATCTGGCCTGAGACACGGATGTGTGATCTCAAACACACTTGTAGCCTCAAGTAACAACTCAAGAGAGAGTGAATGATTTCTATGTTTATACTCATTTGCTTTGTGTGTACAGGCTTGCTAAAGCATAACTTGTATTTTACATGCTGCCCTTTACTGCAAGAACACTGCCTGTTCTCCAGACACACAGACACCACAAAACAGCCTGTTACCTCCTGAATTCAGCACAGAATACAGAAACTGTCAGGGAACAGGGTATCCCAGAGGGGCGATACAAACCTCCTCCACTACAAGAGAAAACGTGTTGAACTAGACACCCAAGACTCAACAAACAACATGAGTCATTTCTAATTGTATGTGCCACTATGTACCAGCTTGGCTCCTGCTGTGATGGGCAGCAATGTATACGTCAGTTGAAACAAATTCTTTTGTTGTTGTTAAAACCCAAACATTTCTACTTAATACCAACTGAAATTTTACAAGTATCTTTTCACTCCACATTTTCTGGGATTATGTTGAAGGGAGAAGACAGACATTAAATGCTTGAATTGTTTTCTTTTTGTAAAGATCAGAAATTAAGACATTTTCAGTTTGTCCTTCCTGAGCTGTGAACAGAAATAAAAGGCATAGTTGGGAATATACAGCTTCCATTGCCACAAGGAGGGTAAGAACACAGCATCTCCCAAAAGAACACAGGAGACATTTCTTCCCTGAGGTCATGGCACAGCTATAAGAAAACACACATGACATCCAGATCTGTCCACCACACAACTTTCTGAGTAGCCCTGACCTGCAACTGTAGCTAACTCCTCCCTCCAACTCTGGTACCCAAAGAACTCGGCTGGGACAGTCCAAGCCATTCTACAGCAAGACCTGGATCTCCTGTAACTACGAGTGGTTGCATACTGACACAAATGGAAATACAGTGCTTAGTAACAAACTCATTTCAAGCTTCAAACTAAGACCTTCTCTTGCCTTTCAAACAGCCAGGACCATAGTGGGTTTTCACATCAATGGTCAGGAAAAGAGGGGCAGGAGAAGGAAAAGAAGCAATGATCCAAATAATGCTGAAGTTCAGCAACCTACCACAGCAACCCAAGCTCTCAGATCCTGGCAGCCCTGCCACAGCAGCTGACACTATGGGCTGGCTGTAACCACAGGTACCACTACAGGGTTGTATGACAACTCAGCACACAAATGCTTGCTGTTTTCCAAGCTGAACTACATCTTCATTAGAGAAAATCTTAGCAGTCCAGCAGAAACCTCAAGACATTTGATGAAATTGAAATGTTAATACATGATGTGACTTTAGTCTGACAAGGTTCTTCAGGAATGATGTATCTGGCTCCTGTAGACTGGTAAGAACTTTCATTCCACTATATAGTGCCCTGTTTCACCTTTTAGATTTCTGATTTTTTTTTTAATCCCAAATTTAATGCACCAACTTTGGATAAACAAGCCTTAAAGGCATCAAGATGAAAACTACTGTTGCTTAAAGTGTATGGGCATTGGTACCACTAAGATGCTTTCTTATTCTTACATACTGTGGCTTTTGGTAGTCCCTTAGGGGTTATGCAGTGGCAAAAATTAGAATTGTCTGTACAGCCTTGTAGGATCAGGGCCAAACGTGAATATTTGCAGAATAGAGCAGGAGCAAGACCAGGTTCCTTACACCAATGTAAACTTGAGTTTCTTCCCTTCCCTTACTTTGCCAGGTAGTGACCCTATCCACAGATCCTATTCTGTGGATTCTCCAGCTAGCACAGGTCCATTACCATGTAACAGAGACTCTCCTGTCAGGCCTATTTGATTCCAGAACGTATAACTCCACTGGCTGTGTCTGACTGCTTGCCCAGTAAAAGCAGCAATTTTGCTGCAATGTAAGAAGACCACGGCATTATGTCATACTCTGGGCTATTACAATAGAGAGGGATGTCAGCACCCTGTGCCTACACATCCTGGAGTTTGACTCTACCGACGGGGAGCACCCAAATTCCTGCTGACACCGGGAGCCGGGTGGGGAAAACGAAAGCACAGGGCAGAGGGGAACGTGTATTTCCAGACGGGCACATGACTGCAGGCGTGTTTGTGCTGAAAATGCCGGCGCAGCCGCGCCCGGGCCCTCGCACACAGCCCCGCACACCCGGGCGGGCGGCAGGCAGCGCGGCCACAGCTGCGGGCAGCCCGGCCCGGCAGCCCGGCCCGGGGGGGCTATGGAGCCTGGCAGCCCCCTGCGGCCCCGCCCCGCCCGCGGCCCCCGGGAGTGTCCGCATTTACCTGCCTGCCCGCTCCGGGAGCGCTCCGGGAGGGCCCCGCCGCCGCCCCGCGCCTCTCCTGCCGCCGCGTCCCGCCGCAAAGCCGTCCCGGCCGCCGCGGGAAACGGCTCCGCCGCAACAAGGTTCCTGCCGCCGCCGCCAGCCCCGGCCTCCAGCCGGCCCTGGGAACGGCGGGGCAGCGGCTCGGCCGCCGCCGCCTGGCCCAGCGACCCGCCGGGGGCTTACTTCCCCTAAAAATATAGTAGTAGAAACACCCGCGGGTTTTCCTGTGTGAGTACTAGGGGTAAAATTGCGCCTTTCCAAGTTTAAAGCAGCCGAGATTCTCGGGGAGCTGGCACTCGACTTCAGGAGGGATGGGAAACGCAAAATCCTGGCCGGATTTTAACAGTCCCAAGTGCAAGCATGCTTACCTAGGCGCGAAGGCTGCGGGGAGCAGCACGGGCGTATGGATCCATATCGCCACGGGGCAGCAAAAGGATTGCTGGCAGAACCTGTTACCCAAGGAAAACAAAGAATTACAAGGCAATTACAAATGGCTTATTTCATCAGTCTGTAGCAGGGCACCCCACCCGGCAATACAAGTCCTGTAAAAATAACCTCATGGCAAGAAACAGCCATGTGCGGATGAGAGGTGTACCTGAATTTTGACGTTTGGTACATGCAGAGCAGTCCTGGTAGCACCATGCACACGTTTAAACCCAGGGGCACGGTGGTGTTTCACTGGCAGCATCTCAGTGGAGTCGGCAATGCAGTGCTGAGCAGCAGAGATGAGGTTAATGCTGAAATGTAACTGCATGAAGATGTGGTGCTGAACTGAATCCATAAAGAGGATTCATATTCCACAGCAAAAGCCAGGTGTTAGGTCATCTTGCATCAGCAGTTTTTCTTCTCGTCCTCGCAGACCGACCACTTAGTGTCTACTGCTAATTCCAACTGGCACAATTAACAAAGTTGCATTTGTTTGGATTATCTCATTTCAGTGACAGCAAGGATGAATGAGAGCATTTGGCACAAAAAATACCAGTTCATCTGTTTGAAAATTAATTAATCTTGGCCTTTACAAATAATATATTAGTACACCACTACACATTTCAAGTCCTGCTCCTAAAGATGAATGGCTTCTTCACTGGGTAAAAGACAAGGATTGATCTTTTTATTCCAATTCAATTGTATGCACTGAGATCTCAGAAAGGAGGAGGCAGTATCATTACCTGTCATGTTACTTATCACCATCCAGCCTTTTCTCAAATGGTACTGAGTCATTTATCTCTGGGGCTCCTCAGAAGGAAAAGGTCTCTCTAGGCCTCTTGGGTCTGATGATTTTTCCGAACTTTGCCTCTCTGCCAGATACAAACTACAAGTTTCCATTCCAGGTCTAACAAAATTGTGCAGAGGGTGTGCGCATCCATCACCTGTAGGGGCACAAATGTCAGGGCAGGAGAGCAGGCAGCAAGTGTACGCTGTATAGAAACCCATCCTTCCCTTGGTTCTGATTTCACTGCTGTTGGAATTACCTCTGTTTAACATTACACTCACACAGTTTTCTGGTAAGCAGCCCATATATCATTTTCCACCTGTAATGAAAAAGTGATTTCATACTGCAGAAGAACATAGATGTCATTGGTGTTTAGGGCAGGACAGCAGAGAAGCCTTCTTCAAGATCACTCACTCTTCTGCTCAAAAACAGACTCCCAGAGTCACATGACAGCCATAAATCTGGAAGGACAGCAACCATGTGTGCTGGACCCAGAACAATCCCAGTTATCTTGGCAGCCAAGGCAAGTCCCAAACTTTCAGTGCAGTCGGGCACTATTCCCGACTCCTCTCTTTCCTACAGCCCTAGCATGTCCCACCGGGCTCCTTGGGACCCCTTGTGCCAAACACATCCAGGCATTACAATGGAGTCCACTGTGCAACTCCCCCTGCCCCCAGACTCCCAGGTCTGTAGGGAACACTGCATTCCCCCAAGAAAGGAGTGGAACACACAGTGAAAAAGGTTGATACTGGTCTTCATTTTGTCCTTCTTGGCCCCCTAAAGAGCACTTCTGACAGCTCTAGATATTCCTATTTCTGTTCTTATGTGCTGGAAACCCTTTGCAAAGGTATTGGGATGGGTAACACTTTCCATTTCCTAGGCAAAATTCAATTAACATGACTTTTCTTACAATGGCTGCTAGAGAACAGTTTGGGTTCAAGTTTTTAATTTTCCATTCTATCTGAGAAGTGCTTTATATCTGTGATCTACCACATATCCCTCTACCACAGCCTAAAACAACTGAATCTGAGAACAGGTAACTACATTTCCTCCTTCTAATCTGGTAGAGATTTCTTTTCCTGCAGTCTGTGTGCCAACAAAAAAACCCCAGTGACCGACGTTATCCTTCAAAGTTGGATAACACTCTCTAATTCTGAAGAAATTTCACTTTGAAAATTTTTTGTTGGTATTTATATATATATAAATATATATAGACATCTTTAGGAATGCAAGTTCCAGATTTTGCAATTTTCATTGCTTAAGTTTATCTCTGACCTACAATACAAAATCATGAGCTGTTTGCAGCAAGATATACTGTTAAAGACATGGTGGTGACTATCCATCAGAATCTTCCACACAGCTTGACTTCCAGCTTTGTCCCCCTTGTTCACAAACCATCAGCACCTGACCCAATACTGAACAGAGTGTACGGAGCCAGCTATGCGAGTGAACAAACTGTGTCCTATTTGTCCATATGACAAAGACACAAAGGAACACATCTTCTTGCTACTTGGAATGTCTCAAGTGTCAGCTTTTCACTAGTTTTTAGATCATGGTTCTGCAAGTCCAGACAGTTAACACTAAAAGAGGGAGAAAATTACTCTCTGCTCACACTAGAAACTTAACTTATCTGCTTTCCTTGTGGGAGAGTTTGCAGGACCAAGAGCTCTTCAGATCTAAGCATCTTCCATAAGTACTGCAGAATTATCTTCCGAAGACCAGATCATTGTACTACATATTCCTGAGCTTGATAATAAAAATCCAAACATCTTTCTCAAACTGAGAAACTCTTAAGAACCCTTAGGGAACATCCTTTGCTGGCATAATGCAAAAGGAGCAATGCCCATTTATTGTGGCCATAACAAACTTGACAGCTCATACAAGCTGAGCATTAAACCCACTGTCTTCCCACCGCTGCCTCTGAAGAAGTGGCCTTTTTTCACACGTTTTAATTACTGACTCCCTACACAGAAGCTATTACCTCACAGAAAGGCCATTAACTGGCACATTCAGCACAAGATGAAGCCTTTCTGATAATTGTTCCTTGAGTTCATATTTGTGAAAACAAATATCATCAGATGATTAAATTAAACACTGCAGCCAGCCCAGCTATACACTATTTTCACTTATGATGCAGAAGGGGAGATCAAAGAGAAAGGCCCAGGTAGAGTTATCCCAACTCCTCCAAGTTTTATCCCAACTCCTCCTCATAGCTACCTATTGAACACACTAATTAGATTCCTGCTTGGGATGTGCAGCAGAAAATTAACCCTTCCAAAATTGGGCGGTACGGCCATTTTCATGCTCTGTAATCATCTGGATGCAGAGGGATGACTGTCTCATCTCCTCTGTATAATAAAGCAGCAGCACAGCCTGATTTCTATTTTGGAGACTCTTGGGCCTCCATCCCCTTTGGTATCTTGTATGGGCGCGAGGAGAGCTGTGCCTGGGGAACATGAGGAAAGGCTGGGGGCACTCCAGTCCTGCGGGGTTTCTGCCTCCAGCTCTTCCCTTTTGGTGAGCAGAGACGCCCGTCTCTGCGCTCCTGCAGCGAGGAGCAACACGGTTCTCTCAAGCGCCCTGGCACGGGCCCTGTTTAAATAGGGAGATTGTTTCCGCGATGGAGTTTCGCCCAGCACTTCCCCGCTTTGTTTCCTTGGGCCGTGGAGGGCAGGAGAGGAGAGCGAAGCAGTGGGCAGCCTAGTCTGTTCCCACTGCCAGCCCGCTGTCCTCCCGTGAGCGCACACACCCACACAACCAGAAAGCTCTGCTATTCTTCTGCTAATGGGATTGGCACCGCTTAAAGCAGTCTGCGAGGGTATTGTCTGCAACCACAGCAAGAGAAACATTATTCAAAGGCTATTCAGGCCCCAAAAGAAGCGGCAGAGCAGAGTAATTATCGGAGACTCTCCATTAACGAGGGCATCTTTGCTCTTTGTCTGTGTTGGTTTAATAAGGGCCACTAATGGGGCCGGGGGAGGGGCTCACTAATGCTTCTAAACAAACCTCCTTCCCTTCCCCACCCCCGCACTGTGAGGAGAGCTGCCTTTATGGGCACTGACAGCCGGACTGGGAGTTACCATATTGCAGAGTGACCTTCGGGAAAACTTAGTGTGAACCCAGCCGCTTTCAGCCCCATCCCCACCGAGCCGCTGGGAGCATCGTTTGGGTAGCTGTTCTCTTTATAGCCTTTCCATATTTCCCGGTGCTTGCCAGACCGTTTTGTACACCCCCCGCCCGACCTCTCTCATGTCATCTTGTGACCCTTCATGGCTGGACACGACGGCACTGAGTAGCAGTAATGAGGGACGACAGTGCAGATTAGGTTCTTGCAGAAAAACCAGGGGCTGCTGTCCATTATCCAGCAGCTGTGACTGGGAGATGCTGCTGGGAAGGCAGGACTGGAGCTGCCTCCCCTTCCCACACTGCTGGAGAAGGCAGGCTGGCATGTCTCCTACCTTCTGGCTGTGGACACTTTTCTGGTGATGAAGAGATGGACTCAGGCAAAAGTGAGCATGAACTTCTAGCCCGAGATTCCTCAGAGCCACTTTCAGAAGAAAATTCTTCTGGGGACTCTCAGACTGTCCCCATCTCCAACCACCAGTTGTAAGGGGCCAGTTTTTGAGTTTGCAATATTACAGGGTCAGGTGCATGCTGGTCACTCTAACAGGTCTTAGGAGGTCTCTGCAAAAGGCAGCATTCAAACAGTGACCTGTAATGGTACACACAGATTGCAATAATGAACCATACAGCCTTTTCCAAGGTGTTGTGGATACTTTTAGCCAGTGAGGAATCTAAGGAACAATAAAAGGAAATTATTCCCCCAAATTTGGGCAGGTCTTTTACTAAAGCCAAGCCCTGGATACTGTCTTATTCTACAAATGATGCACTCCTAATAGAGATGTTTGTACCATACAACCAGTGCATGCACTGCAGATCAAAGCAGTGCCTGTGTACCTGGATGTATGCAGGGCAGCAGTCTCAGGAACCTCTTTGATGAGCCTCTTTTGATTTTATCCCACTGAGGTAAGGAATGACAGAAATCTCTGTACAGGCACCCACGCAGTCCTCTCCATTTAGGCAAATGTCCTGGTGCTAAAGGTTTATCACAAGCAGCAGAAGAAAGATATATGAAAACTCCTCACTGCTTAAACCACAGGACTCTGGTTTGAAGAAATAGACTCCACACAGGACTTCACCCTTGTTTCCTCACAGCTTGGTAGTTTTGAAATTTTCACAATTTTGGTCTTTTCCTTTCAACATTTCACCAGTAACTGCATCTCTTGTAACGAAAGCAACTTTTTCCCGAAACAGCAAATCCGTTCTATTTTCAGTATTTCCTTCATAATGTTAATCAGTTTTTGCTAATTTTCTTTTTTCTTTTTTAGAAGAATAATCATGAAACATACATAAAGCAATGAACTACTAGGAGCACATGACCTGGCCTCTGATTGGTGTGGGTTTTGCTTTATAAATGGTTTTTTTACAAGTCCTCCTTCTTTGCCACCAGCAGATAATACTGTCAGCTTTCTTGCAGATGAAGAGAATATTTCAACAAAAACAAAATAGTAGCTCAGGAGGGAGAACTGAGGTCTCACTGATACCTAAATCAAGGGGAAATGAATGGAAAGATGAAAAAAATAGTTGGCTTATAACTTAGAAGAAATGGGTACCACAGAAAAAGTCATTGCAGCATGTAAAGGAGGGACAGCCACAGCAGACAGAGATTTGTCATGAGAAAGGGCAGTTTTGAGAGCTGGCATGAAGGAGAGCTCAGTGAGCGGCTTGTGCATGGCAGGCTGGAATGAGATGGTCCTGTAGAAGGGAGGAGAGCTTGCAGCCCCCTGTCTCCCAGTGACAGAGATAGGATGGGCAGTGAGAGGATGATGGATCTATTTCATGGAATTCCAGCCAGAACAGCACAGCTGAAGGTGAGGCATCAAGTACAAAAGAGTAAGGTCTTGGAAGCAAAGCTTCAGTCTAAGAGCCATCACCTTGCCTTCAAGTCTTTGTCTGATTTATTCTCTTTCAGGTATAGTTCCTGCAGTGAGCAGGGAATTACTATATTGGACCTCATCGAGCCAGTTCTATTTAGATTTGCTCTTTAACACCTGTAGTTTAATACAAGGATATTTCTTCCCTGGTTTTCCTTTTTCTTTTTTATTATTAATTCTGGTAGCATTTGAGGCCAACAGACAATGACTGTAAGTGGATTCCTTCCAGGTTGCTCTATTTCACTCTACTGCCATTAACCTGTCACGCTTTAAATAACTATCTAACTGGGATCTGATCTGAATCCCACTAAAACAATGAAAAGGCCTGCATTGGCTGTGCAGTTTTGGATTGTGCCCTGAATTGTGTTTGAACTCATGTAATGAAGATCTGAGCCATTTATTCAATTGCACCTGTGCCTTGAAAGCCAGGGGAAATTGAACAGAAGGAGGAGTAAAATATGCATTTGCAGAAAATCTTTTATGTGTGTTTGCAAGCAGAAGACATATTGAACTATGGGACAGGAAGCAGCTATTAATCTCTGCAAGTACATCCCGGTTTAGTTCAATGCAACTTCCCTGCTTTGTCTTCATATCCTTTGAGCTTTTCTTTCTCTACAAAGCAGGTCTTGCTTTGCCAGCTTAGCAAAAACCTGTCCCTCTAATGCCCTCAACTGGTGCTTTCTGCTCCTGCCCTCTCTTTTTCATTCCTGCAGGCCATAGTCCAGGCCAGGAGGAGTAGTACAGAGAGGTACTCACTCAGCAGCCAGGTAGACCAAGGCCCCACAAGAACTGGGGGGGGGGACACACACACAGTAGCAATTACGTGACATTTTTGCCTGTCCAAGCAGCTGCATTTGGAAAGGTTTAAAGGCAGGAATGCCAGATTAGGATGGTGACTTTCCGCCTTTACTCCTCAGGTATGCCATGGGCTTCCTGTGTGAGTTTAAGCAAGCTGCTTTTGTCTCCACATCTCCACTTCCCTGTTCAGAAAGGGGAATGTTGCTGTGAGGGTACATTTGAGAACACAAACTTTACACTGATAGGGACTGAGAAATTAAGCTGTTCATGAACTCATGTCCTGACCAGTCTGATGTGGCTGCTGTACTCAAACAATCCAAGGACTGGGATCACCTCAGCACTGTTCAGCCTCCCCACTTTACGGGTATATAGGCAGCCTTAAGGCATGCAGCTGAATGTTCAGTACTCTCATTTCCTGATATGTTTTTTGCACTGCTCTACCTGCCTACAAACTCTCCCTGTCTCCCTTTGCTCCAGGCCCACCTTTCTCCTTGTCCCAGCCCCACCCAAAGTTTCTTGACCTTTTGTGGCCTGTTCTGGTGCACTCCATGGTTTCTCCAGCTTCCCAGTTATAGGCATTGACCTTATTCTGCTCATTGACACTGCTCACTCTCCCTGTGAAGTCTTTAATACAGCAGACGAGAGGAATATCTTTGACTAGGAGAGGCAGCTCACTGCAGAGCACCAATCCTGCCAGCTTTGGGAGTGGGAGTAATACTGACACCTCAGTGCTGTGCAACACTGCACTCACCTGCCTGTGGCACCATGCCAGCAGCCATCCTGCACCCACAGCCTAGAACAGTCCCTTTGCAGAGCAGCAAAACTGTGTGGAGCCTCTAGCCACTTCAAGGGTCTCTCATACGATGGCTTGCCTGCAATGTGGATACAGCCTATGTGAGCTCCTTGCTGGGCAGAAAACACTGTGGGAAAAAAATACTGAAGCTGGAGTGAGATCAGTGAACAGATGTTATACAGCATTAGCTTCCACCCCAATTCCCCTGGAAAGGTTTGGACAGAGAGCTCTGACACTGATCACTCAAGAAGTCTGAGATGCTAAAGCTCTCACAAATGTAATCTGCTGACTCTACCTTAAAAAAAAAAAAAGTCTGTAACCACTGACCATTTATAGTTGTTGCTGCTAGACTCTTACTGGTTTCCTCCTCAGAAGTTACAGCCACACTTTCAGTGTCTGCCTTTGCTACACTGACTTCATCTTAATGCTAATTTAATTAGTAGCAGAGCAGGGAAAGAAGCAAGATTTCATTGTTGCTGCATTCCTGAGATCTCTGGCTGATGTTGTAGCCTTTCAATTAGATGTTTAGCTGCAGTTAGATATGTTAGGGCAGCCTCGAGGTTCTTTTTCTCTCTGATATGAGGAAAATATCACAGAGCATAACTGTGACCATAAATGTCTGTATACTTTCTCCATAGCTTGTAACTCCTATACTTCCTGAGAGCTAAAATTCTCTTTACTCCATGTATCTATCACTGTAGTCATGTTCTAAGTACATCCAAGAACAGGGTCAACCTGAACAGTCTCAGCCATTTTCATTTTAATTTCTAAAGCTAGGGAACAAATAAAAAAAAGTTAAAACCCGACAGAATTAACTGGGAATCCAGCTAAATAAAATGATGCATTTGTGTTAATGGGATGAACCTCTTAGGTGATTAAGGAACATAACTTTGCCTTGACCAGGGGAGTCTCTACAGTGTCACCCATAAGAGAATAGGTAACAGCTTCCTTGGTACTTACTGCATCCTGTAAGAGTAAAGCCCTAGCAATCTAGCTTTAACTTTATGCAACTGTTACAACATACCAAGTGAAAAATTTCAGCCCTCTGTACCCAAGTACACCTTGAAGAGGGCTGAAGCATCTTCTATTGTACAAATTAGACTGAGCTGCAAATCAACACTTAGGAAAACTGTAGTACTTAACCACAGGCATCTGTGAAGTCAATGCCATTGTAATGCCTTCCCATATTCAGCCCTTTGCAAGAGCCCTCTTGTATGGCTCCCCAGAAGGCATCTATTAAAGCAGGACAGCAAGTTTTCTGGTAGTAATATTCCACTGAAATACCGTGACTTGCATTTGAGATATTGTTTTGTGTCATATCTAATATCCATCTGTCTATACTATCCTCCCTACCTGACATATTGTACTTTCACCACCGTGGCTGTTCTGGTGAAGAGTAGGCTAAAGGCTTTACTTTGATCTTGGCCTGACAGCACCCAAAAGCCCCTCGGTAGGTCACTGGTCCCTCCTTGCTGATGTGGAAGTAAAGAGAAAAATCATGACACCAGACAATTCTCACCCCTGAACTGGAAAGGGTCAAAAAAGCCTCACACTTCCATCCAGTAGTGTTGTACTTGTTCATCTTGCATGAAACACTTCGCATTTAAAATAAGTTATAAGCAGAACATATCAGTGTGTGCAGGTGATGGTGTCAGAAGCCCGCATTGGTTCCAGCCCCAACTCCCCTTGCCGGAGCGTGTGGCTGGGAATCAGTGCCCTCTCCCAGGCAGAGCTGCCCTCACACAAATGCCGAGCCCCACTTGCCAAAACTCTGCACAACAAGCAAGTTTGCTTCGCCTCGGGCACTGGAGGAGTTTAATTGACCACTTACTGTTGCCCTGACAATTGAAATAACCTCACTGAGCATCACAGTGACAGCTGAGCTACCTCTGAAGGAATAAGGATCTGTTGAAATATAATTAAACAGGATACATGTAGTGCTCACTAGGATTTGTAATCCACACATCAAGAATTCTGAGTGATGAAATGACTGTAATGTAAATTAAAATTTGCTCTGATTATGCAAAGTTATCTTATCTAATATTTTTAAGCTAGCTCTTTGCAAATGTGGCTGCATTTCAGCTTCCAAAGACCCCAGATTCTGGTGGCTAACGTGCTTTCATTTGCTCTGTTACAGTGACAGATTCCTAGTGCAGAAAAACAAGGAGATGGCAAAAGTCAGCCAACATGTTTCATGATGTTTCCTTGTGCTTTCAAGTCACGTCCTGGCTTCTTTGGAAAATTTCCCTTGGAATGCTATTTTGTCCCATCCATCCATCCATCCATCCATATATACACACACACACATATATATATATATATATATATATATATATATATATATATACACACATACATGTATATACACACAGACACAAGGGCTCG
>JAWWES010000171.1:26754392-26795823 GCA_035583135.1 Lophotriccus pileatus
CGTCCTGGCTTCTTTGGAAAATTTCCCTTGGAATGCTATTTTGTCCCATCCATCCATCCATCCATCCATCTATACACACACACACACACATATATATATATATATATATATACACACACATACATGTATATACACACATCCACAAGGGCTCCCTGTGTTATAGTCCCCATGTATTCACAGGGATATGAGAGCTTATTTCCTCCGAGGAAGTTGGGAAAATAAATCCAGCCATGACAGAGGTGCTCAGATATAGAAGAAATTACAGCTACAGCATTTCATTATCTGAGTGTCTCTGAAAGCCATCTCTGTAATTTGCTAAGCAGATATATTCAGCCCTCCTAATTTTGCCACTGATGGAAAAAAGTACATTATAGTCATCAATGGCACTTCACTTCCCCTCGGTGTTTCCTCAAGAATTGTCCAAGATATCATGACTCACTCTGGCTGCTCAAGCTATGAGCTCCCTCTAGTATCAGAAAGGATTAATGCAGTTGGTACCTTTGTCATCCTAAAGGAACAGAGAGCAAATGTAAGGAAGTATCAGTAAGATGAGGGAAATCTGACCCTTTTCTTCATTTTTGACAACAAACCTCAAATCAAAACAAAAAACCCTTGAAGTTATTTATGTGCACATAACTAAACACTGTCACCTTAAGAACAATGAGGCAAACATACAGGACAGGAAAAGGCAGGATCTTATTTTACATCCTTATCCAGCAAACATGGGTACAGATTGCAGAAGTGCACTCTGCTCATCAGCTTTTACAGGAGAGCAGTATACAAACTGGCACGATGATGATTCTGACTTTAGAGATGCTTAAAAGAGCATTGTCACCAAAAAGAAAATAAGAGAACAGAAGAGAATGAACTTGGATAATAGGTAGCTCTGGCCAGAATATTCAGGTTGGGGTTTTAGAGATTCTCTAGTAATTACTTCCATTTTATAGCATTTGGGAGCAGAGGATTATTTTAGTGGTGTTAGGAGTACCTTCCCCAAGAATACCAAAATGCTGTCCCTTGAGTGAATGATGTGAGTGAGAAAGGCTCCCCTGCTATGGTTTAGATCTTTCATCTAGAGTGTGTTGGCAAGTCTTCTTTCCCAGACAGGGAAAGATGAAGACATGTAGCCAACACCTTTTTTGGTGGCATTTGGGAGTGGTTTTAGAGGTGGTAAGCACAAACATGTCCTAAAGCCTGTATGTCCCTGCTCCAATGACTACAGTATTTGTGCTGTGCCAGGGGCCCAGGAAGCCTCTCCCTGTGGCATAGCAATTCTCTCAAAACACAGAGGGTGCAAAGAATGGCAAACAGAATAAGGCAAAACTCCTGACAGAAGTGAGACACAGTCAAATGGATCTGCTACTACACATCATTACTGGACAAAACTGCAAGACAAAATAATACATAGACGCAACACCAACTAGTGCTCAGTAGTTAAGAGAGAACCTTCTCCCATTTTCAGGAGAAAGCCACAACTCTGTGGCCCAGGCAGGCACTTCAAATTTCAGTTGTTTGTGACATTCCTGATGACTCCTCCGCACTAATGTCTGCTGCCCTGTCTTTGACACCAAAGACTTGTCCTTGACATATATCACAGGTCCATCAGTGAAGTATGGATTCCTTCATGCTACCAGTATTCCCGAAAGGTCTCTTCTCATAATCTGTTGGCTTAAGTGGCTATCACCCCTCCCAAAGCTAAGAACTAGAGAATAGATAGCCTAGGATAGAACATATTCCTTCTAAACAGCCTGAAGGAGGACTGGGAAAGTATCTTCCCACTTCAAATGCTACAGAAATAGCTGATCATTTAGTGGAGTTCAACTGGCTGCCATCACAAAGCTCCCAAGGACTTTCTCTGAAGTGCTGCTCATTAATTCTCCTAGAAATCTTTTGATCTAATATGTGAACAACCAGAAAATAAACAGGGCTCACATCCATCCTCTGTTTTGTTCCTTCTTATCTACTGGGTTTAGGGATGATGGCTGTGTCCCCTGCCAACAACAGTAACTCTGTAGCTATTGTTTTCCAAACAGCAGCACCTTCAGCCTTTTTTGCTTGACCCTGTAGGTGACAAAAAATTTTCATCAGGGCACAGACTCTCCAAGGAAAGACTGCGGTCTTAAAAAACATATAATTACTATTGTCACTTCTCTACTGCCACTCAAAGCCAGTAAGAATCTGATAATAGCCAGCAGAAATGGTTTTGGATGCGTCACTCTGTGCTAACTCTCTAATCCTGTCTGACACTACTTGTCCCTGTATAAGTGATAATGTAATAAATGTGGGTTAGAACTTCAAGATGTAAAGTAGCAAAGAGAATCCATCATTGAAAAATCAAAACATTACCTTTTTACATGCAATATATTAAAACATCAAGTCAAATAAGTATAAATATAAAAAATTAAAAAATATAACTAATTAAAACCACCAAAAGAATGTTACTTTTCACTCCAGTGGTTTAAGTCAATATGAGCACTCCTTTCTGGCACGAATTAATCAGACTATTAGAGTAAGTAGCAATAGTCAAGCAAATATTATTTCTCCTCAGTCTCCCCTCCCTAGGAACTACAAATTTGAAGACATATCTATTTTTTTAATTTATACTTTTAAAAAACGGAGTGCCAGTTTTTGCCTGTATCATTTGTTTTAGACTGCTTTCTCAAGCAACCCATTTAAAATAGGATGTGGTAAAATGACACTATAAATTAGCTTTAACTCAGTATGTGGCCTAACTAGAGACTCCTTTCCTGGCTTGGGGTGAAGAGGAACAAATTTGTGTGTGCTGCTGAGAGGGTTTTGGAGGTTTGTGATAGCGTGTGCTCAGGTCCACAATACCAGTTCAGTTCATGCTCCAGGATTTAAGATCATGTTCTATGGGCTTTTCAAAAGCAGGGGTCAGTTTTGGTGCACTTTTTCTTTGTGATACAGACTTTGTCAGGTTTTTCTTCAGTATCTTCCACTGCTTCTCTTTTAGAAATTTGACACAGCTCATTATCACCCAGAAGACAGCTAAAATATTTGGTTGTGACACTGCACTGCACTTCTCATGTAGCCAAAGGTTAACCATTCATTCTAAAACAGCAGGAAGGAATCTGAGTAAGTGCTGGTCAAGTCACGAATAACCTTGTGCAGTTCTTACTCTGGGGGCAAAGAAGGTAAACTCCTGATGACCCGTGCAAAAGAAGTAATGCTTCAAGTACCAGCCTTGGTGAATGCTGAGGTTCAATAACGATAACATCAAAAAATTGTTCCCCTCTGATTGCTCAAAATGTCAGTACTCACCATATTATGCCAGTGTTGTCTTCCCAGCAGCCTTAAATAATTCCAACTCTGGAAAACTAGTTTTTATGTAGACAGCCAACTCTACTAACCTTTCTGTAAATCACCTAAGTAATGGAAAAGAATTTTTTTTCTAAGTTAATAAACAAGACTACTTCACATACCAGAGACAGCATGCCACTGGAATGTATGGACAAAAATTCCCTGAAGAAATTAAGTGACAGCAACCGGAAATCTGAAAAAAAGCACTCAAATGGCAGTATTATCTATCTGTAATATTATTAGCACTATATCCTGGATCCTAGAAAACTCTCCAAATAAGCTTAATATATTATATTTTGTAACCAGACAATGCTACAGAGGAAAAAAAAACCCAACAGTTTTTTACTCCTCAAATATCTCAAAGCACTTACCCATGTACAAATTTAAAACATGCCAGGTGTTGCCTCTGTTTCTGGACTTAAAACATTTATTGTGCACTCTCTTCTTTTTATCATCTCACTGGTATATCAGGAGCAAGACACTAAATAATGAACACAAAGTATTTTTAGGCATCTCATAAAAAAGCTGAAAGCATTGCTGCCTCACAGCATACTATATTTGTCTATGATGCCAGTCAAACCTCTCTGGAAACCCTGTTCATCTTTATAACGTTATGCCCAAAAGGTAATGTTTCTCTGAGTGCAGAGGTGGTTTCAGTGCCTACTCTCTTTGGAAATCTGGCCACTCAAAATTAAATCTGATTCCAGTTTCTTTACCTGAAACCATTTTTGCTGCAGTTTGGAACGTATAGTTCATTTCAAAATAGTCACTTCATTGCTAACAACTGCAAAGAAATGGGAATTCATAAATTCCAAAAGTAAAACACAGATAAAAGAGTGAAGACAATGTCAAGTTTCTCTCAAATGTCTTCTGATAATTATCAATAACATTCAAACACTTCTATTTCTGTTAGAAAATGTATGAAATATCATATATCTTGCCATGAAGAACTTGTGTATTATGCTCTGTGTGTTCACTATCAACTTACTTTAAATTACTCTACACAGGAGATCAGATAAATCTGATTAATAATATTAATAATTAATAATGTTAATAATCTGATTAATAATATTAAGAATCTACATTGGATACACAAAGGAGCTGAACACCAAGTACAAGCTTGACAAAGTCAACAGAAACCAAACCCACCACAGACTGGTGTTTTACAAAGTGCTTTATTTCCCGTTTTTTTCTGCAATGGCTCATAATCTTTATTTTTGTTTATAAGCTCAGAATAAACACCAGCGTAACACCAAAGGTAATAGCCTGTGCCTAACCTCTTAAAGATCTTACCTTACTAATGTTAATTATGCTGGATGACTTTATTTTTTGTTACCACCTGTCCACAGTTAAACTTCTCAATTTTTTGCAGTTATTAGCTAATCTCTCATTTTGCAAAGGAGCTCAGAAGTCTGAAATAAAAGGACTCGAGACACATTTTTTTCACAGATTGAACTAGCTTAACAAAACTACGTTTCACTATGAAAACACTGATCTTTTTACAACTGCAAGCAATAAATCCTAGGCCGCTGCTCCTGAAGGTGCTAAATTTGGTTCCAGGGTAGTCTGTTTTTTTAAAGATGTCAAACTCACTTTGCCTGATCCAAGTTCACAAATTTATGAAGTACTTCAGTGCAGAAGATTTTTTGGTAGCTATGGAACACAGATAATCACGGGCTCTTCCAGAGCAGCTGGTGGCTAAGCAAGCAGGGCTGTCCTCAAGAGCTGCACAATGAGGAATTCCTTTCCTTTTCATAAAACTTCAAGAGAACAGAGAATTGCCATATGTATTGCTTCTATGGCCTTGACACAGCCAGAAAAGCCTAATGAATGAATGATACAGTAAATAAACTGTAAACCAATAATCAACAGTGTAATAATCTTCCAGAGATATCACTGGAAGACATCACTTGATGAAGTTATAATGACAGTGTAGTTCTTTCTGAAGCTCATCTAATTTATTATCAAAGAAGTCTTCTTTATCCATCACAAATAGCTTTGTATCCTCCAGACAGACAACTAACTATTCACCATGTTCTTTTTGACAGAGAATCTTCCTTTCATAGTGAGATGTGAAGAGAGGGGAAAAAATAGATTAGTTGAGCCAATGTTAGGAAGCTATCCATACATTTTGTATTCCAAACAGTGCCCCCAATAAAAACCATTAAGTGTGTCATATCAGCTAGTACCCTGTCTTGATACCCTTGGTGTCCAGTGCCAGGTATTTTTCATAGGTGGAGTTAAGAACACACATACAAAACTTATCCTCTAAAGGAAGTTCCCTTCTCATTCAGGAAAATAATCTCTGAAAAGAACAAGAATAGAAATCTCAATCCCAGTCTCTGCGTATTTCTTCTCCCAAAGTTAACAGCACTTCCACCCATGATGCTGCTTCACTGCAAACTTTGCCCCATTCTGAAGCACAGACAGACATAACACTGTGAAGATGCCACATCCTTAACATCTGTAAGAACAGCACTACCAAAGTTACCATGAAGTAGAATCCATGATGCAGCATCCTCTCCTCAGAATGATTCTTCCACGCTCAAACGTAAAAATATGGCTGGCATTCTTTTCCAGTTGAAATGTAATGGATTGGACCTTCTTCCTGAGTTAATTCTGAGCTTTACTCTAGCGAAGAGGCGAACCAGCAGAACCTGAAAGGCCTAATCAGAATCCATCCAGAAATGCAACTTCTGATTCAAACAAGGTACACTCCTTACACACAGAACAAATCCTTAAAACCCTTAAAAATTGTCTTACTTCAAAAATTAAAAGCAAAAGTGACTTGCAGTGACCAAAGAGAAATCAGTAAGCATTTTCCACTGAGTCCAGATGTAAATTTCAGTATTTGATTCAATGTGAGGAAAAATAAATTTATTGCCAATTAAAATAGATTAAATCAGTGAGGAAAAAAATGCAAATTAAAACAGCACCATCCCTTCGTGCTCACCTCTTCCCTCAGACTCAACTTCACACTTTCAACCCCCAACTTCTCTGCCTCCCTCTGTCCAAAGCAGCACAGGGTAAAGTGGAATGGGGGAGTTGCAGTCAGTCTGTAACAGCTTGTTTCTATCACTCCATCCTCACACGTTTCTCTTGCTCCATCATGGGTCCTCTCCACAGGCTGCCATTGTTCTGCATAAGCCTGCTTCCATGCAGGCTCTCCACAGGCTGGAGTCCCTCAACATAAGCCTGCTCTGGCATGGCTCCTCTCCATGGACTGCAGTTCCTTCAGAAAAATCTCCACCTGCTCTGGCATGTGATCCTCCATGGTCTGCAGGGAAACACCCACTCCAGCGGCTGAAGCAATTCCTCCCTCTCCTTCTTTGACCTTGGTGTTCAGAGGACTGGTTTTCTCAACTTCTTCCTCACTCCTCTCTGCCATGCAGCATTTTGCCCTTTCTTAAACACACTTTCAGAGAGCCTGCAGCTTCACCAATGCTGTGCCCTGTGGTGGGTTCTTTGCAGAGCTGTCTGGAACCAGCTGGGTCCTGCACAGGGTCACCCACACCTGGGCAGCTGCACCCATTACAGAAGCACAAACTACAAATCGGAGATTAAGAACTTCGTGACCCTCTGCTGTGCTCAAAGAGTCATTGTGCGGGCACAGTGGGCCACACCCACAGACTGATCTGGATTCAAAACAACGTAAGGGGGAGAAGGACAGTTCCTTGTACTGATCATGTGCTGGTACACACAGTGCACAACACTGCTCTCATCAGCACAGCTCTGCAGTTGTGCTGGCCTGTGTGGAGATGCAGAAGCAGAACATTTGGCAGGTGCTTGCTGTGAGGACTTCTGGAGTGAAGAAGTGCCCCCAGCAGAGGTCACCCCAGTATCTCCCCCTCCTTCAGCAAAACATACTGGTGTCTTACATTTTAGTCATGTAAGGACACAATCTCCAGCACAGTAAGGCAGAGAGGAAATTTATCCCCAAATGTGGGAAACCAAGGATGGTGCAGTTTTTTGAAATGAGAAATTTGTTTCTGTATAGCTCTGGAGAGGAGAAAGAGGCAATAGGAGAAAGGCAGAAAAGTGGAAGATGAGAACATCTAAAACAATTCCCCCACTCCCAAAAAGCACCAAGTATGAGTACAGTGATAGGACACAAAAACCCCAATATGGGCAGGCCAGCAAGAGGTAATTTTATAGCTTGTATTATGCACAAAGTTAGACATGCACCAGCACCTGACAGGAACAACCTGTACACCCACCAAATTATTGCCAAGATATTGATTTAAAACTGGTAAAGCCCTATTTCCACAGACCAGCTGTTCTCAGGAGAAGTAAGAAGGTTAGGGAGGTTCCCACTTTCTCCATCTCCTTCCATGTATAAACCACCTCGGATGTGGTAACTTTTAGCTTTGTCAACAGTCAAGACCATGGAGTTGTCAGACCGACCAGCTTGCGTCCAGAAGATAACTAGTGCACTGAAGATAAAAGCAAACATACAAGATTACCCTTCTAGCTTTTATTAGATGTGAGCTCAGAGAATAAATAATAATAAAATCAATGATTAAAAAGCTGTATATTAAAAAACATTTACCATCTACAGTGAGCCATTTCAGCTAGAAGAAAATGCAATCTTCAGGTGTAACTTTGAGAGCTTTCTATCTCCTGCAAGCAGCTTGTTGCAAACTTCCTTTCCTCTTCTGTTCTGTGCTCTGGTCTCTTGACAGTTATCTGGAGTACTCTCAGACGTAAGTGATCCTGAGAAAACATCTAAAACATAGTGAACTAATAGAGAAAAGTGGAAGCCAAGGAGGAAACACTTCAAAAAACTGAAAAGTATCATCTGTAATAAACATAAATTATTAATTTCCAATTCTCTCATTTAATTTTAGCTTTAAGAGAAATAGCTGTGAGAAAAAGTTAAATTTATGTACTTCAACAGCAACCTGACAAAACAAAACTGAATTTAGATCTAGGAGAAATTTTTAGGCCAAACTTGTGATTAATTTGCAAAAGCACTGTTAAATTCAAAGTGGGGGGTGGGGAGAAATTGAGATTAGTTTTCCTCCCACTGCTGACCAGTATTCCTCAAGATGTTTAAGGAAACATATTGTGTAAGGGTGGTACTATATAAAGAGCAAGAATGCCTACTTTTACCATTGTATTCTTCAGTTGCTTATTCCTCCTATCAGCTCCCATTCCTAAATTACAGCATGCTTG
This sequence comes from Lophotriccus pileatus, assembly GCA_035583135.1. Lineage (NCBI taxonomy): Eukaryota > Metazoa > Chordata > Aves > Passeriformes > Tyrannidae > Lophotriccus > Lophotriccus pileatus. The sequence goes on from JAWWES010000171.1 coordinate 26,762,889, forward strand.
AGGGTAACTGTCATAGGTGCTCTCAACATTCTCTCTGTATACACTGTCCATCAAGTTTTCATATACACAGACCTTTAGCTTCCCTTAAGCTGGAAAGCAGAATTCCATGAGCTTCAAAAGATTAATATGAGCAGCTTTGCATAGGGCAGAAAGACAAGACAAGTGCAGCTGTTCCTGGCAGCCAGGTGGTTTGTCTTCTGCTCAAAAAGCACTGCAGAACACAGGGGCATAGCCTCAGAATTTGTCCATAGCTCAGACAAAGATCAAATTCACAACTGCAGGCTCTCAGTTCCCAAGATCTGACCATTTCTGACACCATGTTTCACTAAACCAATGCAAATTCCATGCACAAAGAAAACCTGCCACAGCTAGAACTGATGTGACACGGATGTTAATAAGCAAACCATAGTTTGCAGATATTGTTATTGACATGCTGCCAAGTGATCAGATGCATTATGCAAACAAAAATCCTCATGTGATGGGAGAGGTCATAAGTGTGGATTCTGGTGTCGTGCCTGTTTCCCACTCCACCCCTTCTGTTGTGCAAGTTTCATTCTGTAACTGCTGATCTTTTTTTGTTGAAGACACTGAACACAGTGATTTACAGCACAGATGGAAGATCACCTACAGAGGAAGAAAGTGTCAAACCTTTCAGGCTCTGAACATGGTGGTTTTGAGGTGCAGTTTGGAATGCTTCATGTTCTGGATAAAAAGAAAAAAAATTAAAAGGCTTAGGTTATTTTAGGTTATTTTCAGGGCTAGAAGTATACAACATTATTCACTTAAAAGTTAAAGCTTACTCTGTAAAAAACATATATCTGAAAGGACTTTGGACAAAAGCTCTCCACTGTTTCGTTATTAAACAAGCTTTCATTTACTTTAAGAAAATGTACAGACAATAAAAAGATCTGATCTGAGGTGCCACTGGCCTACAATTTCACTATGACATGCAAAGATGGCAATGCATGGATGAGTATTCATTAGCATTTCAGTACATACTCATACAAACAGAGATCTGTCCAAATGCTGGGCATCTTGTCAAGCAAATCAGAGACACAGTAATACTAATACTTCTGAAAAGGAAGATTTACTTTTACTCTCTACTGAAAAATCCTCTTCCTCCTACCAAAGAATGTGGGTTACATAGAAGTCACAGCATCAAAGACTGTTCCACTAAGTGCAGGAGCAAATCTGTGATCCTTCCTGAAGCCACTATTAATATTTCAACTAAGGTTAGAGCTAAAATTTTAACATGGATTTTAGCGGTAGTTTATGCTGTATTGACAGTGTTCTGCTACAGCAATCCAAGTACATTAGAAAAATGTCCACATGGCAGATCCAATAGCTCTCTAGTTCCTAGTGAGGACCCAGAAATCCGCTCTTATGAAAGCACTATACGACAAACAGATTTTCATCCTCTGATGAGCCTTATCAATCCCTATTAGAAAAAAGATCAGGAAGAGAGAGAAATTTAATTTGCTTAGAACAGCATGGTCTTGTTTAAACAGGCAGAATGTCATTAAGAGAAGCCAGTACATGCCAAATGACCAACTGAGTTGCACTGCAGAGAGCTAAGGATGGTCGTACTAAAAACATGAATTCCAATTATCCACATTAAAAGATCTGATTACATGTGCCCTAAAATATCTGCATCATTGAACCACAGCTAGGTGTAATTAAAGCTGTATTAAAGAACTACATGCAAACAATTATGGTTCTGTCTGCATTTTGGTTTTTTTTAAGATACATACAATCCTGTATGCATATATAATTCAAAACTATTAAGTATCCAGAGGCAACTTCCATAAAGAGGCTATTATATACACACTTTTTGCAAAGTTCTTCTATCTAGCAGAGGCTAACAGAATACTGATGAGAATAACTCCTACAACTCCTATTCTTCTGTCCAGGAAAGACTCCTTAGGACAAGGACACTCAGTATTTGTCCTCAGAAGGCTTTCCAGGCTTTTAAAACCCCTTCTGCACAGGATGGGGTCCAGGATGACAAATACACACTAATACTTTGTATGATGCAGCAGTACTATTTATGATCACTCCTTTGAAGACTCTCCAGAAAACACATCAAATCCCTCCAGAAAATAAAAATGTCATTTGTCACGTGCATTAGAAATGGAATGAGATATTAGATGTAAGAACTTACATGGGAAAAAACCCCAATGCATGCACATACACTGCTGTCACATGACGAGATTTTTGCTTTCCCCTCCTTCTCCCCCCAAATCATACCTTAGCTGCTGCTGTTGGACAGACCAGCTGGATAGCTTCTGACCTAAAAAATCAACACAGCCTGTTTTACATAATGCTTGTTTCATTCATTAATGAAGTGCACTGTTGCTGGGAGAAGATAATTGTTACTGATGGCATAGGCTCTGAAGTCTATTCATAAGAAAGCTTTGTTCAGATGGGCAGGGCAGATCAAAGGCAATTTTCTCATCAGAGGCCCATGAAGAGCCGTAACTTTTCACAGCACCATCCTCAGCTATATCACACTTTCTATCCCTACTGGAACCGATTCTTCCTGCCTAGACATCTGAGAATATATCTGACAGAACAGGTTCAAGGGAGAAAATTGTACGATTGCCAACAGACAGACAAGTTAACAGGCAGCTACTATCCACAGTCAGAATCAGGAATTCAAGTAGTATGAAAGAGGCCAGCCCTAACAACTGGCAGAAACCATCCTTTCCTCCTTGTTTTATCAAATCTTTTCAGTTGCTATGAATATAATGATGTCCTGTGAAATATGGCTCCTTGATATTCATCCAGGTAATGATGACGACGACCCCCAGAGCAAGCAAGGAAAAAAATTAACGAAATTAAAAGGAACATATAGACATAGGATTCTGCGGAAACAAGAATTAAAACTGACGGGGCAAATCTTGCCACTATTTACTTGTGCAGTGAACTCAGCAGCTGCTTGAACACTTCAGCAGTGAAACATTGAGACTGGAGGGCGCAAGGGCATGGGATTTCTGTGGAAGCCTTAATAAGTGTGAAGAAAAACGACATTTGGGTGGATCTTGAGTATGCTTGAGGTAGATAGAGCTGCAGTCAGATGGATGAGGAGAGCAGCAAGTTAATTCAGTTGGGAAGAAAAGTTTATTTTCCTTGGTATCATGTAAGGAAAAAGAGTCTACGGTCCTGGGTTAAAGCTCCAAGAGGAGTTTCTTCTTCATACTAGAAGCTAAGAATGGGCATCTCAGACTACGGGAAGTCATTTATCTGCCACCGGTACTCACCAGAAGTCAAGCAGCTTTGTTGATTTTGAGGGCAGGAGAGGCTTCCCTTTTCTTCCACACCTTTAAATTCCTACCATGAACTCAATAAGCCTGTGGACAGACTCAGGAGCTGCACTGAACCTTTGTGATGAGTTCTCAACCCCAGAGCTCACCCCCACCGAGGCCACATCAGCCCTCCCCGTAGGACCCTTGCTTTTCACACACCTTCAGGGACTTCTTCCACCTGGTCTCCCTGGAGCTGTCCTACTTGTGCTCCATTATACCAAAATTCACTGCCCTAAAGTAGCTCTTGCATTTCTCCCCATGAACCCCTATAACGACAACATAGACCATACTTTAAAAGAAAAAGTGGTTTACATTTGAATAGGAATATTATACATTAAGTTACTATATAAAAATATACATATACACACACATACATATACAGACATCTGTGTCTCTAAATTTTGTACAAACTGCAGCAATCTTTATACCACAGAGAGGACTCATTAACACTACTGGTTCCATCCAAGAGGCTGCCAGCCTTGAATGAGAGCTCTGGTTGTGTGCTTTTTTATGCCTTCTCTACATTTTAACAAAAAGTTATTTTTGCATGCACATACAGAAGCACAGCCCTTCTTGTAAAACAACCAATCACTCTTACGGGCAACCAACAATGAGGATAAATGGAGAATAATTTGTTCATGTACAGTACTGTTGAAGCTCAGGAACTGTAGGTTTGCAAAACAAATGCTTGAACATAACCACAAGAAAACAAAGTCAGTGTCAGAAAAGCATGTACAATTCCAATACAAAGTAATAACCAACTACTTTGCACGAAGCTACACAGCTTTCTCTGAAAAACCAGCCTTGCGTATTCTATTCAAACAAATTCAACTGCATTGGAAGTGGTAATGTTTACTTTTGATCTTTTTCATACACGTAACAATCTTCTCTGTAAAATTTAGGTGGACATTAGTGAAAAAAGGTATTGAGTATAGAGATTGGATATGGGTAATGAGTTTGTGTTCTTCCATTAGCAGCACACACAAAACAAATGTAAACATACTCTTTGAAAAAGAAATTAAATTAAAAAGCAACACAGTAATAAACTGAAATACGTATTTGAAAAACAAAGAATTGAAATTCTGAAAAAATGAAGAAAACTGAAAACAAAAATGTGAATATTAGCTGAAGAAGCATTTCAAATGAATTTTTCGATGAACAGAATTACAAATCTAATCCCCAGCTTTTAAAACCAATTAATTCTTTACTGCTTCTTTAAATTTCTTCCAACTTTTTGTTCTATTGTTTTCAGGGTACCATGCAAATCAGGGTAGAATTAATTTCGCAGCCTGTAATTCAAGATGGACTAAAAGAGTATTTCCTCCAGCTGTGAGCACTAAGCCAAAAACAGAAGTACTGTCAGAAATATTGTTCAGCACAGGATAAGACTGTAGCTTATGGTGGAAAAAACAGTGACTGTTAAAGAACAGAACTGTTAATGAGAGAACTAAGCAAGAACTGATGGAAACATAACTTCTCTTTCCTTAAGCTTTTACTCCAACCATAACCATATTGTTTACTTTGAAGAGAACTAAAACTGAAATAACATCTTGCTGGTAATCTTTGGCTGTAGTTTATTCTTTTGAGAATAGGCATTCTCAAAAATGAGGCAAAATTCTCAAAAAAAAGGAGCAATATAAAGTAAGAGAAAGATAACATAGTCTGGAATGTGTTAGTTTAAACTCCAAGAAAAACCAAAGGTGATGGAATCATTGAATACAGCAGCACAGAAGGAGGTACCCGCTCTGGTATGCAACTATCGAGATGGAAAAGAGAAGGTAACTGCTGCCTGAGTGCTCCAGAACTATGACTGCAGCAGAGGACACCCATTTTGGACACATTTTCACAATTAACAACAGCAACAAACAAAACAACCAAATCCAAACAAACAAAAAGTCCAAAAATAAACCCAGGTGCACTTTGTGGAATTGTCACTAGCCAGAAACGAGTAAGACATACCACAGAACAATTCACTGTAGAAACTAAATATGAGAGGCTCCAAAAACCTGGAGATTTTTTTATGCACTTGCATGATAAAATACTGGCTCTTATTTAATAAGAACATGATCCTGTAGGGAAGTTCTAATGGGAGCTACCCCTTAAACATGAGCTTTAAGCAAATAGCATTCACAATGCTAGTTAACCTCACAGAAGTTAAGGTATGTTAAGACTGAGATATAGCACCTACATAATAAATGCTGCACATAAGGGCATTTGGAACACAGGTTCAATGTAAGACTTTTGAAAGTTTTAGCTTTAAATGCTCAAAAGAAAATGAAAGAAGTAATTTTAAATGGCCACTATGTAGATGATGTTTGTGACTGCTTGAATTTAAGTTAACAAATGTAACAATTGAAAAATTGTTCACACAATATTTGCAACACTTTCTACTCTACATAAACAAACTAATAATTTTCCTGTGGTTGGTTGGTTTGTTCTCAAATCTAAGAAAAAGTCCTCAGACTGCATTCTTCCACAACATAAAGGAAAAAAACCCCTAATTTCATGATCAACCACTTAGCAGGAACTAATAACAGAACTGCTCTCCTATTGCTGTATACAAAGGTACTCTGAATATTGCTCTAGGAATTCATCATCTGAAGCAAATAATGTAATTGTTTACATTGATATCTATGTTGGCATCAGTTTAATTTCATTTAGGGCTTTAAATTGACATGTCTGATTAAAGAAACACAAAGAAACCTAAAGAAACATGTCTGTCACATATTACACAGCTCAGTGCTTGTCACTAACTATGGCTTTGACTTAAATATTGCTAAAAGATAATTTTTAATCACATTCAATTTCTAAAGATTCCTGCTAATTATATTAAAGACCTGGACCATTTTAGTCTTAGAAGATGTCACTGTTCAAAAAGATGAGTTTGTTTTCTGTATGTTATAGTGACAGCACACTTGGACATATTGCTTGGATTTATATTACTTGTTTTCTTGGGCTTGTTAGGAATGCCTACATCACAAGCCCTACATTGCGAACAGCAGCAGGTTAAATCACATTTATCTGAGTGTGCATAAAGCAAAAGATAGATAAGCTGAAATGGCAGCATCCACCATTTTCCATGAGACAAGACTCCTGCATTTACTTGTTAACAACCAACTCCTAATACAGCACCACTGCAAAGGAAGGCTGCAAGCAGCAATGAACCTTGTCATAAAACCAGAACATAAGTTCAAAGACATCAAAGTTGAAAACATTCACCATTACAATTCACACACTTTTCTTCATCACACAACCTGACATTCACCTCGCAATCTCACCTTTCTCCTCTCCTTGATCTTCACACCATGAACACTACAATCAGGTCAAAGTTGCATTTTCTTAAGTATCCATGTTCTTTATCACTTTTAAGTTCAGCATCCTGGACCTTCATTTTGTCACAAAACCACTGCCATACTGAGCAACTTTGCCATTGGATTCCATGATCTTGGAACTGACAGATTCTATGGTCTCTGTAGTGCAACAACACTCGAGGGTCTCAAAGAGAAAAAGCAAACCCAGCATTGTGATCCATATTCTAAAGCTAAGGAATTAAACTGTGCAAGACCTTCAGAAACATTAACCAAAATGGGCTATTTGGATAGCACCCAAATTACTCAAAGCTTGAGACAGAAGAAAGAGGTGGTGTTCCACAGGGCAACTGAGTGACCTGGAATTGGCAGTGAGCCACATCAATCAAATCGAAACAGCTTTCTGTCAGAACTACTCTAAAGTGTGCTTAGTCTGAATGTCACAATACAACTAAAAAAGAATGGCAGGACTTTGACAGCACCCGCCTTTCCTTCCAAGACATTTAGAGTTCTCCAATTTGAAAAATCCTTCCAGGTTTCACAGGTGAAGGTGAGGAACTATGGTGAGGAACTATGGCAGTCTCTGATTTTATCTGGCTCCACAGACAATGTTTTTTCTCTTGGCTCTTGTTTAACTTGGCTCACGCAGGTAATACCCTCCGTATTTTCTTCACCTTAAAAACAAAACAAAAATCAAACACTGAAATTCAAATTTCACTGACAATGCTTCAGCCCCAATAACTGTATGCATTTAAAAGAAAAACATTTCAGGAACTCAAGCTAATAGGTAAGACATATATGAAGTTAACTGCTGTTTAGCTTGACAGTCAGTTACATCACCTACTGTGCTCTAAGACATTGTAAGCTGACATGAATTTACTATAGTAAGGGCCCCGCTGAGTAACAACAGTTAAAACATTTTATTAAAAAAAAAAAAAAGTTTGGAGATATAAAATCACTTTCACACAAAACGTCTTTTCTCTTTCCCATGGAAAAAATAAAGTTACCATCTTAATTTTTGGTTTTGTTGTGAGGTTCTTTTCCACAGAGAAATGGAGGTGCTGTTGCGAAAAAATTAACTCTAAAGCACACTGATTTAGAGAATGACTTACACTTCAGGCACAACTGGCCATTTCTCAAAGGCTGCACACCCATTTTCAGCAGGAAATAAGCTTACTCTTAAGCTAGCACTTAGAAATGAGAAAATCCAGAACACGGAAGATAATTTTAACCAAGTCCACGTGTGCATAAGTGTATGCACACATGGAGGAGAGAAAAAAATCTTGTAATAAACATTGACTGAACTGCTAAGTTCAAGTACATGGTGTTTCCTCCAAATAAGCTCTGTAGCACTATTCCCCTTTCAGTCTAGACTTGTTTTTGACCTGCTTTCCAAAGAATTTGTCTCTGGAGGAAAAAAAAACCCCAAACAAACAAAAAAAATTCATAGGTAATTCCTCCACTAACTTTGGAATGGCACAATATTCTTCCAACTTCCAGATTCAAGCTGGTGAGGACAGTCTGAGACCTTCAGCAGAGAAAAAAAGGAAAGCCCAAAGGAACTGTGAGTTTAGTCCTCACAGTCATATAATTTCATATTTGACTACATTTCTTTATGAGTAAAATAGTGTTTCTTTTAAAAATTAACTTACAACATCTGTCACATACAAAAATTTTTGAGATGTATCAACATCTAGACTGAACACATGGGTTCAATATTTGATAACCTCTCTGAAATTCTTTTACCCTGAGAAAAAAAAGAATTTCTCAGGAGAGAAATCAAATTCAATTATAAAAGGGAAAACAACCAGTTACACAAATCTTTCAGTACAACAGGCAGAAAATCCCTTAAATTTAACTTTGACAATACTGCCACAGTAAAATAACCCATCACCACTTTAACACATATGAATTTCAGTATATTTCCTCATGTACCCTTAATTTATACTAAATTCAGTAATATTCAGAAAATGAAAACATAAGACTACATGAAGAAATAAAAAGGAAATAAAGTTTTGCTGACCTGCAGAAGTCATTGGTACATATGGAGATGATTATCCTTATGTCATTATGAAGGCGTAGCTATGATCTAGCACATCTTTAAACTAGATGTTCCTGCAGAACTACTGAAGTCATCTTTTTAAAAGTTAGAGATGACAAGAAAAGATAATATAGAAATAATAAAGCATTGCACGGCTAATGTTTCAGACTCTCTGGGTAGTCAGAAGACCATGTTGTGCTGCTCTATGTCCGGTTACATCTAATAGGTTTTCTTCACCCAAAATTAAAAATCAATCCATGAGGATGCAAGCTTCCATTCTCAATCAGGTTCCATGGCTGAGAATTCAAAGGCTATTGATATTTGTTAGCAATGGTCTTAAGAAGCCTTCAATTTTGATAGAAAGTTATTTACAGTGTTTATTGCGTATTTTTTAAAAACTGCTTTCAGAGTACTTTGAAATTCCAAGCAATTACATACGACTCCATCTGACCATTTCTAAAGCATATTGATGACTACGGAATTTTAGTAAAACATTATTAAAAATTTTCAGAAATCTGCTGGGATGGTGTAAACAAAGAAGTCATCAAAATCCCATATTTCTTTCCAAAGAGTTCTAACTAGATTCAGTATAGGTTATTTCCTATTTTTATTTTTCCCCCAAAAAATAATTTGAAGATCATAATTATAGGTAATATTAGGATTTTTGGCAAAAACGTTATGTTTAACAAACAAGTTGGTATTTGGTCAAAGAAACTCACAAGCATCTTTTTACAGCAGAAGATAAGTTATGGGCTTTTTTTGGTGGTTTTCGTTTGTTTTGGGCTCCTTTTTGTGGTTTTTGTTTCTTTTTTTAATACAGTGAAAACTAATTAGAATCAGCTGAAAGAGGTCTATGCTGGAGTTCCCCGTAATCAACACATTTCTCTCCTTTCAAGCCACACAGAACAAAATCCACTTTATTTTCTATATTTACATTTTACTGAGAAAACTGCAACTTACTAAGTGCTGGATGGCTGTCCACAATCTGAACTGGAATAGTCTGTACATCTCCCAAGAGAATCTGGTGGACTCCTTCCAAGCTTCTGGAGTCATCTACGCCTCCAGCTGGTACCAACTGGCCCATGGTGGCCAGACTTTGATCAGAGCCAGGGGGAGCCCCAAAGGCAGAGGCAGCAGTACTGTGCTGCGTTATGCCAGCACCTGCCTGCAGGCTCTGTCCCTGACTAAGTGTTAGAGAATGGCTGGTTACTGCACTCCCTAGGGAATCCAGGAGACTTGCAGGGCTGGGAGGGGAATGGTTATTTACAGCTATCAGGGCTGTTGATCCGTTTGTGGAGGTAAGTGCTGACTGCAGCTGCAATCCCTGTGAAAGAGAAGGCAGAAATACTAACATATATTTGTATTTATAGCAGGAGTTTGCATTTAACAGCACATATTTTGCAGTGCTGGAAGTGGATAGCTTCTGACTTCCTACACGCAACCTCTTTTGAACAACAATCCCAGCAACCCTAGGCTCAAGACTGGTTGTATTTGAAAACAATTAGGACAATGGTATCTAACAGCATCTACAAGACTGTTCATGACCATGAAGCTCTAAATTTGGATTGAGATTCAGTTTCAAAACATTCCTCAATACTGCCCATTCCAACAAGTAGTGGGTAATCTATGCTAAGCATACTGCTTTAAAAAAAACTAGTGTGAGGTGGAGGAGCCAGGCTGTCTTCAGAAAGAGAGGGAAACACCAAGTAGAACAGCGTCTTAGTGCAGACCATATCTCTAGGAAAAATATTGTGCATTGCACTGGGGCTCAGGAAGTATGAAAGTGTCTTTTCAAAGTAGTTAGGGAAGAAAGCTAAGAGAGTCAGCTTTGAAGGGAAATGAGCTTTAGAAGAAGCTCTTTTAGCATGACATTCTTATCTCCACCCTTTAGCCTTTCAACCTGGAAGTTTACAGATCTGAGCTAGGAGCAGTTTTAAGACTTCAATATATTTTCTTAAGAGGCTGGAGGAGGATTTAAAAGGAATAAATAAGACTGACCTATCTCCCTTCAGTTTTGCAGCATTTTCATTATGGAATGACTGGACCATATGGAAAATGAACAGGCACTACCTTCATGTTCTTGGTTTTGTCTTCTCAAGAGACCCCAACTTCAAAGTGTCAGAAGCCAGTAGTGGGATCCCCTGCACCACAGCTACACGTGACTTGCACGAGCTGACAGCCCTGTGTTACCTAGACAGTGTTTGGGATTAGCTAAGAGGGAACTTGCTGTTCTCAGCTTGCCCTCAGCACTTCCAGCACAAGGTTCTGTAAACAACTTGACTGTACCTGAAGTTGTGCAAATATCCTGGGCTGAAGTGAAGAGAGTGAAGACAACAGCTGGGCTGTTTCTGGTAGCAAGGACTCCCCACTCTGGTTGGATTCTGCTTTGGTGACGACTGACTCCCCTCCTGAGCTCCCTACAGTGCCAAAGAGAGGAAGCAGACAGGCCAAATTTCTTCTTCCTGTTTAATAAAAGCCTCTCTTGCAAATCAAACAAACTCCTTCAATCTCAATATAGATATACAGAAGACATATATATATAAAATTGCTGTTTTCTTTGCAGAACTTCGATGCTAAAGAAAAATGATTGTGTATGAGAAAAAAACAATACTGTAGGAAGATTGTACGTATCTACACAGAGCAAAAACCAGAACCACCAATAAATCTGTTCCTGAGAGCAAAGTAATTGCACCCTACACTGTGCTTTGAATTTGTAGTTACAGAACAAAGGCCGAAACATTTCTAGCACAGCAGCCAACAAATAATTTGACAACATCTACACCTCAGTAAGGGCTGAGTAACAGAAAGGTATAAAAAAAAAAAAGGGTTCTCTTAAAAAAAAAAAAAATCTACCCAGGAAATTTTCTGTCTCACCACTCCCTTTCCAATTTTGTTGAAATGAGCATAACTTCTATGCAATATCATCAGAAATCCATTTATCTGGAGGCCTTTCAGCCCATAGATTACATCATATCCTCAAAATTCTTATTCAATGCAAGAATGATGGACTTCATTTCCTGAAGGCTTGTAAAAACTGAGATTCACTTGTAGCAATTTCTGCAAGAAAACTTCTCATGGGATAATTTCATTTCCTGTTTTAGCCACCCAGAACATTTTGGTTAAGATTTATGCAGACACAAGTAGACATTGCTCAGTCTTTTATTTAGCAGCTTCAGTGTTATAACAGTAAAAGAAGAGCTTGCCCTGTGAATGCAGACTAGTCTGGTGAATGGCAAAAATTGAAAACAGCCAATTGCAAAATGCTTTCTTATCAGAAAATCACAGAAAAAGTTTCAGCAATCTGAGGGGAGATATATTTTTCAACATATATACTGATCTGCAAATTCTTAACTCCTTATCATAACTCCTATAAGATACTCTCTATAAACCTCCTCGAACACAAGTACTTCAAATACTTAGGCTCTTTTTAATATCCACATGCGTATGTGAATGTTCACATGCAGGAAGAGATAGCAGTTCTTTCCTTAGGTTGTATTCTACAGCAACATGCCCAGGAATAAAGCTAATAGTTCAACTCCTGATATACTCATTCCAGAGAAAGCTGTATCCCCTGGAGATGTGCAGTTCTGCACAATGTTGTTTTCCCTTGCTACCACTTCACAAACATTAATACGAGCTCATTTTTAGAAAGTCATCTTTTTTCCCTTGGACTTGTAATACAATTATAAACATGTGTTTGAAATACGTACAAATACATACCCACACATATAAGGGGAGACGAGACATGCTGCAATCAGACTATCTGCTTGTATTCACTGAGTGGGTGCACATGTGCATAAAACTAAACAAATCCAATTCTCTGGCTTCCTGTAAACTTCATTATGTCACTGGATGGATGTTTACACATTTGATAGGCTACTTTGTCCTAGAGAACTATCTGCACAAAATAAATAAACCAAGAACTGGTCTCTTCCTGAACCTTCTCTAGCACTCAGTTCATACCAAAAGTCATTCTGTCACAGCTGTTGAGGGCACAACTGTTCTGTGTCTCCCCATAAGAGCACAGTAGTGGCAATATTAACACAGGCATACAAGCTTAATTGCAGTAAGTCTGCTTACATTGCAAATTTCTTTTTACCTAAAAAACAAGAGTTCCTTAAAAAAGAAGGACACTGTTCAAGCTGAGTCTAATTTAATTCTCTCCAGAGAGGTGTTATTGGCACCTTCATCCAAGATAAAATGTTCTTTCCACACAACCATCCCATTAAAATTTTTAGTTGCTTGAGGCTGCTAAATAGAAGCCAAATTTATTATTTTAATACTTCTGCCAACAACATCATGACTACATATTTTTCCACAGATGCAGTCAAATAGTTAAAAAAAGCAAATTAAAATAGTTACAGCAAAATAATCCTTCTAAAGTTCAGCTGAGTGAAAGAACATGGCAGCAACCTCTCTGGAATAAAACTGAACTTGTGTGACAGAGCTAATAAAACACATTTGAAGACAGCTAGGTTATCCATACAGTCCTACCATCTGAAGGGGGCGAGGCAAACGTAACAGTCACTGTTTCCGTGAGGACATTCCCACTGTCTGTGGTCCACTGCAGCTGAAAGGAAAAAGATCTCAGTTCTCAGAAAGGGTACAAGCTTGTCTACTGCAGGAACACAGGCTCAATACAGGACCTGTAGGAAAACAACGTCTAAAAACAATGAAGGAAAACAATGTCTAAAACGACACTTCCTTATTTTCTTATAACTATGCATTTTGGGAGCTCTTGATTTACCAAAAAAAAAAATAAAAATTGTGAATACTGCACTACATCAGTAAGCCTGAAGTCTGCTCATGACAGTTTAAAGATTTTAAAAGAGAAAACACTCAAACCATTTGGCTAACTAACAAGAACACTCACTCACCTGGGCCACAACAGTACAGGATGAAAGAAAAGGCTGATGACACAGAACGATTTAATAGTAGCGTTTGGCAAAGCTGATTTTAAATCAGCAGTTTCTTAGCAGTCAATCATAATTGGGAAAACTAGGATCACTGCGTATCCCTTATAAGTCAATATGTGGAAGAAAATTAAGAAACACCATTTAAGAGTTACTAAGCATTCAGAAGAATTGACTTCAAGCTTACTCCACATGCTATAAAGTGCATTTACTAATATTTACACACTCAAAATGTCATGCAAGCCCTAATTTAGACTGCACCTTAGACATACTTCACCCTCATTTTTTCAGATACAGAAAAGCAGTAGTAACTTCTTCAAAACAGATGACAACAGACCCACTAATAAAATTTTCTGCCACATGCCAATTTTACAACAACACGTGGCTTCCAGTTCATGGGCATTATGAAGTGCTACTATTGTATAATTTGTCAATCAAATAACAGCAATCTAATGCTGATGAGATAAATCCTGAAGAAGATCAGGTGGTTTTATTCACATTTAATCCAATTGGGCTCTGCCAGAGATTCCAGTGAAAATATTGCTGCTGGAAATATAAAGTCATAGAGAATTTTTAAAGAAATACGGCAAAACGGTACACATTAAAAACAAGACTTCCAATATAACTCCGAAAATCAAAAAGATACACAAAGGCTAACATACCGTTGCTGGGATACTTTCTGAATTATACACCATCTCTCCATTCCTTAGAGACTTCTGAACTTCATGAATGTGGTTCTTGATGTCATTCACAGTGGGGAAGAAGGACAGGTTATGTCTTTCTGGCACTTCATCAGGCGTGAATAACTCTCTTTCCACATACTTTCTGTCACATGTCAAAGGACATTCAAATAAGCACATTTAAATACATTGTGCTATCTCCCTCTGTTAGAGACACCACTACCTCCTCCCTCCCCTTGTTGCAATGACAAGACAAAAGCAAGCTAGATGATCTTCTGCCAGTTCCTTGTGCATCTGCTACAGAGTTTGGAATTTAAAATCCCCATTTATTTAAGTATATTTAAAGAGTACAGTAGCCCTTGGAGGCTACCAACAACCATATGGAAAGAAAAGACAAAAGCTGGGAAAAAGAGTCTCATGACATCTGGGAAATACACTCAGTGGTGCATCAGCACTACCATTTAGTTGCTAATCAAGTTAATCAAATGCAAGAGTAGATACAGCACTACAGACTGAGAGCATTCCAGACAGTTCTGTACCTTAGTTGCTTCCTCACTGCATAGACCTGCTCTATTCCCTGAGACACCAATTCTCGGATCTTGTCTGCCACTTGAGGATGAAGTCGAGAAGGCAGAGTACAGTTCTCATCTCTAACAATTTCCTCCTCCTCCTCAGGAGAAGACACAGGAAAATGGGAGGGTGAGGGAGGGAAGCAGGACGTTTCCATTTCATGGTATTGGTGGGCTTGCTGAGTGGGTAACTGTACATACCACCTAGCAAGAGGGAAAGAGTTTATACACAAAATTCTCAAGCGAAGGCAAAAATTTGGTGTCTTAGGGGAACAGTCTGACAACCACAAACAACCCAGTTAGAGTGACCTAAGTTTTTATGCTCCTGAGCTTTCAGAACTCAGGGCTCTAATGTCTTTCACAACTCAGGGCCCTCTCATACCTTTCAAAGCAGAATAAACTAGCTCAAACCCTCCAATAATACAACTATTTCTATCTGCATGAAAACACCTGCTGAAGTTCCACCACTTGGTACTTAACACATTTACCAAATTAATACTTCAGAGCCACAGGAGTCTTACTGACATTGTGGGATTCTTTTACTATTGATATTAATCAAAACTGGTATTCACTAATTGTTATTAATCAAAAGCCAAGTAAAAAATAAAGCAAACCAAGCAGAACACGGCTCTTTTTTGCTTCATTTGTGAAAATAAAGAAAAAAGTGGAAGTTTCACCTGAGGATACCTCCAGCATCTATCAAGTTCTTCTTCAGAATGTTGAATGCTTTCTCCTGCTCCATTCTTATGATTTTCTTGTCAATTTTAGGGTCAGTAGGAACCCTGTATTCTGGAAACTTTTGAACCTTTTTAATATAGATCCTTTCAAGGGGGGAGGCGGGGGAATAAAAAAAAAAATACTCCATCAGTATACTTTGTCCCTGGGGAGGGGAAAGGCAAAAACCTCACCTACTTCATATCAGACACTAGTATAAAAAAAGCTTGAGCAGAGTGATGCAGGGCGGAAGGAGCCTCTAAAATAACTGTAAAATTCTTAAAGACACATCAGTAGAGATGGATGCATACAGACACACTTCTCTGCTGGTCTGGCAGATGCTCAGCCAGAATGATTTTGCTCCTCAGAAAAAACCCTCTGTCCCTCAGCACAGTAAAAGCACACCCCATTTGTGAACAGACTGCAGTTCACCCAGCTGTGCAGAATCAAGCACATACGTACTTAGTACAACTGTTCAGGAAAACACACTCTTAGCTCAGTAAAAACTGAACAAGCAGCCAGGAGGATGCTCAAGGATGAGGAAAAAAAACATTAGTTTTGGATAAGGAGAAACTCCTCAGTGAACAGGAAGAACTGTAACTCCTTCAGCACACAGGACATGTGCTAAACTAGGCTGATTGACTGGTATCAGTGCAATTAAATCCCTGAAGAAAAAACAAAAAATAATATGACAAAGTTTTACGACCAGACATAGTCGCTAAAGGACATCACAATCACTCACTAGTTCTCAGGTAGATAATGATTCTCACTTCTATTCCATATAGTGATGTGCTGCTACTTTGCATCCAGGCAATCTATCAACCTTCAGTCTTATTCAGTCAAACAGGACAGCACTTCCTCCTTACCTCTAAATGCGTATCAACCTCAAGTTCCCAAAGAGATGAAGCTAAGAGCTACAGCAGTGAGTACCAGCTACCACTCCAAAACAGTGCTCTGCCCCAGCTCACAGAAAGGACGCTTTCTTAGGATGCTGAGTCACTCTTACAGCTTTACAGATAATTCTTACCTTGCTGGACAAGTAGCTTTGTACTTGTCCAGATGACCAGAGGTGCTTTCCTGCTCACCAGCTTTTTTAGGCTGGAAACCTTTCCTCCTTGGCCCATACTGACACTCCATTACAATGGCTCTGCTTCCTGGAAACAGAAAGCAATACACTCTGTATTTATTCAAGCAATCACTGAATTTTTTACAGTAAAATAGTAACTACAGAAGAGATGGGAGTTATGAAACAGAATATTTCTGTTTGCCATCGACTGTTCAGAAGACAGAACGCTTAGGTGTAGCAAGCAAATACAGTGCAAATGCTTCTCTCATAGCATGCAAGAACACAAAACATTTACTACGCATTTCTCAAACCTGTTAAATCTCACAACACTCCTGCAACATATGTGAAGGCAAAATATGAGATTCTGCCCTGATGAACACCAGTACTTTATAAGACGAGAAAATTACCAAAGGAGCACAGTGCTGGTAATAAACAGAAACAGAATCCCCAAAATAGCAGAGAAAATTCACACCTGAAATCAAAGGTGTGCTGGTTTTGGCTGGGATTTAGCTAGTTTTCTTCACAGTAGCCAGTATGAGGCTGTGTTTTGGATTTGTGTTGAAAACAGTGCTGATAACACAGGGATGTTAAGTTACTGCTGAGCAGGGCTTACACTGAGTCAAGGTCTTTGCTGCCTCTCACCCCAGCCCACAGGCAAGGAGGCTGAGTGGCACAAGAAATTGGGAGGGGACACAGCCAGGACAGCCACCTCAAACTGACCAAAGTAATGGAATATGGTATGGAATATACCATATGGCTTCATGTTCAGCATACAGAGCTGGGAAAGAAGGAAGAAAAGGGGGATGTTCAAAGTTATGGTGTTTGTCTTCCCACGATTACAAGTGATGGAGCCCTGCTTTCCTATGGATGGCTGGACACACACCTGATGATGCAAAGTTGTGAGTGAATTCCTTACTTTGCTTTGCTTGTGTGCACAGCTTTTCCCTAACCTTTTAAACTGCCTTTATCTCAAACCCACGAGTTTTCTCACTTCTACCCTTCCGCTCCTCTCCCCCATCCCACCGGGAGGAAAGAGCGAGCAGCTCTGTGGTAGTTTCCAGCTGAGGATAAACCATGACAGCAGGTCAGCAGCCATTTCCAGCTCCCTGGCTTAAATCAACACTTCAGACCAGTCTGTCCCATGCATTCTTAACTGCAAGTCAGAGCCATCTTAACTGCCAAATAACAGAGTTTCAGTGCGGCACACCCACACAAAACCAGTCAGGCTTTGCTCTAAACTCAAAGTGACTTCTTCCAATCAGACCTCCAACAAAAGGAGTAACAAGCAAAGCGTTAAAGTGGTCAAGAAGGGAATGTTTTCCAAATTTCTTCCACGTCATGTTTAGTTATATTTTATTTATCAGGCAAGAAGCTGCCTATACCAAAAGTGACATAACCAAAACCTTTTTAAGTATTACAACAGGAATGTAATGTGCTTCCATAAGGTAGCAAATGATTTATTGCCTCAGGGCAATGAATGACATTAAAAAAATAATGAAAAAAATGATAATTATGTATAACAAACATATCTTGTCTCGTTTTCAACAAACAAACACTGACAAATTTTAACATACAAACTTAAAATGTAAATTTCTGGATTGAAAAGACTTCAACAGCTTTAAACTAGTCTTTGCTAAAATGAATCTCAAAACCTTGTTTTACAAAAGCTTCAACTATCCAAAATTCTCACTAAAAACAACAATCAAGATTTTGATGATTAGTGCATGTTTTATACCATGGCGAGCTACTCCGTATTTCCCCATAGCTGCAGAAGCACAGGTAGAAAGCTGTTACAGATGAGATCCACTTTTGCAGAAAGGATAAATTCCTCAGGAACAACACTTTATCCTACACAGTTTAGAATTCAGTTATTTGGGATCTGAACTGCAGTTCAGTAAATCACATTTACAGCCTCTGCTCTACAGGTGAAAAGAATTTTAATTAATGTTTTTCATAGACGAGTTATAAATCAAACCTAAATGTACTGGAAAGGCAACACATTAGAAATATAAATGTCTGTTTGGGGGTCTAAGCAAAGCAAAAAATATTACAATTTAATAATCTGAGTTTCCATGACCCTACATCTTTAAAGGAAAAAAAACTGTGGGGTTTTTTTTACTGTAAATGTTTTACTCTGGGACAACTCATTTATCCGGCAGATCTTAGAGGAAACTAATGATGTCTCATATGTTGGGGGAAAAAAAGTGTAAGTTGCTATGACTTTGGGTTTTTTTTACCTCACAGTTTATGGCTGAAGCCTTAAAACTGGTGCTAATACTTCACTTTTTCAGTAACTTTCAGGAAAAAAAGAAAAAAAAGAAAGAACTCAAGCACATAACCTACATTCCTGCCAATCATTTTCTCTATGTAATAATTAAACCCCACTCATTTTGTATCCATATTAACTCTTAGTAATTTCACATATGCATTGCATGAACTAAATATGTAATTACCAACCTATGAAGTCTTCATGTTCTTCGTTAAAAAGAAAAACAAATCAAAAATGTCTCTCCTGAGGTATGTTGATATTTATCTTGTTTGGTTAGTTTTTAAAATTTATTTACTTTTTTTTTAAGATGGAAATTTAAATAGTTTATTGACTCCTGAGGAACAAACTCTTCAAAATATCTTCAAGTTAGGCAAGAATAATCAAACAAGCTCTTACCCTTAAAAGCACTTTCATGTCCTAATAGAGCAGATGGGACCTCCACCTAAAGATCTCATCACACGAGCCCCCATCAAATAGTACTTAACTAATTTCTAAAGAACAATAGGAAATAATCACAACAAAACATAAAAAAAACCCCCAAAACCCACGTTTCCTCTGGTTTCAGAAAACAAGTTCCTTCAGACTGTGTCACAGAAGTGCCCAAGCTGCTCCGTTTTTATCTTTGTGCCTTGGCTTTATCAACACTAAGGAGCAACATAAAGATTCCTCTTTATGGCCAGTTGGCAGCTAATGTTGAAATATTAAAAAAAAAAAAGTTAGTTACCTGCATTGACAAAGGGGATCCCATCATATGGGACATACTGAGATTTCCACATCAACCGTGTGGCAGGTTTGGCTGGGCTTGGAGACTGGCGTGTCCCCCACACACTTTGTGTTTGCTGCTTGTGTAGCGTTAGAACACTCTCTAATTCTGTCTCGCTCACACAATAGCCGCGGTACGAATCCCCAATTTTCTGCATGGAAAGGAGGTGAAATAATAGGATTATTCACCCAGCTGACTGCTGAACATTACACAAGAAAACAAAAGCAGTCAGGGACTCTGGCAGGTGAGAACACAGGCCCAGATTTTTGGTGTTTCATGTTTTCTGTCCCTCACAGAGATTTACTGTAGGATCTAACACCAGAGAGGTCTGCACTGAGGTCAGGAGTTGGTCAGCCAGCCATCCACGACACTAAGAACACCAAGAACTCCTGACACAGTTACAGCCAACTCTGATTTCCATAGGACAACTTCACTTCTGTGGTTTCCCCCCAGCACACACTTCAGGTACAGTCACCACCTACACAAATTTGCCTTAGATGAAGTTTTTCATTTGACTGCCACAGAGAATCTCTGAACCACTAATAACTGTCTACGCTGCAACACACACGCTCCACTGCACTGGAGCAGAATACACCCACTCATATCACCAGTAACTGTCACCCACTTAGTGCACTAACTTTGAATGGAATGTCCCACATAATATCCCTCCCAGCCTTCAAGGCACTCTTGATTCTCAGCATTCCACAGAAACATACTACACCACATTTGTCATGTGCAAACTGATGATGGTTTCAATGAACTCTGCTAAAATCTTGGCAACTCCACAAAAACTGCATCTAACTAGGCTCCAAATAGTTATCCAGCTACTCAGTGCCATGACAGCTGGTTCAGTGCTAGTCCACCAGGGCCAGCCGGCTATCAAACTACTGGGACAGAGAACTTCCCACACAAACTCAGAATGCCATGCTCCCTTCTGTTCATATGCAGCTCAGGGTCAGGTTGGGCAACCAGCTGTAAGTAACACCCAGAGTAGTTTGCCAACTCTGTCTGTGGGACAAACACACTGCGAATGAGTACCAAAGTCTGATGGACCTCTTTTGCCGTCTTCAGTCACAGAACAGCCAGATGTTTAAGTAATACTGACAAAAAAGCAGCAGCAGTGTCTCTTCAAGGTTATTATTGCACAGATACTTTAGTGACAACTGCCTAAAATCTGCCTCATAGTCACCTAAGAAAACCAAAATGTCTGTGCAAAACCTAAATCAACCAAGAACCAACAAAGCTCTTGCGAATGAACTGGGCCAGGGCGAGTGCAAGGCCAGACACAGAGGGCTGTGTGTGTACCTTGTGTGAGTCACTCTGAGCCACGAGGTGGTGACGCTTCAGCATGCCCTGCTCTGCCAGCACACGGTTCCAGCAGTTAAAGTCTGCACAGGCTGCACCCACATAGCTGTGTGGAGCTGGAGAGGTCGGCAATTGTTAAGTTATAAATAACATTTCTGTCCAAAACTTGGTCTGAAAAATCCAGGAGAAGCAAAGTAACCTGAGAAGTACCAGAACTACCTTCCTTACAGAAACCTGGGATGCTGCCTTTCACAATAGGGATTACAGCACCACTCCCCACAATAAACACTGCACCACCAGGGTTTTTTTAATGTTATCTTACACTTGTTACTATAAATAGGACATTGACCTTATTCTAAGAGATAAGAAGACTGATAAAACTGTCATGCCAGAAAAGTAGCAGTAACAGTTAAGGTACTGTCTCCTGTTCTGGCTTTATTTTTGCACAAGTTAGATCATCACCTAAACTGGTGGCAGAGAGAAGGAGGATAAGAAGAAAATCATAAGCACATAAGATCCCTGCTCTCTATGAGCTTTGCAAGTGGGGAAAAAAATCAACAAATGAGACCACCTGCTTCAGACAAATAAATTAACTTAGCTTTGTAATTAATGCAGTTTATAATTACACTTTATTTTGGTATGCTGGTACATGCTGGAAATGCATTCTGATCACACCACTGAAAACTAAGTACATTATTGAAAATAGCTGGTTTTAAATTCACTGTTTATTAACAAAGTAATTACCTTAAAGTAACTGGATACTCTCCAACCCTTTCACTCCAAGACACAAAAGACTCAAGACACTCAAGACAAAAAAAAGGAGCAATTCCTTTTCTCTCCCTTGGCCTCATCTCAGCAAAGGTACATAAAAGCTTACACTAAAGTACATAGACCAAAACTGCAGTTTTCCTTGAGTGAACTAACAGCAGCAGGGTACCAGAAAGCATTATGCTGTCTAGACACAGCAAGTGTAAGCTGAACATTTCAAGGCAGTCAGGGAATCTACACCAAACACAGAGCTTAGTGTTACTTTGGAAAACTGTAGCTTTTAATGCTCTGTGTTCACCTGCAGTACTAACTGCCAAAGGAGTCACAGCCCTTTAGGGTGCAGTGGCTTCATCTGCCGACATCTTCTGCGAAAGTCACACAGATCTCAACACTGTTTATCTCTATTCTGGCAAGCAACTGAAAGAGTGGAATTGTGAGTTGACAGATTTACCGCCACCTCTACAAATTCCAGTAGGAATTCTGTTACTAGTAACAGAACAGCTTGTAAGACAATCACACCTTAAAGACAAATGACACTCCAAAATCCCATTGTCTCTAGTCTGTGCCCATGAAAAGGTACATACATCCTAGCAGTCTCCAGTGGATCAGGGAGGATTAATGCATACAGGCAACAGTTCTGCTGAACAGCAGAAGCAGATGTTTATGTCCTCAGAACACTTCAAACAGACAGTATTTCTATGTTCTTTTCTATAAAAATAAGAACTGTCCTATAAATGCTGCTGTGAATTTTAAATAGAGAAAGTAAATTTCTTGTAATAGACTCAGATAGACAAAGTAGATCATAATACAAGTCCTCCTGTAAAATGGAAACCATAATAAATGATTCAGATAAGCCATATGGATCTTAAGACAGGAAACTGTGTCCACATGGTGCTAAAAACACAGTTTAGTGAACTTTACCAACTAACTGGCCAACTGAATTAAGACACTGATTCTATGAAAATGGTATCTCCACCATGGAAGAGTTCCTGCTATTAATTTTCTGGCCTCTTAACATTTAAGTGGATATAAGAGTGGACAGTACCATTTGTATGATATACATGGCATATAAAAAAAGGAAGAGATTAATGTATTTAAAAATTATTTCCAAGTGGATACTTGGAAAGAAATTCAATTTCTAAGTCCCTGCAATGGTAATTACCAGTTATACGAAATTAGGCCAAGTCAATAGGAAAAAATGCAAGTGGTAGAGATATCTAAAGAGATGAAGCAGCTAGAGAGTATAAGATTTCCTTTTAAAAAGTATTAAGGGAAAGTAAAATAAACATCTATCAGGAAGAGTCTGGCAGCAGAAGGAAAGGGTAGTTGATCTCTCAAGAGTCTTCCCTTCTCCCCTCCCTTCAAGTGACTTATGATACATTCTAGCTGTTGATAGCATCTAGTCATCAGAACAGTTTTGCAGACATCTAACAATATGCAAATAAAGGA
This sequence comes from Lophotriccus pileatus, assembly GCA_035583135.1. Classification (NCBI taxonomy): domain Eukaryota; kingdom Metazoa; phylum Chordata; class Aves; order Passeriformes; family Tyrannidae; genus Lophotriccus; species Lophotriccus pileatus. The sequence goes on from JAWWES010000171.1 coordinate 26,786,039, forward strand.
AAAGTTCTGTTTAGGTCAAAAACCATCACTGGGAATAGAGACAGAGCACTTTTTAAGAAAAGAGAGAACAAGCACAGGTAACCTAACCTGCTGAGACAAAAAAGAAAAAAAAAAAAAAAAAAGAGAATATATGAAATAGAAATCCTTAGTAAAATATTGACATTAAGGTGCTTTAAGTCTCAGACTTGACATATGGATTCTGATTTCTGTGTGGTAACACAAAACAGTCTGAACAGTTGCAGAGGTCAGCCAAGTTTGCCCTGTAATTCAAAAGCAAGCCCTCACATGGTGCACAATAATTCTTCCCTGCACTGTAAGGCATCAGGGTTTCAGCAGCACATTTTTTGCTTCAGAGCTGTTGATGGTCAGTTATTCTAACATTCTCAAAATAGAAAGGGATTCCACAGCATTTTATGTGTTTAACTGTGTTAGCAGTACCAGTACTATAAAACCAGGAAGCTCGAACACAACTTCTACAACTAGGAATTATTCCTTTCATGGAATAGGATCACTATGTTAGCTCCAGATAATAAAAACACCAAGTCAGAACTCTTTGTGGCCCACCTCACAATTCCTGAGACAGCGCGCCCAAGCAGGCGTATTTAGTGGCAACGGCTGGTGAGGGATGTGAAAAGGATCTTCCACTACCCTGAAAAAGAAAAATAAATACCATAGAAGTCTATAGAGACATTCAGGAAAGCAACAATTTAGTCTAAACTCCAGGTAACATCAAATGATTCAACTATGAATATTGTATCAACATCCCTTAAAAACCTGGGCTTCTTTTTCTTCATGTTCTATTTCATTGTTAAAATAATTTACAGTAAATATAAGTATTTAAAAAACCCACTGTTTTCTACATTCAAGACCTCCAGACATTCAGTATTCTTAGTATTGTTGCTTGACAACAATAGACAAAACACAGTGAAATAGACCAGCTGATTGTCTTGATGATTTTCTTATGCAGACTGACGGTAAAATGCTAAAGACTAAAACCAATACCAAACACTGCACATTTTAATATATTTTAAAATATGGAGAAACAACTCCAATAACTACTTTAAGTACATACCTAGTTTCTCAATTCCTTAAATCCTGGGCCAGAAGCAATGCCTACTCAATGTTTATTATTCCAAAACAAGTGCATCACCCCCTGTCCATAAAAACATGTGTCCTTTCCAGGATTATTTTTCTGACATCTACAGACTGTGTTCTCAAAATCCATTCACAAACTGTTTTTCTTCATTTTACATGTTTCTTGAACACATCTAATTTGTATTGGAGTGAGATTACTCTGATCTTTTCCACATCTCAGTTTCTACGGAGCATAAACCAATGCAAAGCCAGCCTGCAGTCCATAGAGCAAACACCTTTTTTGGGAGTTCTTCTGTTGTCATTGTTGGTTTTTTTTTGTTGTTGTTGCTGTTGCTCTATTTGGTTGGTTTGAGGGTTTGAAGTTTTTTTAAAGAAAAAAAAGAATTCCAAAGTATTCAGGAATTAAAATAATAGGCAACAAAATTAAGCATGGGAAGAGAATGAGGTGGGTATCAAGTTAAAAATACCTAACAACTAATTAACTTCAGAAACTTGCTAATCTATGTGCCTGTTTCAGCAAAATACACTGTTACCAGCTACTTGCTCGTATTTTACCAAAAGACACCAAAGTTATCCAGAGAACAAAGACCAGGCTCTAGACAGTTAATGCCAACTACTGAAACCTCTATCGAAAAAATTAATCTCTATGATCAACTGTTCTTATGGGAGGATGGTTCATATAGGTTTTAGTACACCCATACATGAAACTTTCCTTCCTCAAACATCAACTTTCCCTGCAGTTCCTTCACTGGATCACATTCAACTGCTTGGTTGGTAGTAACAGTGTCTATTGAAAGTAATTTGAGTAATTTAAACTGTGTTACTTTAAATGCCCACCTATCCCTCCAGTCAGAATATATCCAATTATGTCTGGAATACAGGGAATAGAATACAGGTACTTTAATTGCTTTTTCTACTGCTCTGGCACAAACAAAAGCTGCCTGAAAACACAGTTAACAATACATCATTCACTAACACTAAGGGTTCATAACACCATTCCATGGTAATTTTGTGATAACCACTGCAAAAACAAAACCACAAGAAAATAACGCAGTGCTGACAGTGAATCAAAGTGATGGTTCATCCTTTTAACTCCCCACCTACCTGGTGCTTGTTTTTTTTGATACAGTGAGAGATGCCTGGGGATGTAGAATGTAACTGCTTGTACTGTCTGCTATAGCAGCCACCACCACAGTCTGCAGGTTCCCATCACCACACTTCTCTTCTGAAGCATCTTTACATGAATAAAACAGTCTCCTGGTTAATAACTGAATGAAGAACAGGGAAATAAGCAGCTATGACTAAACCTAGTGTTTGGAAAAGCAAGCCTTTTGACATATGAAAGAAGTTTTATAGATGATAAAATAGTTGTACTGAATAGTTGTGAATCAGTACTCTAACTCCAGGCACACATTTACAGATACATTTGATAAGGTTGCTTGTGTTCAAGGACTTTGGTAATCACACTACTGCTAATTAATCCTTCCACTGCAAGGCAAATAATCAGAACAACTTGTAAATTACTCTGCTTTACAATTCCACGAATCCATACAGGACTGCACAACTATTTTGCTCAGCTGCAAATCACACACTGGCTGCTTTTAAAATAAGAAAAAAAAGAGGCAATGATACTGCTTTGAACTTGGAAAAGAACACTTAAACAAGACAAACAGGCCGCTTGTAATTGAATCTGACATGCTGTTAGAGCAAATGTTTCAGCCTTTCTTGGTAATAGGGAGGAATCCATAAGCCAAAAATTACTGTTAGATTGAAGCCTGTGCGTACACTTAAACAAAAACATAATGGAAAACTGTGAAAGCAGACAGTTGATATTTTGGTCTCAACAAAAAAACACAAGGTCTCTTTACATGAGAGATTTTTGCCCTTCAGTTACGGAAGCCTCTTTCCCCCATCCCGAGAGACAGTGATAAGCTCTTAATAGAGTATAGAAATCACTCCACTGGAAAGCTCTATGAGAAGATTCCAACGTGTGCACTCAGGTTACCACCACTCTGGCTCAAAGCACTGGTTCCTCCTATACAGATGTGCCCTTAAGACACTACAGGCTACTTGTGCCATTTCATGCATTACCACCATGTGCAGACAAAGAGAAACTCAAGGGCTGACAGGCCAATCTCCTTCCCCTATAATCTCCACAGCAAACGACTGACAAGTCTTCCTGTCTGCTATAGATCAAATAACTACAAAGTTTTTTACACAGTAAGTCTCTAGAAAAAAAAACACAAACCAACCACCAAAAACCCCTGTACCACTATTGTAGAACATGCATTCACATACTATGACAGAGAGCCCCATGCAGGATGAATAATGGAAACACAAAGACACTGTTCAGCATTGCAACATCGTGCTTACAAACAGCAGCAGCAATTGTTTGGGCACTACAGGCTCATAGTCAACTTATAGTAATGTAAGACTGTGCTGTAACCAAAGAGTGCTCTTACCCTGCAGGAGCTGGAAAGGGAGGGAAGGTTGAGCATTAGGGCAGGAACAAGCTTCTCAATGCAAGGTCATGGAACTACATTCCAACTATAAGTGAAAAGGGCTACATCATGACTTGAATCCCAAATCTTTTATCCACCCAGCATCAGGACTCTAGTCTTACCTTTGAGCTATCATTCCACAGGAGCACTTAACTAGTGCTCAGATTTTGAGAATTTTATAGAGAGAATGAAAAAAGTTTAAACACCTTTGAGAGTTTAACAAAATGTGACCATCAAGTTCTCAGTCTTACTCTGTGAATGCAAACTAGTACACAGCGTTTTGCCATCCAGCAAGGCAGACAATCAGTGCTTTCAGATTTTAGTATGTCCATTTTCTAGAGAAAACCTTAAAGTTTGCCCTTCTAGTTGTACATCTCCCCACATACTTAAAATGTGACAGTTATCACATTGCATCAAAGTGAAAGTTACATCTCATTTTCTTTCATTGGGAACTGAATTGCTACCAGGCAATTCATTCCTGGCTTCACAAAGGATGCATCATCATCAGTGATTTCTGGAACAGAAGAATTTATGTTCTCCTGGCCTTTCTGCACTACACAAATTAACTACTTCACTCAAAGTGAAGTAAATAGATAGTGAAAATTTGAAGCTGATAGTACAGCTGTCTGACAGCATAAACACCCTTATTAATGGTAAATAAGGCAAGAAACAACTCTGTTTGATATCTCAATCTACCCATCACATATCCTTCGGAAAGGGGGCATAATAGCTCTTCTTTCATAAGGCTTTTGCCCAACAGAAAATGTGGTGTGGGGGGTGCCAGATTCATAACCAGAAAGCAGACTCAGGATGTATTTTGTCTCATAGCTGAGTAAGGAAAGGAAACACACACAAACAAGGTGCTCAAGAAGAGATCATGCAGGATGCACGCAGGAACTCACACCCTCAACTCCGACCGGTTAAACTCACCGGTCACATCCAGAAGCTGACCTTGAGGAATAATCACTTGGGTCACTCCTGGCTGAGCAGAAGGAATGACATGCAGCACCTGTCCATTTTCTGACTGGCTGGCAACAATCATCTGTAAGGCAATCACACAAAAGCAGGAATGGCACTTGTTTGTATGGAGATCATGCAGCACAACTGGGTTTGATTAGCACCAGCAGAGAAAACATTTTGGTTGGAATTAGGGCCTATAAATTAACTTCATTTCACATGATAAGAAAACTGCCTTGTTTATGGTCAATTTCTTAAAATTACTTTCCCCTTTCTAAAATAACCCTTTAACTGAATTCAGGAAAGAAAAAAACCCACCACCTTATATGATTCTACAATGAATTACACATTTATTTGAAACTTACAACACTACTATTAAAGCCATGAAAAACCTGAGAGCCATTTATATTTGGATTCACTGTAACCCCTCTCACAAACTAGCAAAATTAATCATAACATATAAATTTTTTTCCTTTAGTTCTGAGAAACTGACCTCTCTGAGCAGTATTTCATGCAAAAGTAGATAGAAGAAAAGCTGCAGGACTTAAAAAAATACCAAATTACCTAGAAATTTGAAAAACTTAACTCCTTATGATGTTAATTACAAAGAATTTGTTCCCAACAATTTTACAAAACCTAGAGTAACATAAAAGATCGTCTTGTTTCTGATTAATTACACTTCAAATGGGTGAAGTGTCTTTAGTGACAGCACAATACATGCCAACCAAGGCCTCAGGGTAAGAGCATTACCTTTTTACAAAGTAGCTGTTAGAAATCACAAAGCAATGTTTTAAGCAAATTAACTGAGGTGTAAGGGGGAAGGTGAAATATAATGGGTTACCTCATTGCTAATGTTCTGATCCCTCAAGAAAAACCAAAGAGAGAGACTTATCTGGGGAATATAGAGAAAGCAGCAGCAGTAGAAGCATGAGATCTCATATACATCAACATCCAGCTTGATAATGGCAAAAGACTTTAAGTTGTTGTTTAATAAAATTAGTAATGGCTGAAGACAGTATTTGCCTACCTGAGGGGGGGCAACTGGAGCATGAACTGAACCACTGAAAAGTTTCACTTTGTTGCTAAAGTCTGAATCAGCTGTTGCTACAACAAACAAGCACCATGTAAGAAAGTTCTTCAAAGGGCTCCCTCCTCTGTGAACATACCACCAGCCCCGTTTTCAGACACACTCACCATGGGTGCACTGGGCCCTCCTGGGGGCTGCAGCTCACAGAGAGGATGCCTGGTTTGGTCTGCCAGCTGGAACTCCTCAGCAGAGGGAGCCCGTGGCTTGGGTGGCCACCCCGGCACAGCTGGTGATGGAGAACTGCCTGAGAGGTGGACTGTGATGGGCAAGGCTGCAGGAGAGTCACTCTGGCCAAACAATGGATCCCTGGAATCCATGCACTTTAGATGCTTTCACAGAGGAAAAACAGTAAAATGTACTTTGAGTAGCAACTTCTATTAAGGAAAAAAAAAAAAAGAAAGAAAAAAGAACATTTAAAACCAGTGTGCTGTACTGTATACTCCGAGGGAGCTCTTGTCCTTCTGATCAAGAGGCTAACACTAGCAGTTCTACTTCTGTTTTCCATTTCCAAGATGAAAAAGTATTCACATTCCTGCTTCCCAGAACAAACCCTCTCTCCTAAGGGCAGAGTAAATCCCTTTCACTCGAAATCTGCTCCTCAAAACCACTTGTGTTGAACTGCCTGCTGTAAAATACACCAGAAATAAATGACACTACTTGTATTAAAGACATTGTGCAGAAACCATAAGCACACTACTAAATCACTACCTGAATGATATTTTATGTCAAAAGAACATTCTGCAGAAGAACATTCATGCACAGAAATCTCATTGAATAGGAATGTCTGGCAATATTTGATGATACATAGATAAATAAAAGACTCCCCTTCCCCAATACCTACACAGATGTCCCGTGTCCCTGGACTCTTATTTGACACATCTGGTCACTAAGCAACTTGACCCAATTTTCAAGTGTTCTGAACCTCTTCTACTCCAAGACATGTCATCAAGTATTCTTTTTTTAAAAGGATTTTGTTGACACAATAAAACACATATTTATTCAGCACTTTAACAAGATCTGTTAATATAACTATTAATATAACTACTGAAGGTTGCCATTACATGCAACATCTGGATATTCATCAGTTAAAAACTGAGTGGCACCAAGAATCCAAGGGAAAGAACTTTTGTACTTTTTAAAAAAACACAGCGTGTTACTATAAAGGCAGAAAAAGCTACGTGCATTGATGAAATAGAATCCTTTAAGTTCATCAGAGAGGATGTAGTGGAAGCATCTACAAGGACAAAGCATTCGTACCTCACCTGGAAGACCCGATCATTTGCCTTGGACTCTCCTGTGCCATCACAGTTGCCTATGAACAAATCGTTAGGTCCTTCCATAGCAATGTCGCGGTGAGCTCCATTTTCCTCCATTACAAGGTGACCTGAAAAAGTATAAAAGTTTATTTCACCCTTCTGCCATGACATTGCTGCAGGTGTTTTCTTTGCCATTGCAATCTAACACCAAAGCCCTCAAGAAATCCTTACCCTTTATTACTCACTGCAGAAAAATTTCAGCGTGTTGCTCCAGGAGTACAGTTTAGCCTTTTATATGAGACAATTTGCTTGACTTGTCATTGCACACACAGACAAAAACCACATATACACCCTCCCATCATTTTCATCTAAATATGTCCATAAGCACTGAACTAACAACCACACACATCCAGACAACACTTGATATTTAAACACATGCCAGCACTGCACACAAATACATTAGTCACCTACTTCCATAATCAAACCACAGGATTTGCATGATACAACTCCATCATGCATAACATTTTGAAGCAAACTGTGTTTGTTTTAAAGGGTTATAAAACAACATATAAATGAAATCAAATTACTATTATTAGTCTACAGAGGTATGCTTTGGGCAGAAAACCCCTAAATTGAAACAAAATTTGGTATTAATCCAGTGATGAAAGACAAAAAGACAGAGCTGCTGGCACTTCAGAGATCTACCTCCTACCCCAAAGAAAGCTTTAAGGAGCTCAGTTGCCCACAACAAACATTCAGGCAAACAGAGAATATTGGACAGTGAATGGCCACATGCACAGGATGATGCTCTCATGCACACAATACACCCTTTAAAGCAGTGACCAAACCCAAATATTCACAAGCAATGAGAAAAAATGACAATTAACTTGGCTCCTACATTACAAGTGTACTAATACATTAGACTATGCACATAATATGCCCAGCTGAACAGAAGAAAACTTAATTCCTGCAGTTTGGGAAGAAGGAAAGGTGTTCAGGATTCTTCCCTTCAGTACTTATTTTAAAGACAGGCTGTGTTATATTTGCACATGACTCCTACCAGCTTCTTCATCACCACAGCATGAAAGTAAATTCCTCAAGATTGACCTTCTTGGCTGTGGTATTTCAACCATTTACAGCGTTAGTCAGGAGAACGTAAAAGGCGAGAAAATAACTTGAAAAGAATCTTATAACTCTGAAAGCACAAATTTATGCTGCTTTGCAAAGGTATAAAGGACACAGGCAACGTAAATCTTCATCTCCTTGGCTTTTGAAGCTGAATAAAGCGTCCTGCTGATACAAACAACACTGAGAAGTTAAGCTGCTCATATGCTCAATATATTAATACTTTAATCTAAAGCAGATTTATTTTTCCATTCAATTTTCAAGTGATGACACTCTAAACCAAGTTCCAAGTGAAGTTACCTCATGTTTACCACATATTTTGGAGCTGTGGATCTGAAAACAATTATGAGATGTTTCACTTACAATGCCTGAAGCATGTTAGTAGCAAATGAAAGAAAAAAACTAGAAAACTAGATTTCATCATCACTCAACCATTTCCTCTCAGTTTGAAGATGTGAAGAAGACATGGCAGTTTTGCTAAAGCAGCACGTTTAGTTCTTTGAGATAAACTGAGTTTGTTCTAGAGATACCAATGGCACATACTTTGAGCACGCTGGAAGCCGGCAACAGAACACAAGGACAGCTGTATTGGGACATACCAATGATCCAAGTAGCCCAATAGCCTCTATCTAAGAATGGTTAATAACAAGGCTCAGGGAAAAAAATACAGCAGCAGGGTAAATATATAGTGATATTTATCCAGTTTCTTTTCATAAGCAGTCCAGAAATGCCTGAAGTCTTATACAATCAAACAAGCTCTCTGAAAAAGTTCCCTCTAAGGGCATCCACCACTCTCCAACCATGGCACGAATTCACAGGGGCACAAACTACAGTAAAATATATCAGGGAGAAAATTAGGGCAGAGTTGATACTCTTAAGTAAAGGAGTTACAATTAGCTTTATATTAACCTGTACCAGGTTTGAGATTTAGCTTATCTCTGTCACGGAAGTGCAGGCAGATGCTGTTAAGAAGATCTGGAAGCTCCCACTTAAAAGGTTTCTGAAGAGACTTTTGTGTACATAACACCAATAACTGGAAGATGCACCCTTGTCAATTAGATCTTTGAAGTAGAGTTAAGAAATAGAGGAGACTTCAGAGTCTCACAAAACAAGAACCAACACCTGCCCACTCCAACAAGTGGAGTCCCCACAAGCCGAGCCACCACCCGGGAAAGCCCAGCTGTTCACGAGAGGCCACGAACGACTGTCAAAAAGATGGGGAAAAAATGTACGCGTAAGCCAAGCACACCGCGGGTCCTCACGCAGGCAGCCTTCTCCCAAAACAGAAATTCACTTACAGCTTCCTTTAAAGCCCGCCGCGCCTTGGGTTACTTTCAGCGGGCAGTTTACAGTGGGTGTGCCGCTCGACATGCACAGCCACACAACCCGAGTTACTCCAAGCAGAGACCATCCCTCCACCGACCCTCAGCGCCACACGGGGAGCTGCCCCCGCCGCCCGCCCGGAGCACAGCGCCGGCAGCGCCGCTGAGGGGCGGGCACGGGAGCCCCTCCAGCGCCTGCCAGTGACCCCCGGAACGCGTCCCCCGCGCCCCAGCCCTGACGGGCGCAGAGGGAGCCGCTCCCCTCGACCCGCGCCCGTCACACCGCTCCGCCGCGCAGCCAGCCCCGGGCGGGGCTGGCGGGGCAGCCGGTCCCGGTACAGCCGGTCCCGGTACAGCCGCGCCGGGGCAGGTGCCGGGGGCGCGTTCCCCCACCTGGGCTCGGCTCCCGCCGCAGCGCCGCCATGCGCGCCGCCGCCCCACG
>JAWWES010000171.1:26796726-26812177 GCA_035583135.1 Lophotriccus pileatus
CCCTCTGCGCGGAGCGGGGCGGCGGCGCGCGGGGGGCGCTGGGACGGCGGCGGCGCGCGGCGTCTCGGGAGCGCGGCGGGCGCGCGGCCGCGTGGGGCGGGGGCTTGTCACGACACGTGGTCGGTGTCGGCGACAGCGGCGACAGCCGCGGCAATGGCGCAGCTCACGGCGCGGTTCCGCACCGAGAACCGCAGGTGAGGGGCCGCCCCTCGCGGGCCGCGGGTGGGTTCGGGGCGCGAGTAACTCGGAGACGGTAACGGCGCGCTGTGCCCGCAGGTTCGCCGTGGAGGATGTGCCCTTCTCGGTGCCCGCGGCCTCCGAGACCACCGACCTCAGCCAGCTCATCAACAAGCTGCTGGCGGCAGCGCACGGTGGGTACCGCGGCGGGGGCGGCTCCTCGGAGTCCCCCGGTGTCCCCCCGTGCCCGGCCGGGCCGGACCGGGCCGCGTTTCGCCGGTGCCGCCGCAGAACCTCGAGCTGTCAGGGCACCGGGGAACCCTCGGCGGGGACGGCGTCAGCCTGAGCCCGCCCTGCCTGGCTCTGTGGGCCTGGTTGCCCACAGTTAGGCACTCCTGGATCTCGATCTGAAAAACGCCGCAGGTACCGGGGCTGGAAGGCAGTCCCGGGAGAGATGCTCCAGAGGCTGGGACAGCGTGTGCTCAGCGCCACAGGCCAGGCTGCCACAGCAGATGGCAGTGGAAGCGCTGCCCAAAACCTGGCGCAAGAACTGATGAAACCAAAGGTTTGGGTTTTATGAAAGCCTTTGAGTAAAGCTCAACCGCTCAGTGCCAGCTGAAATGGGCCTGACTGACTTGAAAGATTTTCTGGGGAAAGACACCTGTGCCATACTGTTGAAAAATCCCATGTTTTATAAAAACCTGCTATCTTATTGAGACTTCTGCAAGTTGGTTTTAACCCATGAAAATACAAACAACCTTGAGTAAAAAACTAGTGCACAGTGAAGTGCTTCTGCCAAAATGTGGGGCCTTTGTCAACTGTGCCATTACAGAGGAGAAATGTGCAACAGAAGTTCTTAGGATTTTCATATTGCTGCTACAACTACAGGGCTCTAGCTGATGGTAACAAAGATGTGGACTAGCAGTGGCAAGACCCATACAGAACAGTATGGAAGCACCACTGGGGTTTGATTACACATGGCTACAGAGAAAATATAATAAAAGGTGAATTTAACTCTTTGAACCCCAACAGCAGTTTTTCCATCCCTCAAATAATGCACTGGGATTCATGGGCTGCCCACTTAAAACTGGGAGAAGAAACTAACTGAGTTGAGGGGTTTTTTTTAATAATTTTTTGTTGGTTTGGTTTGGGGGTTTGTTTTTTTTGTTTGGGTTTGTTTTGGTCTTTTTTTTAACCTCTTCCTGTCTCCTTCTCCTGTACTAGCCACAAAATGATGGTGTTCTTGGTCGTATCAAATAAATAGTGACACCTGAACATGGATTTTTCCTAATTTGTTTTAGAGGATCACAAATATGTGGAATTTGATTTCCTTATCAATGGCCAGTTCTTGCGAGTGCCACTGGTCACACACATGGAAATGGAAAATATCTCCACGGTAAGTCATACTCAGTTTCTCCCCTTCTTGGGCAGCAGAACAGACATTGCCAGTTTACTTCAATCTATTGATTTAGGTATTACACTATCATCCTGACCAGGTAGATTTGCTTGCTCAGTTTTATTTCTTCTATGATTTTCCCAGGAGAATTCCATGTATTTTTAAATCCATTCTGAACTGCAAAGTGATTAGAGACAAGGGGACTGAGCAGTGCAAAGAGCATTGTTACCCAGTCTTTTATCTGTATACAGTTCAGAGGGAAAATTCTTGTTTTATTCAGTTCATCATGAATATGTTTTTGCCTATTACATTGGGGGATAATGGGGAAAGGTTAATATCACCTCTAGAAAAATGTTGTGAGGTGCTTCAGACACCGGTTTTGTATGGGTAAATACAGAAGAGAATTCAAGAAGATCAAAATTACTTGCTTTTGCTTCCAGCTTGCTATTAATAGTAACTTGATAGAAATATGGAAAGCAATACAATTTACACTTTTTTTGTAAAAACTTTTTCCACTGTTGTGGCAAAGAACTTGGATACCAAGGTCTTTGCTCAATAGACTTGTGTATTTGTACCACATTACAGTTAAATTTTATTGTTATTGATTAAAAATAATGAAACATCACTAAATAAGTATTTTGTCTGTGAGCTCAGGAAGAAGTGGTGGAAATAGAGTATGTGGAGAAATATATGGCCCCTCAGCCAGAAGAATGCATCTTCCATGATGACTGGATCAGTTCTGTACAAGGCACTGAAGAATGGTACCACACTAAGCCAATTCTAAGTTTTGTCTTGCTTGTTCCTGTTCCTCCCTAGTGTTAAATGGAGTGGTACTCACTATTTAATAATCTCTTGGGTAGAGTTTTTTTCCCTCTTTGTTCTGTTCCTGTTTTATTTTATTTAAAGCTGGCAAGTCAGTCAGCTACTTGCTTTTGTAAGTGGTTCACTGACAATGACCATAACACAAGTAGAAAACAGCCAGAGTCACTGAACATGAGGTACTGCTAATACAAACAAACAAAACAAATGCTGTTTACTATCTTTTCTCTTAAAGGACAGTGATATTTCCTCATCTCTTTTGCTTAAACCCTTGACTTCCAGTGTGACACTCAGCAACAAATAGAATACTGTAACTTTATGCAGAGGTTGTCCTTAAAAAAGGCCAAACAGCCATAACTGTCTTTTTCTGCTGTGTTTTCACATTCATTTCCCAGTCAACCAGCATTTGAAAATGCTTTGAGAACCTCTAGTAATAGACTAGAAACACCAAATTAAATTTTAAATTATGTAAATTATGTAAGTAATTTTTACCTACTAGAACAGGCAGTACTCTCACTGCTTTTCTTTTTGGCCTGTACTCCTAGCCCCTCACTTGTAGGCTTTAATGAAGCTTTGCTCTGTAACAAAAAGATATTTTTACTTTTCCAAGCTATTTCTTTTTAAACCACTTATTGTGCTAATATTTTTCAAAGTTTCTGGTTGAGGCTTTCTTTCATAAAAACATTGTTGGTCTTAAAGACAGTGATGTTTCAAATTCTGTACCCTGTAGGATATTAACTGGCTGCTACGATCAGACTGCTCGAGTCTGGTCTTTGGAAGGAAAATCTGTCATGACAGTAGCTGGGCACACAGAAGTAGTGAAGGATGTGGCATGGGTGAAACAAGGTCAGTATATATGTTAGGGGAGTAGTAAGAGTTTGAGTTACTGTGGGAGAAATGTCAACCATTCCTCAACCCTGAATATTTAATTATCTAAATGCTGTAATTATTTCAGTCTCTGTCAGTGGTGTTAGAAATGAAGTCATGGTGTGGGTAAAATAGTCTTTTAACAGGAATGAATATAGCTACTTTAACATGTACCTTGTCTGTTCACTTTGCAGTCTTCATTAGTAAATAATGGTAAATATATTTATATTAATTGTACTTGTAGGGTAACATGATATAAACTGAAACATGTAAGAGTTTCTATCCATCTGCAATTTCTTCTGTGATTAGAGTAATTACAGACTGTAAAGACTTTGGAAGGCTGAGTTGGGTGCGAGGGTAACTTTTTTCTTCCTCAGACAGTTTATCGTGCCTGTTACTCAGTGCTTCTATGGACCAAACTGTCCTGCTGTGGGAGTGGAACGTGGAGAAAAACAAAGTGAAAGCCCTTCACTGCTGCAGGGGACACGCTGGGAGTGTAGACTCCATAGCTGTGGATTGTACGAAAACCAAAGTGAGTGACTCCAGGAAAGAAACCTTTGTTTTTGGGATAGTAGCAGCTCATATCCCAAAAATCATCTTTTTGTCCCTGCATAGCTTCTTGTCATCATGTTTTTCAGACTGACACACTGATAAGTTTCCAGCCTTGTTATAAACGGTGGTTATTGAGAATTAGGAGCGCTATATCAATGCTAAGCCATAGAATCATTTAGGTTGGAAAGCAAGTTAAATGTTTGTTTTAAAGTATATCTTACTTTAAATGCATGTGAATGTTGTATTGTGGTGAACTATTTTCAAATTTGACCTAAATTTTCACAGTGGTTTTGGTGGGGGAAATATTTTCCAGAGTGGTATTCAGGAAAAGCAGGTGATGAAGAGGTTCTTTCCCTTCATGCAGGAATTCAGCAGTTACGAGCACTCACGCCAAAGGTGGAGTTATTGCTCCCAGCTTGACTATATCAGACAGGTTAAAGTAAAACCTTTTGGTGCTGAAGGAAACAGATATTTAGTAGATATTTTTCCTACAAAGGAAGGAAAATTATTAATTTTATCTATGCCAAACATTTGTTTGTTTTAGGAGCCCAGCATTATTCTTCATGTGTTATAACCCATTGGTAATTTTTCAAACAGGTCTGTTTTACAAGGTCTGTCTGGATCAACTTTTAACAAAATATTTTTGTTCACACAGTTCTGCAGTGGATCCTGGGATAAGATGTTAAAGATCTGGTCTGCAGGTAAGATATAAGCTTGTAAGACTATATTAAGTTATTGGTTTGGTTAATTACACCATTTCAGGTATGGTTATCCACCTGCAGGATGTTTGTAGGTACTGTAAATAGGGGGTTTCCCTTAATTACTTGCATGGAGATGGAATTCGAAAACCTCTGGCTCATGTCTGCCTGTCTTCTGTTACAGTACCTACAGATGAAGAGGATGAAATGGAAGAAGCAGCAAACAGACCACGGAAGAAGCAGAAAACTGAACAGTTGGGACTAACAAGGGTAAGATGAGCTCCAAGTTTGTCCAGGATTTTTTTTTAGAACTAGTGTGGCCAAACAAAATTTTTCAAATGACTGTATGAAAACTTCTAATCTGTTCAATCAGACACATTTTTATTTATTGAAAGAATTGATTCCTTGATGATACTCAGTCAAATCTGTCACCATTAAATTCTAGACTCCCCTGGCAACCCTCTCTGGCCACACAGAAGCTGTCTCCTCTGTGCTGTGGTCAGATGCTGAAGAAATTTGCAGTGCATCATGGGACCACACCATTAAAATCTGGGATGCTGAGAGTGGAGATCTCAAATCTACTTTGGTGAGATCATTATCCACTGTCTGTAGGTTCAGCTGAAACCCAGCTCAGAGAAAAAGTAGTTGAGCAAAATAGTAGCTCCTCTCTTAGAATGACTGCTTTCTTTTCTGACAGACAGGAAACAAAGTGTTTAATTCTCTGTCCTTCTCACCACTGTGTCGACGTCTGGCTTCAGGGAGCACTGACAGACATATTAGGCTGTGGGATCCTCGCAGCAAAGGTGAGCTAAAAACATGCATGGTCTCAAAGCTGTTTTTCAAAATCAGAACTTTTTCCTGTTGGGAGACATCTCAGACTGGTTTCTGGTCCCGCTGCTTGAAACCGGCCATTTAGGGGCTTTTATTAAAGACAAAGATTACATCTATTTTCTGTAATCTGGTGCAAGACTTCCTTTGTTTTTACAAACAAAAGGTTTCTTACTGAGCTTAGGTTTTGCTTGTTTGTTCTCTTAAACTTACTGATGTTCAGCTATGCAGCTGCAGGACTGAACTTTTTTTTTTTTTGTAAGGTTCATTTTTAGGTTGGTCAGACCACCATTAAAGTAAAATAGTAGTAATTTAGACATGGTACTCTCTATCATAAACAGACCGGCTTGTGAATATTATGACTGAGCCTACCAGACTTATTTTCATGGACACATTTCATAGAATAGTTTAGGCTGGAAGGGACCTTAAAGATCATCTTGTTCCAAAACCCCTGCTGTGGACAGGGACACCTTCCACTAGACCAGGTTGCTCAGAGCCCCATCCAACTTGGCCTCAAGCACTTCAAGGGGTGGTGCATCCACAGCTTCTCTGGACAACCTGTTCCAGTGCCTCACCACCCTCACAGTAAAGAATTTGTTCCTAATATCTATTCTAAACCTACTGTCACAGTTCAAAACCATTCCCCTTTGTCTTGTCACTACATGCTCTTGTAAACAGTCTGTCTTTCTTGTAGGCTCCCTTCAAGTACTAGGAGGCCACAATTAGTAAACAACGTTTACTTCTTTAGCTTCTGTAACTCTAATCCAGAGTGTATTAGCATCTTATATATTGTTAATAAAAGCATTTTTTTGTTTACTTTTAAAAAAAAAATTGCAAAGAGAGTTTAGTTACGAGAAAACACATTTTGAGTTTTGTTTGGGGTTCTTTTGCTTGGTTGGTTGTTGTTGGGTTTTTTTTGATTCCCCAGAACTTGTGTGACTTAAATTTTTGTTCACTTTCTTTAAAGTTCGCTTTGATTTTTTGAAGTTAGAATTACTGGTGCGAAAAACACTTAACTTGAACACAAAGAAGTTGCTGACCTTTTCTCACTGGATTTTGTATGCAGTTGGCATCTGCTGATGTCTGGGGTTTTCTCCTCTTCTGTTCAGATGGCTCCTTGGTTCTGCTGTCTCTGACTTCTCACACTGGCTGGGTGACATGTGTGAAGTGGTCACCTACCCATGAGCATCAGCTGATCTCCGGTTCTCTGGACAACATTGTGAAGCTTTGGGACACAAGGAGGTAACATAAACCTGCATTTTGTTGTTGTTCAATAACAAAAGCAGTCAGAGACATGGATTAGAGTCTCCTGTGGCATCTGTGAGAATGCTCTAGGTTTTGAGAGTCAAGCATGTAGTAAAAGAGAGAAAAATACCTTTAGAGTACTAGGGGGCCTGTGGCTCAATATCTGAGAAGGCTGCACGGTGCTCCAATGGGTTTACCTGGCAGTAACAGCAGCATTTGCTGACATCAAAAAGCAGCAACCCTAACACTGCCATTGAGATTAGGAACAGCAGGTAGTCTGCTGACTACTCTTCTATTTTAAGGAACAAAATAGTTCTCTTTCTAAGGAAAGAGCCTAACAGAGTGAAGTTTGACTTCATATGCTTTTCAGATCCTTTGTTACAGATTTTGAAGCAGTGAAATGCTTTGCATTCAGAAGACGTAAGTGGCTTTTCTGGAAAATGCAGACAGCTGAGCACCATCCACACATGGTAGAAAGAAACTAAATAATAAACCGTTCCTAAAACTGGTTAAATTTCAGTATCAAGGTAGTTTGCAACCAGATGAAGGATGTTTCTGCTTTGCTCTTTGGGGACGTAGGAGAGGATAATACAAATGTGGTCAGTTCTGGGGAAAGCAGTGGAAATATCACAGATGGTAGATACCTGTACTTTATCTTAAAGTATTTATAACTGACCACATCTGTTTGATAGCTTTGTGATAGTGTTTCTTCTAGGAACCAATTCTATTTTCTATGATTGGTCACGTAACTTCAAACATGTGACTGTAAATACCTTTTTTTCACTAGTTGCAAAGCTCCTCTCTATGACTTGGCTGCTCATGAAGACAAGGTTTTGTGTGTGGACTGGACAGAAGCAGGGGTAAGAATCTGAAGAGCAAGTTACTGAATTTATATGCATGGTGATTAGGAAGAGTTGTGGACTGTTTTTTCCCCTTGTGCTGTAAGATAGAACAGGAAGTTTGAGTTGTGCTGTGGTTGATAACTGGGTGTTACTGTCACATGCACTGCAGAGTCCCCACACTCCTGTGCAAAGGAGCAGGGTGGCAGCTGAAGCTCTGTAGCATTAACTAACAGTGTTATACTGATATTCCAAACAAGGAGAGACACGAGAACAGCACTGCACCTCATGGAGAAAATACACAGTCCAGGGTACCATTTTCTGCCATTGAGACTGAAGTGGCAGCATGAAGTGGTAGCTGGGCCCTGCACATACAGGTACAAGAGAAAAACTATATAATCTTCTCTAGGAAATGTTTCTGCTACTGTGGTGGTAACACAAGTGTTTAAACGACCAAAAATCCCTGTTTTGTTGACACTCCAAGATTCTCAGTGTGGCTCCTGCTGTCTGTAAAAGTCAGGAAAAAACTTTAGCAACGTTCCTATGAAAACTTCTAATTTTAAGAGGAGGGTAAGAGACAAAGTTAGTTCTGCACTTTGATTCTGGGTTTTAGTTATGCATTAACAGTTCATTATTCATTATTTCTTTTTATGTCTTCAAAGAAAAGAAAAATTGAATCCCTGACTCATGGACTTATTTTGCTCAGTTCTGATATTAATCACAGTTTTTCTCTCATCAGTTGTTACTGAGTGGAGGTGCAGACAACAAACTGTATTGCTACAGATACCCAGCTACAGCCACTGATGTCGGGGCATGAAGGTCAACAGCCAGAAGACTTTTTTAAAAAAAAAAAAAAAAAAAAAAGGATTTTTGCAGCAGCTGCTCTCTATATTAACATCCCTCCACAATCAACATCTGAAGAAATGACAAGTTTGTTGCTCAGAGAGCTGTTCCTCATTTTGTATTGGTAACCTATATCCCTACTTGTCACAGAAAAAGAGCAAAAACCAAATAGGATTCATGTGAAGCAAAGCAAAAGGGAACTTCCTCCCTTTTTGATGGCTTTGAATTAATGTCTTTTAAATGACTGTATTTATAGCCCTTTTAATAAGAAGTAAGCTGTTGCCAATACTTACAGAAAAAAACTACTCACCGACTAAATTATTTTTTGAGTTTACTTGTTTTCCCCTGAGGAAAAAATAAAGATCTTATCAACAGTTCATTGGTTTAGTGTATCATTTCAGAAGAAAATCAGATTTCAGCTCTCCTCTCAACAGGGCTGTTGGCAGTTCTTACAAATAAGGCCTTAATTGATAAACTGTGGCTTTTTTTCTAGGATGAAGATTTGGTATGTTTGCAGTGCAAAGGGCCTGATATAAAGAAACTTGACAGATTTACTGGCAGATGAAATATCCCAGTTTTTTGGAGCTCATAAATTAGGCCATAGATTATGAGAACGTGCCTGCGTTGTGCCACAGTACATGTGGATGTACTGAAACAAGTGGAGGATCACACAGAGAAGGGAGAAGTAATTTGTTCCTAGAAAGAGTGGATAAAAGAGGTTGCAATAGCTTTTAGGTTGATAGAGAATAAGTACTGTCCAAACGTGCCCAATTTCTTTGCTGGTGGTTTTGCTTTTGGTTCAGCATTAAAATGAAAAAGCTGTTCCTGCAGCTTGTTGGATGCCATATATGTGATGTTAAACCAGCACATAGTTCAGCAGTGTGGAAACTGAACTTGAATAGCCACACTAATGCCTTGCCTTTCAATAAATGTAAGACCTGTACAGAACAACTAAGTCAAATGTTTTAACTGCGAGATAATTTTCTTTGAAGAGTGAGAGCTTGGACCTTCAGGTTTACAAGACAGACAAGTCCTGATACCAGAACAGCAAAACTGTGGCGAAAATGGCAAGGGTACAGGGGAAGGATCTCTGATCCCTTTGCTCTGCAAGTGAAGTACTACAATTAACAGAATATTAACAAATGCTGCTTACAAGGAATTGGTGTCTTGCCCTTATCTTATTATCCATGTACATGTTCTTAGTATGTGTTTGTCCTTTCTAAAGCAATATATGCCATTCATACATTAACAGAGCAGCTGATTTTTTTCATTCTTTAAACTTGATTTGTTTAAAACATTGCCTTCTGTTTACCCCAGAGGCTGGAACTTGCAAATAAGGTCTGAATAGCTATCTTGTTTTGTAAACTTACCAAAAATAGAAAACATCTTTGGAGCAGGAACATGCAGCACTCCCTTATCCTCACTATTAGAGGTGTGTATAATTTCATACACTCGTGGATATGCCAGCCTATTCTAGCAATCATTGGCCTACTGTTTTCATAAAAGTTAAAAAAATATCCAATATTTCTTAAATATTAAAACAAAAAAAGAGTAATATCTTCCTGCAGTAATCCTTAATACAGTACACCTGACTTTTGGGGGTCTTAATCAAGTACAGTTTTTAATGTTTTTGGTGGAAAGCAAGACAGTGAAGATAGTTTGGAAACCAGTTTGTTTCATTTCTCTTCAAGACTCCCAGTGACAGTTTCACGTAAAGTCTTGAGCTATTTTTTGTATTATGTTTATTACACTCTTTTCAGTTTTTCTTTCAGATGAATTACACCTGAGCATGACTTCTAGAATTGCTGTGGTATTTTGCAGTTAGAGAGCAAAAGTAGTTGATAAAAATAAATGGGTTCCCCTTATATGCATATGTCTAAAGACTCATAAATGCAAGATAGGTGACTTTAATATGGTTTCTTGCCTTCCCCAAAAGACTTACAAAATACTCTTTAAAAAGGTCATGTCACTTGAAGTGTTGGCTTAGCTTAGAAAAATTAATATTAATTTAGACTTTAGAAACCCCAGCTGGCATTAGTTGTTTCACTTTCAAACGTTAAATCCATTAGATCTACTACACTTGTCACCTGTAATATATATACACAGAACATACCTAGAAAGGTAGGTTTTGATGGACCACAGAAGCAGGAGCATTTTTACAGCCTCGTCTTTTTTGGAAAAGTACTGTGGCAGATAAAGAAACAATAACAAACCATATTAACATGAAGCCATATCAGCGTAAGTACAATGTAACTTCTGAATGCATCTGTATTAGCTATGTCCGTAAATTATCCTAAAACCTACAAAAATACTTTTTAGATTTAGCTGACTGGCAGTCCCTTGGATAATCTGTAATCTTAATTAAGATATTTTAATAAGACTCTTCCCTCCGCGCAGTTCTTTCATTTAAAATAATGATGTGAAATTACAATGGCCAGCCTGAGTTGATTTTAAAACTGCAAAAGAACTGAGTCAAAAACAAACTTAGCAATCCAGAATCAAGGTGCTGATGGTGATTCTACTCACAAAAATACTTTTTTCCTCCCTTAAAAACTATTTTTGCTTATTCATAATGACCTGGTAGGATAATATAAAACAGTAAAGAACTTCTATGTACTCTTAATTTCCTTAAACATACAACAAGTGAGGGGAATAAAGACAATGGTCAATTACTGCAACTGACCTATTTTTTTTTAATTGATGGGAGGTAGGGGGTAGGCTCGTTTTTGAGAGGCTGTGCAATACTCATTGTTCTGTTTCTATTTTTCTCATTCTGCACTGCCCCCCTGGCATAAACTGTTCCCTTTACACGTAAGCTGCCTCTACAGTTTTCAAACCCCACCATGCACTGACATACACAGTAAAAGCATGAAGATAAGGGTTCACCACTTGGTCCTTGGTTTAATGTCAGGCTTGCATCTTCTGTTCATGTGTTTTCTTTTTCCCAGCTGGTTCTTTCAGCTTTTTTCTTGATTTGAGACTTTCATCTTTGCTTCTGGACAGTTGCCACCCCTTTCCTACAGCCAGTGCTGGCAGAGCACTGTTTTTTCTCTCTTGTTGGCATTTGGTTTACTTTTTTTTAATCTCGGTCTTCTCCCAACTAAAAGATTGAATTAAAAACTAGGGGAGGGGGAAGGAAACCAAATGTTCCAGTGACCTAAACCAGTGTGTGTGCCTAATGCCATCCACTGTGGCACCACCCATAGGATCAGATCATGAGAATCCCCCCCAGGGAAGGGCACGTCAGCTCACCCACAGTACAGATCTTCAGTCGGAGCTGCTCTGCCTGTTCCTTTTGACACACAGCCCATAACCTGGTGGTGAGGGTTTTCCTTAAGGAAAAAAGAAAAACAACTTTCTGAAGTTTAAATTAGTTTTGTATAAGCTGATAAATTTCCAGTATAAACTTAACATACTCCTCTAGATTTTAGCACACGTACCTTAGGAAATAGATCTCACCACATATGCTTAAAGCAACTTCTACAATTTAAACAAAAACATTTCAGAGAAATTGGAAGGAAAAACATGAGAAAATTTAATGACTCCTGAGTTTTTCTCCTGCATTTTCTGACATTTCTGCAACAGAAAGCACTAAATGGGCAGATGCACAGATTCCCCAAAGGAAAAATACATACTTTTATTACACTCTCAAGTTGATTTAAGTCTCATTAATTATCAACCTGTTACTTAAATGTGTAATGGTGGAAGGTTGTCCCCGCTGCACCTCTGTATGACTAAATGGCTGAGGAACAGTTTTTCAGAGTAAGGCTGAAGATCATGTTCTGACAGGCAGAACTACGACCTACCCTTGATTTCTCAGCCAACATCTAAGCAAACAGAATGGCTGCTTCTCTGGTTTAGCACCAACACCAGCGTTGCAGGTTCCTGCAGTTGCATCCCACCTGGCCAGCTCAGGTGAGAGAAGCACAAGGCTGCACAGACTGTGAGCTGCACAGACTATCAGCGGCTAGTAAAAACTCGTAGTACTGTACGTTGCAATTCATGTACCAAAAAAAGCCCAATCAAGTTTGAATCACCTATTTTTTTTGATGTAAGCACATTGGCAGAGATCTCAAATTACAGGCAAAACTTGGGTTGAAATTAATTGTTGCAAAAAACCAATTTAAATTGTCCTGTAAATTGCATGAAATAAGTGGCTTTTCAGCTGCCAGTGAGAAGCTGGCTGAGTCTGGTCTAGGAAAGACAGCTGCTCTGTCTGGATGAGTCTATCAAGTCATCCAAATCAAGACATGTACTGTATGGAATGCTGAAAATGTAACTCAAACCACAGAAATGTAAATTTCTGTATCAGTTACTATATTCCTATTCAAAACTTCAAAATATCAATTTGCATGTCTGTGCAATTTACTCCATTGGAGAACTGGTAGCCTGTGACCAACAGGGAGTCTCAGTATGAGTTTAAGATACTGTAAAACTAAGTAAACATTGCAATAAATGCTCTGTGATTGCTACTGAGATGTTCAGCCTATCATGTATAATTTAAGCAAAGAAAGGTCTTTAAATGTTTGAAACCATCTCTGAATGCAAACCAGAACTCACAAGAAAATGTATGGAGAAACATGATATGCCAATTATAGCAAAACATCCCAATAATCTAGATTGCTTATCCAAAAGAGTTCCTCTCATCACACTTCCTATTGTATATGGTCTATAAATTTAGAATAGGGAAGTTCTGATCTTCAGTCAGACCACAGCTGCTCTAAACTGCATGTGAAAGACAGCTGAAATCACTTGGAAGGGCCTTCAGGAAATGCTCGCTGAATTAATTCCTCTCTTTCAACTCTCCCTCTATCCCAGTTCTTGAAAAACATTCCCACATGCACACACTGAGCTATCTCCTGGATTTCTGCACATAAGATGGGTCAAAAAAACAAGCAGAAGCACAATAGAGAAGCAATGTTGGAAATTGAAACAAATTCACCAAAGAATTAAGATGAATAGGCAGCAACATATGAGGCAGAGCTGGGTGCCAAATTCAAGATAAACCTAAGGATTATAAGCAGAGTATGAATTGATACGTAAAATATGAATAGATGAAAATGGCATACTTTTCCTTGCCACTATCTACTAGTTACTTTCAACAGGGCAGTCTCAATCACTCGTATCATTTGAGGAGCCCAAAATCAAGTGTCAGAATTACATTATTACTTTCCGAAGCTGTTAAACATCAGAGAGGAGGACTTTCTTAAATTACTCTCCACTCTAAGTGGTGTCACCACCATATCTGTTTCACACATCCCTGCACATACCTACCATTTGGTGGAATAGCTCAGCAGTTTTGAGTTTTCTGCAGTAACCAAAGTGTTACCACAGACTCTGCCAGCCAGGCTGAGAATTCTTTGTCATATAGCACTTGTTGGGGGATCAGGAGGATGACAACACCACACTCTCATTTTTCAAAGTACTTGCAGCATTGAAGGCTGACATGAAGTCCTCATTTGTGTGATTTTAAGCCTGAAGGCACACTGCTGATCAAACGGTGGATGTGGACACACAGAGCCATCTGCTCAAAACATGGACTTTGAACCAAAGTCTGAAAGGTGTGGCATGGGTGTGCATTACTGGGGAGTGCTGGTCATGATACAATGGCTGGGATTCACAACAAATGTCTGTTTTCTAACGTCCCCTGTGAAAGACAAGATGGTAATTTGTTTTCTACCTCAAAGAGCCCAAACTTCCACCTCTCACCCATTCTTCTCCTCTCAGGTTTTGCATCAACTTTAGCCCGGATCTGGGAAGAGTCGTGCCAATTTGAAACAGATTTTTCATCTTTAAAAAAAAAAAAAATCAAACCATCAAAATTTGACAGAATGTCCCTGAGTTCCATCAGAGATTTACCTTTCAGCAAACCTTGGATTGGTCGTTTAGTATTTTGGTGGACTTAGCATAGGATGAGGTGTTGGAAT
The DNA here is from genome assembly GCA_035583135.1 of Lophotriccus pileatus. NCBI lineage: Eukaryota > Metazoa > Chordata > Aves > Passeriformes > Tyrannidae > Lophotriccus > Lophotriccus pileatus. The sequence continues at coordinate 26,810,918 of JAWWES010000171.1, forward strand.
TCGCTGGCAGTAGCTTTTCTAAACTTGGAACAGGGATTAAGTATAGTTCTTGGTGTTACACAAAAGATCTTGTTTCCATCTTGTATCAATATGCAAATGGTTCTCTTGACAGATCCATAGCATTTAAAAGAATCATAGACTTAACAACCATAATGTTTTGCCTTTAGGTTTAAGAGTATACAGAGACCCTCAATGGAATTATCTGTTGCTTCTCAGAACACAGTCCTTATCTCCTGCAGTTACAATACCAAAGAAAATGTTTCCTAGATCTAAACAACACAGATTTAAACAGGTCGTGGTTTCAGCTGCACTGTTGTAATTCCAGAGCATGTCATTTAAGACAGTGATGCCTATCAAATTCAATGGACTCAACACAGATTTACAAAGGAGCCTACGTGCAGCCTATCTGAATGTAACTTACAATAATTAGATCTTATATCTTGATGTAGCTGAAAATTGAGTCTGAATCAGTTTCCAAAAAATCAAATACTCCATGTCAGCAAAGCCTTTTCTAAAAGGGAATATGATTTGTCCTTACAGTAACTATGCTTTGGACAGAATGGTGAGGGGGAACAGATGATGGGTTTTCTCTCCTTCTAATCCAATCTATTTAAACAGAGGAATCAAAACAACAGATGTTTGGTATGATACTGGCGCCACAGAATCCGGCATGAACTCACCAAAGATGAGAAGATGAAGTCACTACAGTTTCCCTATTTGGTGTTACCAGTCTCTACCCCGCTGCAATTTAAATGTGGGAGTCCAGGTTGCCATGTTAAAAAGAAGCCACCACTTTTGCAAGAGGAGCAGTTTCCAACCTCTGCACCAACCTACCATGCACTGTTCTGAACCTCTGCAATATCTACAGTATTGTTTGCTAGTTGTAAACAGAGAATTACAAGACAGAAAATTTTATCGGATCATTCTCGAGAATCATAATATTAGACTACATACCAGAGAAGTCTGTTTTAATGAAAGAAACCTCTATTTCTACTCTTTCCTCAGCCTGCTGCAGCATAGCGCAGCAACTGAAAAATATTTTCACCTCTGGGTTGTCTGCACTGTATATTTTGTATCTTGGCAGACACATTTGAAGGTAATAATTTTGCATAGTGGGCTCAAGTATTTCTTTTGCCATTTCCTTCCATTCTCCTCTATTTATTTTTTATATTTCATGGTATAACAGTGTCATGGTTTGTTTTTGTGCCTTTAAAACTAAGTTGGAAAATTTGTTTCTTTTCCCCCTCTCTCGTGGGGGGA
>JAWWES010000171.1:26812277-26858223 GCA_035583135.1 Lophotriccus pileatus
AGGGGGAGGAGTTTTGGGTCTCCCCTGTGGTTTGGTCTCAACAAAACACTTGTGTCCCACTCAAACGGAGACAAACAGTTTGTAGGGCTGCTACTGTGAAAAATTAGAGAGAAACATAAGGCTTTTTCATTTCCCTCTCCAGCAATATCTTCTTGCCATTTACTGTCCTTATTTTGCTGCTCACTCCTTGTTTTATAAGTAAAGCATCTTGTTTCGTATTCCTCACAGGAGCAGCAAGATCAAGAAGGTAAAAGTCTTTCTCTCTTTAAATATATCAGGCTTTGACCTTTAGGTTAACATATGGCAGACACTTTGGGTACCTAATGCATTGCTACTATATTCCTCTTCCCACGCTCATTACAAACTACCTCATGACACCAGGGCCATTACAGCAGGTAGTATTGGCCTTTGAAACACCTTTTTGTCATTTACATTTATTCTGCAAATGTCTCTATTAGTTTCCCCCCCACACCTTTAGAGGAATTACTGAGCACCTGAAGAACAGGGGGTAAGTGGAAAGGAAGCACAGCTGATGCTCCAGTGATAAGCAGCAATGCTGGTTGCTGACATCGCTCCTACACTGACAGCAGGGCTCAGGAAAGAACCATCACCCACAGGCTGTAAGCACAGTCAGGTGTCTGCACACCTGGAGCTTAAGACACCACCCATTCTCCGGGAGCTAATCCTCCTTCCATGTCTGTGGCCCTAATTACTCTGGATGAAAGGCACAAATAACGTGAACCATCACCACTCTTCCGTGTGTGAGCTTTGTCTTGATTGCATTTCATAAACTGTCTACAAATACCACTCAGCACTTGCCAGGAGTCAAGTTCAACTTGTTTCAAACAGAAATATCACCTGCTTATGTTGAGTTGAAATCTGCTTTATCTTTGGATGTGATTCTGCCTGTACTGCCCATATTGAAACAAGGTCGCAACAGAAATGGCCTGATGACTTCTAAAAAAGAATTTTGTTCAACTTGACTTACAGTTTCTGTTCTTTTTGTTGTTGGGAAGCTTGATTCCTGTGAGGTAAAATAATGCTGTTATGCATTAAATTTTATAATTTTACATTAATCCTGCTTAGTTATAAGCCTATATAATTTAGTGTTATAGCTTAACTGATTCTGTCCACAAAATAATAACAACTGTTTCTTTCTAAAGTGTTTTTTTTGTTGTTGTTCCATTCAAATAGCCTGCACAGGTATCTACTGCTGAGTAGCAGATTACTGAGGAATACTAAGAGGGGCTTTAAGGTTCTCCTCTTTTCTCCTTCTTTACAGCATTCTTATTATTTAAATAAATACTGAATACCAAATATTAGGGATACAAAACACATCTCTCTTTAGATATATATTCTAATATATAACATCAGGATACATAAAAAAATTTATGGTCTCCTGAGGCAGTCACTGCTTTGGATTGACCACTGAGAGATTAGGCTTGAAATTTCATGACAAAAATACATGAATGCTACATTTTCACACCTAGAAGAATATAAAGTCCCCCGTTAAATATTCAACCTAATTAGACTTTGCAAGGCCTACTACCAAAGCTATAACTGTAATGAAGAAAGAACTTTATAATCCTTGAAAACTTCAATGGCACCTTATACTAAAAAATAATAATTATGGATTAAAAAGGATTTTACATCCTTCCAATTAAAAATGTAAATGCCAGCATAATAATGTAATTGCTCACGTGCTATGCACTCTAAATCACACGGTGTAGAAGGTGGAAAGTCTGTGGAACAGGAATTCCCTATCCCTTGCACTGTTACCTCTTGATCCTTAAAAAAAAAATCACCACCAAGAAACACGTTGAGATAGTAAATCAGTGCTTTACAGATATATTAAGAACATTTATGGGAAATATTTCTGGGAAATGGTTTGGAAGCTAATATTTAGAACCACATTACAACTGCATAGCCTTTCAAACTGCTGTCTGATATTTGTAATGAGCATTTCAAAGGTGTTACACATTCAGAATTCTTTTAAAACACAGAAAAACACATACATAAAAGCACACACACTTGCTTCCTCATATTTATTTTCAGCATTTTGCTTTTTTTGTTATTTAAATAGTTATTGGAACTATTAGACATATATTAGAATTATTAGATATTATTAGATCTATACATTACAGATTTAGGTATTTGTTTAGAATTATTTTGATATCTATAACATTTTATATAAAAATATATTTAGACATAAAAATTATTTTCTAATCTTCCATAAGTCTCAAGAAAAATAACAGAAAAAATTCCCATTATAAAATTCCCGGAAAGATTACATCACTAGGAATGCCTTCTTCAACCCCCAAATTCAGTTAAAGACATTTAGGTAGAAAACCAGGAAAACCCACCAGATTCAATAATATGGTAAAATATTCACATTCATCTTCCCTTGTAGCATGCCTATATATTCCTTAGCCCTTTTTTCTTCCCAATCATTTCTCTTCCGTATCATTTCACCAAGTCTGATATGGGCATTAGTGACTCATTTTTTAATTAACTCTTCCCCCAACCACAACATCTAACTGCACACATTGTCCAAACCTGAAGGTCTTCCATGCACCTTATCAGTTTGACCAATTTGCTGGTTCTGCCACCCCCAGGGGACTCATGACAAAAAACAGTCAGTATATTGGAATCACCACACATTTCATTTTTCAGTTACTTCTTTTTCATAGCCATATCTGAGGAAGAAGATAAACTAGGGCTCTTACTAATGTTCCAGGCAGATCAGAACACAAGTGAAGATGGAAAAAGGACAGATGTCAAGGGAAAGGTTTTCAATTTCTTTTTTTTTTTTTTCTAGTCCCCATCCACTCTGTTGAATGCACTGCTGTCAATGCAACTGCAGGTACCATTGCAAGCATATGGTGCAGAGGTATTTGGAGGAACGCATGTCAAAAGCAAAAGCCGTTTTCATACTTCAAGAGAAAAACACTTTGGTAAACTCTGGTGCATGTAAAGTACAAGCCAGCAGGTGCTGAAGATCTGGGGACAAACGGGAGCTCAACACCTTTCTTCCCCACCATTCAATCAGTTCAAGATGTTTGCCTGCTCTGTGTCTTTCACACACGTCCTTCTCCTGTTCAGATTTGGCTACACAACCACCTCAGTTTTCTAGTATAAGGCCATCCACCTGACAGGCTAACACTTGGCAAAGCCCTGTGCAGTTCTGCAAGGGGGATCTTACTGCTCAAGTGCCTGGGCAACAACAAGCAAAAGCACTCCAGCTGCTATTGGACGTTTTCAGTCAAAGGACTGAAGGTGAGTTCAGTGCAACTGCTGGGCAGACAGAGACACACCTTGTTATCAAAACCAGATCCTTCACCCACTTGTCTAATGGGAGCTGGCAAGAGCAGAGGAGTCATTATTACTGTATGACATTTTAATTCTATTTATGTTGAAAATGTTTGGAATTCCAATTTAAAAAAAAAAAAAGGCATTGCCTAAGTTGGGCATTTGCAGTGTTCCAATGCACCGTTGCCCATGAGCATGACAACAAGTTCCTCTTATTGCTGTAAATACAGGGTTGCATTTATGGAACATGCACCTCTAGTACTTCTGCACTGTGGGGCATAAAAAGGCAGAAAATCAACCTTATGTACTGTCTTTTAGCTCAGCATTTATTATTGTTCCTGCCGTGTCATAAGAAGGCAAGGAGAGGCAACCTGCGTGTGAAAGTTGAAAAACATGAAGGCTGAAGTCCTAATTCTGGCTATGCTGTAGTTACAATCAATCCGCTTCTCCCACGTTTCCCCAAAACATTCTGCTCACCTGGGCTCTTATATATTTTTGCTATTTTTACTCCTTTTACCTTCACGTTGGCCTTTGTTTCACCTTTGGCAGGAGCTACCAACATTTAGCCATAAAACCACAGTATTTGATGTCCTCTGGAGCAAGTCTGCACAAAATACAGAGAAGCAATGCTGTGGATGAAAGATGAATCCCACAGGCTGTATCCTCACATCTGCAAACAAAATGGGGAATTCCAAAAAGTAATCATGCACTCATCCATACAAGTACTGCCCACTCTAGGGCAAATACTGGCTGCAAACAAGTTCACCAGGATTTAAGTGGGCGCAAAGACATGTCATCAGTAGCTAAAAAAATAGTAAGGTATCTATTGTATCTCATGAATGAGCTCAGAAAACAAAACCAAAAGAATCCCCTCCACACCTGGAGAACAAAACCCTATTGTTCTCCACATTTGTTACTACAACAGAAGAATGTGCTTAGCACCACGAACCAGTCACCATAAGAGGAACCTTGCAGCAATGTCTACTCGTGTAGACACTTGCCTTCCAAAAGTCTCTCCTCCATCTTCTGTCTCTCCATCAGCTGCTCTTTTAAGTGCTTTCTCTGAGCAAACAAAGGGTGAAGGAAAACTTAGCTCTGTTTTCTGCCTGAACCACTCTCCTCTGGGATGACAGTGTAGTTGTGTGCAAAGTGCACAGTTAAAATTCTGTAAAACAAAATGAATCAAAGTCAAAATTGCATGTCTACTGCTAGGATACTCTACAAGATCACCTGCATTCTCTGGCTGTTTTCACTTCTGGGAAGTGAGGAGGTTATAGTTACTGTTCAGTATTTAAGTTTTTAAAATTTTCCTTTCAACTTTAAAAATAAATCTGAAGAATTCTGCAAACACTTCTGGGAAGCAACATAAATCCTAATTCCTTGTCTTCCTCGAAGCAAGTAAGAGATTCTATGCTCATTCGCCCTTGAATATTCCAATTACCCTTCTATCAAAAAATCCCATGCACAAGTATCTGGACATGAGAAGTGCATGCTTAGTGGTGAGTTTTCCATTTTTAGAATATGTGAAGCTTTATGAAGAAGTGACTAAGAGTGGATTGTGTTTTCCAAGCTTGAGATATCTCATACTTCATTGCAGTCAATCAAATAGGAAGCCAATTGTTTGAGGTCCACATACTGTAAAACCAGTTAAACAACAATGCAAATAGCAGCCAGCTTTAAATTTGTTCAATGAATTCTTTGCCTCCCTTAGTAACCTTTCTGTGATTCTGCAAAATAGCTCAGATCATATCCAAAGTCCCTGAACAGCCTGTGGACTTCCATCCATATTATTCTGTTGCAAGGAGGTAGATTTCTTTCATGCTAAGACAGTGGCTTTCCTACAGATGCAAAGTTTCAGAAAAGGAAAATGGTCATTTAAACTAAGCAGCTGAAATGCATTCAGCACATTAAAGGTCATTCATCAATCTATACTGAAGTATGAAACATTTATTCTCCTTCTCCCTCACTTTTTCCTCTTTTAAATCTCTTTGGCCATATTGTATATTAAAATTCCACCTATAAAAGTATTTTTATAGAATTAGGAAAAGAAACCTAATGAAATCAGTACATGGCTACAGAGCATTGTAACTTAGAAATGGAATCTTCTCATTAAGTGTGACCAAAATTTTGGCGTATCATCATCTTCCTGAGGAAATATAAACAGTCCCAGGGTTATGAAGTATAACCAGAATTTCCGTAACAGTTTCTAAACACATTATTGAAACTATTTTTACAAGCAGATACTTGAGAGAACATTATCATTACACATCTTGCACTGGAAGAATCAATAAATTGTAGAGATGGAACAATAGGTCAGTGTGTTCTTTCTTGAGAAAGATTTTTTCCTAGACACACTACAGAAGTCTCCCTTAAGCAACCCCACTGAAGAATGTGGAGAAAAGAAAGATGACATTTCCAGAAATACCAGTAAGCAACAAGCACAAAAAATAAGCTGCAATCCAGAAGAATCATAAACATTCTGTACATGTTTTATTAGAAAGGAAATAGCTGCTTCTCAGAATTTTTGAAAAAAACAAAAACAAAACCACAACTAAAAAAAGACTAAGTTCTAATCTCCTTCTGCTTGCAGTCTTTCATTTAATCTCTTGTTCACCTTATTTATAAGGGCACAAGTATCTTATTTCCCATTACAAGGATTTTAAATTTCAGTGCTCATAGTACTATTTCATCATGTGTGTAAATGATGGCATGTTCATTACTTTATATCTACTGAACTTGAAAAAAAAAAAAGTTACATACCTTCATAGGAGTTATCTTTCCTTGATATCAGCACAGAGTTACTTCCACTGAAGCAGTTGGTGCTGGCCAAACGCAAAACCAACATGGAGGAGATACAGGTTATCCTCTGTACCGCAGGTAGATCAGCCAGATTTCAACATAACCTGCATCACAAGCACACTCCAATCTATTTGTTCTCACTCTGTTCAAGTGAACCTCACTAAATAGAATTCTGTCCCAGCAGACACTGGAGTAGGTAGGACACAAGTGCACAGCGTTTGACATGAAATCTCAGCAGGTGACACACTGGCCTTCACAGACAAAGCCACACCAGAGCACACTGAGCAGTGTCCACTCGTCCCTTTCACACACATCACTACCTGAACCTTCTTAGCTCCCTTGTGCCTGGACTCACCCCACCCATAGGTGGGTGGGAAGGAAGGAACTTGCTTTCAAGAGTGAATTTCATCCTCATATAGTACAACAGATTAGCAGAGGAAGAAATGTTGCCACCTGTGATCAGATACATGTCACATGACACAGGCCAGCGTTACAACACTTTGATGTAGAGAGTTCCCTCACGGAGCAAGTTGCTTTCACTCCAGTGAGGCAGAGAGGAGACAGCAGCAGCATCAGGCCCTCAGTTCTACAACAGTCTTCCAGGCTACAGCAGGACAAGCTACTGAAGCAGGCAGAGGACAGAGAAGCTATAGTCAAGTGAGATCTTTGCAGAAGGTGTGTCCAGACTGCTATGTCTATTAAAATGCAGACCAAATGGATGGAAATACCCATTTAGGCAAAGGAGAAGCAGATTTATTATCATGTACTTTCTTTAAATTTCCTTTTTTTAGAAAACACATATTTTACAGGGTGCCTAATCTTTTACCTGGCTAACTGAATTCCAAGGAGCAGGAAAGTCAAAACCAAAGTTATTAAACATTTGAGAGGCACCTAATAGGGTTTTTCTAGAGGGCTGAATACTACAGTTTAAGGTCCAGGGCCACGGTGACGTGTTGAAGAATGATTGCTGTGTATCTTGGGCCACCTCGCCCAAAATGCCCTCTATACACAGAACTGCAAACCCACGACTTATTGTTTGTCCCCTCTCCAAGTGCAACTCTAACTCTCAGTTTCTGTCCTTTCAGGGGACAGCTGCATATCAGAGGTGACCACCCCAACACCAGCGAGGGAGCAGTGGGATAGAGCTGGTACACAGAAGAAACTGGCTCTGTTTTGGATCCCCATTTGGGAGGAAGGCAAAGAAAACAGTTTTGTTTTTATTCAGATTTCAATAGCAGCTGTCGGAAAGCTGCTCAGCAGTTTGGAATGTCAGAAGTAGTCCCTTTGGAGCTGGATTACAGGGAGATGGAGACAGCCAAGAGCACTAAGCAGATAGCTGTGTAACCATGGAGTAAAACTTACTGCATATTCACAGATACAGAGAACCTTATTCTCTGTCACACACAGCTCACTCTCAAATCTTGCAAGCAAGGCCTAAATTAAACCTTTTCTTTAGGCTTGTCTAATCTGTTTTCACTAAATAACTGCATAAGTTATAAACTGGTACAACAACTCTAAAAATAAATCTGCCAGTCTTACTGAAGGGGAAGCTACAATGTCTGCAAGCCAACAAAAATAACAATTTTTCATTCTACTCAAAGTTCAGGAAAAATATTCCTGTTTGCCAAATAAAAAAACCGACAAAACTGATGGGAACGGAAAATATTTTCATGCTGAAAGAGGATATTACAAACAATGGAGACTCAAAGACAAATCTCTCGTTATCCTTTTTAAAGGAACTTTCTGAAATACTACACCCAATTTTTGCAAGAATGATGTAACCTTTAAACAATACTACTCCAAATACTTTGTCATGTAACTTTTATGTAATTATTTCTTTAACAAATAATGATGGAGCTTACCCACCCGATGCATACACATTTCTTTGGGAATTTCTTCTGGCCTCCTGGCTTTAATTTTCAGCCCTTCTGGCAGAACTGAAAAAACTGAAAGAGAGCTGAAAAATCTCAGGCCTACTTTTATTTCAGGAGTTATTCCAGAAGTTCAAAAGACAGAATTTCCATTAATTTCCAATGTGCAGATAAACAAGTCTGATGATTCTCAGATTTATGCCCAAAAATTATTTTTAAAAATTGCCTATAACACCTGTACTCAAATTTACTTTTTGACATTTCTATTATTCTTCAGAAGAGATGGTAGGTAGAGCAGCTTTTCCATGAGCTCAGCCTAAATATATACCTTAGGGTTAATGTAGACAGCAACTAGAAGTACCTGGAGAAGGATCATTATTTTAAGGTAATTTGGCTTGTTCAGCCTGGAGAACAGGAGCTGAGGAGACACCTCATTGCAGTTACAGCTTTCTCAAGAGGGGAGGAGGAGGGGCAGGCACTGATCTTTTCTCTATGATGACCAGTGACAGGAACCAAGGAAACAGCATGAAGATGAGCCAGGAGAGGTTTCGGTTGGGTATTAAGAGAAGATTCTTCCTGCAGAGGGTGGTTGGGCACTGGAACAGGCTTCCCAAGGCAGTGGTCACAGCACCAAGCCTGACGGAGTTCAAGAAGCATTTGGACAATACTCCAGGCACATGGTGTGACTCTGGGGGATGATCCTGTGCAGGACCAGGAACTGGACTTCAGTAATCCTTGTGTGTCCCTTCCAACTCAGCATACTCTGTGATTCTGCATAAATAATCATTCCCCTCCTCTAGGTGAGATGGTTTGAAAAACCCAACCATTCTGTACCGAAGCATGTTAAGATCGTCAATAGTTTCCACCCAAAGCTCTGCAAGAGGAAGAGGAGGAGGGAGTGTTTCAACCTGCAAGACCGAGTCACCCAACCTAAGATGCCAGCATACATTTTCAAGTGCTTCCCAGTCAGAGGCACATGCATGACAATCTTTTGCAAAAGAGAGGAAAAGCTAGATAATTAAGGCATCAGCCACACCCAATGTCAGGATGAGTCAAATCAATTACAGCTTTAGAAGTTCCAGTACAGCTACAGAAAGGAAAAACTGTATAGTGGCCCACAAGCTGCTTCTATGCCACTTGCAGAATCAGTTACTCCAAAGTATGAAGAAATTTCCCAAGTCCCTGGACTTTCAAATGAGAACACGCACTCATTTAAGACTGCCAATTGAAATCTAGCAGCAACCAAATGAAAACTTCATTACTTACAGAAATTATTTTTTATTCTTGAAAGGAAAGTAGGTTATGAAACAGTTATCTGAATAAGTTTACACAAAGACATTGCATCCCACTGTCCTACTTTACACATCGCTAATTTTGCAAGAGAGAAGACAACTAGAAAACCAAAGGAAGAGAAGTAAAATGCTGTTGTTTTGGCAACTAGAAAATGGAAAGAAAACAAGTAGTCAGTTCTCTATATATCCTAATAATATTCCAGAAATCTAAATCCCTTGTGAAGTCCTGATTCTTTCAGCATTGAAGAGATCAGCTAGCCAAGTGAAGATACATTTTTAAGTGTATTAGAAATACAGAACTAGTGTTCCTTAAATCTGTATCACTATCTTAGCCAAAAGCACAAAAAAGAACCATCATCTCTTAAGTCTTACAATAATCGTAGGTCTTGTTTTAAAATGTGAAATACATAGTGATCAGCACACTACATTAAAATCAGGAAAAGATAACAGCTGATGCAGTTAACAATATCTACTGGGGCATTATTTCTTTAAGTTGCTCAAAGGAAAGACAAAATCCAAACAACTGGAAGAAGTGGTAATTTATGATAACTGAGTCACCAGTGTAGCCTATGTCTTGTACTGAATCTAATAGCACATATTTTACAGTATCCTAAGTTTGTCATTGATATCCCATCCATTACCTCACAAAAAGTTACCAGCGGAAGTGATAACATCTGAGTTTCCAAGAGAAAAATAAATCAACATGTGATCTTTAGTTCTACTGTCCTTTTAAGTTCCCACCATGCTTGAGAAGCTACCACAAATTCATTTCTCTTTCAGAGGTCAGCCACGTTTTGCACTTGCAAGTGAAGGCACTACACTACAGTGTCAGACAGCAGCACTACATCCCTGGCATGGGGGGAGGGGGGGAATTTTTTCTGTACTTTGCATACGCTGAAGTCCCACCACTGCCAAAAAACATGCCAGTAAGAGAAGGGGAAAAAAGTAACATAAACACTCTTATCACACACTGTTTGACACTGGCTGTACTTAGTCTCACGTAGTGGAACTCATGCTGAGGGATAGAGAAAAAGTTTAAACAGATTGTGTTCTATACTGAATTATGAAGTATTTTTTTGGTAAGAAACACCAACAGTTTGTACTTCATTAAGTCCTTAATTCTAACAGATCTGTAACATACTTTCGTTTGCATTGCACTTGTGAAGCAACTCAGTCTCCTTCTTCATTGTACATAGCAATGCATTCAAGTTAGGCCAGCATTTCTAGTTTTTTTTGAGACAAGAAAATACTTCAGTTACTATTTTTTTGCCTACAGAAATATCCTGAGGTCAATTTAAACATTATTTAAAAAGGTCTTACTGGTTTTAACAAAAGACATTATATTTTTTCTAGCTGTTCAGAATATGATTGAAACTGTATCACTACAGTTCAGTTCTTTTGCAGGTCTGCATCTCCTTTCAAATCGAGATGCCACTGGATATTCAGCAGATGAACTGTTTGATGTTTAGATAATTATTCTATGGGTAAATATTTAGAGTGGTCTTCAAAAAAGACCTATTTCATTTTACCATTATAAAGAGTGCTTACCTTCCTGCTACAAATTCTGACATGGACAAGGAGAACACCATTAAAGGATCCTACTATGAGTTCTAAGAGAAAATCAGCCTCTAACACCTTGAGTTTGGGACCTTTTGCAGCTGTATGAAAGCCTATTAAGCTGGCATGGTTCACTGTAGATAAGATTTGATTTCTGATGCATCACAGAGGGGGAAAAAAAGGCAGAGGGAACTAGATCTAGCTAATTATTTTTTATCCCATGGTCTTCTAAAAATAAAATCCCTGGGGTTATCAGACAAATACTAGTTCCAGGAAGATACTCCAGGGCATACAAAGTATTCTTTTTAATTGTTTTTTTCTTCAAGGAAATCACATACTAATGACTCATACCTCTGAGACAGCAAAACTGTATTTGGAACATAAAAGTGGATATGAAGATGATATGATAATTTCCCAGCCCTGAAGAAGCCATGACTTTTCATTTTTCATAGAATCATGGAATGGCTTGGGTTGGAAGGGACCTTAAAGATCATCTGATTCCAATCCCCCTGCCATGGGCAAGGACACCTTTCACTAGACCAGGCTGCCCAACCTGGCCTTGAACACCTCCTGGGACAGGACATAAACAAGTTCTCTGGGCACTTTGAAAGCTTTAGAATTGTTCTGCTGGCTATCTGCAATTTCACAGGACGTGTTTTGGCAACAAAGGTGAGACTGAGCACAGGTTCTGTGCTGTCTCTACTGCTGTTAGAAATACAGATCTGGTATGCCAAAAATGAGGGCACTTCGGAATCTCGCAGTTGCAATCTTGATATTGCCAAAGAAACACACAAAACACCTGTCCAGATTAGGCCAGGATGCATGAATTTGGTTATGAGATGAGATTGGCCAATCTCTGCCTTAACTTGCAAGTAACTTTTTGCAACAACCCTCTGTGGGTTTCAGTATGCCCCAGACCATGGAGAGTTACACTGCAGGACACAGTTCTATTTTTTTTTACTTTATGCAGACTTTACCTATTCTTGCATTTCTGATTGCACAGCAGGGGGTTTCTGAAGTTATTTTGACTGGGGTTGTGGTTCTAAAACGTGGATGGATATTGGTGATTTGGGATGGCAGCTGCTATACACTTGCAGGAGAATGCTGCCATCCATCCTACTCCTGCGGCAAGGACAGCCCCTTGCAGTTTTAATTTAAGAAATTTGTTGGAACTTAGTAAACAGATCCCAGAAACCTGAAGGTCAACTTTATGGGCTGAAGACAGGGCTTACAACTTGAAACAAATGTCACTACGAAAAGACCATTTTCTGTGTGAGGAAAAGGAATTGTTCCATATAAACTGAAGGAACATGCTGTTAAATAACTTCTTAATGGGGGATTAAATATCTACAATTCACAAAAGGGTAAGAATGTTAAAAGAAAAAAACAAAAAAACAAAAAACAACAAAAAAACAAAACCCAAAACGCTACCCTAGACCAAACTGCTCTACTTAAACAGAAAATGGAAACAAAAACTTCATCTCAAGAGAGAAGTAACTCAATTACCTGACTGCTCAGCTTAGTTCATGGTTTCCCAGCTGATGTTAACTGTAGCAAATACAGGTAACTTTGCAAAACTGTAAATGTTAACTGAATTCTATTGTAGCCCTTCATCTGCTCTACACAGCACTCAAATACCTCTTGCAGCTGAACAGTGCTTCTGTGAATTCTGTAAACAGAATTTTAAAGACATGATTAAAATCTTGCAAAAGCCACACAAAACATTTGGGCTAGGCCAAAGGATGTAGCCTCTTTGTTAATTTGGCCAATACAAGATGCCATAGGTCAAGTTCTGCCCTAACGTGTAATTAACTTCAGAGATTTGGAAAGATGAAGTGCAAACAGAACAGATTCTCACCTCCTGCCTGCCTGACACACACAGCCAGATGAATTCTGGCAGTGCTCACTGTTCACAAACTTGCAGAGGACACTCGCTGCCAGAAAACAGAGACGCCTCCCTAACAGCCATTTCCATCACCAGCGAAATTAGTGTTTACAGGCAAGCAGGGTTTGCAGTGGGCAGCTACACATCTGTAGTTGGAAAAGGCATCCACAACAAACTGTGCAGTTTTTTAATCAACTGCTTAATCACAGCAGTAACACACTTATGCTCATAAGTGCAGGAATTAATGAACAGTGTTCTAATTTGCTTGCAGTAATTAGGTTTTAATCTACTACTGATTTTTTTCTTTACTATAAGCAATGTCACCACAATGTGAAATTGCTCTTCATCACAGACGTGTTCCTACACGAACACAAGCATCAGTCACAGGGCCATGGCCTGGGTTATGCAAAACAGTTCTATAAACAGTGCAGGGGGAAGCAAATAAGGCTTATTTGGCAAGAGTAAGACTTGAAAAAAGGGCACATGCAGTGGTAAGGAATCCAGCTTATTTCAAGTGTGGGAAAACTTCACCTGAATTTTCTCCATCATATTTTAACTGAAGTCTGCACTACACAGCACTTAACCAATACATGTCTGGCAGCTAAACAGTGCTTCTGTAAATGCTGTCTACAGAAGCAATCATTTAAGACAGTAGCATTTGAAAAGTCTCAAAGTCTGTGTAGGATGACCATTTATACAATTTCCAAATGCTGGCTGGAGAGCCAAGAGGGCAACAAGGGAATATGATAAGCCTTGGCTGACAACTTCTATACTTATTTGCTATGCAGTCAGACCTAACTACAAGAAAAAAACAGATACCTGAGAAATCCTCCCAGCCAGTATCCTGCCTGGTTACCTCTCTCACAATCTGAAGAAACAAAATGAGCAGCTGCTTACGAGCAGTTATGTTCCTCAGTTCATGAAAACAGTGAATCAAGAAGACTATCATTGCTCACCCCGGAGTTACTTGTTCAGTTTCTTTGTCTTCATAGATCATCTTCATTGGCTTCCTAATGTGTCTGGCAGTTTATCTGTATGCAATACAAGGTGTGAAGATATTTTAAACACCAGACATATTTACAGTAAAACCACCCTCCCATGAACAAAACCATAAAGACTAGATTTGTAATCAGTGGTGAAGAAATAGTTTAATGGAGAACGTGGTCACAGCATATTTAATAATGAAACAGGTCCTGTTCACCTGGAGGGAGACAGGCAAACATCCACAGACAACTGAACAGGTGAAAAATAAACTGTGAGAAAGCATCAAATACAGAAAAGACTCTTGTATTCTGCTCCAGACTCAACAGCTGTGGACTTCCCTTTTACATTTCAAACAAGTGGTTTCTGAGTTAGGCACAAACTGACCCATGGACTCTGGTTGTGAAATGACACCATTGGGAACTTGATTATTGGCTCAAGCTTTTTCAAGTTTTGATGGAAAAGCACAAGAGAGCATTGCTTTGAGGGGTACACATTAGTAATCCATTAATTCCTCAAGACTCCTCTTGAGGAATCTTTTCCAAGGCAAATCCCCCACTCCATTCTGGAATAAAATATAGCTGACAATGATTTTCCAGAAGGGGAATGGCTCCAAGTCTTTTAGACAAATTAGACTTAAATTTAACGTAAGACTTATCAAGAAACCATAATTTATCTGTTCAGCACTCCTAGTTTAAAGGAGTTATCGCTCCAAGTTCTGCTCAGGAAGATGCTTGTTTTGAGTGAATAGAAACATGTAGAACATCAGACTATTTCAACAATCCCAGGGAGGCTTCAGCAGTTATGTTCTACTGAACAGCAGTATACCAGCAGGAATCCAGGGCTTTTTCCTCAGTCTTCTTCTCTTATCTTCTCTCCCAGAACACCTGCTGAATTCTTCTGTTCCCAAACCCAAGACACTTGTGGCATCTTCCCCTAAGAGTGGAATTGTAGAGTGCTCAGGAACTGACCAAACCTACTGCAGATGAAGACAGGGAAAGGAGTCTTCAGGGCTGTTCTGAGGATGCTCTGGAGGAATAAGGGTTAAACAAAGTTTTCCATCCTGATGAATTTCCTCCAGAAGGGTTAAAATTGCTTATTTTATTTGAAGTAAATGCCTACTACCCTCACGGTAAATGCTCAGGCAAATCATCAGGCTGTCAGAATACAAAAATTGCTTGCTACTAAAAATAAATCCAAGATTAGCCCATAGCTTGAAGTCACAAATTTTTTTTTTAAAAAAAAAAAAAAAAAAAAATAAAAAAAAAAAAAAGCCAAAAACATTCCACTATTGCAGTTTGTAAAATTTTCACTGTTTTCGGTAAAAACAGTTCACAACTCAGAACACGATATTCAAATAACATTGTGCAAAATTGTACTGGCATAACTACACATAGCAAAAAGACTAGTGTAAATCAAGAATTCCATTGAAATTAGTTGAGCTGCTCCAGTTTTACAACAGTGTACATCACCTCAGAATAAGCCTTTTTTTTTTGCAGAACATCCCTGGAATTCCTCTTACTTACAAAAATTGCTTTACATGCAACAAGTAACAACATATGCAAGAACACCTCCACAAGTTATCACAGTGTAACAGAAGAAAACATATCAGCCAGTTTCGTACAAAGGCAAATCTAATGGCAGTTTTGAACATCCCTTGACTGCTACCCTCAAAAATTGCACATATCAATAAATGAAATAATTCAGAATGAAGCCAAGCTATGTTCTTACCTATCAATACACTGACAATTAGGATGGACGATGTGTTCAGAAGGGGTTTGGTGGGGTTTTTTTGTTTGGTTGTTTTTTTTTTTAAACTTCCTAGATTTTCCAAAGAGAGTTGTTTCAAAAGAAGCTTGTGCAAGAAATGTTAACTTGCAGTGCTATCAGGCCAAGTCCTCTTCTGCTATTCAGATAGACCTGTCAACACTACAGAAGTCTCTGTAGTCAAATACAAATCCCAGCGAAGAACTATGAAACAAAGACCATACCTTCAGCATTTAGTGATGACATGCAACGAAATCAAGCAAGCAGTAACAGGACTCCATTTCCATTTGGAGCATTCAGAAAGAGACTGTTGCGGTTCAGTTGGGGTACAGGACCGGAATTTCACAAAGCACTTGTGAATGGTTAACATTCTCTCCCCACTTGACTTGACGCGCAACGTAACAGTTTCAAAACAACGCATGAGGTCGTTCTTTGCATAAACAAAACTCTAAGAGCAGAACCGATTTTCGGAGTTGCTGAACGCTCACAATGCCACATCAAGAACATACACAGGTACATCTTGCAATGACTGGTCATTTTGTTTTCCTGTATACCCATATTTAGAAAAATAATTTCATAAGAACTCTTTGATTACAATAAAACCAGTTGTTCCCCAGTGCTTTTCACCTCCCTAGGTTAGGAAGGATATTCCTTCTATTGCCTTTTATAAGAGTCAACATTTTTTTTTTTAATACGTATCAACCTGGTTTGGGTCTAAACCACAATGACATCTTTCGGCCATGACATTATATAAAGAAAGCACAGTCCTGATACTCTCAAGTGTTTGGGTGCTTTCATGCCTTCCTTGCAGGCTATATTAACCTCACAAGAGCATGTAAGAACAACGCACCACCTTTGCTTTGAAGATACGCATAAAGGGTGCATCAGTTCCGGAAGAAAACAGGTCTGCAAGTCTGTACACAGGAAAAAAAATAATAAAAGGTTCTTACAAATACCAGCCCTGCCTCAAACCATACAGACAAAAGCAGCAGACCTGTGCAGACTGTATGTGTGCGTGCACACAGCAAGTCAAATGGAAATTTAGACACCCCAGAGGCCACCCTGCAGAAATGATCTCTGAAAGTTTCTGGTGACTTCCTATGCATCCTCCTTCACCTCCCCAGCTTCATGGAGGAGCTGTCAGGTACTCAGCAAGAAAACATTCAGCAAGGACATCCCTGGCACCGAGTTACTGGAAAGACATCAGTCAGCATTTCAGAGATGGCAGGGAAAGAACAGATAAAACTCCAGCAAGGAATTATTGCTGTACCACTGAATTCTATTAAACTCAATAAGCAACAAGAAGTTAGGCCTGAGGCAGAAGAAAGGTTAATGGATATGACTTTGTTTTCTTCTTCCCAAAAGGCCCAGCTTCAGTGTTTTTCAAAAGTCTCAGACTCTGAATTCCAGGAAATTGTATTTCAGAACAAATCAAAAAATAGCCCTGAGACTAAACATACTTTTAAAGAGCTGCTATTGCTTCATGTAAGTCAAACACAGCAATCATTTACTTCCACAGTATGCAACATTTAATTTTCAATCCATTTTTTCCTCACTTGGGATATGTACCTGAAACCAAGATTTTCTTTCCAAGATGTATGTTACTTTTCCAGGAACTTAAATGCTACAGGATAATGGCACCGAGCAAGCAGAGAATAGCTGATGCAGGTCAAACTTCAGCTAAGAAGTCCTCTTCCCTCGTGCCTTGAGTTCTTTGAGAAAAGGACTCCAATAATCATAGCTGTCACCATGTACTTCATTACAATGAACCCCTTCCTTGTGACTTAAGTAGAATTTACAACTGGAGTAGCATGATTTAGTATATCTCAAAATCAACTGTCACTGTCACTGAACAGTGCTACCAGCCTTTAGGTGTGGCTAGTAGTGTAAAATACCAAGAAAACAAGAATATCAAGAGTGTCAAGTTGTGCATAAAAATAGACCTTGATTTTTTCTTAAGCTAAAAACTAGGCAATCAAGGAACTGACTAGGTCCATGCATAGTTAGGATTTTAAGTATGCCAAAAGAATTTGGACTCTTTCAGTAAAACTCTGCTTGAGCAATGCAAGGTCAGCTCCTCCGAAAAATGGATATCCCACTCTATACATAAAAGAATTTTTAAAAAGCTCCATGCACTCTCAAAGCTATTTGAAATAGATTTAAATACTTTATCTAACAGCTATGCTATGGCACAAGACAGCACATAAAAAGTTTAAGGCTAATTTTTTGTCTGCACACATGTCAAAGATGGTCTCAGAACAAAGCTGTCATATTTTCTGAACTCTGAGTCTTTAGTGTGGATTCATAACAAAGTCCAGCTGCCAAGCAATAGTAGAGTTGTCCTGCATATAAAAAAGACTGAATGTTGTCCTGAATGCAGTTGGAGTTTTTTGTGGTTTGTTGGTGTGGTTTGTTTGTTTGGTTGGTTGGTTTTTTGTTGTTTGTTTTTGTGGGGTTTTTTGGGGTTTTTTGGTTTTTTTTTCTTTACAAAAAGCAAAAACTTGACACATTTGCATTTGGTTTTTATCAGAGCAGCTCACTAATTCATACAGTACATTGTCCAATAACATACAAGGTAAACTACCAAAGGGATACTTGAAGTACTACAACAACAGATGCAAAAGAAAGTCCTATGGTACAAAAGCCCACCGCTTTTGGAAGAGTCACTCTGTGATGAAAACGAACATCAGAATGCAGTTTTGGTGAAGTCAGTTAAGTGTCAAGGCTGTAATAAAGGCTATTTGTTAACTTTAGCCCTTTGGTTCTTAACCATTCAGTTAAGATCTCCTAATAAAGCACTAGGCAGTTTGGCAATGATGGAACAGTTTTTTACACGCTACTGTTACAGAAATAGAAAACGGACTTACAAGCACTTCCTTCACCTGAATATGATCTGAATTCAGTCACATCAGGTTTAAAAAAAAAACAACTACCTAAAGCAGTAAATTTTAGACTTCAAATTGCACTGTAGTGTTTCAGAAGAAACTAATTAATATCCACAAAGCCTAGAAAAGAATTATCAACTGGCAAAATTACATAAATTTGATGCACAAAGCCACTTATTTTAAAACACTGTTCCTGAACAACTTCAGATAACTGACAATGTCAGTGCAAATCAGAACTGTTACTTCAAAACAATCCTATCTGTTTTCAAGGGGAAGATAGAAAGTAAGCCAAATTTAACAGGTGTAATATTTTAATGCTTCCTGGTACATTTTTGATTTACCGATTTTTTGCATAATGTTGTAAGAATGGGTTCATTATACTACAGACACAGGACTTTCACATTCTAGTACCATTTACACTTGCTGAGTAAAGTACACTGCTACCAGAGTTACTTCTAGAGGATTTAAAGGAACAGCAAACGTTCATATGATTATTCTCTGCACACATATGCAGGGTTTTTTGCTCCCAAGCAAAGTTTTGCAAGCAAACTCATCATATTAAGCACTGAATAAAACTTATATATTTGCAGTATCATCTTTAAATAGTTGCCATTATGAGGAGACCTGAGTATGCAACTGGTTGGTGAAAGCTATGCATGTGGAAGCCAGTGAGAACTGCTCATGTGTAACAGACCAATATCCAGACCAAGACATTGCCCAGGATGACACTTTGAAATTACCAAATCTAACTCTGTAAAAGAGGTGCAAGGTCAACTTTGTAAGCTGATATGACACTGGTATTCGTGTCGTTGCAGGTGTTTGCATATCAATATTGTATTTGCTCAAATACAAGTAACGAACGCCAGGAACACGAGAGGAACCTCACTGCTGAAGTTCCTGAGTAGTTTCTGTTTGCAACTGCCTTTACCTCCCCATTTTTGCCTTTTATTGTAATTTCAAAGGAACTGTTAACTGCTGCATTATCTGGACAGACCAAGTATCCAAAACAAAATAAATCCTCTGTTTTACATGCCAATCTAAGTTGCTAGTCAAAAAGGGAGAATGTATCTGCTGCTGTAAACTTCTGCATAACAGATATCATGCCTGACAAACCATCACCTTCAACGGACACACAAACACCACTACGACAACAGGGAGGAAACCATGCACAGGTATTTCAGGATTACGTGGCCAGGGTCTATAATACAGTGATGAGTCATGTTAGAGCAAATTTGTACCAAGAGTGATTAATGATTTAGGCTGACTAACTCTGTAAGTAGTCAAGCAAGCCTGTAAGAGCCAAGTATTTTCTGGAAGAAAGAATACCAAGTAAGAGGATAATATGTTTTTTCCCTACCTCTGCACAAAAATTCTATGAACAAATACAACAATACTGGGGCAAGTGCTTCAAAATGCAATTTTCCAGCCAATAAGCCAACAGTAGTAGGAATTCTGTGAAGGAAGGATTTTTAAGAATGTAACTTACCAGAAGCACAAATTTTCAATATCAAAAAAATGTACACTATATACTAACACCTTTTTTTTTTTTGCATACTCTTCTGTTTTAAAAGTTTCAAACACATTAACTTGTCTTGTTTTGTTTAGGGCTGAGGCTGTTCAGCAAGGTCATATAATTTGAGACTGCTGAAGTAATTCAGCAATCCTTTGGTCCCATCAGCTGTAAACCAGCCAAGTATAAAAGAACCTTCCCTACAAAAGAAAAACAAAGAAAGAGGGGGAGGGGATCATCACCAGGAAACACCATCTGCCATGAAGCAGAAAAGGCAAATTTTTGTTACAAAATACACATTTTCATACAAAAGACATCTTGCAAAACCATCTGATTGCCCCTCCCTCTGCAGATTACAATGGTAAATGGGATCAGGTGGTTGGTCTTGGGATTTTTGTTTTAATGAGAAAAAAAGTGAAAGGACGCACAGTATCACAACAACTGGTCCTTTGAATGGCAAAGGATTATGAGTGTCTTCGTTTTCACCAGTGTTTAAAAAAGCAGGAGAGAAACAGAACCATAGTCTTCATAAGCAGAAAGTGCAACAGCGCATCAGCTGCTGCATCCTCCCGAACTTCTCAATGTGCTACCAAACTGTCAATTTATACAAACAGTTTGATTATGGCAGTGCCATAAATTGTTAAAACAAAGCAAATAGTGTGATTAGAAAGGCCCAGTCAACTGGTTCCATTTTTTTTCCCCGTAGTTGCCCAGAAAAGTGTCAAGACAATCTAAACCTATTCTTCAGCTTCCTCAATACATCCCGATGGCTGGAGCAGAGTGGACTGTGGTATTACTGTACTTGTTCCACGAGAGATCCTGTCTTGATCTGTGCTTGTAGTCAAGGTGGCCATGGAAATGGGTTGTAACAAACCAGGCGTCATGCTGGAGGAGACAGTCAGGCTGTGTGTAGCGCCCTTAAGTGTGAGATCCTGTGTGGGAAGAAGTGGCTTGAGGATGCTGACAAGACAGAAAGCAGAGCCACTTTTCGGAATGAAATTCACTTTGTTCTTGTCAGGGCAATAGAAAGCTGGAATTTCATGCAATGGCTTTGGCCTAGAAATAAAATACACACAATAGTTTTATGAACAATCAAATTCTGCCAATGGCAGGGTTGTATTGCTGAACACATCATCAGAAACAAATTGAGGTTTCAACTTGGAGTATTTCAGCTATTTAATAATGCCTTAATGCCACTCACACCACACAGCAAATGACAAGATAATTTAAACTGCTTGCTTACATGTACTATGAGGTAAACAGCATGTTCTTAGGGCAGGCTGTCTCCAAACCTAAGGAAGACACCAACTTCATGTTGCAGATCACAAACACTGTCCATGTATTGGCACATCCAATACATGAGAAAGTATTCTCTATCACGTTCTCCAGAAACTTCCACAACCCCACCAGTTCTGCCCCCCATACAGACAGTGTTTATACAACAAGCCTTGGGAAAGGAAGCTGGCATAGCAATGTTCCTAATACTGCATATCTCAAAGCAGCTCATGGTCACAGGGAGACCCCCTTCTCTAGACTTTTGACTCCTTTGCATGTTCACATGAGTGTGTTCTGACTCTCTGTAAAAGACAACCCCATCTTACTTAAAAACTGCAGAGAGTAAAATACAGCATTCCCAAAGTGGCACTCATGAGCAAGTACCTATAACCTGGGAAGGAAGTGTGGAACAAGCATTTAGATCCTGACTCGCAGTTTTGCTATCTTAGCATAGAACTCAACCAAATCAAAAGACATGCTTTATGAAAAACAGAGCTGGAAGGGCAATCAGGGATAGCACAGGAATGCCTAACTGTGTTCTTTTCTAACCCTGCAATGTAAGTGTACTTGAGCCAGCCAAATTCTACTTTAAGGCTGAACTACGGGAATTTGCTTTAAAACCTCTCTTCACTGCTGAGAAATAGCCATCAGAAATTTATACTATTTTTTTTCCTGTTGCCACTATTGTCCTTTAGCCTATAACTTCCCCCTCCCTTCCACGTGTTGGTTAGAGTCCGTTCATGAAATAGGACACATTTCCACATTGGCTGATTCTCCCAAGTGTCCAGAAAATTCAACCCCACTTATAAAGGATTTTCATTTTGGCGAAAAATAATATAGGATTTTCAAATAAAAATTATGTTAAACAAAGGTTGAGCTTTAAATAGCTACACTTATGTATTCCAGGTACACACTGAATACAAGTAACAGATGTGAAAAGATTTTTTTCCTGAGAGTGTAGTGTCTCAGAACTTCCATAGCCAGGGAAAAACCACTGTAAAAGCTGTAGAAGCCCGTCTCCCTCTGCAGCAGAACAGTCCTACAGCTACACAGCAAGGACTTTCGGAAAGAAATGCCAATGCAAGTTAAACCACAATAGATTCTGTTCCTGAAACAAGTGAATGCTATCTAATCTGCTGGCAACAAAGCTTACACGCTCTAAAATAGAGACAGGTAATTTAAGTTACTGTAACCCTTCCCACATTGCTATGGGAGAGGCCGCAGAGACCTCTCTAAATCCATTTGTGGAGATCAGGCAAGTTCAAGGGTTTTTTTAAATTAACACTTGTACTAGATGGCATTCTTGGGACAATATAGGCATAAGAGAATTATAGGCAATCCATACTCCTTGTGTGACAAAATGAAATTTTTAACTACAGGTTAAGATTCTTGCGTGCAAGTGACATGAAAGTACAAAAACTCCTCTGGAAATTGTAATAAAATGTAACCACGAGAATACTCTCAAATGATAAAGTTGGCTTTTTTCAGAATAACCAAAGCATCAAACATTCAGGGTAAAATTCACTCTTCTGTTACCAAAAGTTTCACAACTGCCTTGATTTAGATGAAAAAAGTATGGTCTTCAGAGTCTAGATTACTGGATGTGCCTGTCAAGCTGTGACATATTAGCTGATGCACCTGCATTACAGCTTATTATTACATCTCTCTCTAGCTGATTATTTGAGTTCCTCTCCCCCTGTCTGCCAGGTAAGAGACAGTCCTTTAGAGTTATGATTTTTAAAAAGAGTCTCTCTAGATTTTAACACGAAATTCCAGCAGTAAAATACATACATATATATGCCAGTATAGAGTCACACAGAACAGAGATCAGGCTGTTATCGTGGTTTTAGCAACAGGACCAATAACTTTGATCTGACACAAAATCAATAAAGCAATAATTAACTCTGATTGTTAGATGTTATTTCTTATGTAGCAAAGATCAACTTACAAGTTTTCTTCAAAGACTTTCACCTTTTCACAGCCCTCAGGAGGTTCACGTTTGAACATGTAGCTGTTGTTGGGTTTTGGTGAGGTAGCATATTTTGGCAAAGGAGAATTATTCCCATTCTCTGCAGGAACAGAGTTTTTGATTACTTAAATATGTCACACTATAAAAAAAACACAAGAGCTGTCTTTAAATGCTCCCCAAATTTAAAGTCACTCCATTACCAATGGAGTAATTTCTTAATTACAAAATTAAGAAACATTCTCATTTGCTTTCAAGCCTTCATTTGCAAATAAGCTTTCTTATCTCAATCCTTTTCCTCCCTTCTATTTCTCCACATAACATTTTCAGGCTCCTCTGCCATCTCTGATCATTCCTGGATATTTTCAGTTTGTAACTGCAACCCCAAATCTGTGCCATCACTATCTACCCAAAAGAAATGAACAGAAGCCATATTCATTAAAAAACAGAAGAGGTTTATGTTGAATTATATAATTCTCATACTGTATCTTAGAAGATTTGGATAAAAAGAATAATTCAAAGTCTAAACAGTTAAACTTTTATAGGTACATGTATGAAATGTTGGAAGGTTGCCCACTTTGTCCAAGATCGTAAAAAAATACCTGACAAGCAAATACCTGACAGGTGCTGTTCCACCTGTTACTGTACACTCTTACTTCTTTAACTTGCTTAAAATACTTGAAGAATCTATTATTTAAAAAACAACAACTTGTTTGGGAAGCACATTCCTCAGTGATATCCACCCAGCTCCAATTAATATGTGTGCACACAGTATTTGGAGCAATTTGGAAAAACCACATCACTTACAAAGAAAAACACATTCTATTATTTCTTTTGATGGACATAGGGAACAAATCCCCTCTTTTACAGTTTAACAAGTCACAGTTCAGCATTGCTGAACTTTTAAAGTTCCACAGTACCTTTATCTCTGGAATCACCAAGAAGATCATCTGTAGAACATGGACTTTCCTCGCTGCTTTCATTACAGATGGTAAGGAAGGAGGTTGGAGACACTGACTGGGAGCGGCTGCTGTTGTTACTGCCCTTGTCTGCTCCCCCAGGCGTTTGGGTATCGATGCTGCGAGTGCTGCTGCTGCGCTGAACCACCGGAGGCGGGGCACGGTGCCCATCAGGAATATCTTGAGGCTGTTAAAAACGAAAGGTATCAGATGGCTGCTCTTATCTGGTTAGCAATTCTTTACATCCAGCAACAGTGAGGGTTTTTTTCCGGTTTCATAAAACCATTTGTGGAGAGAAAAATTCATTACACACAACTCCAACAGAAAATAAGTCAGGTTCAGAAACTAAGGCCAACAGTTTAAGATTTCACATCATCACAGAACTGCTGAGGTTGGAAAGGACCTCTTGAGATTATCTACTTCAACATCTCTGATTAAGCAGAGTCAGCTAGAACAGTTTGTCCAGGACTCTGTCCTGTCAAGTTTTGAGTATCTCCACAGACAGTGATTCCACAAGTTTTCTGGGTAACCTACTCCAGTTTTGCACACCCACACACATTAAAAAAAAAAAATCTAATGGTTTTTAATTTATGCCCAATGCCCTGTCACTGGGCTCTACTGAGAAGAGACCAGCTCCCTCTCTTCATTCCTGCACAACAGATATTTATACATGTTGATGAGATCGCCCTGAACTTTCTTGTTTCAAGGCCTCCTGAGAGGCTCTCTCAGCCTCTCCTCATATGAAAAATGTTTCAGACTCTTAATTGTCTTCATGGTCTGTATTTCTGATACTTTATTCCTCTAAAAATCATTAAAATAAAATTAACGTTAAAAGTGGGCAAGTTATGCTTCAACTGGGACAGGAACAGTTCAGCATGGGCAAAAAAGCGTTACTACAAAAACTCTCAAAACAGACTTTCTGTCTTTTCCCCTGTTTTACTGAGATTTGTTATTAAGAGGAAAAGGTTCAGATTCAAGCTTTAACTCTTTGCTTCCTTTTGCTTTCCAAGAGACCTTTTAACTAGACTTAAAGAAAAGAATATATATAAATAAAATTAATTCCAGACAAATTTAATTCAAGAACTGTGCAAGATAAAGCTAATTACTTATAAATCTCAAAGCAAAACCAAAATAGTTATACAGAGCAATCATGGTGGCAGATACATACAACAAGCTGTTCCTCCTTGTCTCCCGTCTCCTTAATTATTATCTCAATCTCCTGATTCAGTCCTTCTACACTGTTTCGGAATCGTGATCCTGTTGATTTGGTAATAGGTATCACAGGAACAAGAGCACTCTTTGGAATAGGAGCCTGAAGAACCAGAGACAATGAAAATGTTTTGTAAATAAATCTACACTTATTTCTACTCAAAAGTGACCCTTGAAACAGAGCACCTCCACACCTTGGTATCAGACTTACTTGAAATCATAGCGACTGTGATAAAAGGGGTGCCTTAAATGAAGACAGACATCCTGAATTTTGTTTAAAACCTAATTTACAGCAGGAAAAGCTATATAATCTAGTCTCAACATTTCCCTCAAAATGGTCTGTCTCCAGCTTGACATCACTGTTAAATTTTTACTTGTAAAGCAAACATTTAAATGTAAGTAATTTTAAAGCCTTTACAATACTTTCACATTTCTCCTGAAGTGAGCTATACCATAAAGTCACATTGTTTGCTATTAGATTTACCACTTGTAACTTCATTAAAATTATACTTTAATAGAATTCTGTGGCCAGGACACATGCAGGAGGAAAATTATTTCACAAATGCAAGATTGCACTATGCTAGAAATAAGGACAAACATATTAACTATATTAAGCCAGAATAAAAGGTTGACAAAACAACTTCGGAAGACTTCCAAAGAACGAATAGAATCCCAAACCCAAGTGTTGATACACAGTTGCTTCAGAACAAAGACCCAAGTGTTGATACACAGTTGCTTCAGAACAAAGATCACCATTTAAAAAAACCAGTGTTTCAAATATGCATGAAAACTCCCTTCTGAGCAAACATGTTACTGAAGTTTCCCCAAACCCTCTTTGGTACACCACAACTTCTCAATTTTCCAATCTCTCTATTAGCATCCTCCCTCCTGTTAAAAAAAAAAAATCACGCTACCAGAATATGAGCATGTTCTGCCCTCCTTAAGCAGGGCTGTACCAAAGATAATGGAATGCTTCCTGCAAACATTTAGTTGAACTCAAAAGACTTGCAGAAGCAAGCACAAAAGTTTCTGTTCAGGAAGTGCTTGTCACTCTGTTTGTCAACAAAAACTAAACACTCTCATAATAGCTGAACTTGTAAAGACTTTCAAAAGTCTTGCCTGAAGATGAAGAAGAGAAAACCACAACCACAGGAGAAGAGGACAAAAAAGGCTGAGAAAACAACGCTGCTAATTCTGTTCCAAGCAAGGCCTTGTATCAGCAATCCAGTAAACTAATACAGGTCACTATTCGATCATAATACAGGTATATCAGCACAAGCTTAGGCACTAAAAACTGTTTATGTACCCAGTTATTCAATACACACATTCTTAGGACAAACTGAATTGTGAAAAAGTAGAAGGCAAGTATGCTTTGAGATTTCAACCACCATTAGCAAAATGTGAATTCTTCGTCTTTTAAATATGATTGCCCACCACAAAAATTCTTTGAGCTCTTCAAACAGTAGCATGATTCTAAGTGGAAAAGCACAAGTTGCTCTATTAGAGTTCAATAAAATTCAATATAGCACATTTCACTTCCAAGAAAAATAATATTCTGTACATGAGTGAGGATGATTTGCTAGCCGAGTGCCAGAGGGTGGGAAGGGAAGGAGGTATTGTGATATGGGTGGAACAATCAGCCTCAAAACAAAAAACTTGTTATTAGAAATACTGCCTTCACAGAAGACTGCACTGAGCTGGGCCCTGACATGCAGGAATAGAGTACTGACCTTGGACTCCTCACCTGCACATTTGTGAATGCACACAGTGAGGGAAGGTGCAAATAATAATATAAATAATGGCCCGTCTTCGCAAACGAAGAGCCGGGGTGCAAACATAGCATAATAATTACAATGTTCACATAACAACACACTGTCAGGGAGTTTTGCTGCAGGACAAACGAGTCCTGAAACTCACAGGTATGGCACAAACTCATGAGATATGAAATATGGATGACAACCAATCCAAATTGTTCACAGGCATTTCAGGAAAAATGCTCCAAGCTCTTCCAGTTTTTCAACAAGCAACAAAACTTTAAACAGAATGCAAGGCCTTTTTGATGCCTTTGGATGTTAACATCAAACCTTCAAGGCTGAATAGATCATGGTAATTCCACTCTAAAAATGAAAAATGCTCTACCTCTGTAAGGTAAGAGTGACAAAAAAAACCCAATCAAGCCCCAAACACAGCAAACTGCATGCAGTTGGTCTCGATATTAGTGCTTAGGATCAATCAATTGGTAAGGCATTAAAGACACACACTTCTCAGGAAAGTGAAAGAAAGAGGGGGGGCTTGATGATTCATAGTGTCAAGTAGCAATGTAACATCAGTCAAGTGCACTGAGGAAAAAAAAAGATGATTTTGGAAAAACTAATCCATTTTTTCTTTCATCTGGCTTCAGTTCTGGCCTCAATCCTAGATTCTCCAATACACCAACATTGAGAATAAAGAAAGATTCTGGTGGTTTGACTCCTGTTTACACATTTAGTACCATACAATTAATTCTAAGTGTTCTCAGAAGCATCTTCAGATCACCTGAGGAGGCTATGACCTTTCTGCAAGCCCCTCTTCTGGCTAAGAGAGGCAGAATGGAACATTTCTGGCATAATGTAAAAACCACACAAACAAAAAACATTCAATTGCTCTGCAAACAAATGTAGTCAACAGATCAGACTTGATCAAGGTCCTCACCAACTATTTCCTGATTCTGAGTAGCTTCAGGAGTAGATTCAGGAACAGCTAACTAGCTTATTCTATAGAGGTTGTGGGGATTTTTTTTCCCCTCACACAAAAATTGTATTACAAAGAAGCACAACTAAACAATCAGAGGCTTAGTTGGCAAGACCCAGTAAAAATTTTTGTAAAATTCAAGAACTCTGGCAAAGTTTAAGTTTTTATTAGTAAGGAAGGAAAGAGGATATAAATTCACTGAAATTTCCTATTTTGATTTTAATAGAAGAGTATGCCATTTTCCAAACATTAAACAGCATTTACTCAGTCTCTTTGAAGGAACTACTGAGGCAATTTCCTAATATGTTTTTTTTCACCTTGTCAGGAATCCAACTCTTTGAGCTCAGAAATCTTTGTATGACTCTTTAGAGTCAACAAACACAAGTTTCCTTCAAGCTAGGAATGTAAAAAAAAAAAAAATAATCCTAAGCATTCTCATCACTAAATGCTAGTTTCCACACAGTCCTTCCCACAAATCCTGAAGGAACTGAGCTGCAGCTAGAAATTCTGGTTTAGCGGTTCCCAAAAGAGGAATCAGAAAATCTAAGAACTTTGCCCTCGATGCCTACAGTTACAGATTCTCACTCTGAATTAGAAAACAGCCACTAAATGCCATTAATCTAAACCCTTCACTCACTCTTTTTGAGCCTTTCTGTAACTTGCCCCCTTTAAAAGTAGCTCAACACCAGCAGGCACAAAATTGACCAAGAAAAACAATGTTTTGTTTTGTAACACAATCCTGGAAAAGCTGCTTTGCCTCAGTTTATATTTTACAGTTTCTTTCACAAGCCCAAAAACTAATTATCCATTGTGCAATATTTTATTCACATACTCTAAAATTTGGCAGAATGCAAAGGCATCCACACAAGAGGCAAAATAATAAAAACAAACCAAAAAAAGTTAGGTACGTAATTTGCAGGCGGGGTATTTTTCAGAGTAACAGCATCACTGTTCATTTTGAAAATTAAAACACACTAAGATCTATGTTTAAGTGACAACAGCTTAGCATTCAGAAACCCATAGGTTTGTAGAATGCCAGTGACACCTGACAGCATGCATGAAATTCTCCAGGTACTAAATAACCTACACCAAAATTTCCTCAGTGTATCTTTTGGTTGAAACGCCTCAAATATCCTCAAGTTCTACAAATTTGGATAAAACACCTGCATCAAGTATGTTCATCTGCCCTTTTTTTTCTTTTTTTAACCAACAGCTTATGACACATTTTGTATGTTGATTTTCATAATAAAGTAAGAGTTAAGAAGAACAGAGCAGAAGAAATTCAAAACACTGTTCCATTTTCTTATTTCCAGTTTTGAAAGACAGATTCACTCAGACACCTGACTTTTATCTGAGAAAGAATCTGGCTGCTTAGGACTGAATGCATGGTTCCCCCTTCTATTTCTTATTTCATCCTTTATCGGAGTGGACAAGTACCTGCAGAGCAGGGCACATGCTGATGCCACAACAACTTCTCTCTGTGGCCTAAATTAATTCCAGAAGGATGGCATGACAGAAACGAAACAGTTTTTATTAACTGGTGTCAAATTATGATACTTATTAGAACAATGCTAACAGTATTTCAGGAGTAAGTGGAAATATGATTAGGTTTTCAGAGAAGCTTCACAGATGAAGTACTTTCTCAATTCACCACCCTGACAGTTTCATAGTTTCAACTACACTGCCTCGCAATGTAGTTCTTTTTTGTCATTTTCATAACTGTTAAAAAATTTTGTGTATCAAATATACATTCATGAGCTATCAGTAGGGAGAGGAAAAATGTTTTCTTCTGAAAAAAACGTCCAAACTTTCTTATTGGTTTTCTTAAAGTTACTCAAGAAAAACACACTTGAAAAAGGATCTGTGTGTCTAAAAGCCTGTAATTTTTTATGCCTGTTATCAATTGAGCTAAAAATATTACATGTCTGTCAACCCGAGCTTATTAAAAGTCTTGAGATAAAAACGAAACTGCACACAGAACATGTATGTGGTGGCCTACCCACTGCAATTTTTGAAGTGAGTACTACTTCCAAGTCTCAAGGCATAATAAATGACAGGATAAAGAAATAAAATGTTACACAGGCTGAATGAAGTCATGAAGTGTATAAACACTCAAATAACTAATCCCATTGAACAGCCTTTTGTCAGGTAAGCTCTCTAAATCTCGTCACAGTATTAGACAAGTGTTTGTCAAGACACAAAATGTGCTCAAAAGAGCCATATTTTATTTGTATATACAGTTTTACCAGCAGTGTGCTCCATGCCATATTCTACATGCAAAGTCGTAATTGTTACAGCAATGCACAATGAAAAAGATGATCCATGGTTTTTGATTAAACTTAGCTGTCATCCTTTGGTGGAGCCTGCAGAATGCATGTTAAAAATCTTGCTTTAAGGACAGATTTAACTACCTGAAATTATTTGAATGTGGGAGTTCAAAGCCAGCTCACCCAAGTAACAAAAAGATCTGGAACTCCATTTACTCAAGGAAGTCAAAAGAAAGAGACCCATTTCATAGAATTCACCTATAGCTACAACACATTTAGCCGTCTGTGGTATTTCAAAGTTCCCTTTAAGGCAAATCACAACCTTGAAAGGAGTTAAAATCAGTATTAGCTACCCAATATGGCCCAAAAGCACCCAGCCTTACCTGACTGTGGTTAATGGCTGCGTGGTTACCATGAAACGGAGACTGCCTCTCCTTATCGCGGTGGTGCCGACTGCTGTGTTTGCTTCTCTGCAGTTGTTGACGCAGTTTTGCAATCTAGCAAAGGAAAAATTAGATTTCAGCGGGTGTATTCGAGTACACACGTAGTGTCATCAGTCTGTTCCATCACTTAGTTAAAACCCTTTACTACCACAACGTCCATAATTACTGCCAGCATTAAATCAGAGTCAAGATCTTGCACATCTTTTATGTGTTACCAACTCAACTGAAGCCCAGAAGGCACCTCTGGTGATTTAATGAAAGAACTTGAAACATATGAAGTTTGAAAGTAGTTTGGTCACTGCTGTATTTTCTCCTTTGATGAAGAGCGTCACCTGCATCGAGCACTTT
The DNA here is from genome assembly GCA_035583135.1 of Lophotriccus pileatus. Lineage (NCBI taxonomy): Eukaryota > Metazoa > Chordata > Aves > Passeriformes > Tyrannidae > Lophotriccus > Lophotriccus pileatus. The sequence continues at coordinate 26,843,331 of JAWWES010000171.1, forward strand.
CTTTCCCACACGTTCAGATTAAAATTTTTAATAGACCTGCATTATTATATTAAATATTGCCTTCCTGAAAAATCATAGTATCAGTGCATACCAGTAAAAAATTTAATCCAAAGGTATCTCAAGTAATGGCATTTCTGACCTCCTTGAGTTGTTCATTGCTGCCCCATGATGATGAACGTTTGTGTGAGCTTCTCTTCTTTTCTAAATATTCTTCAGCCCAGGCACTTTCTGTCTGTAGCAAGAAGATTACAGGATTAATTAAAAAAGATAATTGCTACTTTCTAGCAGAATATTTTGAGACAAATTAGAAAAGAGAACATTTAAGATTTGCTAGATTCATAACTGAAAGTGAACAGCAGTCACCAACTAGAAACCTTTCTCACAGGTGAATTATGAAAAAGTGGAGTGAAACTATATATATAAATAAAACCAACAACTTCCAGACTTACTCTAATATAAGAATGTGCTAGTTTTCCTTCCAAATTATTGAGCATAAGGCAGTATTCACAGCCAGATGTACCACAAGCTGCTAGAGAGTTCTGAAGAACCAGTATGACAGTTCTGAATTGGGAGGAGATGGTATATTTTATTTCCTGCACAGATGCTGACCTTGTTATTTCTGACACACTGGCAAGGGTAGCTCGGTGTAAACACTGTGAAAGCCTGCACCAGCACAGCTTCAAAATCATGTTCTTGCTCACAAGAATGAGAAAAAGGAAGGAAAGGCATACGAGCACTACTGGAGTTATTGCAAAGCAAGGAATTAATTTATTAATGCCTCAAAGGGCTCCACGTTCACAGTTGTCTCAGGCCAAGCAGAAAGCAACACAGATAATACTAAACTGGTTTAGCTATCAGTGTTTAAGAAAAAAAACCCATGCAAATATACTGTAGTGAAAGACTTCTGAGAAATGCAAAGTATCATTAAGACAAACTGTATTTAAGGTAAGAAATGCACAGGCATAATATGTGATAATACTGAATGCTTTATGGACAGTTTGTATTTCCACCTAACCACATCTAGAAACCTCTTCAAAAGCAGTGAACTGTGAAGGCTCTAAGAAGATGGATAGTAAAATCTCTCAGGAACCTCCATGCAGTCACAAGAAATATAGTTAATGAAGCAAGGGGAAGGATATCTGGATGAAGCTTACACAGTCAAAGAGACAGCAAATTCCTTGAAATTCATCGTTGCCACAATTGTTGCAGTTCTTAGCATACAGTGGTGACCTAACTAACCTCATTTTTAGGAGTCACTGATATCTCACTTTCTCCTATGGAGAGGAACTTTGATTGCTTTAAAATCTTCACAGCGTGCAGTAGTTTTTCTTACATGTGAGACTAACAGCCTGCAGAAGCCAGAAGCTGACCTTATGTACCCCATCTGCAGTCAGATCACAAAAACTCACGAGTCCTTTGTGGTATCAATCCCTATTTTGCAGGGAATGTGGAGCTGTAACTCCAAATATATAGGTTGCAACCCCACCAGCTTCAGTTACAGATATGTTTCATATAAATGAAAGCTCCACTATCAGTAGTTTTTAATCTTCATCATTCCAAATCAAAAACTAACTAGGACAAATCTGAATAATAAAGTTAGTAGGGTTGCTTTGAAATTCCTATTTCATAGCAAAATCAGAATCTATTACAATATGTTTTTCCAGAAAAGCCCTCACTGATCTTCATCATAAAATAGAATAATTGATAATCCCCATTCCCAACCAAAGTACCAACCTTTGTCTAGTCAATTGTCAAACTTCAGTCAGGAGCCTCATCCTATCCTCTAGCTCATGGAACAGTAAAAGCTTTAGCCACTAATTCTTGCTTTCCAACTTAGCACAACCATTACACTTTGCTACAGGAGTCCAATTAACACTCTAATCAGTCTTTGCCTTTAATTTATATTCCAGACTTTGACTCAAGATGCAAGACTTATTTAATAAATTAATATCTGATTCATTTTACAGCATTAAATGTTGCTTTGATGCTCATCCTCAAAACAAATAGTTGGAAATATTTTCAGAGTGGAAGTAAGTATAAGAGACTAAATTACAGGAAACCTGTACATCAAGATAGAAATGTGGTACTATTTTAGCAAGTCTCCTCCTACATATTCTCCATATTTTGTTTATAATACTTATTATCAAGAAATACAGATCAGAAAACCAGTAGGCAAAGTGGGATTTATATTTCTCTGGGTTCTTAATGTACTACTGCTTGCTCATTAGTTGGTATCATTCACAACATCCTTCCTCCATTCTAGAACTACAAAGAGAAATTAGTGTAAGGCTAAATTTATTACAGATAGTAGAACACTTAAGAAAAAAAGTCTTAAGAGGCAAAAACTTTGCAGTCAAAATTAATTATTATTTAATAATTTTTAAAAAAATACAAATTGTCTCATTTTAACTTGTAAGCCAAACAGGTTTAATTCAAATGAAAAGAGACACAAGTTTTAGGAGCACTTAAAACAATATGGGTCAGTACAAATTCTAGCCAGACCCCAGGACAACCAATACACTTATCATCCAACAAACATTCTTCACGTACATACTTCAGTCTAGTTTTATAGACAGGTTCCATAAAATGAAGGAGTCTGACATACAGTCTCTGTATGACCGGGCATCTCTTACACAGTTCTCAGCCATGACCCAAGGGCACCTCCAGAGAGGCCTGCAAGCTGAAATGTGCCACTAATGACTATCTCTTCCCACTCTGCTTCCTGAACAGCTCCACTCCGTGGGCCATAACTCCACAGAATCAAGATGCCTTATTTACTCAACTTGAAAATCTTCTGTATCTTCATAGATCCAATTCATGCTCTCTAAACTCTTGAAATCTGAACACATGCATTTCATGTCAGATCTTGTGAAATCTGAAATTGCATACTGGAACCAGAAGATCTTACAAGTGGAACTTCACCCAAATATGATATCTTCAGAAAAGCTGAAGAGTATCAGTGGAGAGCCTATATTATCTTGGAAAACTAACTATTGTAAATCACATTTTAAACTTGTCTTTGGCTTGAGTGGTTGCTCTCAGGCACAGCAGAAGATTAAAAGCAACAGTATCTCATCGCTGTCATATCAACAGAAGCTTTGGGCTTACAGATATATGTCTATATCCCTAAATTTTCTACTGGTCTGAGAAATTTCAACTTCGGAAGTGCAAACAGATCATTCTACTTGTCTCAGAAATACACTACCATAAATCACCACTAAATGGACTCATTCTGCAGAAACACCCAATGCCCTTTATAGTCTTCCCATTGACCTTTTCAAATATATTTCCCCTTATATATGAAAGTCCCACTACCACAGCAGTCAGATGTGTCAAAATAGGAAGAAAATGACAAAAGAAAAACGCAAGGCAAAAATGATGATATCTGGCAAATACAGAGATTATAAAAGCCCAGCCATGACACAAATTATACTGAAACTAAAATGAAGGAGATCTACTGAACATAGCAAATACTTTGGCAGCAGAACAGAAATATAATTATTTTGAAAAAAGTATTATCCTAAGAAATCAAATATGAAAATAAATTGCTAAGACACCCATACAGGTTTAGCTCTGCCCTTTAATGATGTCTTTTAAGAGCTAAGCATGAACAGCCATTCCCTGTATACCACACACCTTCCTTCATCTCCTCTTACTTCAGTTTGCTTACCTCTTTCACCCCATCTTCTAACCATTTTTCCAATTCATTTTCCTGCACAGAAAACTTGTTCCTAGGTTGTCCTTTCTTCATCAGTTCCTATGTCCACCTTATCCACACAGGCATATTCCCCTACAAAGCACCTTTGTTCTCTACCAGTCTGCTCATTGAATGGTGGTCCTTTTCACAAAAGGCTGTGGATCTGGAGAAGACCACACACACAGTAACACCTGGGACCTCCTCTGCTCAACACCCTATGCGTGTCCTTAGACAGAACACTGAAACCTAGGAGGCTACATTTTTGTTACTGTTACCAAAACTAGCATGGCTTCAAGCACAAGTATGTCCCACATGCTGTCAGATCTTCTTCCAACTGCATTTCGCTCATGTTCCTTGGAATGAGTGGAGAGCTGTTGTTGAAACCACGGTCCAGCAAGAGGGATTTAAAATCTGGTATGTTTGCCTCTTTGTTTCACTCTACAAGTTAGAGAAACCTACTGCCAGACTGCATCCACAGAAGGAGAAATTAAATAATTCACATACACAGTAGCAAAGGATCCCTGCAATTTGAAAGCGACTTGTGAGCAAGAAAGCCAAAGTGAACATTTTCAAGGGAAAACCCTTCTTCTGACATTTAAATCCCATCTTCATATCTAAATACTCCAAAGACAAAAATCTGTCCTACCTGTGTGGCTTTGTCTCTCATACATGGAGCAGCTTGTCCATGATTATCACGAGGCCACTGTCCAGCAAGGTATGGAGCAGCAAGCGTGTCCAGGGAGGAAGTCCGGCGAACAACACTGGAAGGGCTGGATGAAGGTGGTCTTGATTTGTCTGCTAGAACAAGAACACTTGATTACAAAGAAAGCAAGACAGAGAGCTTACTCATTTTAATAGTCTACAAGAAATCACATCAAATGGGAACTACTATGTTATTAAGTATACAAGATACTTTCAATATGGAAATGAAGTTTGCTTTGCCAGGCTCTATTCAGTTTAAATAGGCTATGAAATCTGTTTGTACAGTTTCCTTGAGAACATCCTAATGTCACAAATGTTGCCTTAGCACTCACAAATGACCATTCACTCCCTTAACGGTGAAACTGTCACTGGATTCTTAAATTATAAAGGCAAAGAAATAAAAATAGCTAAGTTCCCTCATACATAAAGGTTAATGAAAAAAAAACATTGAACACTCAATTTAATGTCAAGTTTAGAGTTCATCCCACTAGCCCTTTACCCTTCAAGGAATACTATAAACTAGCATGTTTTATTAATCACTCAATACATGATATATGGCATATGATACATGGTTCAACCCTTAGATCCAGAAGTCAACTTCAAAAAGGTAATGATTTACATTTTACAATCTAATCGAGTGATCTCCTCCCTTTACATCCTATTTGGTAACTACACTCATATTTGCCTGATGCTATATCTTCAGCAACACCTCATTTTTAGTGTTTACATTGGTATCCCTTTTCAGAACAAATTAGATGCTAAGAAGAATCCTTACTTAAAGAGGTTAAATATAACAAATACAGGAAGTAGCATGAGAAGGAAGAATACAAATAAAAAATTGTATCTATCCCCTCTGTCAATGATATCTTAAGTAAAGTGGCAGTAAGAGACTACACTGCAAACTATTAAGAATAAACACTGAAGAATGGTTCATCAAAACAGTAACTGAGGTTGTTAAATTTAAGAGACTGAGCAGCAGGAAAGACCCAGGGTTTAGATATACATAAATGCTCACATATTTGGAAATGCAAAATGCAAATACTGAGATCACAGTGATCTAAGCTTACTATCAACTCATCTAGTCCCCACAGAATTATACTTAAAAGAATTGTGCATTAATCTTATCTATAATGAATACAGAGGCCTAAAATACATGCCTAGAACACAGCAAGTGTGATTCAGAGACCAGATGGAAGCTTTAAAAGGGCACTGGAAAAACTCAGTCATATGTCTTCCCTGACTGCGCCTTAGGATGAATTCTGCACCAAAAGTATCAATAACATTGCAATTTGTTTCATGCATAAACTCATGTATGGGCAAAAGAAATTGTTCCTGATCAGTGTCTGACTACTAGTCAGAAAATAAAACCACTGACATCAGAAGTCCAGAATTCAAACTCTAAGCTGTTGCAAACTACTAAAAATACATATGATAAATATTACTAAAACCTGGTAGGTATGGATTTCAGTGGCATGGACAGCATCTATGTCTAGGGACATTCTACACTGAGTATCTTCATGCAAGCTTCACATTAGAAATGTACACATTAAAAATGTGGGAAATATGTCAATTCAACTATGAGGAAAAAATTATTAGCACTATATTCAGCCACATTCACACAAAGGAGTCAGGAAACCTCATCCGGTTTATTATTTCTGCTAGTACCAACAGTGGTAAAACCTTACTACTGAGCTCACAGCAGATTTGCTCTCAGGGTACAGCAGCAAATCTGCTTTGGAGTTTGCATTTAAGACCCCCATACTGAAGAATTTCCCTGACTACCACTATTACCACCCTCACACTGAAGGGTCTGTTTGTAGCAGAAGATTTCAAAACAATTCCTTTTGTCTGTACTATGGGACAGTGTGGCACGCTAATGCAACGTGTCACTCCTTAAAAATTACACTCGCCTCCAAAGTTATATCAAACATGTTATTTGTCTTAGAATTAGCTGCTGTACTCTCCCTGTTTTTCCTCTGAGTTATTCTTCCTCTTCAAGAAGCTTCTCTCTTTTTACTAAGAGGAAACAAAGGATGTGAAAAAAAATTATAAAATCAGGAAATGTATGTAGTCAGTCACATCATCTGCAAAGCCACTGCAGCAGACAGCTTCAGAATTGGAGAAGCAGAATCTATTACCCTCTCCACCACAGAAAGAAAAAAAGTAGAAAGACTGTTTTGCTGAACAAACAGAGAGAATGAAAACTGAGGAGCCTGTTTACTATTTAAGTTCGAGGGAAGCTGCTTGTTTCAAGGCACGGAGCCTCTAAGTACTCTCTTTTCCTCTGAAATAAAAATTCTTTCAAGGAACTCTGTTTTTCAAATTACTTACATTTAGATGGGGAAGGATGTTTGGATAAGTTTTTACTTATTTTTTCACCTTCACAACCTGTCTTAATACAAATTGGCAAAGTCTACTACACATTTCTTCTTGCTGTTTCAAAACATTTCAATGGGAACATATACAATGTTTTCATTGCACTTTCCCCTACAATACTTGAAGCAAGTGTTCAGCTGCTATTTTCCCTTGATGTGACCTACATAACAAGAGATCTGCCTCCATAGAGATAACAGTTACAACAGCTGTGGCTGATGAAAAACAATGGAGCTGTTTCATCAAATAGACGCTTCTTAAATATTAGATCTGTTTTAATTGGCCTGATTATCTCTTTAAACCAGTATTTGTGATAAATATCAACCCTCCTATCCATCCACCACTAGTACAAATCTATTTAGAAACAAAAGTATTTTTGCAATTTGGCCTCAAATAAAGCAAAGTAATAGAACAAAACATAAGCAGAACATACACAACACAAACCAATGAAGTCCATAATGCAGGCAAGTAACAAGCAAGTTACCATGTCTTCAGCAGTCATTGCTGTACCCCTGACCAACTGCAGCTGCTACAGGTGAACTGGTAGCACACACACCCATCCCAGTGTGAAGTCAGGCGACTCAGAAGGCAGTGTGAGCTAAGGCAGCCCAACAGTGTGACCCAAGAGCAAAACTGAACCAATATAGATGCCTACCAACAACTAAGTGAAAGGTAGGAAAGAGTGCACTGACTTTGGTAGGGTCTCAGCATACAAGTCCAATTACAATTGATAAAGGAAATTACAATGTAAAAACACATCCCTTAAATCAGTTATTTCACAGAGGGAAATTACTATATATAAAAGAAAGGAAGGAAAAAAAAAGAAAAAGGCCTTAAAGGTAAGCAAGTCCAAAGAGATAAAACACTCTGAAAATTCACCTTTCAGTTTTCCAGGAAAACTTCAGAACTCTTGTTAGAATGACAAAATAATGATTACTGCTGAAGTGTAACTTGAAGATTGATCTTGCCATCCTGTTGATCTCTATGTATTTCAAATTAAATATTTGAAAAAGGAAAATAAAAACTCCAAAGAAACATTGTCTAACAGATACTGGGAGAAAACAAGCAGCAGAAAAGGGACACAGGAAAAGCATAAGACAGCACTGAACTCGCAAAATTCCCTGACAGAGTTCCACTTGAAGCTTTTTTTATACAAGTGGGCTATCCAAAGAAATGAGGAGAAGTGAGACTCATCTAGCTTCTCTAATATCAAGGCATACAGGTGACCTTTTTGATCTGTTTTGGTCAGGGTTTTCCCTGGAAAGGACATTCATGGGATCTCTCTCAGGCACAGCTGGCAGAGCTGTCTCTTGCAAAAAGACAACTGATCTCTGGGGCTTCAACTACTTTTTGTGTTTCATTAAAAGAACTTAACAGACTGAGGGCATTAAAACCAGACACACAGCTCAACTGTGTATACTCCCTTTGGAAGACAATCCTGGCTATTATCCTCACGTAAATGTAAGACAACTATTCACTAGTAATTCAAAATTGTCCCGCTGTAGAAGAATGGCTGAATTAATGGTGTTTTACAAAACCAAACCTCAGAAAGTCCAAGTTGTTCAAGTTACTTAATTCTAGTGAATGAGAACATGTTTAATCTCAATAAAGTCACCTGAAGTGTTGGCCACAAGAAACACGTAAGTATGATGCTGCAAAAATGAATTCATTTTCTTTACATCTACCATTTTAAAACAGCTTAATTAAGCAAAGCAGGCATGTAATGGTACACAAAGCCTTCTATACCCTCTTACCCTACAGAACTTTCAGAACTACTGCAAAACCTTGGTAATTAATGTTGACAGGTCTGCAGCTATTATTGTGTCACTCCAATTACTAAAATAAATAAATTCTATAGTGAAATTTAAGAGTGTAATGGAGTTCCATTTCTTCCTCTCTTCCAAGGAGTTTGCATCTGATCTCTTTCAGACTTTATGTACTGTTATAACTATTTTCATGATGTCCTTTCACACAAGTACACTTTAATACCACGCTTCTACAGACTACTAAACAATGAGAGAACAATTTAGTTACAGATAAAACTAACCGATTTTTCTCCTTAATTTCAGAATGAGTTTAAATGTCCAATACAGTCAACTGGAATATACCAGAAAGTTCAGCATCCAGGAGAGAAATCTCTCACTACTTCAAGGCACTTAAAAGAAAACAACTGCTATGGCTCTGGTCTTGACCTTCTTGTTTACGCAGCCTGGTACATTAAACCATTTTTTGAGTTGAGCAGTTGAACTCCACTGAGATGATGTGCTTTATATAAGAACACAAATAATAAGATCCCATTAGTTCTTCATTCAGTAAATAAACCAAGACAAAACCAACAATAAACAGGGAACACACACATTTCTCTATCTCACTTTGCAGCAGTCTACTAGTAGGTTACAACAACATCCTCTAACAGCATGGTTTGTAGACAAGTAAAAAGGCATATGTGAAAATAGAACCAAAGCTGGAGATTGCAGGACAGACATCACAGTGTAGAAATGAGGCCACACCAGTGATGGGAAGGACAGAGCACATTAACATGCAATTAAAAGCTCAAGTCCTTGAAGTACTAGAGACTGCAGAAAGGGAAAGTAAAAGATGAAAATGGGGTAGTAGCAAGATCTAGGCTCCTGGTCACATTTGTGAAAGAGGAAAGTGGCAAGAAAAGCATCGAAAATTAGAAATTGTATAACAGAATCTTCTATTTGTAATTATCCCATAATCAACAGAAAATTCAGTTAAGCATTTCCAACATTTAGTTGCAATTCCGTTCAGAAATCTAGGACAAAAAACCCCAAACCAACAAAAACCGCACCCAAAGCCACAGAAGAAGCAAAAGAAGTAACATTTGTAAATCCACAAGTTGGGGTCCTCAAGTGTAAAGCAGGTTCATGAAAACTACATTCAAAACTATTCAACTGCTTCCCAGAAAATCTGTAAAACATGAAGTTGAGTCTAAAGTACACAACTTGTATTTGGATACAACCAGTATCTATGTTCAGAAGAAGCTATCATTTGGCTAACCTCAAGGTTCATTTTAATCTAAAAAAACATGGCTGCAGCTGTAGGAATCAACAAAAGTCACCACCAAGGGAAAGCAAGAAACAGAAAAATCCAGGTTATACTGCAGCAGATTCTGAGTGATTCCCTCAAGTGGCCCGTGTGGCTGCACAACCATTGCCTCCTCAGCAAAACAAGTTCCACTCCCATGTTCTCCGCTACCTCTAAGTTTTCCAAATTATGGGAAGAAGAAATTTAAGTTAACTCAGTCTCTGTCAAGCACTGGGCTACACAAGACAAATGTTGAGCAATATTAAAGAGTTTTAATTTGCATTTGGGGTCCATACAAGTACTGCTCAAAAATTTAAACACATGGAACCAATTAAATGGATACCACTCTCCATTTTCACAAATCTTGTAACAAACTAGTGGAGTTAACATGCTAGAGTGATCAAATTACTTGTTTCCTTCTATGTGCTAATTAATTTGCAGTAAAGAAGCCAACACGGTTTCAGCAGGCTTCTACAAAATGGCCACATGTGAAACTTTTCCACCATAAGTGATCTGATACACCTGGATCTCAAGGCTAGCCATCCTGTTCCTCATTCTCCAGGCCAGGAGATTGCACCTAAGGCAAGAGTTCCATAAAGTTTACAGGATGAAGATAGGATTTTGTGATGTGTATAAAGTGTTTCAGATTACTGATTAACAAGAATCTCAAATGAAAAATACATACATTTCTCAATTCAAAGCCTCAGAATATAACCTTAATAAAATCCTCATTACTGTTATCTGGAAAGTGGAAAATCTAATTCAGGACCTTATTGGGGGTCTCTTTCACTGCAGACAAGCAGGCACACAGTCATCTTGTACCAGCTGGTTATGACTTCTAATTGGGCAGCATCATTGCCCAAGAGCCAGGACAGGAGAAAGGAAAAAACCCAGCATGGTGGGCTGGTTACAATTAGCATTTTAGAAAGGTGAAGGAATATCAGGAGAAGCAGGAGTGCTATAGGCAGGGTTGGTCCTAGATTTCTGTATATACTGCATATTCGTAAACTATTGTATAGATTAGCACAGGCAATTTAATGATAAAAGAGTAGCTGTGAGCTTTGGTATCTCAAAAGTAACAGGGTTTTTTGAGATTTGAAGGATGAACACAAAGCCTCACTCATGCATTTTTGAGTGAATTTTTATCCCAAGAAGAAGACGGGCTTACATATGTCAGCCTCCGTTATCCTCAACTAGATGCCACATACTGCTTGAATTCCAGCATTCCCAGTAAAAATTATTTAATTATTCAAAAGCGTTAAAAAGCAGTTTGCTACAAAATGTATGCCATCCCCACGCTATTTTCTATCTTTGCTGTAGCACAAGCTTGTCATCACTCTCAAGCTCACACATCCTTCTGCAGGGTTCATGCTGAAAGTAACTACTAAGAGAGATATTGAATACTTTTTTCCTACATGCCTATAGCACCAGTTAGTTCTCTAATCGCAAGCTTGCGGACACTGGATCAAAACCACCCACACCATCTGGCAAGAAGTGCACAGAGAGGGGAGACGCGAAGGCTTCACAATAGCCCCCAAAAACCAAATGCACCGTAAGCTTGTGCCCAAGTATCTGAAGCACATGCAAACATGCGGCAGCACCCGCGGTACTACAGGAGCGGCCACAACCCCCCACATGGCACGCTTGGCTCTCTGTCCCTCTTCTGAGAGCCAGGACGGGACAGAGCGGCAACAAAAGCAACGAGCCCTTCCACACACACACGGCCGCAGGCGCTGCCGCCGGCCAGGGAAGGGACAGGGCGGGCACCAGCCCGGGCACAGCCCCGTCCCTGCCTCTGCCCCGGGGCACGGCGCGCCCGGACCCACCGCCGGCCTCAGCCCCCCTCCCCGCACCCGGCTCGGCCGCCCGGGACGTGCCTCCCCAGCCGCCCCGGAGCCCCCGGCGCTCACCTTTGCAGATAGGGGAGCTGGGGCTCTTCCTCTCGGGGGAGCTCCTGCCCGGCTCCGGCGACTGCCGCCGGTGGTGCCGGACTCTGCCCTCCGGCAGCGGGGGCACGGGCGAGGAGCACGGCGAGGGCCCGCAGCCCGGAGGCGGCGGCGGGGGCGGCAGGTGGTGGTGCCGCGGGGGGCTGCCCCGCGCGCCGCCATGGCCACGCGTGGGGCTGCCCCGCGAGGAGGCAGCGGCGGAGGCGCTGCCCCCCGCTCCACCCGGCGGGGCCGTGGCGGGGCCGCCGCGCCCGCCGCTGCCGGGGGGCGCCGCGCGTGGGAGCCCCGCGCCCGGGCCGCCGCCGCTCCTCGTGGGGCTGCCATGTTGTTGCTGCTGCTGCTGCTGCTGCTTGAGCTGGAAGGGCACCGTGGCCCGCATGGGCTGGAGGCGGCTGCTCGCTCCCGCTCCGCCGCCGCCCGCCGCCGCCGCACCGCCTGCCCCCGCCAGGGAGGTGGCGGGGGTCGGGGAGCCGCCGCGCCTCACGCGCTGGTGGGACATTGTCCGTCGGGAGCCGGGGCTCGCGGAAGGCGGCCTGAGATGGGGAAGGGAGGGAAGGGGAGGTTGTGAGGCGCGGGCCGCTCCTCGCGAGGGTCCAACGCCTCAGGCGGCGGCGGCGGCGGCCGCAGTCCCGTCTCAATTCCCTTGCCGGTCCCGTCCCCTCCGCGCCGCTGCGCCCGCAACCTCCGTGCGCCTCATCAACAATAGTGCTCCGGCCGCGCGCCCCGCCCACCGCGCCCTCCCATTGGGCGCGGTGCCGCTCTGCTCGCGCAGCTACGGCGCGCCCATTGGCTGCGGGGCGCGCGCCTGAGTGGCCGGGCTCGCGCGGGGGGGCGGTGCCGGGGGCCGCGGGGGGGCCGCGCGCATTGAGCCGCACGCGGGCGGCGGCGGGGCCGCGCGCTGTCCCCGGCACGTGCCGCGGGGGGACCCCGGGAACAGCCCGGGAACAGCCGGGACCCCCCGGGAGCAGCCCGGGCAGAGCCCGCCCCGACCCCACCGCCCCCGCGCCAGGCTAGACCCCCATCCCGCCCCCGGGAGGCGCGGCGGGCGCAAGGACGTGCCCGGGGGTCCCCGGGACCGCCGCTCGGCCCCCCGCGTCCCGCCGGAGGTGCCCATGGCCACGTGGAATGCTGGAAGCCGGCAGGGGTGGCGGCTGCGGCTCGCCCGTGCCTCGGTCCCGTTCCAAGGGACCATTATTCCTATTCTGCTCCATTATCCCTAGCCCTAGGTACACTCCGGGAGAGGACGGGGCTCCGCAGCGGTTTATCCAATCGCTTTGCCACCCGCTCGGCTTTACCAATGATGGCACCAGAGACGTGGGCAATATCCAGGCAGACTTGACCCCCTTTCCCCTTAATTGCTGTGTTTACTCTTTTTCCGTTAGGTTAGATTAGTTGTATCTTCACTGCAATCTTTTAAAAATACTTATTAACTGTTGGCATCCTCTTAACCCGATTTATACATCAGGGCAGTGAATACATGCATGGAACAGACCTTAGGTGTTTGGGTTATTTAAATGCAAGCTAAACACACATTAGCACCCTTAAGAAAGAATCAATAAATCTTTTTTCTGTCCTTAGTGCAAATGCCCATTCTGAGCTACCAGAACTTACCCAAATTCTTTTCAATATTGCTCTACAAGTTGCATGTTGCAATTGAATACCATTGCTATGAAGCAAATGGTGTGACAACAAAATTACATACTGTTCTCTGTTCTTCAGTTTGGTTGTGCTTGGGTTATTTTTCCTTTAGTTTCTCCTTTGCTGTTTCTGACTGAAGCGTACTTCACTTAAAAAGCCCCACTTCCCTTGGAGGGGCTCCATCCTTGTGCTGACAAGTTCAATGAACCTGAAAAGCAAGCCTATGATGTGCACAGGCCCTTCTCAAGGATGCCTGGACATTGGTCTGCCTAAAGCCTTGAAGATTAAAGCTCTTGTCAGAGTCGAGAGCTTTTTATGAGAAATCAGATTGGTGAAAGAGAACAGGATAGGTGTTTTTCTAGTGATGAGGTTGTTGAGAAGTAAGCTCTTACATTCAGAATTAATAGATCTATTTTGAAGCGCGTTATTTACAGGTACCATTAATACTAGTAATATCACCTGAAGGAGAGCTGGATGGGTCAATCAGAACTGGCTACAAGAGGCTGTGCCCAGTCTTTAGAATTATTGTGGGCTACCCCTGAAAGTGGCTGCCAAGGGAAGGTACCAGAAGCCTGGCAGGTCACCATCAGTCCTATTGTATCCCTTTATTCAACTGTGCAATTTACTTAAGTTGCCTTATAAATAGAGCCACTTCCCAGTCCTTTTCTTGTATCCATAAGAAGCATGGCTGATACAATGTGGCAAAGTATCAAACCCCAGATAACACACTTAATTGATGCCATACCTGGGAGACTGTGCTCTCCTCACCAGGAATGGCTGAGATGCAAAGAACACTCATTGGAGGTGAAGGGATCTCTTAATTCCCTCAGTGACTCCATGTATATATTGAAAAAGAGAACATGAGCTTACAACTCTCCAAAGGTAAATGCCCAGGAGGTAGAGAACCAGCAGCTGGCATGTCTGGAGAAATAAATGGAACCTGTCTGCTGCTTTGTCCTTCAGGAGTTTCTGTGACTCATCTGTGGGGCAACAAAGCAAAAGAAGTTTTTGAGAAGGGGAAGAAAATAGTCTGAGTCCTTCTGAAAGCCAGTTTTGCCATAAAACAAAGTAAGGTCAAGGGACCTGCACAGGAGAAGAAGTTTTTAGGAACTAAATGGCAAGATGGATGTTGTCAGATCCCAAGGGATGTGATCAACAAAGTAACAGCTGTGACTCCGCCAACTACCAAAATGCTGCAGCCAGGGAGAACAACCCTACCTCGGGCCTCTGGCAGATGGTACCAGTGGGGACCTGAGGTCACCTGTAGGGTTTTGGAGTTGTGGATAGAGAGTATCCAAGGCCTGCAATGTTGGAGTCATGGATAGAGAGTATCCAAGGCCTGCAATGTTGGAGTCATGGATAGAGAGGATCCAAGGCCTGCAATGTTGGCAGCATGTGAAGCGGTTCGAGGCGCCTCAGAAGTGACTGGTACAGAAGCACAGCTCCTCCTGCAGCCCGACTGCTGCTGTGGGGCTGGGTATCCCCT
>JAWWES010000171.1:26858323-26948446 GCA_035583135.1 Lophotriccus pileatus
CCAGGTGGCTTTAGACATGGCTGAAGGAGAAACATCTCTGTACTGACTCATGGATGGTGGCAAATGCTCTCCAAGGGTGGCTGCAGCAATGGAGGCAGAGCAACTGGCATGGGAGGGGAAAACCCAGCTGGGCTGCTGAACTCTGGCAAGATTTTGCTGCTTGTAAAAGTATGTTGGGCCACTGAAGAACAACAACAGGCTGCTAAGATTGAAGTGGTTCAGGTGGATCTGCACTGGCAACATAAGGGAGAATTATTATTCAGGGACTGGCTGGACATTGGCTGGCAGGTGCATCACTTGTTTTGTATATTCTTCAATAATAATAATAATAATAATAATAATCTGTCCTATTAAACTCTATCTCAAACCACAAATTCTACTTTTTTTTCACCCCAGTTCACTTCCCTCACCCCACTGGGGGAGGGCAAGTGAGAGAGCAGCTGTGTAGTGTTAACCTGACAGCTGCCTGACAGGTTGAACTGCAACAGCAGCCCAGAACAGCACACAGTTATCCTAAAGCAGGTTAATTTAGGCAGCATTTGTTTCACTTCTTTGCTGTAATTTTCACTCAAGAGCAGAAGACGGAGTTCTTCCTGCTGTGACAGCACCCAGTGCCAGTAGATGTGTGCAGCCGACTTTCATCCCTTGGACAACTCATCCTCCCCAGAAATATCGGAAAGCATTATTTCCAAGTACTTGGAAGCAGTGTGCCATAAAGATACTTCCAAGGCATAAAATATTCTGGATGCATTCTTATTCTTGCTACTGTTTTGAAAAGGCCAAAAATGACAGGTATTGATTCATATTTATTTGCATGATGCATGTTACAGAGCCAAGTCACGACTTTGAATGCAGACGATACCTGTGACAATTATAGGTACTTCCCACATTACTCACACTGCAAAGATGACACTGCTCCACACAGCTGCTGTAAGAAAAGCACAGCATTTATGGGTAGTGCTCATCAGCAGTTGTATCGCTCTACACGCAGCAGATGTGAGAGTTCAACATGTAAAGTCATGTACTCCGACCTAGTCAAACACCGTGTACTTGGTAGGTTCATTTGTTTAAACTGTAACAAATGTGTTACAACAGGATTTTACTCCTACAGCTTATGGAAATAATGAAAAGAGCTAAAGCAGGATTATGAACTTGAAAATAGTTTCGAAACTTCTTTTCAATTACAAAAAAGATTCCTCAAAACAAAACCCCAGCCCCAAATAACTTGGAGCCAGATCCCCTAGACTCTCCTTGTAATTCACACCTGTCAAGCTCTGTGTTTTTTTCACCTATCACCTTCCTTTCTGCCTACAGACTGTGCCAAATGCCGTGCAGGCCAACTTAGAGCAATGTGTTTCATGTGGTTTCATGAGGAACCTTTTGGGCTGGGTTTCTCCAAATCCGTGACACACTTACTCTGGCTTGGAGGTTCTCAGCACCCAACCAGAGTCCTGCCAAAAGGTGCTGCTTTGTAGTCAGTGTTGGTGGATTAAATCCAGGTATGGCAGACACCCCCTTACATGCAAGGTGTTGGCTCTTTCTTAAAATACGGTATGTGGTAACTGCTGTAGGTACAAACAAATCAATCCAAAGGCTGGAAGTACATCCAGTGCCCTCAAGGGCAGACTGATCCAACACAAAGAGCTTGCAGAAACAAATCTGCGACCTGCTGAAAGCAGGGATGTAAACAAGTCTGAGAACTGGTCAACTGAAAACTGATCAGCTGCTAATCCTAAATGAAAAGCAGAGAAACAAGGGTCAAAGGGGTTTAACCAAGTTGATAGGCCCAAATCCCACTGTGCAGTTAGTAAAAAGTTAAGATTTAGAGAGTTTCCTTGTACTAAGGACTGAAAATGTCTGAGTAGTACTGCTCACTGTTCATAATAATATACATGGAAGATGTTCTGTTAAAATAATAGTAACAATAGTAAACCTTACAGAAAATTACTGTGCTTCAAGCAGCTTCAAATATGTTATCAACTTATTCCAAAATGAAATAAAATGCAAAGCAGCACATGTAGAGGAGCAATCTACTGACTGAAATTGTTTTTTTACCTACAGTTGTTGCTAGCAATATTGAAGGTTGAAAGACTAAAGATTCTGGGAGCCTAATCTAAACATTAGATTACGCCCCAGGATATTTCACTGCATTTCTCATCTCTCCCCTGCAGAGTGAGTTTGTTTTGCTTGTTTCTGTGGGTGTTCAACATCAACTGGAGAAAAAGACATTTAAAAAAATAGGACAAATATAATAGAATTTGCTTTACACAAAATCTGTACGAGCCTAGTTAATATTCTGGAATATCTGGGGGGATTTGAGGAGGCAAACAGATTGAAATAAAGTGTTCAGATTAAAAAAATAAAAAACAACAGATGGGACTTTGGGCATAAATCAAACTTCATGCAATAAGCAAAATGCACTCCTGACACATTTTATGAAGTACAGTCTTTAAGAAAAGTTGTCACAGAAATAACATCCAGAGGCTTCAGTGCCTCACTGGCATTGAGGTAACACATCTTTGACAAAGAAACCCAGTTCCTCAGTGCAACACTTACCTGCAGCTTGAGGGACCTCCCCACTGCACATTCATGGCACACATAGTTACCTGGGAGAAGTACAAGGTTAATTTCTTTAGAAGCCAGTGCTAAGTTCACCCATAAGTGACATGCTTTTCCACACCTACTGATCAGTTTTCTGAGCATGTGTTAAGTGTCAGCAGCAACACTAAGCAATAACCTTGTGGTGAGTGTCCAGCTGCTGAAGGAGATGGGCAACTGGAATCCTGCTTGGTTCAGCGATGGGAACTCTTGCCAGCTGAGAGTGACTGGAACTCTTCCTGGGTTGAGGTGAGGGAAGAGAATGAGCAGCAGAAAAGGCCTGTTGTCCACCACATTTTGGAATCTTTTAATTCCAAATGGTGAGAGAAGTAGCCTAGTTCATTTAAACAAGAGACAGTATAATCTCTTCTAGGCATCCTACAAGATGCTGAATGATAATTTGCACAAGATTCCTCCTCTTCCAAGAATAAAACTTTGCTTCCTAAAAGGAACAGTCTCAGTTCATGGCTTATGTAGGCAGATGGGAACTTCTGCTTGCCTGTGCCTTAAGAGCACATTTTTATTCCTCATGATCCTAGGGTGAAGCTCAAACACATGATTTAGTTGAATTCTGGCTTTCCAGGGGCAAACAATAAATGAAGTTAGCTGGCTTAATGGTGATTTTAAGCCATCTGTTTCTGAGGCCTGATTCAGAATTGTTAACAGTCCTGCAAGAAAATTCTTGGCACGGCAACAGAAATACAGGTTCCCAATAAATTCTTTCCCCCTCAGCAGAGATCCATCAAGGCCTCCCTCCTGCAGGAAATTCTCTGGTCACCCATACACACCTTGGCTGCACCAGTACAAGTGATGTGTGCAGCAGCAATGCCTAACTTACGGGCTAGAGTCAGGCCTACACCTTGCTACAATGATTCGTGTCAGATCTCATTTTTTAACTAACTCAGAGACCTGGAGGTGCAAGAAGTTACTCCTTACAACATATCTGCAGGGCTCAATTATTACCTTCCCTATAAGAGGGAAGGGGGAGGGGGAGAAAGAGGAAGAAAGCGAGAGAGATTGAGAAAACAGGTATAATTTCAGTATTGCAGCAGACTGGCAAAACACCAGTCACCGCAAAGCACACAGACCAACCGTCAGGAAGGCAACCAGGACAGAGCACAAGCTCAACCTCGCTTCCCTTGCACCATAAAAGTACATTATGAAAACTGTATTTCTGGTCGTTCTGATTAAGAAATCTGATATCTTGTGGCATGAACTTCTCCCAAACAAAGGCTTCAGTAAGTGAAAGAGGAAAGCAGAAAAGGCTGTACCATTCCTAGGAGCTGCTTGCAGGCCTGTTACAAGCAGTGGCACTAGTAAAACAAGCTGTACAACCTCTGTACCCTCTTTATCACAATGCCCCTACACTATCCTTTCCTGTTAGCACTTGGCAGGAACAACAAAGAAATTGGGCCAAAGAAAAATGCTGAGTTCTACTGTGTTATTGAGGCCTGAAACAAATATCTCTACCCTCCCTCCACGCTTTCTCCTTCCCCAAATCTACCTCGTGCACTTGAGACTCTGCCCACTGGCTTTTGCTCATTTTGCCCAAACCATGCCTGCTCTCTACTGACTCTATGTCCTCATTCTCAAAAGCTGTTTGGACTGTGATAGCAAGTGCTAGGAAGCTCCTGTCCTTCCCATCAGGAACTGAAATGCACCTGGATCAGGTGTTTCCAACCTTTCTCAATATTTGCATCCTTAACATTTCTCCATTGCCCATGCAAGAAATGCCATTTGCTCAGACACTGCATAGTAAATACAGACTTGCTTTCCTTAATCACCTCCCACAGAGCAGCTGTCCTCAGCCAGCCTTATTTGTTGTCTCTGTAAAAGAGGCACGAGTGATCCCCAAAGCAATGGCTTCGGCACAGATCACATTTGTGGGTTTCTCACGGACTTCCCCTGTGGTACCGAGAGCTGAAAGAAGATCCCCTGGCATAAAAGCAGAATACCAAAGTGTGCCATTTAAATTCCAGGACTCAAAACACTTCAACTCCTCACTGGATGGAGAATGACAACCTTTCAGGCTAACCTGAAAAGCTGAATTTATACAAACATTTCGGTATAGCTGAGTTTTCCTGCCTGTGGAAAATTAACCTTCTTACCCAATAGAATGTGCTTTGGGTCATGGCAGTGAGCAGATGTCTATAATCTCCTGCACGTGGAGAATTTCCATAACATCAGAATTAGCAAGAAACAAATGGGGAAAAAAACCTCTGAATGGAAACAAATGGAAGACTGACGTGGCTGCGTTCCACAAAGTACGTTCTGCAGCTGCATCACTGCTCTGGAACAAAGGGGAATATAATTATTGTTGTTTTACTTTCATTTCCCATTAGCAAAGCAAAAGCCAAATAAAAGTGGTTGTTATTTCTGCAGGAGAGAGCTGGCAGAGGTGAGTGTATGAGGTCACACAGGGAACACTACAAGGAGACTATCTCTTAGGCCTGAGTAGCTCATGCACCCAGTGAGAAATATATCAGTAAAATTCACCAGTAACATTTTGTTGCTGCTGGGCTGAGTCAAGGCTTCTCAGATGCCCTGAGGACAAGGCTCAGCCACACCTTCTGGGGTAAGGCAGGACTTGGCTGCTCTTACTGTCAGCAAAGAATGATAATTGCTTTTGGGGACAGGACTGCTCCTTTTGTTATGCTGGCCCGCACTCTCAGTGTGCCTCCTGCTTGCAGGGGAAGCGGGGCTTGCCATAGTCCCTCCCTGCAGCCAGGGGTTTCTAGGTTTACTGTGTTGCTGATGCCTGAAACAAATATCCCCCACTGTACTCATGGAGTTGAGGTGGTTTGCCATACAGGCAAATACTCAACCACACACTATTTGCCTCAGTTTGTTGCTTCCTCCTTATTTATGACAGCAAGAAATAAAGCTCCTCACTCTGTCTCCCTTCTTTTCTTGCATTTTGGAGTTAGTTCTTTGTTCACAGAGGTGTAAGACTTGTATCACTTTCCTTTTTTGCCTGCAAAAATCACCACTGTGGATAGAGAAAAATAAATTAATAAAAATTAAGTCAGGAGGAGGGACAAAACCAAAAAAGCAACTGAGCTGCAGGATGGACCCCACCAGTCTGTGTATAGTGGAAAATGCCAGTTGGTGGAAATTTGCAGCATCCTTCTGCCATCTTAATCCCTCTCTTTTAGCTCTGTTGGATAGGAAGGCAACTCTGGGCTGGAAAGCTCCTTCTTGTAAGAATGCCAGGACATTGTCTCTTCATGGGGAGGAGAAAGTGCAATAGCTTGTGTGGGAAGGATAAGGGGTTTCTCTTCTAATTCCTGTCCTACCTGCAGAGGTCGATGCTTGCCGTGTTCCTCTCACATGCCTGGTTGCCATCAGTCCTGTGCTCTCCCCAAGTGCTACTCAACCAAAACTGAAGGAGAAAACTATTCATCTTAATGCCTCTTTCTCCTGTTTCTTCTGGTTGTTTGTTTGTTTGTTTGTTTTGGTTTTTTGTGGTTTTTTTTTGTTTTGTTTTGTTTTTTTGCATTTAAACACTTAGCAGGCACACGAAGTATGTCAGGAGGTCATGCCAGGCCTGCTGCTTTGAAACACCTACAAAACTGTGTTCAGTTCCAGTACAAGTACCTGAGCCGGCTGATCAGTGAGAAAAGGCAGAGAAGTGAGCAGAGGCACTGCATTACAGCAACCCTCTCATTCCTGGGAGTTACATCTTAGTATTCGTGGCCAATAATAATGTGAAAAATGCACAAAAGACAGTGCTTTTTGTCATTAATATGATCTTTAATAAATGGAATAATGCACCATTTTACAGCAAGCCTTTTCTTTTAGGCCTAAAGAATAGCCTTTTAAATGTTCTTATCCAATGTCTCTGTATCAATACAATCTCTTTATTTAGGTTTATATATAACAAAACAATTCTTACAAGTATTCATAGAAAACTCTGTAGTGGCTTTAACAGTGTCAGCTTTCATAGTGGCATCCACAAATGATTAAAAAACAAAAATTAGCTTTTTATTTCATACTCACACTGTTCCATGAAACACAACCTATACAGCATAGCAAGGGTATCGGGCAGCTTATACAAAAGAAATAACTGAAAGCAATTATTTATAAATTCATACATGATATTTCCTCAGTGTTTGAGAGGAAAACAAAAAATACCCGTTAACGAAAGGGTTCTGATGAGACTCCATAGTCTAGGATTTCTCCCCCTCTTCCCCCAGAAAAGCTCGCTCAGAAAGTAATGCTCTCTTGACAGTCTTTCATACGGAAAATGGCAGTTTCACATCTCCACATTTCAGCTTCTACAGAAGACCAAACCCTAAAAATCGGTCCTTGCCATGTTCATTTTCCTCTTATACTGCATTTGGGGGGGGAAGTAATCAACAGCAATGGTAAAATATGATTCCAGCTTATATAAATGTGAATAGAGCACGCTTTCCTAGAGACACAAAAGCAGACAAGAACATTACATACAAACCGTTTTAAATATATTTCAACAGCGTGAAAGAGAGAGTAGAGTCACCAATCAGGAAATTCAAAAGTGACAAATGAGTCAGCTATAACTTGGACTTGCCTGTTTGTTCTTGTGACTTCTTACAAACTACAGAAACATTAACTATTTTCTTTCCTTCTCAATAAAACAAGAGTGAAGTGTGATACTTCATGATACAGTTCTGAAGCACAAAAAAAAAAAAAAAGTGAATCAAGTGCTCTAGAAATAAACCTCACGCATTTTTGCTGTCTTAAAAACAAGTGAGTGGGCTATAAAAATTGACTTTAGGGAGACCTTGTAACTAGGAAGTTATAAAGGCTAATTATTTCTGCTTTAAAATAGTTACCAGGCTGTGCCCCGGATGGGTGTAGGCTCCTGTGATACATCTGCAGAAGTCTGCAAGGACCAGGAATAAATCCTTCCTTCATGTGACAGTTACTGTGCTGTTGAAGCATGGTGTGTGCACTGAAGGTAACCAACTGAATGACTTGCAAATTTAAACTGTTGCTGATCAACAGGTTTTTAAAAATATCTGACAGTTACATTATAAAGTAACAAAACTGCAACTAGTTCCTGATTATTATGCACATGTGCATATTAAACCACAGTGAAATAAACAGAAATGGCCATAAAAAGTAATTTGTGATAGTAACACACCACTAAAACAGACCTGTGTGGAGCCCAGATGCACATTAAAGGAACTGGTGTAAACGAGAATTTATCTTGAAACCTTCCACTCCCACTGCCCCGATGCAGTTCCACTTTTGGACAACAAGCACAGCTGCACTGTGCCGACCCAGCCCGGCAGCCTGCAAACCCCACGAGCATCGGGAGCCACATTCCACGTCAGCTTCCCCAGGGCTAATCCTCCCAAGAAGTGTTTAACACCCCAGCCAGCAGGACACACCTCTCCTTTGCCCATAATCAACAGCAGACTCCTCTTGGATTCCAACGGCACTGGCTCAATCCTGAGCCAATCAGGTGCCGATTCCCTCGCACATGTTTGTGCTGAACATGATGCTCATCCGAATTTGCAGGAGCACCTACATGTGTTATCTGCAGAAATGGAAGTTCTGCCACCAATTTTACTCAGTACAGAAGAAACCTCAAAATGAGAAATCTGATTTGTCACTATTTCACATCAAAACTGAACCCACTAGGGAGGTGGGCGAGATCAAAAAGGGATGTATTTCTACAGCTACAGTTTTATATGACAATATAGAAGCTTAAAATGTAATTGGATTTAATGGACTAAAACACTATGTTTAAATAGCAACCACACATATAACTATACTACATAAAAAAGCCTTGTAAAAATTACGTGTTAAGTGTTCTGGGTTACTTTTTGATCTTTAAGAGAGGTACCTTAAAATACTCAGCTTCAGATAAAAATTGTCACATGCATTCCCAGGTTTCTCTCCCTCTCATAAATTCATTCCACCTAAACAATCAGTGACAAGTCTGTCATGGGAGATCTTGAACTACTGGACTGTATGTCACAGTCTGATGCCAACTTTACTGTGATGCACTAAAGAATTTTCAAATGGCATCTGAAAAAAAATTGTATTTGCTACCATCTGATGCTGTAACTCATGCACAACGTAGATATGCATCTAAATACATAAGGAGATTACGTAAAAATATATATATATGGCTTCACTGCAATATGTATAGTTTTCATTGATGAAAGGCTTAAAGTTGAACAAAAAATAATGAACACATATTAAAAATGAGGTTAATATATTTACCTGTTAAAACGGGTAGTGGGAGGCCAGACAAAAAAGTTCAAATAATCCAAATTCACGCAAAATTCTAAGTTGCCCAGTCTGTAATCCAACTTTCATGGACTTATCAATCCAATTTCAATTTCAATTAGCTTTGATGAGCTGCTGCAAATTTTCCAGTTAGGTATCAGGTCATGTATGTGCTACTGTGCTTGGCAATTATTATCAAAACCAGCCTGTTTCAGCAATGCCATAATTTTTATACAAGTAAAAATTACAGCATAATTAATGTCTCCTGTACTGATTAAATATGTGAATTTTAAAATTCTCCCTAATTAGGCTAGAAACATCCATAGCAACATTTCAATAGAATGACTATGAACTTCTGAATATTTCTCAGAAAATTATAATCTGAACATAGATGTTGTAATGTTAAGTAGATTTTTTTTTAATATTTAGAAAAGGAGTATCTTTACAGAAAAATGCACTGAACCTACAGCATATACAATGTTTTTTTAAAGTTTAAATATTTTTTAAAGTAAGAATTCATTGATACTAAATTTGGGGCAATAATCTATTCCACACAGTTAAAAGACTTCCTTATTCTCCTGAGGCAGACAGGATTATAGATTTCTTTTACAGAAAGTTGACAGGTGGGAGGATACGTACTTTCTAAACAGATTTATGAAGTGAGGTTTTTTTGTTGCTTGTGATTCAAAGAAATCCTTAAAATATTTAAAGCACACTTTTATTAATACGGCCGGGGAGATGCAGGGGGGGGTTGCCCCCCCGCCGTGCAGTCCGCTGAGTGAAGGTTTACAAAAGCCTTTTATACAGTTTGGAGGAGTGAGTCTCAAAATTATCTTTCAGGTACACTCTTCACAAGGTCTGCCTTACATAAATTCTTATCATTTCAAACAGCTTAGGTTTCCCCCACCCCTCTTCTGTCTCCTACGTGCTAAAAGTCCCTTTTGTTTACGTAAGCAAGCTTTATCTTAATTGCCCACAATTTGGGCAGCACCTCTCTTTCAAGCAGTTACAATTTTACAAAGTTACACTTAGCTAAATTTTACTAATATAGCTAAATTTTTATTCGCCTCTATTTCAATTGTTTCCTGAAACTTGCCAGCATCTATCTTGCATTGTTTTGTGCCCAGTGCACTGAAAAAATCAAAATGTGTTGCCTTTGAAAATTAGGTAGTTTTCTATAGGAAAACAACACACAAGTGGGCAGCACTAAGACAGCAAAACACAAATGGAAATGTTGTTTGTTTCTGAGAATATTCTAATTATGACACTATCAGATGGTTTTCTTCTAAGTTAGGAATCCCTTTGCTTTAGCTGTGCAGTTTAAGTGCATCTTGGAGCTTTAGGACAGGCCTTGTTAATATTAACTGCTTAGCACATGAACCTATCAAGCATTATAAGCAAATTCAGGGGAAGCGCTGCAAATAACGTCACTTGTAAATACCAATTTAGAAGGAAACAGACCTGACTACGAGGCATGTCTGGTCAAATGATTAGAATTCACATTCTAAAAACCATGTTATGTTGGTGACTATCGTTATTACAGGAGACAGAACAAGAGACAATGCATTAACCTAAGCAACTCTTCTGGCTTCTACTAGTAAGTAATTTTCTATAATCAGTAAGATTTTGGATTTTGTCATATATATACAAACATCACAAATGTTTGCTCTATCATTTTACTTGAATTACCTGTTATAAATTACCATAACAAATATTCTACTGTTACTTATTTGACACAATGCATAGGTATTTACACTATCATTCTATTTTTGTTTGCTATATTTATCTTGTCTGCAATATACATGATAAACTGATAGAAAATTATCAACCTTTATCATTATCCTGTTTTTGTCTTAAAACACAAACAAATGAAAACAAAATAAAAAACTACAAGGAAATAAAATCACATTTGTTTCCCTTGTTTATAGTACATTTATCAATTATCCCTGTGTTTGGTCTGTAGAATTCTCTCTCTTGTATGTATTCTGTTTGGTTAAGGATGACTCCCTGTAGTGTGAGATACAATCCATTATCATTTGACTTGCGGAGAACTTACTCTATGGAGATTGGATTATGTGCTGTGAGCAAAAAAAAAAAGTGCATTACTAAATTAAGCATTAAAACCAAACTGCTAATCTGGTCTCATCTAGCTGTGCAGAATTACAGTATTTTGGTACCTGCTTAAGAGTTTGTTTTGACTGACATTTAAAAAGAAATAGTTTTTCCTCCATTTAATGTATAGGCTATTCTGTGATAAAGTACATTTTTCTACCACACTGCAAATTATATTTATCCGTGGTAGATTGCAAAGCCAATACTTGCTACTGAGAATAATTCATCCCAGAGGCATACAAAGAGTAGGAATAGATAAAAGATGGAAAAAAAGCATTGATTGCTTTAAGAATGTTTAAAGAAAACTGCAGAACACATTCATCTGGTATTAAAATGATTTTGATTGCATTGATCACAAAAAAGTTGGATTTCTTACAAAGGCCTGGCCTGCAAAAAAAGGCTAGAGAAGACGGGTGCAAATCTGTCTTAGCAAAAAGAAGCAGTGGTCAGAGAAGTAACTTTTCTCTCCCCAGAGTGTTTTGAGTTAGACAAGAGAGTCCTAAATACTCTTTTCAGCCCATATTCTGAAATGCTG
This sequence comes from Lophotriccus pileatus, assembly GCA_035583135.1. NCBI lineage: Eukaryota > Metazoa > Chordata > Aves > Passeriformes > Tyrannidae > Lophotriccus > Lophotriccus pileatus. The sequence goes on from JAWWES010000171.1 coordinate 26,869,791, forward strand.
ATGGATGATACATGCAAAGCAAAGCAAAAGTCACCGGGAAAGGAGTGAACAATCTTCAATAGGCACGATACAGTGCTCACCACTAAACAACACAGCGCACTGCAAAGCGAGACTCGAAGGAGGCCAGAAGAGAAGAAAACCACAGTGAGCATTATGAACAGAATGCCAGAAATTCTGATTCAGGTCTCGAAACCCAGCTGAGCAATTGGCAAGTTTTCAACATCTGGGATGTGAGACTGCAGCAGATGGGAAGCCGGAGAGTGAATTAGAAGTGAAACCAGAGGAAGGCTGTGTTTCTGAAGAGGGGAAATATAACTGTGTATTTATACAGGGGGATAACATAATTACGCCTCAGAGACAAGAGGTACTACTTGAACTGGAGCTTAAAGAACATAAGGAGCCTGACATGTGCCTCTTGGCTTGTATTTCTACAACTACACTTAATCAAAGTCTGGACTTATAGAGCTATCTCTTGGAGATATCTAGGAGAATCTAAGAAATGTTAAAAAGCGTTACAAGAGAAAATCATAGCAATAAAGCAAAAACAAGGGATTTTGGGGAACAGCAAGAATCGGATGCAGCAAGGCATGTATTAGGCTAGTTGTATCATCAGATACAGAAGAACAGGGTTGGCAAAGTTTACCTCAGGGGGGAAAAATAATAAAACAGCAAGGAAACAAATGAGCTTAAAAGCAGAGAGCATCTGTTTCAGTCATCTGAAAGGAGACAGGCTAAGGGAGGCAATTGTTTGCTGTCAGTATCCTGCCACAGGAGTCTGGCAGGCTGACTGAATTGATTTTCTTTCTCTGAACATCACCAGTTTTCAGATGAAGTGATAAAACTTTACTTGGTATCAAAGACTGATGTGTTACATCTTTTTCATCTAAATAGTTTTTACTGAAGTGTTTTCAATCAGAAACAATATTTCTCAGGTGGAAGGAGGTCCTGACTAATAAGGAAACTAATTTTCTTTCAGTAGACAGTAAAACCAATCATTCCAAAAAAAAAAAAAAAAAGGTCAGGTTTACTTGAGATGGTGAAAAAACCAATTTATCTCAAGAGATATTACATTCACATTCACTGACAGCTAAAATCAATATGCATACAAACTGATAGAAGGGACTACGCAGAGGAAAAAAATCCCCAACCCTCCCCCGCCAACACCCATGAATTTGAAAAGCATGCAATAAATTTTGACACGATGAATGAGGGGCTCTCTAAGAACTCTGAAGGGAGGACGAGTTTCAACTCAACTTGGCAACAAGAGTCATCTACCTGGATAAGTAATTAATAAGTAATTAGGTTGATTTTACCTCAGACTGTCTGTAGGTAGGTAAATCAGACAAGATTTGCAACATCACAAAACTGTTTTGTGCCAAGTAAGATTCATGATTTTTTTCTCTGTGTAAACAAAGTAAGTTCACAACCTATCTTCACTCGAGCTTTTAGCTATAACAGTTCTTAATATTTCTGAATAAAAGGTATTTTCCAATATACATCATTAGTGATCTAAATAAGGGTTTACATAAATACAGGGGGTAAAACTGCACACAAAATAAAATGGAAAAAATGGCTGACATTGTTTCCTTACATTTGTTCACCATTTTGTTATTCAGAACTTCACAGGCTGGCATCTACCACTATAAAGGAAACACATTTTGATTTCAAAGGATCAAAGGAAAGGTACTGAGCTCAGATTTTTTTTATTGTTGTTGTTCCTTTTTAAAAGCCCTTTCAAGTTGGGGGAAATTCATGCATTGTCACCTCTGAGCACAATGTGATATAGGCAGCTGCTTCAAGCTGGCTTCAATGTGCAAAGTTCACTGTCATGACCGGCTGACTGCTCAACTGTCAGGGAAAAATTAACAGATACAAAAATGGGAACATGTGGCAGTTTTAGAAACACACTTTTCAATAAAGCATACTGTGAACTATAGACTATTGCACATTTCAACATGACACAAGAAAAATAAGGGGTTCAAAAGAGAATACACTTTGTAACATAGAAATATACAGACTAACTTGTGCACAGAAATCAAAACATGGTTACAAGACACCACTGCAGTCAAACCTGTCCTATAGTCTGCTTATGATCTTAGTGACCTTAAGAAACTGGTCCAAACTGATTATCAGCAATACTTTTTTTTGTTACTTTTTTTTTAAAAAAATATTTTGAGACCACATTTTTGATACACATATATATATTCCGTGGTCAAAACAGACAGACTTAACTTTAGCGATACTAAATAAAAGTGCAAAAACATTCAAAAAATAAAACAAAATAAAAAAATATGGAAGCATAAGCTAAAAATTTTCTGCATAGCTGAAATCTATTTAAAGCGAGTCCTTGGTAGGGGTTGCTGACAGGAGGAGAAAGCAGTTTTTTTAAAATGTCTTCTGCACGTTTGTTTCAAATAACGCAAAAAAAAGGTCATTTGTTGGCTTTTAAAGTATTTCACAGGCAGTTCACCCCTGCGTCCTTAGATACCATTGTGGTGGCAGTGCCTCCTTCGGCGAGGTAAACAGCAGTGCTGGATTTGGGGGGGGCTGCCTGGTCACTGCCGTTGTTGTTGACCTCGCAGTGCAGGGGCTCGGTGGAGATGACCCACGTCGAAGGACGCCACCGCTTCAGGGAGTACGGAGTTTTCACGCGTTTCTTGATCTTTTCTCCTGAGCCCGATTTGCCATCCTGTGAGGAGTCACCTACTGAAGGAAAAGATAAAAAAAAAAAAAACAACCAACCAAACAAAAAAAAACCCAAATAAAAACAAAAATAAAACAAAAATCAGAGTAGAAAATAGTTTTATGAGGAAGGTAAGATTAGACTGGAGTCCAGGGTTGTCACTTATATGAAACAGAACAAAATCTTATCATACAGAAGCAACTGTGTGGCAGAGGCATGACAGGTGTATCAACTGCAACAGCTGCCATTAAAACAGGGGGTTAGGTTCTGTTTTCTGTCAGAAATTACTTCAGTGAAGTAATTTGTGTTACCTGGAATGCACATTGGCATCAAACAGGAGAATCAGCATTTGACATTTGAGGGGCTTTTGCAATCATAGTATCTTATATTACCTGTAATAGGAGGTACAAAAGAATGTTGCTACTAAAGGATAGCAAAGGCTGGAATTCTAATAGCGTAATTAAATGTTAGGTCCCCTAATTCTACTTCACCTGGCAAAACTGAATACAAAATGGTCCTTTCTCTGTTAAGATCCTAAGTCAGGATTTGGAATGTTAGGTTGCAAACCCAACTTTAATCATGACAGAACTTCAGCAGTAAAAATCCAATTGTTAAAAAAAAACCTTTATACAACCCTTTCTTTTAACTTAACCATCAATTAAAGAAATTCACTGCAATAATCTTTTGTCTTTACTTCAGTAAGATTTCAAATCATGTCAACATGTTAAGGCAAAAATTAAGGTTTCCTACTTAAAAGGAAGGCTTAAACATTCCACTGTTGAATATTCAACTACATTTCTTGAAAGCTATGTTCTGGTTTGGTTTTAAACCTTTTATTTCCGAAGGTGCCTGGCACTTCAGTTTATTTCACTAGTATCCCAGCATCTGTCTAAACACAGTCAAGAGATTTGCAAGCACCTTTCAAAGACTATAGTGGCTTCTGGAAATAAATATTCACTTTAAAATGCACAGCAGGAGGCCTTTCCAACAGCTCATACAAGGTAAAAGTCAAACACAAAGGATGTACCTAACTTAACTGTAACTATATGATTACATTTTTACTGTAAAAAGGAGAGTCCCATTATAACCTCTTAGATATCTGGCCATAAAAATCTTAAGGCAGTTATTCTGAAGCAGTCCATTAAAATTCATTCTTTCTCTAACTACTTTGATTAATTTTAAATATGTACATGGTAAACTGACGAAGAACTGCTATAATTTTTGGAGCTCAGATAACCAAAAAAGACAATACCTGACCTTTCATCTAGGGGTTCATCTGGGCTAATACAGTAAAATCATTTGCTTTGAAAGTAATGAAGTATATGAGTAGTTATTATAACAAATTATTTTAATCAATGCATCTTAGAGATGACTACTCTTAGGAGAATGAGGAAAAGTAAGGGAAGAAAGGTATAATGTGCCCCTGCAGAAAGGAATAGGAAGCTTTTTCAATATGATTTCCAGCTGCCAAGGTAAGTTAACTTGGAGTCAAGAGTAGATGGATTAGAAAGGGACACACTTATTCTGTGTATGTGGAAGGAAGATTGTGATCTAACATGCTGGAAATGATGGAGACAGGACTTTATCAAAAAGACCGAAATTGTGCTGGATGCAGAGATTAAATTTATATGGGATTTAATACGTGTGCTTTGATGAGGGACAGGAGAGACAGAAGTAATTTCTATTCAAGCAGATATATATATGGTTACTAAATAAAAAAGTGTCAGAGAATCTGTTCAAGTCCTGTAGGCACTTACACTGCATACTACTGCTATCCAAACTATTTGTAGCTGACAGATCCAGCGAATTAGGCCTCTGTGCTCTTCTAGTCTGGGTCTGCCCAGGATTTCTCACTACGTTCTGGATACTGGCTGTCGCTGTGTCTGGACATGGATTACTGTTGTTGTTATTGGCATTTGTTCGGCCATTATCCAGCGGTCGCTCCCTCCTGTCCACGAGGCGGTCCAGAACACCTTCATCGTGGCCAACCTGCTGCTCCCGCCTCAACAAGGGCTCGTGCTCATCAGGGCTCGAGTTAATATTCAGCCGACTATCCTCTCCACTGAACTGGTTCTGAAGCATTTCCTGGGCCCTCTGCGCCACCGAGCTGGCTGTCTGGCCAGAAGGCACCGTGCCATTGGCGTATTGGGTGCTGCCAGCATGAGAGTTTATGCCGTGGCCTCTCCCAGCCACCCCATTCATGGTAACTGTCACGACATGAGGTTCTGCAGCATTGATAGTGTTCATCTTGGCAACGCCTGTTTCCACTTGCTTCAAGTTCGATTTGTGCTTGCCACCAAATTTTAACCGTGGCTCCTTTGTTGAATTTTTGGTGTTTAGGGGGAGGCTAGTAGGCCTCTTCGGAAGGTTCTGTTGCTTGGGTAGAGGATAGACCTGAGCAGATGGGACATCCGGAATCAAACATGCTTGACCATTGCCAGCTGGCGTGAAGTCCTGTTGTCCTGTCACCTCTACTGCAAGCTTTATCAGTGGATAAAGCAAGCTGGAACTTGTGCTGCTGAGCGGATCTGGCCCGCTAAACTGCTTAAGCGAATGTTCCATCAGATTCTCATCAGAGCTTTCTTTCAGGTTCTTATCCACTTCTTTTGGATCCAGTTTATTTGTCTCTAAGTCCTCCTCCGTTAGCTGCAGGCAAACAGGGGTGGGCCCACCTGGCTGCATGACATTTGTAGTATGCAAGTTTGTTTCATCCGAGTAAGGCATTTCGGATATGGTGGTCATGCCAGTGCTAGGAGTGAGGCCAGTTGTATTGGTGGTGGTAGTATTGGTGGACAGACTGGTAACACTTGTCTCAGGACTAGGAATGCGAGCTTGCGCCTGCTGCCGCTCATAGTTAATGGAATTTCTATTCTTTTCACCTGAAGTCAACGGTGTAGTGGACATTGAATGTTCAGAAGAAATGTTCTTCACTATGCTGTCAGTGTGGTGGATTGAATCTTCAATGTAGGAAGAGGAAGAGTAATCTGGATATGGCCTTATCTTTGATACACGTCGATGATGTGACAGATTCCTTTAAATAAAAATAAGATTATATATGTAAAAATCACCTCATATTATAAAGCCTCTCATTTAAGAGAGATGAATGTCTTTCTGTTTCTTTCCATGCATAAACTAAGAACAGACACAGTACAAACAGATACTTCAGTAACCTCCTTGAAAAATCCTGGGTAGCAGAAAATTGGTTTTACTAGGGCAGAATTTCATCATGGATGTTATTTAATAAGAGAAGAGTAATTTTCTTCTATTTGTCCAATATGCTGTTTGTCTAGTTGACTGCTAAGGTACCACTCTAGATGCAGAGAAGTGACACTAGAGGAGTCAACAAGAACCCGACAGACAAGATCAAGAAAGCAATGCTGGGAAAGTCAAAAGGTCCTCCACCATGAAAATGCTATTATTTTAACCATTTAGATATTCTATGATTTGAACATAATTTTTTTCCATGACAATAAACACTGCCATATACAGCAACATTACTCTTCTCTCAAATCCAGATTTCTAGCACATACTATTAAGTACTAATGTCAGTTCTGCAAATTCTTGCTCCCTGTGGATCATATATAACCAGAGAACGTACAGCACTTCTTTCCCTGGGGTCAAAATAATGATGCCTTAAACAATGGTCCTGTGGTTCTTTAATTGAAAAACTGCAGGTTTGAGATTCTGTAATTTCCTGAACTCAAACTGACAAAGAATTCATTTTTTAGCAGAACACTTTAAACAGAAGTTTTATGCATCATTTAGCAAGTGTCCTTAAAGACAATTCCCTTCATCACTCCATATCGCTGCAGGCCTGCTGAGACAGTTTGCCTAAGCTCAGTTCAAAAGGCCCCTCTGTGAGATGTACAGTTGTTGCCATAAAAGGTGCCTGAATTCCAGGGACACATACAGAGATCTTAAGAACATAAGCAATTGGGACCATGTCACACAGTACCCATATGTAGACTAGCTCACATAACACACCCCCACTTCACAAGTGCAGAAATGTTAAGCCAGCAGCAAGCTGTAGCTTCCCTCCTGGAGCAAGCTAAGCATTGCACTGGGCATTTGCTGCTGACTAAACCCAAATGTGTCCTCTTCTTACCGTTCATTTTGCATGGCGGTTGACATAGGGTTGACTGTTGGACTAACTGATTTATTCCTCTCCCAGATCATCATGAGTTCTGCCATTCTCTCCTCAGCACACTGTGCTGTTAATCGAGCCTCAGCATCTTGATCCCAGCAGTCTTCAATTGTTTCTTTAAGTGACCTCACAGCCTGCCGGAAGACAAAACCTCTTAATCTTAAATTATTTCCCCTTTATATTGTGCTTCTAATTTACTGTTTTATGGTAGCACTTGCATGCATGAAAACAGTCATAAGATGGTAGGGAAGAGAAACACGATTTCCTTCAAAGCTAGTTTAACCTAGTAACTGCAATATGCATGACTAGTATTATCACACCTCACACACACACATCAACTGGAAGACAATTATTTAGGAAAAGCTCCATTCACCAATGTCCATACAACCTTCAGCCAGCCCTCTGAGATATGCATGCTCAGCTTACTCTCCTTGCCTTATGAGGGCTGTGTACAAAGGATTGCTGACATTCTGGAAATGTTACCCTCACAGTTCTGCTAATGGTCACTGCCTCGCTCCCCTGCACCACAAATAACACAGCCATGCCCACTTCATCATGCTTTTCTTCCTCTGTTCACCACTGCAGCATCCAAATGTCTCATAAGTATCAGTGAATTTGTCTGCACCATGGGAGGAGATTATTGCTGCACTTCTTTTACAGATGGAGAAACAGAAACACACACACACACTTTCCTGGCATCACACTGTGGCATGAACTGTACAGTCAGGATTAGAGCTCAAGACCTCCAAAACATGCTGCCATATGCTCAGAGAACTGGAGAGGAAACAACTGAAATTATGAACACTGAACAATTCTGCTTCCACTGCATCTGGAGTACAAAAGCCAGGCAGACATGTATGGGCCCCTGCTGCCAATCTATGGCCCATGAAGAGGATCTGGCTTGCCAGAACATCTCACATCTACAGCCCAGCTTTAACCTCCCCAGCGCCAAGGACTGTGCATAATCCCAGCTGGGCACTAAGGCATTCAATGGGTCCTGCTGACTGCCTCTGTGCCCGAACTGCCTGGTGCCCTTCTGGCAGTGACAGCCAGGACTGCCTCTGCCTGCGAGCCAAGAGCTCCTCACACACCCAGGGGGCTCCTGGCACCGCCTGCATCTGGCAAGTCACTGCTGCTTAGCCATGCAGCCATGGCTGCACGAGTGGGGACCAGCTCCCCCACAAGCAAACCTTTTATCTCCCTTCCCACAGCAGATCACAGAGGGGCTAAGCAACTACCTTTCCCTTAGCTGAGGGACACGAGCCTAAAAGCATCTGCAGGCACAAGGACATGGATCTGTTTTCTCTCTCACAATAAAATGCCTTCAATTCAGCTTTTAGGACTTGATCATCACAATTTAGACCAAATATTTAAGTCTAAGACACTCTAATTGCCTGACTCGTTTCTTTGCAAGACTTTCCCCTACAAGTTTTACCAGCATTAATTCAACCAGTGCTTAATTTAAAACTGTATCTCCTCTAGCAGATGCTTTCCTTTTGATGTTGTAAGGATCATGAAAGGAACACAATAATGACTGTATAGATAGCTAACAAAACTGAACTTCTAGAGCTTCACATTTACCACAATGTGTTTTCTATTAATTTCAGGTTCAAAGACCACTATATGAAAATGCACTATTTAGAAGTTCTAGCACTCCTCAAAATAATAGAAGGAACCAGAAATCTGCATTATTCTATTATTCTCTTAATATCTTTCAGTGCTGACCTTTGAAGTCAAGCTCGGATCCCACTTTGGCAAGTGAGACAAGAATGCTGTAATGTCTCAACATAGTTTTTTAGCTCTTGAATTATTTTACACACATCATCTGCTCAGATTGTTGATTTACACTGTGAAAAACAATACTGCTAATCAAGGTCTGTAACATAACACATATAGTGCAAGAAGCAGACTGAGATTGCATATATAACCACAGATACAGCATTCCACATCTTTTGAGTGCCTTAATTATGTGACCTAAAAAATAAACCATTGCTTTTTATTTTTATTTCTCAAATGAAAAGGACAAACACATTTCTTGAATATATGAATTTGCATGAAAGTGTTATAACCCAACATGTCAGCACAGCTTTAAACAACGGAAAAAAGACCTTTTTTTTCCCATGCACTAGATACAGGAGTTTAGGACCTGTATCCAGAGTGAGGTTATCTGGAGCTTAGTTTTCTACACTACCTCCTGTAGAGTGCTGCTTCAGATATTATCCTAGACTGGCAAGAAGTTGTTTCATACTCATGAGAGAACTACAAATTATTTATTCTTCTTTGCTCTTAAAGCAGTGGTGTAAATCAATCCTTAGAGCTGGAGTTATCATCACAATTTTGATTTTTTTTGCAAAAAAATAGTAACAACACAAAGAACGTGTTAGGCAGTTTAAATACAAGGATCATCTAATAATGCTGGAGTTTATCAGCTTGCTAGAACATAATTAACATTTAAAACTGTAGTCTGCAAAACAGAACAAACCTCGAACTGTTTTAGTTTTAGCTGTCTTCAAAAACAGCTGTCAAGCTTGGTTCTGCATTTGCCAACATGGCTATAGTTAAACCAGTTGTTGTTTGATTTCCTATATCCTTTGGGCATGGATTCCATTCTTTTCTCTCTGCCCCCCCTGCCCCTGAGACTGGCTGGCCAAAACTATGCTGTTAAAGAACGCCCCTGTGAAGCTCCCAGCTCAGTTCCATCATGTTTTTCTGCAGTGTACCACTGGAGGCTATGCTCCTCTCTGAAAACAGTTTAGTACGTATTTACAAGTACTGGCACAGGTGAGCCCTCAGGCTCCTCCTCGCTGTCTGCACAGCAGCTACACACTTATCTGCTAGCAAAGCCTCTGAAGATTGCAGGACATGATTTCACTAAGGGAATAGACGGAAGTATCTTTTTAAGAAAGAGTCAAATATATTCATTTTCATACTCTCAATCAAGCTGTATTAGCTTAAACGAGTTACCACAGATCAGGTGAAATCCCGTAACTGCATTTCACTTCCCTTGTAATGAAAGACAAACAGCCCCCCTAAACTGAGGGGATTAGCATTACCTCGCCTTTGCTGCGGATGAAAGCAAGCACACAGACTCACCAGAGTTCAGCTGACTTGCTGTAACTTGTTGGCCTGCAGCAGCAAGCAAGGCTCTAAGCCATAGCTACACTAATTCAAAACAACAAACAACATTACTACGGTCTTGAAAACAAAAATCGCAGATCAAATGAAGCCATATAAAATTTTTAACGTAGTTCTAATGAAATGATCGCTGGAAGCTTTAGCCTCTGCAAATTCTGAGGACTATATAAGGTCAGAAAAAGTTTATTATAAGGTTTACAGATTTTAGTTTTGGAACAGTATATTGGCATTTTTGCCAACTATTTTATGGTTTTATTAGTTTGTAAGATGTCAAAAGGCAAAAAATGCCTTCATGTTTCTCATCCAGCATACAGCTGGGCACTCATCCAGCATACATGGGCACTTCACACATAATACGACAGATAGTGCCTAACAATTAATATAGGCAGTTATCTCCTGGGTATCACACTGCAGCACATAATAATAATAATAATAATAATAATAATAGTCGTTTTCCTCAAAAGAAATCTAGTTTTCACATTAATGGCTTTTTAAAAACTGAACTCCATATTTAAGAAGTCCAGACAGAAACAGCTCCCAATCCTTAAATACTAACAAACATTAAAAAAGAAATCAAAATTGCTTTAAAAAAATGAGTACATCCTAAAGCTGATTAAATCACTGTTTCTTTGCAAATATTCTATCTCACCAGGCTGTTCTCCTTCCATGCTTCTGGGAATTTTGGTCTTTGCTTCTCTCTAGACACCAAGACTTGCATATCTTCAAAAGTAGGATGGTTTCCGACTTCAGTCTGGAAAGCCATCTGGTACTCTGGCACAGATTCCCCTGTTAGCAAAAGAAAGAAAGGGGAGGAAAAATCAATCAGATTAAAAGGCAGAGCAAAGGCTTTCGGGTGATGAAAGGTACCACCAAAATTGCTGTCTATCTAGATGTTCCCCACTTTCTCCACAAAAAAATCTGAATTAACTGCAAATGAATTACGTGCTGCTCAGCAACCTTTCCAAGGATAACATTCTCAAACTTCACTGGCTAAGTGGCACGTTCAGAATGTCTTGGACCCCGAGGACAACACCTACTTTCCATGAAACACCACTGACTGATTATATTCATGTACTTACTCGTGAGGAAGCCCAGCAAGATTGCGAGCCCCTGCACACAAAATGCAGCTGTTTGACTACAGAAAGAATGCTGCATTTTAGATTCATTCTGTATGCTGTAGCTTGGGAAGAAGATGGTGGGTGTGGCACAACCTCATTTGTTAAATTCTAGAAGTCTACTTCCTTTTGTTTCATGTTACAGGTTCAGAAGATTTTCCTGCATTTTCAATGTCACTATCAGAAATAAAAGTACAAATGACTAAAGGCTACATTAAATCACACTATTTTTCCATACATTCTTTTACGGGGAAAGTCTGAAAAACACTTTTATCTGTTCCATCAACTGGAAGCACTGCCTTTCCCACCAGATTAACTCTCAATGTATTTAAGCTCTGGACAAGAACAATAATGCTCCAATTGCCCTTACCATGAGGCCTGCAAACTGCCTAAAGAGGTAGTTTCAAGCCTCTGAGCAGGAACCATGCCTCACCCTCAGACACACTGAGCTGACAACCACCACTGCGAACACTAGATGGCACCGACTTAATGGCAGAAGCAATCGAGAAAACTAATTCCCCTCTTCTCTTTCAAAAGCTCTGGCTAAGAAGTAGCTGTGGTTGCTGGTACTGCTTTCTACTATTACGCTTTTCCCAGTTCTTTTAATTACCTGGGAAGAGGTCTGTACATCTCATGAATATCTCCCAGTAGATAAGGCCTAGCGCATACATGTCCACTTGTTTCAAAGCAGATTCACAGTCCCTCAAGTTCACCGCTCCTTCAAGCACTTCTGGGGCCATGTAGCGGATCGTGCCGACCTGAGAAAACATAAAATCAAAGCTTCGCATCAGGAAGTAATTTCCAAATTCAATTTATTGTGGAGATTTATTTGTTAATACACTATTTTGTTCAGTGTTTTCTACAGTTATGGAAAACGCAGTTCTCTTCTAATCAACGTCCTCAGCTTCCAGACTTTTACTAGCAGCCTAGTCATAACAAAACCCTTGCCCTACTTTGTCACTTTTTTGTATGTATCAGAACAAAATAACTTTGACTTTTACTTAATGTTCTCAGAAATGGTTTTTTCCCCCCTAGAATTACTCTGTTAAACATCAAGGTATGTATCATAATGGAAGAAGGTGCAGCTGAAGAGGAAACTTGTTCTCTTTTTCCTTAACTGTCACTAAGGCTCTACCCCACATCTTCCATAGTCAAAGGTTATTAACAGCCTTGTAAGATTCTATTCATTTTCACTAGGACGTATGTTAGTTAGATTAGAGCACTCACTCATCAATACTAGTACAAGAGTGTTTTGTCACAGGACTGCTCCCTACCCCAACAGTTCAACAGCACTTTCCCTGTTTCTTTGTTCAGTAAGAGAAGGTAATTAGCACTGCAAAACATATTCTTTGAATGAAATGTAAAGCTTTTCTGTAAAAGCACAGAGAAATTCACTGAACCATTAGGGACTTTCATTCTGTTTAAAGTAGCCTCACTGTATTTCCATAGCCTGTATTGGATGTCAAGTATATTTATACTTACACAAAAAGAAAACAACAACAAAAAACTCCCCCACTCTCTGAGTCACAGCATCATAAAAAGAAAAGCTTAAGAAATCAGTTTCTTCTTTTTGCCTAGAATCTATTATAACCCACTCCTAACAGATGTTTTTCCAATCTGTTCCTTAAATTTATAAGATGATGCAAATTCTATATAGCCTTTCTTAGCAGTCCATTCCAGACCCTGGCTGCTTGCTACAGATTAGAAAGGTTTCTTGGTAACTAACCTGCATTTCCCCTCCTGCAATATAATCCCATTATCTCTTGCCCTGAATGCTAACAGTTTATTCCTTTCCCTTTGTAGCAGCTGTTTACATACTTGAAGATCTGTCTCTGTCTTCCCTAAACAATCCCTCATTCTTTTTTCTTTTCCCATAAGGTACTTTTTCAAGCACCCCGTTTTTTTTGACCCTGTTCTTTCTCAGCTGGTCCATGACTTTCTACATGTACTCACTCAAGCACAGATGTATCCATTTGAGTCCAGAAAATTGCAGATGACACCCAGAGAAATGGTTGTAGGATGTAGAATGTGGTATGTCACCATTTTGGAAAAATTAACACCAAAACCACCAAGGGATGTTTGGTCTTCAGTTAACGCTTGCAGTACAAGACTGAAGGGGCCTGTACATCACTGCAAAGAGCATGGAAACCAAATCTACCTTATGTCTTCTTGTATCTCACACAGAAACTTCAGTCTCCAGGGTTGCCAACAGCCTTTCAAAATGCTAAGTTTGTCTGAGCGTTTTGAGAATAAAACCAGCTTCTTCCCATGGAGATTTCAGTCACTTCTCACACCTACACTGCAGCAATTCCCCCTTACAGAAATTGTACCACCTGAACATTCACCTTGCAGTAACAGAAATAACTCTTTCTCAGTGTTACTTCCACAGTACTTTGCTCTCTTTTATGCACCAGTTTATCCTCATTTATACTTACCTCACTAATGGCTGCATTATCTTCCTCACCTGGTCGTACCAGTCTGTTTCCAGTTAACTTCATTGAGAGTCCAAAATCACTAATTACACACATTCCATCATTCTTTACCAGGACATTGCGGCTGTTCAAGTCACGATGTGATATCGCAGGCTTGTAATGGTCTGTTTGGACACATCAAAGTGCTCGTTACTATTTGAGCAATTCTACTGTTTGGCAAAATGAGAGAACCAGATTACGTCTGCTTTTTAAACTGAGAAGCAACTTATCTTTTAGAAAGCTTTTTAGAACACTTTGGCTTCTTTACAATGAGCTCCAGAGTATGTGATCTGTAGGAAACCAACCGGCATTCAGAGTTTCACCATACCTACATAACATATTAGGCTACTGCTATATAGAGTTCTAGTGTTTGCCAATGATCTTCTTTCCAAGGGATATTTCAGAATTATTTTGGCAGTGGGAACATTGTGTACTTAAGCACAGACCTGCTGCCACAGCCCTAAAAGCCATTTCAAATACTCTCTCATATCCACACTCCTGTGTCAAATAGGTCACCAACTACTTACTTATGTTAGGACTGGAATTGGCATTGGTACCTATTCAGAAGATATGTAGACAATATTGCTCCTGAACAGAGTCTGAACACGTTCACCTTGCATGTGATCTGATCTTTTCCAAAGAATAATCTCAGTTGTTCCTAGTTTATACGCACTTTATTTTGTTAGTAAAGCAGCCAGCACTGTAGAACTCATTTTACTGTGGAACTCATTCTACTCCATGAGTTCCTTCCTAGCACTCACAGACTATGGCTGTCTCTTCTTTCTGATGGAAGGCTTACACATTTTTTGGCTGCTGCTGGACACACGTGTCTGCACATTTCGAAATGATGGAGTTAAGATGATAGCTGCAGTTTCAATGTCACATAGGAATACTGATTTGGGTATTTTCAGGCTTGCACTTCTAGCAGCATCTTCAGTTGTCATTCTTTGCTAGAGTTGATGCTTAACATTTGAGATATATAGTTTGGAATTTTAATCCAAACACTAGCACCTTAATGCAGATTCAATGAAACCATCCTTTTATTTACTGCCAAAAAGCTTCAGTGCCAGGCCATATTCTACATCACAGATCTCAGAATCTCTGCTTTATAATCATGATACTTCAGCTGCTGAAATGTTGGCTGAAGCATGCAAGCAGATACAAAGATACAAATCAATACACTGTCACATCCAGTACTCTAATAAAACACCAGAAGTCCAGCATATCGTTTGTACACAGCAAAGGCTAGGGCCAAACCCTCAGACAATAATCAAGACATGATAAATAAAACTTCAGTGGAGTTAGAAGACATAATTATTTCTCCTTATGTATACTGCTCACATACAAACTAAAAATTGCTTTGGTGATCTGTGTCTGAACTGCAGAAACAAATGCAACACCCCATCTGTTTGCCCTCTGCTAGACAACCAGCCAGTACTTCAGGTCTTTAGTAATCTGTTGCCATGATACAGCAGCACTGCACAGCTCTGCCTCCTCCTCTTGCCTCTCTCTGGGGCTCTCCTAGCTCTCACTCCCTGTTTTCATAGGAGCATCACAGCCAGAGCCCACGACGTGGGGTTGTTCAGAAGGAAAGAACATACCAGTAGTTCTGAACAATCCCTACTGGCATTCATCATTTCCTACTCTCTGTACTGTCGCAGAGAAAAAAAAAAAGAAAGGCAGGAATCTACTACGTGATAGATATAAGAGTATCTTGAAGATCTTGGAATGCCTTCCTGGCCTTACCTCCTCGAGGCAGCTCCGTGTGCAGGTAGGCCAGGCCCCTAGTTATGGAGTGTGCCAAGCGACAAGAGCTCACCCAGTCACTCGTGTGGAGACTTAGGTATTTGCACAGAGAACCCTAAAAAAACATAACCAAAGCCAAAACAACAAACATGGATTAAAATCACTGTCGGTGAATAACTTAAAATCTTTAGAAAAGTTAGTTTTATCCACTGCTCCTGAAAGGTATAAATCTTCAACTGCTTCTGTGTTTACTCACATATTCTAAAACCCATGATTGGACCAAAATTGCACTGATTTCTAATGCTGCCATTTGGTTTATCTAAAGTGAGTGGAATAGAAATTGCATCACAAAATAACAGGGATTGCCTCAGAAATAATGATATTAATTATAAACATCTTGTTGCAGAACAGAAGAAAGGTAACTGCAGACATAACAGTCCGGGTTATGTGGGCTTTAGACCCACATACATTATGTGGGCACTTACAGAATACTCAACATCTCTCACTGGCCCAGCTATAATCTATTTATGTATCAAAACAAAAAAAAACCCCTAAGGTAACTCAGAATAGGAGTGACTCCACACACACTGAAGAAACATGAAAAAAGGAATGTTATGTTCCCCTCTTCTTGAAAGAGAATTTACATGTGTAAAATGGGGGATTTTATAGTAGTTGTGAAATCGCCAAGAAAACCCCAAAACAAGAGCCAGACCCAGCAAACTACAACTTTGAGCAGTTCTTATGCACAGTCCCTGTGACAATATTCTCAGTTTAAATAAACTAAATCCTTATTCATGAAGAACAAGTAGTCCAGTTATCTCTGCCTATTTATTAGGATATTTTTATAACTACTAACTACCCTGATTTTGCCTATTTAAATCTGTAACCTCGAAGATGCTCGAATGTGTCACATCTTATCACAGCTACAACTAACTACATGTTACTGCAAAATTACCTAGAAATGACTTAAAGGAATTTCACATTTTCTCTTACTGTTTTAAGCTTTTTAAGAACTGCAAGCACTCTGATTAGCCTCCAACTGTCAGCAACTTGGGTGCAGTAACATACTTGCTTGGCTTAGCAGGCTGAGGTTCCAGCCCACTCTAACAGAGGCCTCAGGACTGTTGTCATGGTGTGACTGGGAAATACTCACTGCATAAAGATCTCAAACCAGCTTCAAGATCTTTCTGCTGCAGAGCCTGTTAGCCACCAGATAATTTTTAAGCTAGCTGAGGGCTGTGATCTTATGCTTTTAATTCAGTTCTGTATCAATGACAATCAGGAAAATTTTAGTCAAGATTTAGAGAGATATATATTTTTAATTAAGATTATCTTGTCAGAGTCATGAGTTACATGTCAAAATGGGGACATTTGCTCTAACTATTGATAAAATCGATGCTTTTAACACTCAAAAGATTCTACGTGTGTTTTACAACAATTTTTCTGTTGTTCTACAAGGACATGAGTGTCTGATTACTGGGGCAATAATTCCTTGGCGATTACCTATTTCCTACTATGTCATCCCTCTCAGCTTTCTTAGTCACCTACCACACCTCAGAGTACCACCAGAACAGCCTGCTGATTGATAAATACACCTATTTTTCCTTTTATTACTTGCTTGCCTACTTCCTTTGGTCTGAAGGCATGTTTGTATAATGATGCAATCTGGGTCAAACCTGTCTTGCTTTCACCAAGGCAACATCAAAAACAATTTTCTGTGTGAAAATGTTCCGATTTGTGTGTTCTTATTTCCAAGTAGGGAAGTATTTTGAGAGGGAATGATGTTTTGGGTGGGGAATATTTCACCTGCACATCTTGTATGGGTTAGTCCTTTTTGAAATCAGATTTATGGTTCCAGTTTGAACACTGCAATTCCCTTTTAGTAAGGCTGCCACAGCAGGCTTCCTTCTCTGCTGTTAACTGCACATACAGCAGAACATCTGCTCCCTGAATTAAGGATCACACTGTGCATTAATTACACCTGCTGTGCACTTTTTCCAATGACTTCCAAACAACCAGTGGATTGATTTTGGACTAATCTTGCTGTTCTTAATACCATATTGAGAAAGAATCTGATAATGTGATGTCATAAGCCTCATCTGTGCATTTAATCAGATCCTGTTTATATAAGCAACAAGACACCATTTTCAATCAAAGTATATTTCAGCTAAAAATCCTTCTGTTGAAGAAAACAGCAAAACCAGGTCACCTGTGAAGACAGTTATGCTCCACCCTCCCAGGAGCAGAATATTCACTTGATTTTACTAAACTCAGTTACCTGAAAATTAGCCTGTTATGCTAGAGCTGATGTGCTTTGCCACTATCCATCTGGTACGGGCACAACTGACCTTTCTTATGGTCATTTCTAGTCTCTGCAATCTCCTTAGGTGCCTGTCTCTTACAAGCTGACATGAGCAAGTGTGTTCTCACTTAAAAGTTTCAGTTAAGATACTTTATATGTTTGTGCTATGCTGCCTTAAATTTGTATATAATATATATATGTATGTAAATACACACCCATATTTCCATATATACATAAACATATGCATTTAACTTTCAACACAAGTATAGGTAGAGCCTAAAAATCCTAAGACAGGCCATCATTACTGGTACTTATCACTGTTCTGCTCCTTTTTGCTACTCAAGTAGGCAGCTTTTGTCCTACTGTTGCCATAACAGTGTAGGCTTCAGCCATCACCTTTACACCCTGGAGGAAATACAATAGGAGTTGGCTTACTTGAGAGCAAAAAGCTCATTAAAAAACGATTTACTGAATAACTACAGTTCTTTCCCATCCAAAGGCAAAAGAGCCCCAAGATTAACTGTGAAACATACTTTTTTGCATTTTCATATACATAACCCCCATATACATTATGTTTTATGGTTTATACTGTGTATTTTCAAAATGTTTTTGTTTCTGTGTGTACACACACACACACACACACAGAGCACCAGGAACTCAGTGAATTCGAGGGATGTAAAAATTCAGTTGGCTAAGGAGATTTGAAGAGCTGTTTCTGGAAAGTAAGACTGCCTTCTTAAAACTTGTCCTACATCCTCAGTATATGGTACAGTAAAATAAATAGGTATGCCACAGAAAGCTTTACAGAAGGTAACAGAATAAAAAGGCAACATGATTTACGGTACCATAAACTAGTTTGACAAAAATATTGGATCTATTACATTTCACTGTAAAAAAACCCACTATTTACAGCTACTGAAGTCATTAACTGCCATAAGAGAGATAAAAGGTCTTAATACTAAAAAGTTTTAAATTTATTAAATTATTTTTAAGTAAAAACACCTCTTCAAATTCTGTCCTTGAGGAAGGACGGAATTGACTAAAAAACCTGCACGATAACCAAGACCAGCTAAGAATCTATAAGACTACGTTTGATAGCACTAACTGAGAAATCTTAAAGAGTATTACAGTAAACCACAAAAAGGTTCATTAAAATTGTAATTTATATGGATTATTTTTACATTGCTGTGCAAGAAACAGCAGTGAAAAGCACCGAAAAAACTAAAGTACATCCTTTTTAAGTGCCTATTCTTAGGATTCCAAACCAAGCCATTTGATGATTCCTTTGCAGCAGCACTTACATTGGGGTAATATTCCATCACCAGTAAATATTCCATACGGCCGTCGGCAGTGAATCTCTCGTCCCCCACAATGAAGCGGGCAATGTTATCGTGTTCCATCAGCGGAATCCTGTAGATGTTCCTCTCATTGACAAAGTTCTGACGATTAGCAAAAGAAAATACTTTGACGGCGACTGGACGTTCATCCAGGGAACCTTTGTACACGGCTCCATACCGTCCCCGGCCAATCAGCTGCAAAAAAAATGTCAATAATTAGCTCACTAAATAATAGATGAAGACAAAAGCCAAGTTTTCACTCTACAAAAATTGTATGCCAACTTTTATACTGATTTATGCTATAAAAATAGTGAAGATAGTATATATTCTGTAGTGAAAACCAGAATTAGAATGCTGTCACAAAAGCTATTTTGGAGCCGGAAACCTCAGCATAGGCCAATGTAGGTCTTACAAAATTGATCTATAGTCTGTATAAAAAATAATCTATTCAGCACTTTTATATACAGAATCAATAATATACATGCCTATTTTGATGCTAATTCTTTTATTAAAGCTTTGCCTACTAAACATTTACAGCTTTTACGTGATCAATTTTATTTCACTCCAAAGATCACAGACATCAAGGCAAACACTTTAGGTTTAAGACAGTTTATAAGCTGTACCTTTTAGGTTAGTAATAACAAAATACACATTTATAGTGCAAAATAGATACCAAAAGAGGTAAACAGGTTTTAACAGAAGGGAACAATTAATTTCTGACTACCTGTGAATCTTTGTTCTAGCCCCCACTACGCTAGACAGTCTTCACAGAACGGCCTTTCCCATCTCCATGGCAACTGAAGAAGTAAGATGCAATCTCTGCTCTAAACCAAAATGCAGGACCACCTTCAGGAAAAGTCCTAATTTCTAAAGCTCAAAAGATTTTAACTACATACAAATTTAGGCATCTTTTTAATTAGAATAATTTTCAGGAATACCTATACATGGAACTGTAAGGATTTCATGAACCATCTTGCTACTTTTTAAATTTAAACACTTTTGAAATACTTCTTACAAATGGAGGAGGAGCGGAAAACAGAACGGATAGCAGAAGTAATGCTTCTAAAAATGATAAAATTGTCTAATAGGAAAGTTTTCAACAATAAAGCATCATTTAAGAGAGAGACTTTTCGTTTCTCAGTCCTTTCACGTCAGTGGATTGCAAAGCTGCAGCAAGTCACTTCCAGGTACAAACCCGGAACATCTTCTACCCACAGAGAGTCAAAGGGCAAGCACAGATTAAGACATTTGTCCTGCAACACCCTGTGACTGGGGGTGAGTCAGCTCCTTCAGATACAAGAAGCGGCACAGAAGACTCCACAGCAGATCTCTCTACCAGCAAAGTCACTGCTTTCTCCAAGACTGCATATCAGCACAAGTAACCTCATCTGGGGCTCTGCACACTTCTACAACACACATTGTTAAACTCGTGTAAACTCTGTCTCAAATACTTTTTTGCTGGCAGAAGGCACCTGAGACTGTTTGCTAATTGGTCTGCTGTCACCATTAGCACAGCCCACACTGCATGTCTGCAGTCTGCATCTCTAGGTGTGGTTTCTCCTGGGAAAAAGAAGAAAGTACCACTCTCTGCATCTCAGTCGTTCCGCTCATTTATTTCTGGCTAAAAGTTTTTTAAATTCTGTATGTTCTATCAAGCATTCCAACAGGAAGCATAGCATTTTGCAGTTTTGTGATGATCCATCTAACACCAAGCTGAGCAGAGAGTTCTGGTTGGCCTCCAGTTGCCATGGAGATAGATAGTACCCCACAGTGAAGAATGATTATACATAAATGCACCACTACTGAAATATACTGCCCTATCTATAGTATATTCGATATTCCAATAATGTTACTAAAGAATTCCAAATTACTACAATATGACACTGTACTTTGAGCAAGTGGTGTCAAGCAAAAAGATGGATCTTTTGATGCAATGCTGAAATACATTCTAATTTCCACCACTACCTCCCAGTGTTTCTCTTTTGTTCTTGAGGCAGAACATGTTCTATCTAATTCCAGCAATATTACTAACAAAATCAGACAAAATAATGTAACTGCAGTAACCCTTTCTTTTTATTCCTTTCTGTGAAGAAAACATGACAAGAGCACTGATACATTCATTTCTGTAACTGTACCTGGAAGATGGTATGACTACAAGTGTTATATTGAATAAAAATGAAAATTAAAAACTGAGTCGAACATTTACCTCCAACAACTTCAGATTATCCAGATCCAATGAGGGCTCTGATGCTGCTGCCTCCATCATGTTCATGCTGTGCAAACCTTGTTTATGATCTCCTGGGGAGGAAGGTGAGGAAGAAATCAGATAGTTTCCCTTTATTGACATGCTCCAAGTGAAAACAACACAACTTACCTGGCACTTGGCAGAAACACATATTGTAGGCAAGGACGTAACAAGTACTACACATACTAAGGATATCTGCTACACAACTCGAAGTTGTGGTAATAACTGGTAATAACTATAAAGCATGTTCACCACCTCACTTAAGCTGTGTTGAGCAGGTGATCTGTGGAAGAAAAATGGGTCCCAAAATGCCAGCTTGGACAAAGCAAAAATCCCTCTGAACTGCTATGAAAGGGATATCACCATAAAGTGTCAGAGAGAAGAAAGGGGAGCATTATGTACAAACATATAATAGGGACTGGGGAGAACAGAAGACATAAGTGCAACTTTGAGAAACAGCGAAAAGAACAACTGAAAAACACAGAATCAAAAAGATTGTCAATCCCTACCTGCAAGCATCCTGTATCCAAAGAACAGAGCAACAATCAAAACAGCCAGCACAGACACAGATGCCAGGGCAATAACAATAGTCTCATCTCGATGAAAAGAATGAGAAGAATCTGAAAGCAAACAAGATGAGGACTCCTTAATTGTAAATTTGAAAGAATCAACACTATAAACATGTAATTGTTATTATAACAATGAGGGGGGGAAAATGTACACTGGATTGTAAGACAACGCACTAAACTGTTTTCCTCTCCAAATCCAGGGATGGCAAAAGAGCAGATCAAACACAGCTGAGCACATTCATCAACAGCTTTTCCCAGTCTTCCCTTGCCCTGTACAGAGAGGCACCGACAGCAGAAAGTGAATTTTGAGCTGGCTAAGTTCAGCCCAGCCGTACAAGGCCAAGTTGATGCAGTCCTGCTCTGCTCTCTGTGCCTCAATCCAGTTTCCTGAATCAAGTTTGTAACCTTTACAAGGCTTTTAAAATTGTTTTTCCCAGGATGAAAATCTCAAAAGAGTTTGCTAATTGTGCTGCAAATGTGATGAATACCGAATGTTTTGCATTGAAATATATTCAACATACATAAGTCCACTTATGCAAATATTTCTAAATACTTTGGGGTTTTGATTTATGTCAGTGCTCAGCTAATTTTTGGCATAATTCTCACTCCTCAATTCACAAAAAGACAGAGGTATCTCCAATCTAGCAGAGTATTAGAAAACCTGAAAAAATAAATCACTCAACAAAATTAAATAATTAGCCTTATTGAGCCTTTTTTGAAATAGTATTTGATTTTTTGTCAAAATGTGAGTATCTTACTTTTTACAGTGTTGGGGTTTTCTGGCCTTGTTTTTTTTTCCCCCTCAGTGGGGAAAAAAGATTTCATGAAAAGATTTGTGTCTTGAACAGCGAGCTTAATGCTTCCCCATGTCAGACCCCAGTCTTGCTTTTTGCAGGCATACAAAAATCCAGCCCCTTTAATACAACAATTTATTAGTGCAGATACTCTTCTAATGTCAGAATCACTGGAATGTGGCACTACAAGACCTCATTTACTTTGGCTTCCAAACCAAGTTTGGGAACTATGTTTAAACTTGTCTTATATATTGCAAAAAGTACTCCTTAAAAGACTGTAATGAGACCTAACTACGCTAAAACCATAAAATACAAAATGCACACAAGACTTAAACATTGGATAAATTTTTAGGTGAGACTGAAATACAATTTATCCCAGTCTACACTAGCTGAATAAACTGGTAAATTCCCTTTTCTTGTATTGCATTTAAAAGAAATTAAACAGGATTCACTTATTCAAACTCCCAGTGTGAACAGACACAAGAGAACTAGATAAGAAGAGAAAGCAAATTTAAAAGAAAACAACTTCCATTCTTACATAACCATAATGGTAAGGGAAAATAATAAAAAGATGGTAAAACAGAATACCAGAGAGATTTTCAGCTGCAACAGAAGTATGTGAAAAATCACCTATTAAAATCAACATGCACCTCATACCTGATACACCATTTAAATAAGAGGAGCTTGTGATAATCACAACAGCATCACATTTAAATTTGTTCTGTCAAAAGAAAAACCATCACTACTGGTTTTGATTCCCTAAGAAAGCAAGTTATCACCACAGTGCACTGTAATGTGGAATAAGAGCTGTGACTTCCATTGCGAGGAGATTAAAAGATTCACATTACAACTGTCACCTAAATTATGAATTCAAAGCACACACATACATATATATTAAAAAACACAAAGGAAACTGTTGCATCATACAAAGCTCTGTGAAACATTACACAAATGTAAGAAGCTGAGTAACTGCCAGCAGGGAAATGGTAATTCTGACTTTCCTATTTTTATGAATGGAATTTACATATTATTGGGTTATCTTTTAAAATATATATTAAATGTGGCAGGTTTTGCATCAGCTCAAGGCAGTGCCTAGCATGTACTAAGAAGATGCAGGTTGTGAAGACTGACCTTTTCGCTGTAATCTCAGCTGTATTTCCTCTGACCACACAACCAGACCGCAGCCATTTGCAACCTTCCCATTGCCAAGGAACCACTAATCATTTCCACCACTGTTTGCCAGACGGTATCTGATGCCTAACTTTGCTTGCTCTACTTTAGCTTTTTGTACAATCAAAGGGTTAACAATGTGCCTCCATCAGGAGGGCCCTCCTCTATCCTGGAATGGGATTTTTGCTGTTGATCCAGTCCTAGCATAGCCCAGGGCAAGGGCATCCCAAGCAACAGGTTCTTCAGCAGCTCTGGCTGCCTTGGCACACACCCCCCCTGAGCAGCCTGTGAATGGTGGCATTATGCACGCTGAAGAGATACTAGAAAACCTCCAGGCAAAAATGTTTTGTGCCCATCAGCAGTAGAAGAACAGCCAGAGAAAAAAGGATTGTTGCTTTCTCCTTCCTTGCTGTGCCATCCCCTCTGGGGGAGTTTTCTCTTTAGCAGGTAGCTGTGCAGCCACCAGGTAACCTCAAAGAACCTCCCTGGCCTTCATGAAAAAAGAATATTTTATTTTTTTTTTAAGCAGAGTTGTTTCTTAATGAATCTTAGATCGGCTTATTTTGAACTAATTTTCAATTCTTGTAAGTATTTTAAAATAACATTGTCAACATTCCAACAGCCAAGTCAGTCCTACAGTGCGAGTTACTACTGTCAGGTTGTTGAGAAACATTTATAAATTTAAGAATAAACGCAAATTTCTTAGTAAGTGTAAACAAACATCTCAGTGGACTTGTAAGATGCAACTCAAAACAGTATATGAGTAAAACTCTGCATGTGACAGCCAGTCATCTCCCAGCAAGGACAGTTTTACTATCTTTTGCTTGTAAATCTACATAAATAGAAAAGCAGAAAAAACCCATAATGACAAAAGGCCCAGACAGCTCCAAACCCCCCACAGCCGTGTTATTTCCATCCACCCTTTATCTGCTTTGCATGACAATAACTTTTGTAATGTTGTGAGATTATCAATCTTTCTTAAATAGAACAAAAAGGCTATGTTAAAACCTTCCAAAGCTTAAAAAAACTCTTATTAACTCACTAATTTTATCAATCCATCTTTTTTCTTTGGTTATATGTCACCTTCAGCCTTTTATACCATACTTACTTTTAAAGACCTAGATAAGAAATGCTACCAAAGCCAAAGCCAGATAGGATGTCTCAAGGCATTTGCAGGGGTTTTATATTTCCTCTTTTATCTACTTCTAAGTAATTAATACATATTTTACACATACATATGCACAAAAGTCATATTTCTCTTGGTATTATTTGGAGATGTATTTTAACTAAGTCACCAAAAGACACATCAGTGTGGGTCAATAAAAGTAATCACTGACCTTTAAGCAAGGCACTTTTGAAACAAGGAGGTAAAATCTGTGGAAGTTTCTTTTCATGCTTTCTTCCATGGATTTAT
This sequence comes from Lophotriccus pileatus, assembly GCA_035583135.1. Taxonomy (NCBI): domain Eukaryota; kingdom Metazoa; phylum Chordata; class Aves; order Passeriformes; family Tyrannidae; genus Lophotriccus; species Lophotriccus pileatus. The sequence goes on from JAWWES010000171.1 coordinate 26,894,916, forward strand.
AGCCCTGGCTGAAACAACCATGACTCCTTACGATTAGAACACTTTAAGTGAAAGTTTATTTGATATTACATCTCCTATCAACAGCTCCACATGCATCACAGTGCAGAAACAAATTGTTCTGAAGTAAAACTTTCTTGGTCTGAAACTGTTAACAATCCCTTCCCCCAAATCAGTGCACTCTGCTTTTATTATTTACAATGCCCAGACACCTGCCATACAGCTTCTGTATTTTTTCACCATGTGACTGCACAAACTCACTTTAAACATTCATAACAACCACTCAGGAATCTCATTTTAGTTTTCAGAATCATTACCAATATTTGGGCATTTCTTTACTGACAAATACAAACTGAATTAAAAATAAATTGTCCAACACTGGCTTCAGATCTCAGACTGGAAATGCGGGTATCTCAGCATTATTCCTAAATCAATATCTAGCATAAAAAAATCAATGGCATAATGAGCAGATTAGCTCAGACTCTAGAAAATCCAATGATTAAGGAGTTGACTGCAGAGACAAATTCAACCTATACTTGTACCCAGAAGATATTGGCAGAGCTTCCTCAGGTTTACGTTACTGTAACTGAGAGCAAGGTCAGTGCAGTGCTTGTTTCACTGCTGTGTGTACATGAGGTTTTTATTTCCAGCTTAGGCTCCCTGGGCTAGTCAAAATCTGCCACAACAAAAAATCAAAACCAAGAGACACCATTGGAAGGCCCGAAACACCTCAAGAGCCAATTTCTTGTCCCAGGTGGATGGGAAAGGAGAGCACCGTTCCCAGGGCTACCGACTCTACAAGCAACAGTTCAAAGATGCCATTTAGAAAACAACCCAGCACATACACCCTTCCATCTTGAAACATTTTGCCAGTAATTCTGATAGTAGTCAGCATTTTACTGAAGTCCACTAATCCCATCACAAAGACATATCACAGCTAACAGTGTAAGTATTTTTTTTCTTTTCTTTTTTAAATCAGAAAAAGAAACAAATCTGACTCATTGACAGAGACAACCTTCTCCTGGCTGGGGAGCAGCTGGTAACCAACAAGCCATCTATTCCCAGAAGCGTCCTGACCTCATCATCAAGAAAAAGCTAATTTTTGGGCTCCAAAAACCCAAGTACAGCAGCCCTTGTGCATGGAGAGAATTTTGTCAAAGGTACACACAAATAATTGGGAACGTATTTCAGAGCACACGGTGAGGGGGAATGCTTCTAGCACTTGGTTAGATGTGAGTCATCTGGCTGAACCCAGCCCTGCACGTGGGATACTCCCTGCAGGCACTTCTACACATTAGGCATTTCTCTCTCTTTTCTCAGGCATCACTGCCATAACAGTTTCCAAGCATTTATACAATATCTTTGATAAACTAAGTTTTTTAAATTAAGCTTCTATATTGCCACAGATGGAGACTGTCCAACTGCTGCCTTCCTAGCCTTCCCCAGGAATGACACAGAATGAAGAATACTGACAGTGTTACTGGCACCAGGAAGAACAATGTTTTTCCTTCAAATTAACTTGTCCACTCTAAACACATGATTGTAATATTAATTAATGCAAAAGTATTCCAATCTGTGCCAATGCTTGAAAAAGCTTCTTTTATTTCTCTGTAATTTAACTTTCAAAAATTAAAGCCTCTTTTGTATGCTTCCTGTTTCCATACTTTAAAATTAGCATTTATCCTATGATGAAATAACATTCTGAGAAAACAGACAAAACCAGGTAACAACAGCCAATGGCAAAAGTCTGTAAACACACAGAACTCCTTTCTGGGAGCCAGAGAGGGGATGCGTGACTCTTCTAGCTTCCTTTCCCATCAGCATATACTCTGAAACCTGCAGACAACCATGCCCTCAGTTCCCCCTTACCCCCCCATATATCTTCCCTCCCTGGCTGCTCTGGATAAAGCATCGATTGACCCACCACTACCACTACTGTGTCAGTTCAAGCACCAACATCTGTGCTAGGAAGGTAAAATATTCCAGCCTGGCTGACAAACTGCGAGGAGCCCATGCACAGTTTTCATATTTCCTACTTCACTGTTCAGCACATGGCTGCTCTGATACTATTACTCAAATCAGAATGTATGAAGAGAATGGAAAATGAGGAGAAGGAAGGGTTCCTCTTATAAGTCCTCCTTATAACAGCTGAAAGCTGTCCAGCAAAGTTCTCTCTACTAATATTATACCAAAGGTTTTTCACCGCGATGGCCAAAGAGCTCCCTGGGACACCGCAGAGATCACTCTTATGATGAAACATCTTAAGACAGCCATGAGAATAGGCAGCAAGTGTTAACCAAGTTGAAAAACTAAGAATCCCAAGGGGAAAAATTTGATTGTGTAATTAAAGGCTGTATCCCATAAACACACGAAAGGAGATGGCCTTGAAACTGCAAGCAATGACATTGTTTCCTTTTAATATCTGAACGTTTGAATATGAAACCTTAGGCTTCAGAATGTTGTTCTAAAGCTATATATTTACATGGTAGTGATCATATAATAAAGGACATTTGCACACAAATTTCCACCAGATCTCTATATTGCTACTAAAGCTTTTTATTCCATTTTCAGAAATCTGCCTACTCTTCATGTAACTGACTCACAGCTGTGTATCTGTCACACAGTAGTAAATAATTCTAGAAAATATATGTGTGTATTTAAGTTTAGAGAAGCATTGTGTAAAAACATTTTTGAGAAACATACAATTATTCTATATAATTAAAATCAAATTTAGAAAAAAATTACCTATGTTCCCACAGAATTTCTGGTAGCTGTGTATCAGAAGCCAAGTGGTCTCACAACTGATATGTACCAAAATACTAATATTTATTTAATTTGCCATATCACAAGTAAGTAGCAATGTTAGTCTTGAACATGGAAGGAAAACACCATTCTTTAACCTTCACAGCACAACAGTAACATCTGATTTTTCAAAACAACCGCAGCTGTATGGACTCTGATCAAAGCCAGTAAAATTACACAGGGACTCAAAGATCTGCCCATACAGATCTGCCCATACAGATCACTTTAAAACGAAGCAGAGTCTTCACACCATCCTACAACTATTTCTTTGATGTGATAGATTCAATATGTTCGTTGCCAATCTGTTGCAGAAGTTGCTCTTCCATTAAAGAATCTTAATGATACTGAAGATGAGATCAGAAGGACGAGGAAAAGCTTATGGTTCCATCACCAACGCAGCGTGAGATGGGAGGCTGCAGTGTGGGGGCAATGTGGCCTTCAGCTGCAGATGACTGCAAATATGCTCTGCAGATCAGCAAAGAGACCTTTCAAGTGTATTTAACTCAGCTTGATTTTAAAGCCACATTGCTTTTCACAGTGGCCCTGCACAACGTTCAGGACAGTGGTAAGATCTCAGTCCTTTGAAAAAACATACAATTAGCAATCTTTTCCAAAGGCCCACAGATCTCAGTCGCAATCTGTTTATCTGTTTCATCTAAACAAAGCTTATATTAAACATGTCCTAGGAATCCTCCACAACGTGTGCATCCCTCACTGCATTCTAGCAGCACATTCCAACCAAACCAAAACACTCCATCAGGTCTTTTTTTTCCTCTTCTTTTCTGCACAATAATCAACACTTCTTTTCAAACAACTGACTACTGCCTTATTTCTGAACCACTGTCCTGCAGCAAGAGAGTTCAGTCTTCATCACATTAGAGCAACTGAGAAGAAAGCCTCCAATATCAACACTATACCAAAATGACTATTTTACGTAAATCCTAAATTCGTTCAGCACAGGGAAGAAAATGTGAAAGAAAAAATGTAAGCCGATAACTTGTAACAAAAAAAACTATGTTAGTGGCCTAACAGTACCTAAAAAGATGCCAAAAGATATCTAAAAAGATAGTAACTACAAAGATACCATGGGTATAGATCAGACTATCATATAATGCAAGAATCCCATCCCATGGCCTTCTACACCAATTTACTAAATGCATTTAAACCTACCTTTTAGTCAAGCTGAAACTAGGGGGTTGGAATACCTTAAAAGTTGCGTTCTCAGGCCTTTACAATGAAATCCAGCAGGAGCTATTGCCAGTTTTCCATTAAACCCATGCATTGCTAAGAATGATGAAAAGAAAAAAGATAGCATTTCCTAAACATCTTTATTCCTTACACATATTTTTCTAAGCTTTGATAGGTGCATGTTTCAAAACAACTATTATCCAAATTCTGATTTATGAGCCTGTGCATGAGAAACAAGGCTGCATCCTTCTGTAAGTACTTGACAAGTAATTAATAAAATTAAAATACATGTCTAAATTTTGTAACAGAAGTATGAAATGTAAGTATCTGATGCCTATCAACGTGGCCACCTTCAGTACTTTAACCAAAGTCACGGTAACAAACACTATTTCACATACAATTTTTGAAGGCACTTAAAGTCCCAATGAAGTTATCAAGATAACTTCTATGGAAGAAAACTGAGCACTTGGTGCTCATGTAGATGAAAACCACGATGGGAACTGTGTATTTTGTGGGAGATGGTGCAACATTCTTTAACAGAATAACCCTGCCAACCAGTAACCCTAAGGCAATTTTCTTTCATAACTGAAAACGGATGTTTTCCCTGGACTTAAGAGAAATCTCTGGTTTCTAGTCTATTGGCTTGGATGAAACAGAAAATCTGCACTTGCTTCCAATCATTCCAGTATTTGAAGAAAAGATCTCAACAGTCACCAATATGTTTCCACTTTGCACTTAGCATCATCATATTTGACTGATTTTAAATTTTTATATAGAATCCTTTATACTTATTGTCATGAAGTGTCCTTTGTGACACATCTTTTCATGTTTTTCCCCACATCAGGAGAGCTAAAATTTTAATGCATTTTTCACATAATCACATCACTATGTGGAACCTGGGCTGTAAGAAAGCACCAGTCTCTCTTGAGACTTGCAGTAACATCACAACCTGGCAACCATGCACCACAGATCCCATCTGCCTGCTCAGTGAATGCCTGACAACATCATGCAGCTTGGGCTGTAAAATTTATTTCCCATAACATGCTCCAGAGAAATCCTGCTACAGATAGAAGTCAGTCATTCGTGATGGCAGAGTTTCAGTGGGCAGATCTCTCTTCAAAAACCTGCTGCTGGAAAATGCAATTTCTACTTGAGCTTTGTCTCAAAGAGGAAGGCTCCCTCGCTGTCCCTGCACCAAGGCAGTCTGAGAGGTGGAATGCCTTTCCAGCACCTCTGTCCTCCTCTGGTGTACTGGCTACCCCCAAGCACCCAGTCTGGAGACAGGCTGTGGGTATTAGATTGGCCTTTTTTGTTCATTTTGAATACTGAAGGCTGCACTGCTACATGAAACTTAAAAATTGAGTGGTAATTTATTGGCAGGGAAGAGGGTTATGCAACCCCTACCTGCTCCTTCTTTGATGACTAGATATGAAGAGGTGAATTAGCAGCTTGTCGCATTTGTACAGAAGGAATTCACAAGTTCATAAAAACCCAACAAAACTTCTTGTTCTGCCTTTTCTTCTGTGAGTTCAGGCACCTTCAGCGTAATTTCTAACACTACTGAATAGGCCCTTATAATCATGACGTATGTAAAATAAATAGCAATTTAATCACAAAACTGAATTTAGATTATTCTCTCTGAAATACCCTATATACCAATAAATATTTGATTACTAGAGAGATAAAAGAAATACCTCACTTCCATAGGCAAACTTTTGAGAATACCTCAACCTTGCCTTCAAGTGTAATGGAAAGCTAATTTGAACACTTAACCACATACTGGGGACATCTTCCATACTGAAATAAAATAGTCAGGAAAATGTTTTTAATAAAAAGGCTGAGGACAACATTTACATTATGCCCTTATATTAATCTTGGACCAACGGGACTTAATGCTTATCAAACTGAACAGTAACACCAGCTTTACCATAATGGCACACTTCCAGCTTCTGTAAAACACTGGAACAAAAAATATATGTACTGCAATGGAAAAATATGAGTACTTCAGAGAATCTCTTTAAAGATATTTGAAGTTCTTCTAAATTCAATGGCTATATATTTCATGCTTGTAATGTTCCCAGGCACTAAAAATAGAACCCAAAAAATTACATCAAAACACCCAAATGCCTATTTTTGTGCGGGTAAGCAACCAACCAACCCCCTCATCTTTCAGGAAAGGCAGCTCTGATGCCATGAGCCCTCATACTCCAGGTCTTCGAGAGCGCTGCAGCCCAGGAACGCTGTTTACCCCTCGGCCATGCTCCCCTCGCTCCTACCAAGCCAGGTCCCCCCCTTGCCAGCCGTTTGCTCAGCGGGAAGGCTGAGCCAAGCCCAGGCAGCGTGGGATGTCTGGGCCTGTCCCAGCAGGTTCTTGCTGGGTGCAGCCTGGAGGAACGGTGGGTGCCTGTTTATGGGCAGTGAGGCCAGTGTTGCTCCTGCCTGTTGCCAGCTCTGCGCTCCCCTCAGGTGTGGGCAGGGACACCGAGCGCTCCTGAGAGCTCCCGTCCTGTCGGTAACGCTGCACACCTCCAACTCAGGTTCAGGAGTACTTTTCTCCTGTCACCCTCAGCAACAGGCAACAAAGAGTGAACTGATCTGATGGACATGATTGTACAGGGTGCTGATTTCAAAATCATTTCCCTAAGCATGCAGTGAAATCTGAATTATAGCAAAATTTTAGTCAGCCAACCTGTTTCAAGTGGAAACCCAAGATCAATACAAACAGAGTGAGAACAAGTTCTGACAAAACCTTTCATTGCACTTTTGGTTTTTGTTCCAGTACTTCAGATCTCATGCCCTAAATCAGCTTATTATTGTAATCCTCAACTGTAATCCTCAAGTACAGCAAGTATTTTAGTACTAAAACTTAACTTTTCCTACTTGCTTTAATTCAAGAAGTTTTTTTTATACTTCCAGTACAACTCAGTAGAGTGTACATTCTCACACGTAAAAGGGCTTGCAATTTTATATTTGAAAGCCTGTGCTACAGACGAGTGAGTTAAATCTGTCTGATACGTTAGAAACATTCATAGTTCCTAAAGACTGTGTTTGTCTGGCTAATGCCAATTCAAATAATGCCCGTGGTATTCTGAAAGGTATGCATCTGCTCCAGCTCTTCCTATCATGGTTTAGGAGAGGGTCTAACATGGAAGTACATGTTCCATTTTCCCATTAATGCTCTCTCATTCTCTCTTATTTTCCCCAGTCATCATCTCTACATGGACATATAATTTTTAACGTTTACCAGATTCTCTTTCTAGGATTTAAAAAATATTTAAAAAGTCTTCTGTAACTTTAGAATAACAATGATAATTACATTTCTCTACTCATGCCAGGGAGTGGAGGAGGGCAGCGGAGCAGCTGAACCTCTTCTGCCTCCCACTGAAAGCCACCTCTCCTCCACAGCTGAGAGGCCTTAGGAACAGCTACTTCCCTCTATCCTGTCCTGGCTTAAATAGAGATTCAGCTGCCTTCTGGCAGGGAAGAACTTCTTTCTCAAAGACACTTCACAGATATGAGATGCAGCGATTTGGAGACATCCTTGAGCAGAGCGAAATAAAGGACAGAAAAGGTTGTGGAAACCTGACAAGGCCAACAGAGACGTGAGGAGGCGGCAGCAGCAGGGCCAGCACGCAGCAGGGCAGGAGCTGAAACAGTGAGAATGGCCCAGAGAGGAGAAAGCCTTAACCTCAGGAGGACCCCAGTAAAATCAATAGTCTCCACTGACACACAGCTTCTGTTTCCAAGGCACCAGCTGGAGTGACCTTCTTCAAACAGAAAACTGCATCTTGTATGAGGGCACACAAGTGCACGTCAGATATGTGTAAATGCACTTTTTTTTTTCCTAAAGGAAAGAAAAAATTTCCAGAACCTGAATTATAAAACAAAAAGAAACTCAGATTGTGTTTCTGGCTCTAATACTGAATAGCCTGATCTTAGGTAAGTTACTTTGCCTCTCTGTGCTTTATGTTAGCTAGTTATATAAAGGGAAAAACAGTACCTTCCCTAACTTCAAAGGTTATTCTGCTTACTTTACAATAACATGAAGATGAAAAAGGCAATAATGATAAATAGTAATCCTTAGTTTGCACTTAAGCAAAATCCTTCTACAGATCTGAGTACTTGATTTCAGATGAAATACAGACATCGTTTGATGTTCGTTTCTCGCAGCTCAAGCGCTAGCTCAGGCATCCCTTGCCTCCTACTCCCAGGTGCCTGTTCCAGCCCAGTGGTGCCCTGACAGCTGTGCTGTACAACCGCGGGTGTGCTGAGCAGGGAGCTGGGTACGGAAGCCAACGGGGAGACCATGGGAAGGGAGGAAGGACCATATCTAAGGCAACATCCCTGCCAAAATAAATATACATCAATCAAGTACAAAGGCTGGTATCAAAGCTATCAATTCGTATTACAGCTGACTTCACTTGTACAACACATTCTGTCTGCCCTACAGTAACAAACTTGTTTCAAACCAGGGATAAATATTTCAACACAAATCTGAATAGGTCAGAGGAGACATTTCATAATCTTATGAAACTAACTTGCTAATGATGTTGGAATCCGCATGATTGCTAGATTAATTTCACAGATTGAATAAAACTTTTACATAGTGAATGATATGGCTTCTGTAACTTTTTTACTTTATACATACATTCCAAGTAATGAAAAATTTTCTTAAATCAATCCCCGAACCTGTCACAGCCCTGAGCATTGGTTTCAGCTGTTTTAATGACACTGTACAATTAAACTGTAAGTCTGAGACTGATATCTTCACAAGACACTTATTTACACAGAAATTAGAATGTAGAATAGAATGGAAGAAGCAACCTTTTAAAAAATTGAATACAAAGAAGTCTTCTGTCAACCCAATTTACTCAAATCCTGACTGTACTGTGAAATCCTGTTAAATGAAAGGCAAAAACCTCAAGTCTCATTAAACAAGTAGAAACTTTTTTTTGCGAAATAAAAAAATAAAGTTAAACTTGAAACAGACTTCTTCCTGACAGGTGTTCCTGCTTTAACCCATCACAAAATACATGCAGCCACAGCCAAGGTTTTCAAGTCATTCTTCTGGTTTCCAACTGGACACCATCAAAGCATTTCTACACTTCAGTGAAGACACTTAATACACACTTTTTGCTCACTCAAAATTTAAGACATCTTCAATCACTATAAGCTCCATCAAAGTGAAAATGCATAACCAGGACAAAAATGAGAATTTATGATTGACAATCAACTTTTTGCTTTCAGCCTGAACTATGTTTTGGTGGTTGGCTGGTTTTGGGGGGGTTTTTGCTTGTTTTCCTTGCTCATTCCTTCTAACAATTCACAGGTAATCACATCAGTTATGCCTCTGAGCAGGTACAGCCCTATTACTGTTTTAGACAAGAGATCTGTTTCCCAATTGATCCTTTCAAAAAGGAAATCCAAGTCTTCCATGAGTTCCATGATGCTTACAAAATCCACTTTCCATTTTTCTTCCTTAACTTCCCTTTGCTTAAAGGTTTCAAATCCAGGAGAAGTCTGTCAGGAGCCAAGTTCACTGAAATAATATAGCAAGTTGTCAAGTACTTGAGAGCGCATTTCTACCAAACAATCAAAACATAGCTACGTTACAGCTGGAACACGATGGCATTTGCAAGAACATATTTGCCTCTCAGAGGAAAAAACCCTGCAGTTAGCAGCACCTACCCAGGAACTGTTTCATTTTATAGCCATCTAGAAGGAATGGAAAAGCCTGCCTTCCAATCTCATTTCAAGGGCTCCATCATGTCACAAGCCATCATCGTGCCAATAGCACTTCTGGGAACAAGACACTGCTACTGACATAACCCATTACAATGATTACAAATACATTAAAGGCAGTGAAGAAATTCATGTCATGCTTCTGTCATCACTGTGGCCCTGGGCATGCTAAGCTATTCATCAGGTTGTGCTTAAGCAGAAACTGTAAATTCCTAAAAAGTGGTAATTTTAATTCTTATGCAGGCTGCTAGAAGAAACCCCAAATTTACCAGTTTATGTTCAAATACCAACTTAGAAATTCGTATGTAAAGTGCGCAGGCATAAAATGCACATATCTCTGATGAACATTTAGGTGACATATGACCTCAGCTAATCAAATACTTAGTGCTGTGCTCCCTTATATTACAGGAAACTTCTGTTCTCAGCAAGCATGGCATGGTGACAGACAGACTCTTCCTAAATGTAGGACTGTGCTCACCTCCACTCCCTGCTCTGGGAGGTCTCCTACAGATTACACACTAGCTCAGTGTAGGATCAAGGTCAGCAGAGTTGGGAGAACCTGTTCAGACAGATATCTTTAGTACCTTATTTCTCTTGGTTTATTCTGGAATATCTAGTGAAATTCAGGATTCACAATTTATAAGTTTCCCCCCATTAGCAATATTTAATTATTATTGTTTTCACAGCAGGTATCTAACACCCGAAGACTATTACAAAATTTTTCTCCCCACAACAGAGCTTGATGTTTTCAGTTTTAATTAAAATAATACCAAAAAACCCTCCACGGAAAAAAAACCCCAAAACACAAACCCAAACCAAAACCCACCAAAATCCCCCAAAACATTTAACTGTATCAAACCAGGAAAACTAATGTTAGCATACCTGTCCTATACAATGAAATCTTGAATTAGTTTAAAACCTTTTCCTTTACGTACTCTATCCCACTGCTCTTGCTCACTAACTATCCTCTTAGTGCTGGACAGAAGCTGTCTCCTGTCTAACCCTCCAAGGCTGAGCAGGGTCAGCCCACACCTCCCTTGGCTCCCCACTGTGCCTGTAGGAGCGCTGCTGGCAGGAGCTGCGAGGCCTGGGGACAGCATCCCTCCCGGAGTGCCTGGCACAGCTCTCGGAGATGTGTCATGCTTTAAGTTTACAGTCTGTGTTTATTCACCCACCCACATTCTTAGTTTGCTCCCAAGGTGCTGTGAATGGCTCCACAGCTGGGAGTGTCCAACGCAGGTGTGTGCAGGGCTCTGTTCCCCCAAACCCACGTGCGGGGGGGGCACGTCCCACCTTCACCTGCACAGGTAACAAGTGCACGATCCCTCTGCTGACAGTGCTGATAGAGGCAGAGGAACTCAAATTACCCTTCAGAGTCAATTAAAAAAACTTTTCAAAAGACAGTTCAAGTATTTCCTGTATGTTCATCTATTACTGATTTCTGTCGCTTTACATGCTTCATTTTGCAGTAAGTTTTCACCAAGTTCCCTCTGCTTTCCCACAGCGCTGTGGAGCAGCAGTGTCTGGACCTGCATTCAAAGGAAGAACACGGCTCTGTATAATTCACTGTGGCTCAGTCAGCATCATCCATTTTGCCTTACTCACTCCAATTATATCCTCAGAGAATAGAAATGGAGGAAAACAGAACAGCAGTTAGAATATAACCAATTTGTATCTGGTGCAGTTTGGATGCCTACCTGTCACGAGTTCACGTTGGTGTGAATGTGGGTACTTTCTCCATGCCTGTGGGTTATTTTGTCTGTTTTTTTCTGCTGGGGGATGGTTTTGGGTTTTGCTTCTTTTTGAAGTTTTTGTGTGTGTGTTGTTTCAGGTTTAGTTTTTTTAAACAGTAAAACCTCCCAGGTCAAATGAACATGTGTATAAAAATTGTGCTTGTGTTTTACAACATTTGTACTAATTCATTGGGGTTTAAAGTTCTATTTGTGCATCCCACATTGCTACTTTCAGAGTGAGTTAATGCTTTAATAGGAGAAACAGAACTATGACCAAGCAACAGCGATCTCAGTGGTTCCCTATAGATGGTCCAGCTGTCTAGAGCACTTATCAGCTGGGTATTCCTTCAGACAGACATATTCAGTTTCTGAACAGATCCACAGACAGGGCTCTGAACCATCACTCAAAGATAAACAGAAATATCTTTACATGGCATAGGAAAAAAAAAATCACTTTCACTACTACAGCTCCAATACTCTTTATTTCCTGTCACAGCAATACGAAAGTGAGAAGTGCTTTCATACAGGAGGCAAGGATACCTTATACTCTTGCTCAAAGTATAGGTAGTTTTGAAGTCAATATGAATGTCTGAAAAAGGAATCTTTTGCTAGACTCAGAAAATATTTACAGGCCTGCAAGCAGTTTCTAAATGAGCCTCATGCCGCCAGTCTAAAGGAAGGCAAAAAGCCAGGCCAAAGTCAAAAGCTGTCTAATATCATTCACAGATATTTCACAACCTTTTAGAAGATAATTGGACTAATGCCAAGAAACATATATGTAGTATTTTGTAAGTCCAGCCTTTAAAATAAATGCACAACACTATAGTGCCTAAACACCGAATCCACCTCACTGAAACCTTCAAAGGAATTTAAAAGAAGTGGATCACAAACTCCTATCTCTCTGCAACTCGGTATCGATGTCTTAGAAAAAGAAGTCCTTCCTCAGACTTCTCAGAAAATGTCCAATCTATCTTTCTACTCTAAAAGAAGAGAAAAAACCCTAAAGTTACATTAAAAAAAAAAAGCTAAGGCATTAGAAAGTCTTCATATTTCTCTTTCAGTATCTTTTGCCCTTAGAGACTGAATTCTTAACTTCTCCCCTCTAGACACATCTATACAGCTAAAGTTTAGAAATGTACTATACAAATAAACTGAAATAAGATAAAACTCAGTAAGTGAGATTTTTAAGACTAATTAATATATTGATTTCTTTCAAATTAACAAATGTGTTACAGAATAAACATCTTAGTATCCCAAAAATAAAACACTGATAAACAAACCAGACTTCTGAGAAAGAAATGTATGGACTGTCTACATAAACCTGACGACCTTTAGTTTTTATAAAGATCAACACATACTCTAATATTGAAAACACAGAAGCTAAAAAAAAAACCAACAACAACAAACCCGCAGATTTCTAACAGCTGACATGAAAAATCAGATTTCCTATCACAAAATTTGGTCCTAATGAGACTTGCAACATGGAAAAGTCTCTGTCACACAAAAACAGACACAAACACTCAGTCTCCTAACTCCTATGCTTACGTATTAGTGTCCATAGCAACACCACACCATTCATTTTTTATTAAATACAAAACAGCAGAAAAAATAATGGTGAATGGTATACACCAACAACAGCTACTTCAGTAGGTATGGAAGGAACATTCCCAAACCTATCATGGAAAAAGAACAAAACTGCAACGTGACTGGGAAGAGTAACACCACCAAATATCAAGATAAAATGAAAGGATACGAAGAAATACTCAAGTATGGGTATACAGAAGTAGTTATGGATTGAGGAACTCTACTCTTCATACTTCATATAAGTCTCCTTGTAACTTTTTCACAAAGTCCCCTCATCCTAATCTGCCCTACTAGCAACAGTAAGCTTTCTTGGTTACACAACCAACACAAATGTAAACACATTTTTGGTATCGACTTGAATCCCTGTTTGCAAAGAAGTGTAATTACATTCATGGGAATCTTCACCCAGATTTTAGTGAATATACTGTCATCATCTCTCCCATCTGGACAGCAGTTATTCCATCTTGGAAGTGACAGCTTTGACAACACCTGCAACTGGTGCACAGTCAGGGGTAACATGACCAGGAGCACACTGACGTGGTGCTTTCCTGTGTGCATTGGTTCCCCTGGATCACCTACGAACTCTTTGTTTTTCAAGCACACGGGTTCTGTTGCCCAGAAAGCCAAAAGATCACCTCAGGCGACTTCAGAAGAGCCCTGACAGCTCAATTCTTCAGAAATAATGGAGATGACCGTAGCCAGGATGACACATCAGGAGCTAGATGCCCAGTTATGCAACTCCACATTCAGAATTCAGGAGCTAGTCACAAGTTTACAATCCAAACAACTGAGGCACTTACCTGCACCTGCCATTCACTTTATTAATACACAGAACATTAGCCTTTCTTTGTAAGGGAAACTAATCTAAAACCCTGATCCCCCGTATCCATGCACGAGCAGATATTTTGTCTGACACAATGGAAGGAAAGGACAAACTGTAGCTTCTATCCAGTACAGCTCCTAACCGTTTTTATACTCCCAACAGAAGATGCTCCAACAGCCCAGTTGTGAAAGAAATCAAATCACATAAAGAACAGTCACTTAGTGCACATAGACAAAGATAAGCACAGACAGTCCCGAGCTCAGGCTGTGAGTGCAGTGCCAGATCCAGCTGGGCACGGTGCTGGACCTCTGGCTCGGGAGGAACGTGGCTATCTCTGCTCACAGCCTGCTCTGCACCAGCCTCTGCAGGAGCCACCTGACAGATAACCTACATAATTCCTGCTCTTTAAATGCTTTGTTTAAAAGTAATTCCTCAAGTGTCCTTAGAAACACCTTACCACACTGTTAAAAAAACAAATGTTTTATTTACCTACAGCTCCTAGGACTGTGCCAGATTGAAGTATCATTAGCATTTTACCTTCAGAGCGCGTCCTCTCTGAAGAGGCACCATATGCTACATCAGAAAGAAAGCAGCCAGAAATCAATGTTAAGTAACGTACTGAATTTTCTGGATCACAATGTTTTTCAGATAAATAAAAAAAATTATCAGAAAAGCTCAATAAGGAATTGTGATTAATGACCAACTGTAAAGAGCCAAGATATTTTAACTGTCTGGACTTTCTGTCTCCTCTGAGGAGGCTGGGTCCCACTGTGCTGAGCTATAGATGCAACTAAGGTATCACTGCAAAGCAGGTGGGCTAACATGCTATTCTAAGGATGTGTCAAATGCCAAAAACCTAAAGCTGTCTTTATAAATTGTATCTGTTCCAAAATACAGGGGGTAAAATGCCAACAAAACCACGATGTAGGATTAGATTTTTGTCAGCAAACTTAGCACACAGAACACAAACAAGTGAGGCTTATGGAAGAAGTCTAATTAAGAAGCAAGAAAAAGACATGAAAGGTTTTCCGTCATCTGAGCACTGTTCTGCACAGATGAGCCTAACAGCACTGAACAGCAAATAACAGACCTGATATTTATAAGTGATCTTGTATTTTTACGCTTAGCAGCTACAGTCTCACGTCTGCCTCTCACCGTGTCAGCAGCCTGTGGACAAAGACTGCTACTGTACTGGTCATGGGGTGGGGATTTATTAGTAGTAGCTGGCAACACCTACCAATGCTTTATAACCAAACTTGAGCTCTCGTTCCTTTTAACTCCATTCATTTCTGCTAACTCCATTCCAAACTGCTAAGGAGAACCAGAATAGAGCCATGCTAAAAATCAAATGTGAGGAATGCTCCTCGGGTAACACTGCAGACAAAGGGGCTTATGAGAAACAGTGTTCTCAGCAGGCCCAGCAGCTCCAGCCTGCCCTGGGAGATACAACTGCAGCATTTTGAAGCTAATGCCCTCTGTCAGGAGCTGCAGCCGCGGAGCAGCCTGTGCACAGCCATTCCTGCCATTCCGCTGCACTGCAAGGAGCCTTTAGCATGACACGACAGGGAGAGCAGGACATCAACAAAGCCGGTGAGGGAACAAACGTTTGGAAAAGCACTGGGACATAAAGAAGCATAATGTCCACAAAACAGAAATAGTGTTTTAATTTTGCTTGTCAGTGACTTCAGTATAAAGTACCTTGACTAATTCACTCAGTATACTGTGCTGAGTAGAGTCACCTAAAAGAATTCAAAAGTCTTTAAAGTGATGTGGATTTCACAGTGCTGTAGTTTTAACTCTCTCTGATGTGTTCAAAGCTACAGCACCCAGTCTTAACATTTTTGGAGAATAGATATTAGAAGCCTTCTACTAGTACTACAGCATCACAAAGCCTGTCGATCCATAATGTCACCAAAATGTGCACTGATATGTCAATCTGCCTTCCAAAGAGCTCCCATCTAATTCTCAAATTATTTGTGTTGTTAAATAGCACTGTAGAGTTTGTTTAGAATAACGATGATATTGTATACTTGTATTACATTGCAGCATCTGAATAAAGACATATAAAGTACAGCATCCTTGCCTGTCCTCCATTTTGCCTTGAGATGGGGCAAAACAATTCCTTTCTGCTACCTTTTTCATTTACAGTCCAGTTTTCCAGCAATGCACTGTTTGATGCAAAGAGGATGGTTGTTAAGAGTCTCACCTACTTTTACCTTGGGCGTGTAAGGCATTCACAATAAAGCCCCAATGTACACAACTGTCACAAAAGATTTCTACTAATTGTGACATGGAATTTATTATACCACAACATTAAAAAATCTGACAATACTCAACATTCCCAGTAAATGGAAAAAATATATTTACTATATTTGTACACCCAAAGATATTTGCAGTTCTTTAAACTCTTATAAGTACATAAAATATAAGGAAATAATTTCCAGTTGAGATGCAAATTAGTGCCTCAGAAATTGCACATGATAAAAGAATTGTGAATCACCTATTTACAGACATCAGTTGGCTTAAAATGTACATTTTCACTATTACTGAAGGTGTCAAAAAACAGTGATTGCATTTCAAATTTGTTTTCCTTCTTCATTTTAGACCTTAAATGTGAATAAAACAGTTGCTGTATAGTACTAGAAATATGCAGGATACTTTGAAGATGACAGAGATGAAGATCAGACAATTATATCAAGTGAATAAGCTGGAAGTTATGCTCACATCTACTTGAAGAACAAAGATCTCTAAGCCCTCTGAAACAAAGCGCAAATATAGCTCTAGCTCTTCACAGACATACTATATTGCAATGTCAGGATAAAGACAAAATCCCACCTTGCATTCAATAAGCTTTTTTTTTTTAGATTTCAGCAGATTTTAAAAAGAACTTTGCAAATTCCTTGTTCTCAGACCTACAGGTCATAACACAGTAGTAATTCCTCCTGGCACAGCCCTGCAGTGACCTGGTACAGCTCTCCTAGTTTGACAAAACAATAGGGAACATACTCATAAAATTAAAAAAAAAAAAGAGGGAAAAGAAAGAGGGGTTTTGGAGTGTCTTTTTTTTTTTTTTTTGTAAAAATAATATTTGAGGTGTTTCTCCTTTTTCAAATAAACATGTTTGCTCTTTTAACACAGTTTTCAGCATTTTGTGGGTTTGATGCGTACTAGAAATTTAAAAACATTTTCAAAATATTTCAATGTCAGTGCAAGTAAAACACTCCAATTTCATCTTCCTGATTAAACATTTCTGTAAGAGAAAAAATTTACATGTACAGTTTTCTGTCTAAGGAGGCTTTGCCTCCACAGCTAATATTTCATATTCTGACTCCAATTTCACATCAAAGCTTCACTTTTAAATTCAGTAAAGATGCAAGTTTAATCTCAGGAGACCATGATGTCTTAGAAGTTAAAACAGTAAGTGCTGCTACCGACAATCTTTAAGAGATTCTGCTTCGGATAGATTCATTTCTAACGGGAAACTGAAGTTACTCGACAAGCATTACCAGTTACCTTGGGAGACTTGCAGAACACTCCACTAATTCTGTGGAAATTAAAGCATTCACTTGAATTTCTAGAAAATTGCTTTAATACTTTGCTTCCTGCAACAACTTTCTCTTCTCCCCTCCACTAATCTACAATACTATCACCTTTCCCTCAGTTGCAATCACGCAAGACATAGCCCTAATTAGAGTGTGTTTCCAAAACGTTATCACTACACACTAGTAGCAGTGTGCACCCTGTGTCACAGCCCCCTCCACAGTTAACTAATTTCCTGTAACCAAATAATCAGCAAATAATAAACACTAAGCACTAAATATCAGACAGAAAGGCAACTGAGGGTTCAAAACTTTGTCAACAGCTGGCTAAAATCCAAATATTTCATAATTCAGTATATTAAAAAACTAATTAAAAAAATCCCTAGTTTTTGTTTTCCCCGTCTTAGCTGCTCCCCGTACAATCTCTTTTAACAGAGACACATACTTAGAAATCTCCATGCACATTCACATGTATCTCCTTTAGCAGTTCAGCATCTTCATTTTGCAGAGTGCCCTAAAGTAACTTCCTTGGAGGCGCAGTATCATCCTCTTGCATCAAATACTTTAATGTGTCAAAATAAACTTTTTTAAAGAGATACTGAGGCCCCTACTTACTGTCTTAATATTTCTTCCCCACCTTATAATATAGTGAAGGTACATTAACGACATTAAATGCCTTATCTCTTCACTGACTTGACCAACTCCCTATCATTTCAAGAGTACAAATTTTAAGCCTTGTGTGGATCAGTCTCAGCTCCATCTTTTAAAGCCCAAGATCTACCACCTTGCAAGGGGTTTTATGTTTATATATTCAAATCACCTGAAAAAAAATTTACTGCACATGAGGGAAAATGTGTTAGAAAGTGTTTTCTCAGATTAAGTAGATCAGAAATGAAAGACCGGCTTAAACAACCGCTACATAAATTAGCTGATCAGGTACTGCAATCCAGCTGAAGGAAATGCATTTCAATCATAAACTAATATCGGATGCTGCTCTCCAGAAAAAGCAGTTCAGGATAACAACTGAGAGTGAGCAGGGTTACAACTTTCCAAAATTAGCCTGACATGATCTAATTCAGCTTCAGTGGGAGTTAGATTGGGCCACGTGCCCACAGCAACATGAGTCTAACTGCTGCCTCTCAAAAACAATAGTTAAATGAAAACTCTCTTATTACCACCATAATTAACCTGACCCAGCCACATATATTAGTAATTGCTTATTTTTTAATGGTAGCTTTTGTCCAAGTTTTCACACAACTCTGTGGGCACTTAAAGATAGACCTTTACATACATATTTTATACACAAAGCAAGAAGGCTGGCAAGGAAAGGCGAGGATGTTGCACTGGAAAGATAAACTCATCTTTCAGTGTTTCAGACTAAAGAAATAACTTCCTTTGCTGTGTGAGGCAGTCTTTTTATATCCAAATCTCAGTGCTCTTACTGAATAAAAGTTTCCTAAAGCCTCTAAAAATTACAGCCACCGTTTGCTGTTGGTGAGAAGAACGCCCTACATAATTTTCAACAGTAAGTACCAGTAATGCTCAACTTTTGCTGCCAGGGATTTTTTCCATATATCATTCAAAAATACATTCTTAACACTCAGTTGCTCTAACATTAATTTATTTGCAGCACCAGGAATGCAGCCTTAAGGGAAAAAAAATAATTAAAAATTGCTTTGTTGCTTTCATCCTGATGTTATTTGAACAAGACTGTTTCATTACAGCAATATATCTATGACCATTTAAGTCTTTAGCTACTTAAGTTCTATTTAACTGGCCATTATGAATGATTGAGGAACTAATGAATTTGTCTTCAAAACAGTTTCAGAATTTAGAGAGCATTCTGTAGACATAGGAGGCAGATACTTGGCAAGTCTCAAACGAAATATCTGACAAAGCCAAAGTAAACACACATCTCAAAACACTGACCCAGGAAGCCATAGTTGGCCCTCTTTAGGTAGGTTTAAGATGTATATGAATATACTGGTATATTTTTTCCACAAAGTGCAAGCTTAGATTGTGGATGAGTGGTTGGTTTTGAACTTCTGTGTTTCAATAGCTCCAAACTCCACAACCAAATCTTGAGATTCAAAGTAACCACCCTGCTCCAACCACTACTTCTCCTGGCAACAGGAAACAGCTATCTCAGTCTTTGCATTTTTAATACCTCCAGACTGTGGGTTCTGGACTGTAACCCATCCTACAGCATTTGCAAAATTCTAGCTGGAGGGACTAGCAACCAACAACTAGTCAAATCTGCCTGGATTATCTTTAAGATAGAAGGGAAGAATATGATGACTACTCAGATGTATGATAGTGTTAAATTACCAGCTGCACATTAAGAAGCAGTAGGGACTAAATTTAAGGCTTCAAGAACCTGTTTGTCCTTAATCTTATTTTTCATTTGTAATAAAACCTGTTAAAAAACAGGATGGATTGCTTGTATTTATTCCCTGATCAAATATGAACTAAAAACAAACAAAAAAACCAAACAAAAGAAGCTATGGTGTTCTACCACATATGGCTGTGTGATAAATACATTTTGACATCCTAAACAGACACTGACATTATCTTAAATATTACACTTAATTTCTGTAATTGCTATATTTTATGACAACGATCATTTCTTATACCTAACACGTATTAAGATCTTTACTTACTTTCATCTCCTTGAATCATCTATAGTCTAGCTACATCCTTCAACACACCACTGTTAACTGTCATACAAAAATTGCAACCAAAAGACTGCACAAAGTCTTCATTATTTTTCTGGATGGATTTAGCTCAACAATCTCAGTGTTCTGCTGTTTCCACAGATCATTCATACAGCCTTCAAAAAACATTTTAAAAAGGACACCTACAATTTTCCTTAGTGATGACTAAGGTCATCACTAGTGTTTACAGGTTCCATTAGTTTTTAAACTACAGCTGAATTTACACTTCTTATGCCAAGAACTTTTTATTCTGTGTGATTTTACTGAAAATCAGAAGAAAAACATTTACAAATACTTTGGCTTCACACAATTAACTGTACACCAGTCACCTCTGTTTTGAAATTTCCAGGATCAAAAGAACAATTCTGGGAGACCATACATTACTTTCTGTCCTTCAAGAACTATTCAATGTCCAACATTTTTAATGCTTTATCAAAAATACAGACGAAGTAGTGTTCTTACAGTTCACAGGCTATAGTGAAATAACCCTCTGCAGAAGATTTCCAGAATGACTGTGATCTGTTCAATTTTATTATCTGAAAGGTATGGTAGCACAGATTGCCACAGCCTGTGCAGCTAAGCTTACTAATTCCCTTGAAACACTCAACTTTAATAGAAAGGCTGGAAGAGTGCCCAAGTAAGGTATCTAGTAGCTAATACAAAGCTCCCCAAAAATTCCACAAAAACTGAATTTTGCCAAAGCAAGAATGCTGTTCTCAATGTTCAGATGGCAAAGCCGAATCTTACAGCACCAAAAAGGTTTCTGGAAGGAGTTGAGAGGGCTGAGAAAGGGGCCATGGAGACTCCAGCACTTGGAATGGAGGTCAGTAATGTTGCAAGGGTCTGTGCCACAGCCTCCCCGTTTTTCACCCTTCCAGCTTCCTAGAGTATCCTCTGCCTCCACAGGGCTATGAGCGTGTGCGATACAACTGGTCAGGAGCAGCCCCGTCTCTGTCGGATGCAGCAATAGCAGAGCTTTACAAATAAAACACCAGAGTGGCAAATGAGGCCATCCATGCTACTGGAATGGCCCATCTCCATCTCTTAACCTCGTCAAAGCAGACACACAACTCTGCTCAGCAGCAATCTACTTTGCTTCTGCTTATGCCTGAAGCCAAATTTGCCTATTATGAAAATGGAAGGTGACACAATAACACAAAACAGTTTGAGTCAGTAGAAATGTATGCTGCAGCACTCAATTACAGTTGGGTGAATTAAGGACTGCGTTAAATTTAACTGCCCCCCCCCCACCTCGTCGCAAATCCAGATAGATCTGTATTAAAAATTCCAGTTAAAAATTATTTGAAGATCTTATCACTCAATAAATGAATTAATTCAGCTTGTAATTTCTACTCTTGAAGAAGCACAAGCTCAAGTAATTTTGTAGGAACCTGGTTTTCCTATTTTGGGGGGACAGAAAGGGACAAGGAATTATCTATACACTTTTTTTCCCCTTCATCTAATTTTCCTCCACAACACTAATTTCCAGTCACATTTGGGGAGCACAATCCAATGACTATTCCAAAAGTCAAGAGTCTGTTCTGCATTGTGCAGTGCTGCACTGAGACACTGATTCCAAATGTTATTCCAAATGGTGACTGTTTACTGGTTCTACAAATAGCCTTATCAACCAAAAGGCACCACTTCTTATCAACTTTCTTTACCCATTTAGATTGTACACACTTTCCCAGTAAATGGCTGTTTGTTTTTTCTTAGTATGCCAAGCCCTCATTTTATCACACTTGTTTACAAATACTCCACCCTACAGCCATTTTTGAAAGCATCGGTAACTAAAGCATCGGTATCTTCACATTAAAGTTAATTCAAATACTATCATTCCTAAACACAAACTATTCCTTTTGCATTCCACAGCTCTAAATGCTACCCAATTAAAGACATCTTCATTTGCAAAACACTTTCCATTGATAAAGAACTCTCAACATATGGAACAGTTGTGTCTCCCTTTACATACCCAACTGTACTTAATTTCTCTTTCACAATTCTTATTTAGAAAAGGCTACTAACTCAGCCTCCTTACAGGTTCTTAACTCTTGAAAAATAGCACCGCAGTGTGCCTGCTAGTTATATGATCTTGCTTCTGTCACAGGAGATTAAGCAGTTTTGATCCCTTGATTTGGATCCATATGTTAAGCTGATTTCATAATAAATAACAGAAAATTACACTGTTCAAACCGGTATTCTTTGAATATTATATCAAAGTTAACGCCTACCAGAGATATGCAAAAGAAAGAAGTCAGATTTCAAAGCACTGTAAGACTGTTGGAGAGAATCTCAACAGTCTGATATAAGACCGGTTCTACCACTCCAAACTACCTGTGCACCACGACTGAACAGACAGGTCAGACTACGCCAAGGTTAATGAACCTACTGGCCTGGTTTTAACAGAAGTCACGAATCCTTTTGAATATCCCCACAGGCTTATGAGCTTGGGCATCCAAATACCAAAACACCCAAGATTACAGACCATTTGGGTAAATGTAATCTGCATTCAGCAGTTGCCTATAGAAACAATCCTGTTGTAAATATTTAGCTCAGTCTTTGTGGAGCACTGTGGAATATATGTGTGATAAACTTTGTAAGTAAAAACTCTGCTCTATTTGCCATCTCCATGGTATATAAATAGAGAGGTCACAGGTTTCATATTTAACAGTATCATGAAAGAAGCATCTTTCTCTAAAACATTTTAAACCATGAAATGGCATAGAGGGAAACGTTTGACTTACTGTAAGGTGTTGTATCAGTAGGGTCAGGAGGTGGAAAATTTTCTGTGAAGTTGACATTACACAAGTCTGTACTACAGCAGCAGAAGCGGTACGTTCCATTCTGAATCAAGGACGGGGTGGTGGTAACTATACACTCCTCAAAGTGACACTCCTGTGGGTCTCCTATATGAGACCAGCAACCTGTAAAAGTGAGGCAAATTAAAGAACCTTTTTTGAAGGAAGCATAAAATTAATTCTATCAAATAGATAACCACATCTCTAGAAATCCATACATTACCTAATTAAACATTACAAAGTGGGATGAAAACAGTTATCATAATTTTCTTGTCTGACTTAACTACTACCTTTTAAATCAAAACCTGAAGAATTTATTTTAGAACTTCCCACAGTCAAGGAGAAGAAACATGGGCAGCAATGAAGGCCAACATCAGACGTGTCCACCTGTCACCTTAATATGATAAAACTTGAATTCCCGAGCCTTCAAAGCACAAGCATGCCATTCCCCATTTCTCTGGCACCACAGACCTTATCACCACCCTCTGGTCCAGAGTCTAAATGAATTGTGACCTAGTCCCCTCCTTAGGCCACAAGACTTCATCTATATAGATTGGTGCTTCTTGCATAATTTTCAAAATTCTGTCCTTCCTCACTGTCAACATCACTGGCCTTTTCTACAGTTATTTCTTGGTTAATACCAGGCCCTTTCTCCCTGCAGCAAGAGCAAGTGTTCCCTCCCAAGTATGGTCAATGGCAGTTAAATGTCATTTATGTACAAATGTCTGGAAGGGAAGGAGGCAGCAGGGGGGCAGAGGTGAGCAGCGAGTCTGCCTCCTTCAGCAGATTGCCAGATCAAACATGAAGCAACACAGAGTACAACTGCACAGGCTGTTTGTAAATACCAGCTTTCATTCAGCTTTATACTAAATTAACTTGCATCCAAGCAAAAAAGAGCAGAGTACCTGAGAATGGTAATCAAAACATGTCTCCAGCAACTGCAAGGCTCTTTACCCCTCCTAGCATCTCTCCCCCCACAGAACAGCAGTGAATTGCACTACTGATGTGTGACAGTTTTGTGGTATAGCTGGAGCTTCCTTTGTAAACAAACATCCAATCAATATGAATATACATTTTTTTACTTAAATTTATAATTACATCAAAACGTATACTGAAATTCAAGAAAGCCATCTTGACATCACAAGCCCCTGGACATCTTAAGTAACAAGAAATTTGAATGCTTTTTCCTTCAACTCTGCCTTGATATCTTTGGTTTCTTTTAGAAATCCTTTATTTCAAAAGAACTTTCTGTTCATATTTAAAATTGCGAACTGGGAAACTTAAAATGACGCATTTGTACAATGTGCAAGAAGCCTAGTTCTGCAGCTGTGCATCTTTGTATCTGCTGGCTAGATCACAAAAAGGGAAATAAGTAGCAAAACTACTGCACTTGAACAGAACTGTTCCATACCTTGTTTTACAAGATGTATGTCTCCTTCTCGTGTTTTTTCCCAAAGTCCATAGCAGGTACTACCTTTCATGCACAAAATCGTGCCATTCTCCTGGGAGATTCGGCTCTCACTGATTCCATGGTCCTGCTGATACGGGTCCTTAAATGCACACAGCCGCTCCTCACTCTGCGTGGCTTCAGACATAGAAAGAAAAGGAATTTTTGTCAGTGATCCTATGCATAAAATATCAAGGACGATTAAGGTCTTCTGGAAAGATCATCCTGAATTATATGTATCCATTCTTTAAACTCTACTCCCACACACAGAAACAAAAATGAGGTCTATCTCGAAGGTACTGTCATATGGAGGGCAAAAAAACCTCGACAGATGTCACAAGATGAATGTGCAAATGTCTGAAGTTCAGAGGTGCAGAATAAAAATTTCACTGCACAGTTTGCCATCATCTGCATCATTTGTCCTCAAGCATAAATTACAAAACTGTTTGCTGGTTTCTTCAACAACTACAGGTGTTACCTAATTGTTTACAGATACTAAACCAAGATCATCTTTTTCAGACTGCCATCCAGCCCAGTGCCTACTGAATTCAGAGGTTTTTTTCCACTCTCTGGATATTGACCTAGCTCTTCTTTTCCACATTACCCAGCCATTGCACTGACATTTACTGCTTTTTGCTCAGGAGCTGATCAGTTTGGGCTCTTTCACACAACTTCATTAGTGACTAATAATCAAGCTACTAATAGCAGAGTAAAGCCCCTACAACTGACCAGCAGGTCTGGGAAACATTGTCTGTAAACAGGAGCAACACTGCTTGTGAAGTCTCCCTGTGGTATGTCCAGCAGCAACATCGTCAAACATATGAAGAGAGTGCAAAAAAAAATACCCACCACCACCTGAAAAATTGGTGGGTTTTTTTCATTAAAGCAAAACCAAAACCACCAATGAAAAGTATCCTGATTTTTATTTCATCCATAAACTTAAAAATGTAGTATCCTAACAACTCATATGTTTTAACTGCCTCTGTCATCTTCACTTTAGGAAGAAAAAACACATTCAAACAATAAATTCTTCAGAAAGGCAAGAAATTCAAGATAAATAAATCCTACATTTGTAGTGAATATATTTAGAATATTTTCATTCTTCCCTTAATGATTTTATAAAATGCATGGAAAGCCAGGTGTGTAAATAAAAGGCACTTCAGTATTATTCAGAAGTGCAGCTCAGCAAACATCCAATCACAGTAAGAATTTGTACTAGGTTATTTCAACAATGAGATTTCATCCAGTTCTTTAACTCCCATGGAAGTATTGGTAGCAAAAAGATGTAAGGTGAAGGAGATTGGTCTTTTGGGAAAACAGATTTTGAACTTAAAATAGAATTATACCATATGTAATTTTTACTTATTAAAGGTACTGTATAAAACAGTTCCTCACAGAGGATTTATTTATTTGATTATTCTACAGCACTGGCCCCAAAGAAGCCATTTTCCAGCAAGGCAGACTTACTGCAGAAACACTTTCGCTGCGTCTCCAGCGCCGATGACTGGGTAATAAAAAGAAAAATCAAGAGACTCAGATACGCGTGTCTCACTTTCAAGGCCTTTTTGCTACTCATTAAGGAGTCAAAATTCATAATTCTTTTATGCTGAGGCAACCATAAAAAGCTGCACCACCCAGAAGAGCATTCAGTCAGTGTCTCCCAGCTTATTCTGTGGCTGCAGTAACTAAAATAGCACAACTTAGCTTATTTTTCTAGTGGTCTAGTAGGGCGTGTATGAGCAGTTGAGCTGCATGTTGGCTGTAAAACTCTCAGTTGAAGGACAAGAACTTCTTCAGCCAGTGTAATTCAATCACCGGCAGCTCCACGTACCCCAGGAACCCAGCTTGCAGTCCGTGCTACTCACCCACCTCTCCGCACATGGGTCAGTGCACTATGAACAATTTACATTTAGAACTAGAGTTCTGCAGCAATAAATACATTTACTAGGAAGCAGTGACTTGATATTCAGAAACTCAGTTGCCTAAATTTCGCACCCAATTTTTTTTTTTTTAATCTAAATGAGTAGAGCTAGTCAAGTTACTGAGTACAAAAAGGTCACACATTAACAGCCAGCATATGCTGCCTCCAGCAGTCCTTGCCAGTTGCACGTAGTAGTTTTATTCTCAGCAACAGCTGAGTATGCCAGGCGTGAAGCATCTGTCCTGCATTCTCCGCTCCATGACACGGGACTGGCCAAGAAACAACGTAGGAAAGGACACTACTCCATTGCCATAAGGCAACTGGAGCTGGCTAACTTTTTGAAAATCAAAAGGAGGAAAAAACTATCAGAATTAAAATTTTCAGGACTAAAAACAGGATAGAATTACACAGCCTTGTGAAATAGGGCCCATCTGCTCCAAGGGACACTACGGAGGTTTTAAAATCCATTGTGTATGATAGCTGAGTGGAGCTAAGGCCATCCAAGATGCTGCTTGTTTACAAAATGCTCAAATTGCTGCAACATAAGACCTTTCATAATTTGACCTTACTGTGAAAAACAAACTTCACAGAATTTACGAAAGAGACACACGAATCTGGTTTCCTTATTTAAAAAAAAAAATAATTCCAGGAAAGTCCACTTTCATAATACCTCAATATGTTAAAAAAAAAAAAAAAATCTTTTAACCTCTGGATTAATGGAAGGAAAAAAAAAACAAACCCAAACATTTTGGTTTTGCTTTGCGCTAAGAAATACAGTTGCACGTATCATGTCTGTGTTCCAGAGTCTGAGACAGCTTTAATTGCTTACTTCTCTGGTCTCTTCATCTGTCTATAAATCTCTTAGTATCAAGGTTCCAAGAATATGCAGAAGATACTTGAAGAAAGAGAAGTTGTTAACCATCATGCTAGATGCTGTCCTACCATACACTACAGAAAATATGAGTTGCTATCAAAGGCTTTTCTGATTTAAAAGATTTGTATTGCCCTACAAGAATACCTGCAGAGGAAAGGAAGGGGCAAGCATGGCAAAATACAACTCACACAGCTAGCAACCTATCAGTTTTCCAGCAAAGTAATAAAAATACAAGTTAACTTGACACATTTTACTGTCAGATGATCTCAGTGGGAAACTTTTCCAACAAAAAATAAAGGTTACTCATCCAACAACTACACTAGAGTTTTCATGCTGATCACTGCACATTCCTGCTTCGATTATAACTTGGAGTAGAACAGCCCCTGTGGGAGCAGTACCCACTGCAATACCCTGCTGACCCCTGCCCCTTCCCTGATGGCATGGAACATCTGGAGAACAGGGGACACAGAACAAAAGCTACTTTATTTTTTCTCTATGTTCTCTGTAGGTTCATTGTTGAAGTTGTAATGCTGAAGAAAATTGGGTAGGGCATTCAGATGTACAGAAACCATCTTGAGGAACAACAGAACAGATGAGCTGCTTCAGTTTCTTTGCATGATTTTGGTACATTCCTGCTCTGGGAATCTGGCAGTAAGGTTTTCTTCTTCCAGGCAGTGGGACCTACTCAGGTCTAAAAATATTTTAGTATTGGAATACTTTTATGTCAGGTCTCGAAAGCAACCTCTAGCCTAGAGGAGTACGCCTTAAACCTTGCCCAACAGAAGTACTATAAAACACTACTACAAAAACAACACAAAAGTGCTGGAGTGCCTGCTCTGAAGTTTACCAATTCTAACAGAAATCTTACTCTTCCAGGTAAAATACTGTGGCTTATTTGGATTTATGCATGTTCCCCATGGATGACCTTTTATGTCAGTTTTCAGTCATCATGAGAGCCAACAGGTATGCAGGCTGCACTCTGAGCTGAAACACATCTACCTGTCCCTCAGGAGCTGTGCATCTGCAACACTTGAGGGCAGCCACTAACACTCTCTGTAGCAGCTTAGCTGGAAACAATTCCAAAGCTGCTTCTTCCAAAACTCAATGCTTGGAGATATTCAAAAGCCATCTGGGTATGGGCCGGGGTGGCTCTAGGTGATCTTGCCCGAGCAACAGCTTGGACAAGACGACCTCCAGAGATTCCTCCCAACCTCAACCACTCTGCAAGGCTTGCAGGTCTCCAGGTATTCAGCGTGCAGCAACTGGTCAAAAATTATTATTCAGCTGGGCTACCTGCCACTTTTTGCCTCCAAGGCAGGCAAAATGGTACGGTAGGTCTAGAACTACTGGATTCTCTAGTTTGTCTTCAGTTCAAATAGATCCAAACCCAAGGAAATACCTTAATGTTAAGATCTTCATTAAACAGGAGAAATTAAAATAAACAGCGTATCCTATAAAGACCGAGGTTCTTGCTCCATTTGATACCTCCAGTTCACTTGCCACCAATCAGAAAAACGAAGGACAAACCCCCAGCAGACTCATGTGCTCAACAGACACGAAGGCCCCACGAGCAGTTCACTGTGCAGAGCTCCTTTCCTTGCACATTCCACAGACCCAAGATGTGCCAGCAGTGTGTCCTCAAATCGGCAAAATGCAGAAGCCATTTACAGATGAAGCCATAAAGTGTATCTGCCCAGACACGAAATGTCCCAGCATAGAAAAAAACCCAAGACATAGCACCAAAATAAGCGGTGGTACAGGTTTCACAGGACATCTGCTGCATGGCTGAAGTTGTCTTTCAGAGCCCTGAATTTACCTTTATAAGGCAGAGTTCATATTAAACTGTATTTATTCATCACTCATTATACACTCAGGTCTTTTCTAATTCACCTTTAATGAAAGACCATGAGAGAGATGTTGAAACAAACAAATGGCAGCTGAATCCCTACATGACATACACCACTGGAAAATTTGCTGCTAGACAACTATAGAAGCAACAGACAGTCTGACATTGAAAAGGACAAAAGTAAAATCCAAACAACAAATCATGAATTCATTTATAATGAAATGGCAATTTTCCATTCCTCTTGAACCTGGGCACTAGACAAACCATGTCAAAATAACTCATTAAAAATTGTAAAATGAACTCAAGCTTCTGTTCTCTAATCCAGCAGAGGCTTCCAACAAAGAAAAAAAGGGAGAGCACCATTCCCAGAAGTTGTACCAAGGGAAAAACCAGCGACAGGATGGCAAGCTCGTCAGTTCCCCATCATAAACCAGGAAAAAAAAAAAAAACCAAACTTCTGTTGCTCTCCAGCCCATTTTATACCTCTGTTTATATAAAGACACACTTTTCTATCCAGTTTCAAAAACATTCTTAAAACATGAGTGGCATTAGAATTAAATATGGGTGCTTCTTCAAGCAGTCATCTGAGGACCAGTAAACGTTCTCAGCTTTCCTGCTTGGCTGCTGCTATCGGTCAGTCTGATCTCCGCACGCTTAACTTGAAGAAGATTGTGAAAACTTATTGTCCTATTCCAAAAGCAGATTTGGGAAATGACTCCATTAAATTACTTTCCTGAAATCATAAAGGAACAGGGAATTCTCTGTAGTTTCTCAAGTCCATTCTGGGGCTCATTCTTACTGCCACAGCGTTCTGGGGGCATGGAGTTCATCCCCTGTGTATATAGCCTCAAGAAAAAGGACCAGGGCTTGGGAGCTTCCTTTTTGGCATATGGCTCAGGTTTTTATGTGATCTACAATCTTAACATTAACCAGTTCTACCGTCAACAACAACAACAAAAATCTGAACATTATCACAGGAGAAATATTACATAGATGTTTTCAGTATTTTCTCCCTGTAACCACGTTGCTGTTTCCAACTGCTCAGAAACAGAGAACTGATTCACACTGATATGTGAATTCTGAATGTCTGTTCACTACAAAAACACCCTATGTTTACTTTTTGAATATTTGCCTTTTTTCCCTGCTAAAGATATTTCTGAACAGGAAAGATCAAAAGAAAATTACAAGTGCATCTACTGCCTGTGTCAGAAATCTTTTGTGAGATTAATATACAATTCATCCATACTAGGATGACTTTAAACAAATGAATATGCTGTTCTTGCTTTTAATATAATAATTCTTTTGCGATCACTTTGTGTTCTAGGAAAACATAATTACTGAAAACAATGAAACAGAAATACCAAAAGTTGCAGGAATCCAATTGCAAATCCTTAGAACATGAGTCATGTTTTCATTAATAGCATCGGAAGTCAGTTCCATTAGTACTAAGGTGACGCCTCCTGACCTTGCATATATTCAGAATTTGCATCAAGCACAAAGGGAGGGGGAAAGGGAGGAAAAAAGACACAAATGTTACTCAAATGCTACTCCATGGTCTACTTGTTTGGATTAAAGATAAATAAATAAATAAAACATCTGCCGCTTTATGATTAATGCCAGGCAAAACATTTTGTGATGCAACAGTCACCAATAAAAGAGTCTGAGATAACAGTCAGAAGACAAACTTGCACGCAAGCTACAAGTACAGGCTTGTGAACATCACAAACCACACACACAGGTATCATGGTGGTAATTACATCCAACTGCCTTCATGGCCATATAGGTGAGGACTTGATTAAAAAAAAAAAAAAAAAAAAACACAAAAAAAGAAAAAGGTTTCCAAGCATTTGCTTGCCTGTAATGGGATTTCTTTAAATACAGGCCACCCTACATTCAACTGGGAACCTCAGTAGGCTGCAACAGATTTCTTTTTAAAGACTGAGGTTTCTTCTGTAACTTGTCCTTTCAATTAGTGAGATTTTCATCAGAACAGCCATAGACACAAAACCTGTTTTATTTTGGCCCTGTCAGCTTTCTATGGAGTTCTTTTATTTACACAATACTGGGAAACATCATTGCCCTCGAGACAGGGTTATGAGATAGCATGTGTCTTCATAACGCAAACTATTAAAGGGAAGGTGATTAAAGTATTGTAAAACAGGAGGCTCCTTTGAGTATTCCTTTTCAACTACTGATAGCTAAATTCTGGTGTGATGTACAGAAAAACAGAATCTTGAAGAAATCGTCACTTAGCAAGCACTCTGCTGCTGCTTTTTTCATCTTTTTCTCCTTAGAGGTTTTAATAACAAACATTTCTAAATGTGTATCCACTTACATTAAAATGGATCACAAGCAGATGCCTTCTGAAGGAAGTCATGCTTCAGCATACAGACCACCCTTAATACTAACTTAGAGTGGGAGGAAAAAGCTAAACTCTGGTAATCTGCCGAGTACTTACACTTCCAGTACTCTGCTTAGTAGCATGTCTGACCAACTGCACAGCGGGGATCTGCAGTGACTGGTCAGGAAAAGAAATAAATTGTCTGCCTAAAGATCAGGCATAAGGACACGAAGGTCTAAACTAACCCGAAATGGCCTGCAGACTCTCTGAGCAAGAGATCAGGAGCAGCACAGTGCAACCCATAGCCAGGGAATGTCTGGTCGGGCACAGCCTATTGCTGTAAAGCAATCTTCCATGTCAAAAGTCCTCCAGGTGGGCTCCAAAAAGCAACAACTAGATTAATATTTTAAAGACATGAAGGTGAAATAATGGAAACTTGCACAAAAGAATACAGTAGAACTTGAAGGAGAGAGACAGGAAAGTAAAGAAAAATGATTCAGAAATTTGCATCTCTGGTCATACTTTCGTCTCCTCCTAAGAAAAGCAGAGTAAATAAAAAACATCACAATCACTATTTTACAGGACATATTATGTACCTCAAGATATACTGCAAAATATATTTTGACAATCAAGCCCTTACAGTTTACACTCACTGTTAAAATCTGGAATGATCTGTTCACAGTACTGCATGTCCTTAGCCTTCGTTGATGACAATTATTTTGGGTTTGTCTGCTTTTGCTGTGTAACATCACAGTTTCAAATGCTGGCAATTACACAGAGCCAAGGCTCTGATTGAGAACTGGTGCCAAAACTAAAATAAATGCTAGTACTGATACCCATTTTGAAGTGATTGCCTGCACATGCAGATGACAAAATCATTTATGTTCATTACAAGGTCCTTTGCCCTCAAAACAGCATGAGACTAGAAAATTCAAGTGTCTTTTTTTCTGTACGTGGATATACTTTCATCTTTCCTTCTCCTCAGTCTACCCTTCAAGCAAGCAAGCAACTCTGAAATCTGTTTTCTTTCCTTGCTCCCTTTCTAGCACTGTGTTGTCTGCTGATAAACGCTACAAGCAGCAACAGAGACGCCCGCCTTTTCCTGTTGCATATTCTTCAACAGGGCTCGGGTATACTGGTGTTCCAGCTTCACTCTGAAGAACCAGTGGTCTGTTAGCACTAAATTAACACAATAGAACCAGATCATGTGGCAGCTGTCCTGTGTCTCGCATGCTGTGCACCAAGTTTGCACTTACTTCCCACCCAGGCACTGCTGTCTTGCACCACTGTGGTACAGAGCCTGTGGCCTCCTCTCAGCCCCATCTGGGACCAGCTGACCCTTTTGGCACAGCCCCACTGCCCCCTAGCCACCACCACGTGCCCCCCTTGCAGCCCACTAGTATTATATACCTTTACCCAGATGCACCCACCATACCAGGAATTTCATTAATTGGAATTCATGTAAAGAGAGAGGTACGGAGAGGCCAAAAAGTAAATCGCCAACTCAAACTCACTGCTGAAGGCCTTGTTCTCCTTTTTCTCCAAATTTACTCTCAAAGGAAGTGTTACCTTAGAAGAATTCAGCCTAAGCAAGAGGAGTCACGCAGGAGAGAACCAGGATGGCAGAGATTTATTGCTAGCAGCTGAGAAATTACGTAGTTCCCAAATGCTGCCAGATGTTATGAAAAAATACCTGATCTTACTGCCCATAAAATGTGTCACTGCCTGATTTCTACAACCTCCAAAGTGTTTCTGAGGACCACCCGACCACTTCAGGTGCAAACTTCACCCAAACCAGACATTACCACAGATTCAAAATTCCATCCATTTAGTAAGGCACAGTGGCAAGAAAGATAGCAACACTGGTGTTCTGGGTCAAAACTCCAGAATTTCGTGCAACTTTGAACAAACCAAGTTAATCCTGTTACTGTCTCAGTATCAAGACGCTGAGGCATTCTTCAGCTAATATGGGAAGAGATTTGAGCTGAATCTATAATGAGGATATACCTCATTGACTCAACCAGGGTCAGAGAAGGACAAACTCCAGAATTAAAACCAAGTGTCCTGAAGTCTCAACTACAGCCTTAACAAGTTGACCTTTGACTACCTTTACTTAGGCCACTAATCAGAGCTTCCCCCACCGCACAAGATCTCCCCCACAATGTATATACACCTAAACAAGAAAAAGAATCTACCTCTCCCAATGATTCAGCATTTTCCTTAGCACTGTTTTACAGCTGTCTTCAACTGGCACACAGAACTTTTGTTTTTATTGTGTAAGTCTCTCTAGTCCAGCAGGCTTCTTCCTTCCACCTTTAACCCCTCTAATAAATTCCCACTGATTTTTAACTAGACAGAATTAAAACAAAACACATGAAACAAACAGGTAGTCGAAAAGGTTATCAATCTGTCCAGTATGAAATTCCTAAATATATCACCTGCTAGCTGTGAAAAAACCCCTCCTGGTATGTTAAAAAACAGCATCAATACCTTAGTTCAGAGATCACACAGGACTGACAGCATTTTACCACACAACTTTTCTACTAAGAAAAAGTTAAAGGCTTTACAGCAAAAGACTACAGCAGATTTGTAATGTAAAAATAAATAAAATGTCACGGCATTTTAGCATTCACTTTGTTAAGCTCTGAAATACTCATCTTTCTCATCAGACTTCAACTTACAGCCATTTCCAAAGCCTTTTCATTTCATACTATAGCAAAATCCAGTCAGTGTGTCCAATGTGGAAATGCAATGGTCCAAGCACATTATAAAAGTCTTCTGGAAAAGCTGTCAAGCTCAAGTACTGGAAAGTAGAAGCAAATTAGCATAAAACATGATTTAACCATTAAATACCATCCAAGAGTCAAATCATGCAATATGTTTAACACTCACTTAAAGGAAAATGTAATCTAAACACAGTAGTGAGGTACAAAGCACAGAAACGTTTACTCTCAACTCTGAATGCCTTTTTTTTTTTAAATAAGCTTAGAGCTTCCATAAAATTCATAAAGTTGAAGAAGGTGATTTTCTGTGAGGAGTCACATGGCAGAAAGTATCTCGTGGCTTCAAATCACACTGACTGGTTTGCACTGTCTTCTTGTCTCAAGATGAAACGATTGCTTATTTTACCCCGTGAGCAAACAGGAATTCCAGTCTTTACACACAGCTGAATCAGCTCAGAGAGAAGCTACTCACAGACTCATCATGTAGAGCAAAAGAAAAATTCTCAACACAGAGTATTTTGTAAGCCAGGTTTACTGTATACCTGCCACTTTATTTATGTATTAGTCCAACTCACGCTAAAGGTTATTAAGGTCCAGATTTCTGGAAAAGCACAGGGAAGGAAGTAGTTGGCTTTCACTGGCTCAATGGGATTTTTGACATCCAGCTTCTCTAGGTCTCCTGGAAAAATCCCAGTCTACTTTTAATCTGAAAACATGAATATTACAGGATTTAAACAAGCCTAGCATTTTTCAAATTATTTTTTTATATGTCTTTCACTTCCTAAATTACTCCATTCGGAGAAAAAATAAGTAAGTTCATGTTACTGTTTAGCAATTATGTCAGAACAGAAATCACCACAGCCTTAGTCACACATAATCTTTTCCAGTGGCCAGTGTCTATTCACGGAACTGAAAAAGCCTGAATTCTTTATCTTTGCCCTAGACTGGAGTTCAGGGATTTTTTTTTTTTTCTGGGTATGAGCGTCTGGCTTTTGTTTATCTGGGCTGTCAAAGTGAAGTATCTGCATGGAATAACACAGGAAACTCTGCAGCAAAAGCAACAGTAAGGCAGACTAATGATGTGGCATTTATCCCCCAAACTCAGATGTAACAAACTTCCCCCAGCAAAACCACTTTATTTTAGAGTCCACTTTACATTATTCCCTTTAAAAAAGGCCTGGTGCTGGATAATCCCCCAACACATGCAATGCACTCACTTTTCTAGCTAGCAGGAATGCCATTGCTACTGCGGATATTACCGAAACATTTTCCAAAAAACTGCTCAATAGCTTAAGTTTGGAGAAAGATAGTACCCATAATGCATGTTTCTTACAGTATATTACAAAAATTCATCCTATAAACATTTTTAGGAAGCTTACACTGCTGGCAATATACTGAAACATTTGAAGGCTGGCAAACATTCTTTGACCTGAAGCTACAAGGAAATTAAGCTCTAAAATGATAATCATATTTTGCCCTTAGAAATGTACATTATATTATCTGTTGACTGACTATGGAAGCTTAATCTATTTGGTTTTGGAATCTTGAACTCTGAAGAAAATGACAAGAGGAACAAAAGGCAGAAACCAGCTTTCATCCTGACATGCTTTATGAAGGTATCAAGCCTCTCACCTTTTCAAAATTCCTCAAACAATATAAATTTAACTTCAAAAACATCTCAAGCGTCTATCTTCAAGGCCTTTAGCACTATGGCACTGAATAAACTCACAAACAATTGTTATCTCGAGTCAAGAGCAGGGCCAACATGACAGTTCCCTGCACACCTTAACACAGGCAGTGCAAAGTGAAAGGCAGCTCATGCAGAGCACAGAATATTAGCATGGACCTGAAAGAGACTGGGCTGCTACAGGAACTTGGGACCTACTTCAAACACTCCTACTTTGTGTGCCTTAGCTGAGAGAAGGTATGGAAAGAGTTGTCAGCTAAAGGTATTTATGGTGTTTGTTGAACTGGGCAAAAGCAGAAAATATTGACTTTTGCTTCTGTTAGACCTCAAGGCTATCAGCCCGTTGAACAGAGGTCACTGTTCCTATATTTCTTGATGTTACAGTGCTTACATTGTTAGAAGCTTATGGGCACAGCACCAAACTGTTTAAAATCAACTCATACATTTTCTTCATGCATTTTCTTCCTTTCCATTTAAATCTCTGTTGTAGGCAACAACAACTTCACTGGCTAAGAAGGTGATATAAGCAAACTTTTGCAAACTTGGTACAGTCAGAAAAATCGGTGTCTAGTCAAGACAAGCTCTTCATTAACTTCTGGTTTCTAAACTTACGCAGTTAAGAAGGGCAGGGTTGGTACATGCAGACCAGCCCAGATTACTGAACACACTTGTTTCAAGGCCTGGGTTCCATGTACTGAAGTACAGTACGTCACACCAAGGAAACAAACTTCTGGGGACAAGGAAACAAAAAAATATTTTAAACAGCAGAGGATTGTTTTTAATTATCTTTGTTGATGCTAATGACAGGAAACGTGGAAAAGGGCACTCCCAAAACACAGACACTCAAAGAGAAGACTGTAATCAACTTGCTTAACGTTCTACATTGCACACCTGAGGATGATGTTATGCTCAAAAGACCACCTTAACTCCTCCTCCCATACACACACACACACACACACACACACACTCCAGGTAGCACAGATTAAAACTCTCAAGACACAGCAACAGTGTGAGCAGAAAACATCAGGTTCTCCAGGTCACTAGCGAGCCTCGCTCACCAATCAGCTGTTCAGGGGTGAGCACAGTGACAGACTGTGCTGGGGCTTCCCCACACACACCGCGACTCTCTACCACAGACACAGACAAGATAAGCATTTCACGCCACGACTTTTAGAGTTCACACTTTTTCTATATCGGACCTGCTTTAAGGGCAGGAAATAAGCACAAACAGCATCTTGGCATTTGCGACTGCTAAGGAAGGAAAATGCCAAATCTCACAAAAGAGAACAAAAAAAACAATGCAGAGGCTTCACAATAGCAGAATTTAGCAGTACAGAGGTTGTTTCCTCTACATTTTCACTTTTTTGGAAAGATTTTAGTCTTTAAACAGTACAAAGTGCTATATACCTTTATCACAGAGGCACTGAACAAACATTAATTAGCTGCTTTAGGTGTTTTTGAAGAAAAGCTATGATCAAACACTATGTCAGCCACTACTGCGAATGTTTTAATTTCTGATTGGGGTCACATGGTTTGGTGGTAAACATGGTGGTTCTGGGTTAATAATTAGACTTAATAATCTCAGAGGTCTTTTCCAACCTTAACAATTCTATGACTCTACCAACTGATAATTCTTTCTCTTTAACTTGAACTAGAAACATTAGAAAGCCATATAACTTGGAGCAAACTTTAAATAGCAGCTTTAAATAAATTCATATCAGTTTTATTAACTCATGTACTTATCTCCTAGCAAACTGGCTCTAATTTATGAAAATTAAAGTATAACAGTGAAAAACACTCATGTTTGCACATGCATTAAGTTACATTTCTTTATAAAAAATACAGTGTTGTACAGAATACTGCATATTTTAAATAAGCCATACACCATTATGAAGTGGCTTTCCCATTCTTTTTAACACAACTGTATAATGGAAAACTTACTTGCAATCTCTCTGTAAATAAAAGACCCTGATCCGAGCCTGAATTACTTGACATGGTGATAAGCCAGATAAGGACAATTTCTGGTGATTAAAATACAAATCCTTCCAATGTTAAATGAACTTAAGTTCGATTTTTTCCCCTAACAGTTTTAAGACAGACATGCCTTTTTTTTTTCCCTTTTAACATAGATATGATGAAAGGGAAAAACCCAGAAAACACTCAACTCATAACCTGAATATGTGTTTCAGAGTCTTAAGGCAAGATATAATTTATTCCACAACATACACACAACACATTTACAGGATCAGACAGGTTTTCAAAATCTCTGAGACAAACTAATACTGCAATCAAAGGATTAGCAAACCAGCTGCCTATATGCCATTACAGCTGATTATCATAGACTGTAGACAGCTAGCTTACTTGGAAAGTGCTTTCAGGAATACTGCATTGCTGCCAGAGAGAAGGGTATAGCAGGATACATAATAACTCATTATTTTATTTAATATACATAAAACCGTGAACTTATGCAATATAAATTGCATGATGGTTTAGGAAATCTTGTTATAAACCACATTTACAATAAAACCAGGCAAAATGGAGAAGTGAAGAAACTTATAAGGCACTGCCATTCAATGTTAAGGATGCCATGCAGAGAAGGTTTGGCTTTTCAGTCTTCTCCCCAAATCTTACGAAAAACTAAATGGATCCCAAAACTCATCATAAACCCTTATACATGCTAGGATAAAATCACAGAAAGAGAAAAATCGACCAACTTGGAAGTTACAAGTATTATCTTCAAAGTATTTTCAAATAGCTTGAGTTCACATGTAGAAAAAATTGCAAAATATAAACTTCCAATAGCCCTCAATAAAAAAATTGTCTTTGTTATTAAACAGTCTTCAAATAGTTTGTTATGTCCAAACAATTTTCCCTCCTTAAGGCTATGAGAAAGAATTATTGTTCTTACTGAAGACTGAGCTCTTTCCAAACACGAAGGCAGCAGAACTCAGCATATTCAACAAGATAGTGAAGTGTTTACAGCACTGTTTACAAAAAAAGAAAAGGAAATGTCTTTAGTTTTTTACCGACACTTCAGCATCATGTTCTTTCAACATCTTTGTGACTTGTACTACTGGTAATGAGACAATGTTTGCATCACTCCAACTTGACAAAACTATAAAGGAAATACATAATTTATTATCTATGAAGAAAATTCAGATGTGGATGGAAATCGTAGTAGTGATTTGCTCATCTGGTAAAATCCCTCCTTTCAGATGACACTGATGCAAACCCAAAACTAGTACCCAACTGAGTTCACATCTCAGGCAGCTGGTAAAAGCAATTATGTTAGCAGAGCAGAGCTGTATCTTTCTATCAGAAATAAGGATGTGGCATTTTTTTGGCTGCATATGGTTTACTTAGAGTAACACCGGCTTTAGTCTACGTAATTTGAAATTATATATTGAATTCTAAGATTCTTGTACAGGGAGAAAAACAGGATCATCCTGATCACAGTTTCTGGCTATTGATATGGCCTCTGTATCTCAGAAGAGGAAGCCAAAGTCAGAATTTCACAGCCAGTCAAGAGAGGACAGACTGCCTAGGGGTGACTACAGAAGTATAAATATGCACCAGTTATTTAAAGCATGACTTTCCAGAGAGCTTTTAGATTAAATAGATAATTCCTCCCCTACTTGCTTCTTCTCTAGTTCGTCTTCTTTCCCTCACCTTCTGGGGATTTAAAGGTCTTTGAACATCCTGTGTAGGAGATGAAACAACAGCCATTCACAGTTTTTAAATGCTCTGCCTGAATGAGCAGAGTAGTTAAAGAAAAGAAGCTTACCATAGTTTTAATCTCAGCTTCTGTGTTTACAATATGGTGACTCTCCAGATCTTGCTTGTAGTCTCTATCCCATAATATTGAGAGGTCAACCTCTCAGGTTGGCAAGCTTTTTACACTTATATAAAATCTCCTGAAATCCGCCTTCCTATCCATCCACCCAAGTAAAGATTCCTAAGAGAGTCTACACACAAGTACATCCACACCGCCTTTGTCTTCTTTATTTGTAAGAGCTGTACTTTCCATTACACCTT
The DNA here is from genome assembly GCA_035583135.1 of Lophotriccus pileatus. Taxonomy (NCBI): domain Eukaryota; kingdom Metazoa; phylum Chordata; class Aves; order Passeriformes; family Tyrannidae; genus Lophotriccus; species Lophotriccus pileatus. The sequence goes on from JAWWES010000171.1 coordinate 26,934,710, forward strand.
GGTTTTTTCTAAACCACAGCCGCACGTCACTGAGGACAAGGAGGACGAGAAAACAGGAAATACTTTGATTGATGTGGGGTTTAACGTTACCATGTCACTTCATTATTCAGGGACCAGAAAACACGAACAGAAATTAAAGGGAAGATCCCAACAATAGAATCAGTTGGATTTCACAGAGGGGAAAAAAAAAGAAAAAAGGAGCTCATGCTCAGCTTCATTAATCCTTTCCCCCTTGTGCCCTCCTCTAATTAGTATGCCTAGGGGCTCTCTGACAACACTGCACCATAAGGATGTACCGCACAGGTATCAATGCAAAATTGGAAGTAAAATAATGAAAACGTTGGCAGACAAAAGAGTATCTTCCCTGTAAAGAGGAGAACAGAACACAAAACAAGGAAACAAAAATCCAGGCCAGGTTATCATTTTAGAGGAAGAGCAAAGGAAAACGAAGGAAGTTCAACAAAGGAAATGTGCAGCTGTTACCATCAGACAATAAGCCAGTGACCACCAGCTACAGAGGAAAAGGAGACATGACAGCTCTCAGGCTTTGCAAAAGTATTAATCTGTAACTGAAAAACACAGACAAGTACAAGGAAGTTCAACAATTTCTGAATATACTAGTAGTTTACTCATAAACCACCACCATTATAATAGGAATATTTGGAATTTAAAAGCTACTGAATCAGTGAGTGCAGAATCTGTTCCACAACATTTAAAGTTCCAGATAGGTTTACCCCAGCACCGAGTTCATTGTTAGGTTCCCTTCCACGTCCCTATTGCACCCCTCAAGCAGTAAGGTTCTCTGTCTTATCCTTAATGCTTAACCTCATTGAACTTCTACCTGACCTTTCAAAGTCCTACCACATTCAGTACCCCAAGTGATTTTTTTTCAATCTGCTTATCATTGCCTTGCCTGCTCTCCCCCTGATGTATTTGACAGCAGATGCACATTTCTCCCATAAGCACCACTACACCTTTTTTAGGTCACTCTGTATGTGCAGCAGAGTTCCTGTGAGCAGCTGCCAAGTCACAGTCACTCTCTTCGTTTCATCCAAGCTTGTGCTGAAATTAATTTCTACCAGAATGTAAGTTCATGATGAAGAAATTAGTTCCCCCTTTTTAAACCACTAAAAAGGCATCAACAAAACTCCCACACTAGCAGATGTATAAAGTCTGTGCACTGTGTGGCTCTGTTGTGTCTGTGTGACATTCTCCAGCCTGTGACCTGGCCTCCACACTTTGGCATTTTTTGCCCTGAGTCATTGTGCTGTTTGTACATTTATTTATAATTCTGATTATAAATAAACTGAGACAGCATCCAACTCATGCTTTCATCCAAGTACCTATCAAAAATATTAAAACAAGAAAGATCAAATCTGTCCTGGTTATGGTCATGTTGACTATTATTACAAAATGCTTATCAAAGTCCCTAGTCAGGAGAAGCAATTAATTCTCTCATTTGATGGGATAACATGTGTAACTCGAGGATCTGGGGAAGGGAAGGCAAAGACATTCTAGAGACTCCTCGAGGCTACAGGAACGCCACTGGCACGAGCACCCACTGTGGAAGACCCTGTTGGTGATCCCAGGCGAGCCTGCCAGCCACACCCCCAAACTGAACTGTGGGGGCTCAGGATGATACGCATTCCCCACACGGATGGCCACAGCACTGCACTCAGAATGATGGCAGTGGAGGTTTCTCCCATATTGGTTTGGTTTTACCTACACAGAAACATTTGGCAGTCCCCTCGTTAACCCTATGTCTGCTCTACAACCCAGAGACACCGGATGCTAAGAAAGCAAAGGTTCTTCTTTTAGGCTCTGTCCTCCTCTCCTGCCCATCATAAAACTGCTCACTTGTTATTTTCAATCAAATTTGACAGAAAAGTAAAGACTCTCATGGATACTCATTTTTCAAGAATTCAATGAAAGCACGCTGGGTAGAGACAAGTGACACCAGAACCACTCCAGTGGAAAGAAAAGGTGCTTGTTAGGCATGAGGGATTTTACAGCTTAGGGAAAGATTACTTAAAAGTGCCTCCTACTTAATCCCAGCCCAGCAGCTCTCCGAGGACCTCTGGCAAACAGGAGATTCCCAATTTGGCCAGAGCTTGTGCCATCACCAGATCTAATCCACATTTCTCACCTATGTAACTTTTTAGCATATACATGTAGCTGTTTACACTTTGCTTACATTGTACTGAAGTTGTTAAATTTCAGTCAAGTGCCAAATGGCAGCTTTAGAGTCAAGACACAGTGTCAAGGGGGAAGCTGAGAATCACTGCTGAGGTCTCTCTGCTCCTCCTCAGCACAGCTTCCCAACCAAGACCAGTTGCAAAGGAACAGGAAAGGAAATGGAAGAAGTGCCACCTGCAATGTCTTGCTGTGTTTTAATCTAAAATCAGCCATACGCTCCTCACAGCAGTGTCTGTTTCCAAGCATTACAAACAACTGAATCCTTTGGGATCTACAGATGCACACCCCCGTCACCTTCTGCTGAAGCACACATTAACACTAATCCTACTCTGGCATAAGCAGCATCTTAAAAGATTCAAGAATTTCGTCCATTAAAAACCAAAACTTACACTGGCAGTAGGATGAACAAAACAGACTTTCTTTTCATTTTATACAGTTTTCTTGATATGCATAAACTGATTTAAAATATTCCACTCCAGACATCATTTAAAGCTAAATGAGTCTGAGGCTGTCAATTTTTATTTTCTTAAGCTTTACTTTTTATATGTGTTCAAAGAAAATAAGTACTGAAAAACATCACTGCAAGCATCACTATAGCAACTGCAGCTCTTGAAACTTCCTCGATGCAACACACTCAGATTCCAGATGGAGCAAAATGCCATGTCTATCCTGCCTTTCCAAGGAGCCTCTCTTTCCTACAAAGCCTCCAAAGACTAGCAGGGACATCTGCTGCAGAAGTTGCTCTTGCAAAGACCACACAGACTCACATAAATTCACCTATTTTCACAGTTCTGAAAACAAATAAAACAATCAGCATCATGACATCTGCACCCAAATGCCTGCATGAAATGTCACTAGAACAAGAAAAGAGTTATGCAAGGTATTTATTCAAGTCCCTTTACAATCCAGGGGTTGACTTTATTAAAGTCAGAAGCAGTTTTGCCACATATTTCAGCAGAGCCAGAATTCCACCCTTCATGGGAGGTTTCTCTGGTAGCTCAGCTCTTTGACTCACCACATGGCCTCCAGAGTATTTTGTAGCATTATACTACACCTGCTGCCAATCAATTCTGCCTTACTACCTGGATGCAATTTGTAAAAAAGGCTGTGTATCCTTGAATCGAAATCTTAGAAAATAACAGCGAACGTACCAAGGAGGTTGTAAACAAATCCAGGGTCATTTTATTTCTAGAAAGAGACAGAAGACTGTAGTAAAGGCATCGATGGCTTATGTTTTTTTATGCAGCCATCCAGGGAGGAATAACAGATAATTGTGTATTTTGTTTGTTGGTTCCAGTGTTCCGCATGTAATTCAGTGTTATGGAAGCAAGAGCAACCAAAGGATCATTTCAGGTGCCACTATGAACTGTAACTGCCATCATAATATCCCAGAAAAATTTAAAACACCAAAATGCATCAGTTCTCCAAAGTATTCCCCTTGCCAAAAACACGTAGGGAAAAAAGACAACAATGAAAATTCCTTATAGATTCTCTAGTTTGGCCTGTATTCTGAAAAACAATTAACAAGGCGTTCACCTGGCTCTTGTCTAATGCCTTTTTGAGTTTGCAGAAGTTCCAAAGTTATTGCATCTTCTGGGCCTGAATGGAGTGGCAGGACTATGGTGCAAGGAAAGACAAGTAAGTCAGCGCCGCTAACGGCAGGCACAGATGCCCAAGCATTGACAGGCTTCTTGCAAGCCACAATTCTCAAACAGCAATATGGTCATGTACCAGTAACATCGTTATGCCCTGGAGATTCAGCCCTTTGTCCTCCAGGCTGACATAAACGAAAACAAGTGTCAATACATCAAAGAATGCTGCCTGCATTTCTTATTGCAAGTTTCTGCTATAGCTGACAGATGGCTCCGCTCTCATGAGCGGAAGAAAAAGCATTTCCTAGCAGACCCCAAATATTTGTTCTTGCTTGGCACACCTCTCAAAGAATTCAAGAACAGGAAAATGGGGTCAGTATGAATTCTCTTTCTGAAAGGAAAATAAATAATGGAGGGAAATATACAGGCCATGAAACTAATTAATATTGTGCAGGCCATATTTGAAAAATACTAGACAGAACACACATCTAATATTTCCCTTCTACAGCCTTGGGTCATAACACTCAAAATAACCTCAGCTGCCAATTATCTGGAGTCCATCTAATGCAGTGAGGAGTCTGACAGTCACTAGTGGGGAAATCGCAATGAAAAGATCTAAGTTACCACTGCCATTTGGCAAATGTGTGAGCAGTAACTTAAATTATTTTCCTTGAACAATAGTTTTTTATTTTTAAAATCATAAGTGAGGGAGTGTCTGCAAGTTCTCATGGATATCCTACGTATGATATGAAGTTCAGGTCTGAGAAAAAGTTCAAGTAGTATCAATATCTAATCTGCAAGCAATGATAAGAAACTACCATCAACAGCAATAACAACTGGAAACATTTCTTAAATGGTTGTCTAAACTCTTACATCAAATATCTAAACAACAATTATTTTCTAAGTTATATCCATGGCGCTTTATGTACTAAATACAAACCCAGCCATGCAAATTTGATTACACATTTCTGGCATGCTATCAAGGCACAGAAAAATGCCACATACTTGTCTACTTAACTTTAACTAGAGATGATTATTCAGAAGATTTAAAACTTCTTTTTTTTTGGTTGATCTAAACAAGTTCAAGGAAACCACCTCTCATCTGTGCATATTTTGTGGGGAAAAAAGCAAAACTTTAATGAAATTACTTCCCTCTGACTATCTCAGCTACATCCAGGTAAAAGATGGCTTGTAGGATCTCTGGCTGTAGGGTTCCCACATCACAAAATACAGCTCTAAGAGCCTGCAGCATGATTTAGATTGTATCAAGGGAAGCTGCAACCTCCTACACTATCAAACAGGTATTTTGAGACAAATGTGAAAAATACATGTCATTGTTGAGCTTAGGGGGGGGAAAAGTCAATAACAAATGCTTCCACGACAATTTGTAAAGTTTGTACTTCACCCATCCTAGCATTACTAAACAAATAAGCTGCAGTGGTCAGTTATACCTTTCCTACATCCCATTATCAATAGCTGTTGAACATCTGTACTATTAACACACTAAATATTCAAATCAACTTATCTTTTCCAACGGAAGGGAAAAATCTCAGGTTTCCACTCTGGTCAGCAATTTTTCCAATTTTTTTTAGCTTTTGATGATGTTCTTCTAAATACCTGTAGAACTACCATTTCTTGGAAAGGAAACTTACAGAAAGTAATAGCCATCAGCATGTGCTCCTCTCTCTGAGGCTAGCAGCTCCTAAAAATTAAACCAACATTCCACAAAAAATTGTAATCAACTCCCTCTAGGCTCAGCATCAACTATTTGTCAATAATTGTTTATCAGCTTAGTGTTCATCCCTCTCTACTCTTCTCCACACTCCTAAGATTGACTACCAAAAGACAGTACCACTACATTGACTCAGCATCAGTTTGTGCCATCCTTACAGTAATTCTACACCCCTTTGAAAAAAGCAAACAAGAAGCACGTTTTTTTTTCAGACAACTTATTTGCATTGTAAAACAAATGCTGGTTTAAAAGCTATCTGTAACCACTCAGCAGTACTGCTGCTTGCATTGCCTTGCTCCCAGAAAATGATTAACACCACCATATGGGACAGGCTACTTCCCTCCTTCATAATCAACCCTGCTAACTAAGTTTTTGGACAATATAGAACTACTCAGACCCCCATCCTGGCCTGCTTCTTTGTGTCTCTATTAACTGCTCTGCAGCTGTACAAACAGCAGTGTTTCACCAGCATACAGTCTCCTTCAATACAATTTACCTTATTCAACAGCACTTCCATAAGCTTAAACGAGCCCAGGATTTGAAAACCAGTAACAAATACCTTCAAGACATATTCCCCGATCTACAAAAAGATACCTACAGGTCTCAAACGGTAAACTGCACCACAGTCTGTCTACTGCATGTCCACAAACGGGTTTTGCTGAAATCACAAGTCCTGGGGAGCGTGAGGGGCCACGTGTTAATTTTATGAATATTCTGACTCATTATCAGGTTCCCTTCTCAAAACAGAAAACAGTACTGTATAAGCCCTGCCAGTATAACCAGCCACAAAAGCCACCATTTATTTCTTCAGGTAGAAGAGGTTTCCCCAGCTGTGCTAAGAATGCCATCATCTTCCTAAATAAACTATTAAACTGATGAGGAGACTGTAATTTCTAAAGAAAAGTCTGGAAAGAGTTGTTTTTGCAAATTTGCAAAACAAGTCAGCTAACACGAGCAAACAGTCCCCCTCACAGCTGACAGCCCTGGCTGGCAGCAGGTTGTAACTCATGTTCATGCTTCCCCCTGCTCCCCCTGCAACCTTTTTGGGCACTTCTGGGTAAAAGTACAAGAGAAATACAGAAGAGATGTCCAGACACATCCATGTAACACACACATCCAATTCACTGCTACATGCAATCCACATTACAATGGCTCAGCTACACTAAATTATCCTTCGCACAGATATTTCAGGGCACAGTTTTGCATCTTAGTTGTTCAAAACTTTCAGCAGGGGAGCACTTAAATGAAAAGCTTTTTATATTGGTGCTGCTCAGAGCTACTGTGTTTTTTAGAAAGCCTTAAATCTTATCCAGATCATAATCATAGGTTCGATACAGAAAGGAAAATGTGGCATCACAGTTGAAAATCCTTCTGCCAGGCAGAATTCAATTTCTGAATGTGTTCTTTCTTGATCTCCTAAAACACAGTTGCCTCAGTTACTGAATATTTCAGAAAAGTTACAAATAGTCTGAAATTTTCCCTGTAACTGATAGAGTACACTTTTAATATTAGCAAAAAAACCCCCACTTTATACTTTACGTTAATTATTTCAAATTAATTTAAATACCTTTTTTTTTTTTTAATAATTTACAGAATGCAAAGAACGGGACATGTGAAAACTAGATCGTATTTTTCGAAGTTGGCAATGTTTACATCTGTAACACATGTTATTTCTCCTTTGATTTAGAGTACAGCACAAGAGCAGTCAAATTTTACTAAGAGTTCAGGAAGACCTTTGAACATCCCGTTACAGTTACTGTGCCTCACTAACGCAAAGGAAAAGGGCGAGGGACAGGAGGGAACACATTCGATTTTACAACAGCAGAAGTTATGGCCTGAAGTTTATTTCCAAGAACTCAGCTAACCCTCCAGCATAATAAAACACAGCAGTTGATGGGTGAAGCAGTCCTTTCTTTCCTCCCCTCCCTATTTAAACTGCTTCTCTTCGCTGGGAGAAACAACGCCGAGGCTCCCCTGCCCTGAATGCCTGGCTCTGGTCCAAGCTGCCCTTAATGAGGTCCTGGCAACTCCCGGGCACTGCAGACGCCTCTGAGCGCCGCAAACAGCCTTCATCAAACAGCGCACAACCGCGGGCAGAGCCGCGCCTGACAGCAGGGCTTTTACTTCCAAAATAAAGAGACAAACAGACATTTGAGAATATCGTATGCCCCAGACTTTATCTGAGCTAATCCGATCTCACTTCAACTCTTCTCCAAGAAAAGCGAGCGCTAATGCCTTATAACAATTAACAAAGTTTACATATTGTGCTACTCAAGCCAGCCAACATTTGATGCAAAAGAAACCCTTAACTCTTCTCATTTCAATTGTTAGAAATCCAGTCATATATTCAATATTTGGGGAGGAAAAAAAAAAAATCAGTAGTAGTGAAGTTCTGATTTTCTTTTCTAAGCATCACTGATAGAGAAAACCACAACAACAGAAACCAAGCTCTAAAGAGCAAAGGAGATTCATTCTTTAAACAAGTATCAACCAAAGAAACACCACGATAACACATTAGTGACACTACTCACTATAATTTGCTAGAGAATGTAATGCCCACTCATACTTCCACATTTTTAAAATTACAATAATTTTCATGCTTCGTATCCATGTTTTAGATTATCTCCTTTTCTGACTGACTACAAGCTTGGTTTACAAAAAAAAAAGAAAAAAAAAGATTACAGTACAACCTAACTACCATAGAGAGCAGTTGCTCTGCTTCCAAGCTGATCTACATCTAATTTCAAGTTCAAAAAAAAAAAAAAATTTAAAAAAAAATTAGGAGACAGAATTGTGCACAGAAAGTCCTGTCTCTTATTCAGTTATGGAGTAGGATTTTCTTGTTTGGGTTAGGGGTTTATTTATTTGGAAAGTAGTGTCACTTTCCTCTATAGTAATTTGCAAACTTTATTAAAATTATAATTTAATTGAGTTTGACCCACTATCCTATTACAGGGTATAACCCAAATCCTTGCTAACAAGGCCCAAAACATTTCCTTTCAAAAAGACCACTTGTGCACAGGAGGCACCCTGCAAGAAACCACACATTCGGATCCTACTGGCAGCCAAGTTCCAGCTGAAAAGGGTAACTTTTGTAAATTACCAGCAGAGAACAAACGAAGAATCCCAGCTCTTCAGGCTCAGTGTTAACTCTCCAACTTCAAAATGAACACGCAGGAAGTTTAGTCCCTTCACCACTGATACTGTCCTTTACCATCTGGTGTGGAAAGCAGCTCTCAGCCCAAGTCTTTTGTTTTACACACATAAATCACACACAGTAAAAACAGTATTTAGCAAAGGCATTTACTCTTCAAACCTTACATTAAAAGACGTTCTGTCTGTAATATCTAATGAACACACAAAGTAAATCCTATGTTAGGAACCAGCACTTGCTCTCTTTCCACCCATGCCAGCTTTGTCAGAATGGAGCAGTCTTTTCCCAAAGGTGAGGAAAAAGGTTCCTCCTTGATCGTGTATGACTGAACTGGGAATTAGGTACAGTAAGAGACTGTACCTAATAAAGTATGTGAATGAGCTTTAATGAGCACCAAGTGAAGTTGTAATAAACGCTACAGATAAACCTAATGTCTCCCACTGCTGAGGAGCAGAAAAGGCTGCAGGTCTCTCCAGATTACACCTGGCAAAAGACATTGCTTCCTGTGAAAGGCATTTCATAGCATGTTGCTCGACTAAGCACTGCATTTGGATTATTCTGCAAAGGCAAACCATCTAATTAAATACGGCACAAACAGGGTGTGGGAAATCTGAACAGCAAACAGAGGAGTGTGGACAAGAGTACAGATAGGGAGAGCAAAGGGTCCAAGAGAAAATACACCAGAAGACAGCAAATAGTAAGTCCAGGTGCCCAAGAGAGGTAAAGCACTGTCTAGGTTACCACTGCTGTGACAATCTATTAATCACAAATTATATATCAATTGGTACACAATACCACTATCTGCTGAAATATAAAACCGCATTTATACCTAAATAATGATTTAGTGTATTAGATATCACTAATTTTAAAATGAACTAGCAATCCACATCATGGTATTGAAGAAAAAGGTTGCACTAACATTACCCTCTCACTTTGTTAATTTGAGACTGAAACACATACAAATGAATGCCTGTGAAATGCAAAAGTAAGGATTTATATGTAAAGATATTTGAGAAGAGACACTGATTCTGCATAATTGACAGCACTGAAGAGATGGAAATGTTTGCTCTTCTTAACAATATCCAGCAACCTGTAATTTAGCAAGCTGCTATCATGAAAAACCTGTTATTCCATTTATCATTTTCTCACCAAACTGGACTAAAATTTCCGTCTGGATTCCATTTAAATCTGTCTTTGTAACGGTGCAGCTGAACATAGTTCCATAATCACACCACTGAATATTTGCTAAGCAGGCTGTATTTTGAGAGAGAAGGAGGTGAAAGACCTTTTCCTTTAGATACACTAAAGTAGCCTTTGAATCAGACTGAGGGACTGAGAGTGAAAAGGCATCAACAATGCCCACATCAGGGTAATGAAGCAGAAAAGCAGCAGGATCAGCAGCAGCAGAGGGAAGGAGCTGCGAGGAAACTGGACCTCCCCCACCGCAGGCAGGATGGCACCAGTGCCTACGTGACAACACGGCGGAAAACCACCCCAAACCACCCTGTAAGGGTGAGGCTTCAGATCCAGCCCATTCACCTTCCACGTGCTCCTTCTTTGAGGGGAAACTGGGTGCTTTCGAAAATTGCACTTCTCATTTATTTGTACCACCACTGGTTTGCAGCACAGATCTCTTGTGTAATGCTTAACACAAAGCACACAGGGAAAATGCACAGCACCGGCCTTTCGGAGATCGCAGTGTTGCCGATCAGAAGACCTTTATTTTCAGTACGAGACAATGACCCCTTGCACATCATTTACAAGGATTATCCTGCTGGGTAAAAGACATTTCAGCAAGCTCACTGCTCAGGGTATGAAAGGGACTTAGGCTGTTACATTATTTTCCCTCCAGCCATTCACTTGGTGCCAGTAACAGAGTACAGTATTTTTGAAATTCTACACTTACGTTGCATGTTTTTTGGATGATTTCCAATACTGACCAGTTTCAGATGCTAGTCACACATACATATAATATTTTCCAGTACAATTTTCTGATTTCTAAGCAGGATTAGTTTAGGACTCTCTAAATCAGAGATGACAGTATTTTGGGGAAAGAAAAAAAACTCTAGAAATTTTCCTTCCACAGTTACGTAATGAGTATTTCTCCTTTTCATCATCCTATTCTATCTTGCACATGTGTCAATAGTCTTTACAAAGAAACCTACTGTATGACATCAGAACTTTCACAGAAAAGTAACAATGGCCTTACCAGACTGAAATACAAATATGGGTGTCAAGCAACTCAAAATTTTAAATGCAATTCAATACCTTTTAATGTCATTAATCAATATTCCTTTCAGGAATGTAATGGCATGAAACAGTTTGCATTAAATACAACAACAAAACATTTTGCTAGCAATGACCTCCTTCGATCTTGCTAAGATGGACATCTTCCTCTGGAGTTGGAATAGACAATTTTAGCCTTAGCACATGTAAGCTCCCGTTTCAAATGTCCATAATTGACTACCAAAAACATTTGTTTACCAAGTCACATAAAACAATGAATATCCAACTGTATAAAAGTCCATTTTGTAGCACTACTTGATACAAAACAATTAAGTGCCAAGAAAAATCTGATTTTATGCAAATCCAAGCTGTTTATTATGAACAGAGATAAATGTCTTGGTTTGGCTCAACACTGAACACCAGTATTCAGCAGAACATAAACATATCCTTAACTTTGTGCTTAACCTTAAGGAATTTTTTCTTTTCCATTGTACATGTCCCAGTGATTTTGAACCTGATATTTAGCAAGTTTGCAATGAAACATAAATACAGTGATAAAATCTACAGTCTTTATGTCCTTCATTTTTTTCTATCTTATGATAATAGCTCTAAAAATCATAGAGCTGTCTAGCACCAAGTAAATTTGCATCAGTCCCTTATTTTCTTCATAAATGCACATGACTTTCTTCAGATCTCAAGTTTTTAATATATTATTTGCACATTCTTCTGTATATAATGCTTACAGCTTATCCAAACATGACGCAGAACCACATAGGAACAGCTTGTGTCCATAAGGCAGCTATCACTTCACCAAATAATCCAAAAAGGAGCAACAGATGAAATGGGAGAGGAAAAAAAAAAAGCAGTCACAATCAATTCTTCAGAAGGGAATAAATTACAAATAGGTTGAGTATAAGCTTATATAAAATTGTACCAACCACTTGATTTAAACAAGTAGCTTTACAGAACGGCAACAATATTATTTTAAAAGACATCAAATAGGATTCTGTAGTAGAACTAGAAATAGTTCTGCCAGAGTTCTGAAAGTTTTTTGTTTCAGTGTCTTCTACTCTCTCTTTCCATCTCTCCCACTTTACTCTAAAAGCCTTTCAAAAGCAATCTATATCTGCAGTTTACTTCTTAGCAAATAATTATGCACATCATTTATATAACTTAATTATTTACGTTTTCTTATTATCTCAAGTAACTGAAGGCTTGCAAAACCAAAAAGTTTAAAAAGCCTTTACCCTCCTGCTGCCAGGGATTAGCATATTTAAGCATTCTAGGGAGGCCCACATGAAACAAAAGAGACGGGTTGGGAAGTACCACAAAGCAATGCTTCTCAAGTAGAAATGAGGGCTTTAAAACAAAACAAAAGGGAGGGGGAAAGAAAAACCAGAAAAAAACAACACTTACATATTCACACCACTTGCTATTTACCCAGTGACAGAAACAGAGGTTAAAAAAAAAAATCACTGCAGAAATTCAAAAGATGGTAACAAAAGTCGGTGTATCACACACAACCAGCTCAAAGCTATTCAGTTCCTTTTTCCTTGCAGCAAAGGTCTGCCCCAAAGCTCACTAAAAAGTACAATATAGTCAAGCCCTGAAACAAGCCTCCTTCTCCTATAAATCAAGTAAACTACCAAAGGGAATAGCAGATAAAAAAAAGCAATCTCTCTCTCTCTTCAGACAAGAAGTTCTCAAAACACCAGCACTTAAGCCAAGATTTTCATTGAGACAATGCAGCTTTAAATTGTTTAATGTGGGTTTTACACATCAGTTGTGAACTATGGGGTCTTTCGTGCTCCACAGACCAATTGCAGTGAGAGATTTTCCTCCTAATCAGCCGCTCAGTAACTCCAGACAACCCTGTTATTCAGTAATCCAGGAATAATTCTCTCTTTCTCTCCCGGGGCCATTACACTGCCTCTTAACCCGAACTGAAGTAGGATTAGCACCTTTTTGCCTTTTCCCCTCCCCTACTTACTACTGTTTCTCTTGAGCCAGAGCTGACACTCATGGAACTGCACAGTGAAACAATTTGGAGAGACGATCCGGGGAAAAAACACACTGTAGGAGCATGGAGAGGTAAGTCCTGTAAAGTCAGCTCTCCAAAGAGCAACACTGACACACTGGTGCCGGCAGGGAAGAGAAGGCAAGGCCAACTGGCTAGGAGTGCATCCCAGAGGCAGGTGGAAGTCAAGAAAGGTGGCCGCTGGCATGTCAAGGTTTAGAGGTTTAGACCAACTTCAATTCACCGCTTCCTTCAAAAGCAAATCAAACATGTAACAATTCCACAAATGCAAAGAAACCAGTATTTTTGAGCCCATGGTTGTAGCACTGAAATAGAAATTTGTACTCGGCTAATGCTGACTGGAGGAGTGTTAGAAAACTGAGTGTATTGTCACTGGTATTTGATTGATTCGGTATTCGACTGTGTGATTCCATCCACACATCCACAGACTAAAACCAAGAACTTTAAGAAATTATTCTTAAAATAATTGACTTGTCACAGTGCCTTTTATGGGAATTTTATAGAAGTTCAAGCTGTAACCTTGTCCTGCATTGAGTAATTAAGAGTACAGAATTGTAAAAAGAACAGCTAAATACTAAACCTCTGCAGAGTAAATGCCACAGCCCTTCATTCTTCCACCTCTATGGAGCTCCAAAGTAACAAAATGTATTTCATAGCAACCTATTACCAAGTACATCTACTAAGGAAATACCAAGTTTCCTTGTAAAGAAATGAGAAAGGGAAATGTCCTAGTTAGAACAGCTGGGACCAATTCATCACTGGATGGGTGTAACCCAAACCTGTGTATTCTATAGCCTTC
>JAWWES010000171.1:26948546-26992586 GCA_035583135.1 Lophotriccus pileatus
AAATTGTTATTCTGACTTATAATCTCTCTTTTGAGTTGAGTTCATTTTCCCTGCTGGGTAACTCTTAAACCAGCACAGGAAAGAATCTGCTATGTTAGTGATAACACTTCAGGACACAAAATCTTCACTTGGTTCAATTCTTTTGAAGTGCTTTAATACATTTTTGATAGCTCAGTGAATGGACTTATGGGTAGTCCATTTGCATATATTTTGATAGAATATGCAAAGAGCTTCTCTGAAGATCCCTTTAAATAAATTACAGAGAAAACATTATTTCAGTGACTATGAATGATAGATTTCTCTGTCCCACAGGAATTAGACACCCATACATTCTCTGCATTAAAGTTTAATTGGATTATTTACTAGCAATGTGATTTCCTTCCTGAAAACCATTTTATACTCATCTCTGACAAGTGTCTAGAAAGCCCTAGAAGCCAAGCAAAAAATTGAGAAATCTACCATAATTATGAGTTTGAGAACAAAAATGTATGGGGAAAAGCAAAAGAAACCAATCCACATCGGAATGCCCCAAATCAGATGCAGGTTGTTGGGCAACCACCACTGAGGTTGAAGAGAAAACTCAGTGATGGGCCTGCTAGTCACAGGTGCCTGGATTCTCCCCAAACTTTACAACTGAGCAGTTTTGGCCTTTTTGGACTTGCTACTCCCATACAGCTTCCTGCGAGGAATTACTTCACACAGACATTTCCGAACCACTCCTTCGCAGCAAATCTGTTACTTCCTTCTTTGTGCTGACCCCGAGTAACTTCATTCCTAATGACCTGGACAAATACCAGTGGACTTCGGAATTTCAAGTGTTGCCAGTAATCAGACTTGGCTTTCCTTATACACAAGTATCCATGAAATTCAAGACCACTTCTCCAATGCAAACATCTCAGGTCTTCCTCTGAGATAAGGCAAAGGCACTGTGAAGAGGGAGCGTTTCAAACAGAGCTAATGCATAAAGACAGATTACCAAGCAAGACAACTGCACTGCATCACAACAAAAATGACCTTAGATTAGTTTTATGAGAATGAACTTTGACAATAACAAAATACAAAACGGTGTTTGATTACTCAGAACATCTTTTCACCCAGATCTTGCATTACTAAGCATTTATTTTATCTGCTTACACTTTGTAAGCCATTTTGTACAGCATATAAATATTACATTCTACAAAATTCTACAGTAAATGTCACATTTGAAGTATCTTAGAACACTAATATTTTATGTTGTTACAGTCATTCATCTCCTATGCAGAAGAATCATTACCAACAGACATAAATTATGTCTATCAGCCCGATGCATGATGTTTTAAGGATGATAGCCAGCTATGAAACTTTGCTCCTAGAACATAAAAGAAGAAATACAGACCATTCTGCAGCAGAGGAAGATGTCACAAGCTCTTCAAATTTACAATAGGATATAGATGTGTGTTATTAATGCCACTCTCAGAATCTAAGTACACACACAGATACTGTTTCCCCATGTAACTGCCTGAATAAATTCCCGAATAAATACAGTGAGAAGGCAGAGCTAAATTTCCTTCTCAGAATAATTGCCAGAAACATTGAAAATTTCAAAGCAGGATACAAAAGCACTGCACACTCATGCTATTTAACAAGTGTTGGAGCTGACCCACAGCAGGAGCCCCACGAGCTGCTGTAACTCACCAGTCTGGCAGAAAACTAGGTCAGTAGCCCTACAAAAACACTACTTAAATTTCTGCCAGTTAGAGACTTAAAGCTGCTTAATGAGGGGTTCCAGATGAGTACAAGGGAGAGGAAGGAATATGTAGCTAGGAGCAGGAGAGAAGCTGGAAGAGAGAGATTCCCTAATGGATTGCTGGTGGAGAAGGATGACTAAATTGTCAGCTCCAGGAACTGAAGTCTCCTGAGTAGTTCCTGAAGACCCTTGCCAGAACAAGAAAAATGGGAGAAGCAAAGAAAGGACTCCAAGTGTCCCTTTGCCTCTGGCAACCTCAACTACCATTAATTGCAGACCCCTCCTAAAAAGCAGTGCTGTGCAAAAACCAAATTCTGTATTCAGTCACATTTTTATATGGCATCTTTAAAAACACAGTAAATACCATCTCCACAGAGAAGTCACTTCTGTTTACCCTGGGGAAAAAAAACAGAAGGGGGGCAGCAGGGAGTAAGATGGCAGAGAGAGAAATGTATTTTGGGATAAATCTATCTACATAAAAGAAGTGCAGCTAGAATTTTATATTAAACCTTTTGGAATAGAACAACTTACTATCTCACAGGTTACTTATTTTCAAGGTAACAATGAACACGTTCTACCAACACAACTGCTCACTAAACCATAAAATGAATGCATGGTGACAATGTAACACCATTTTCAAATCATGATGCTAGCACTGACTCTGGCAAGCACCATTCTGCCTCAAATTAATGACAAGTGGAAATTACCCTTTGCTTCCGGCTGCCTACCTTACATAGCAGTCACTTTGCCCTACCTGCTCCAAGACCATCGGTAACAGAGATGACATTTCTCAATCAATGAAATGCAGAGTCTGCCCCACCATGTGACTCCCTGCAGCTGAAAGGATGTGAAGTATTTTCTAGCTATGATGCACAACTTCTGTGTTCAATGAACACTGCTCAGTTACAGCTGTTAAAAATAACAGATGAAAGGGTGAGTTACACAGAATTGTTCAAAAATTGACTATCTGGCCTTACCTTAAACATAAGCCATGACAATTCAGAAAAAAGTAGTATTATTTCTTACAGTAGTATATATTAGCTCTAAAACCATTCCCTGTGGGATAAGGGTTTGCTTCCAATGAAATCATAAATCACAGGAAATAGTTAGGAATTAGAAAAACAAGACAAGGTATTTATTACTGTTTATGAACAATATTTAGAGAGGTCCAGAGAGTGTGTCTGCGTGTTTCAGTAGCATGGGGGGGGGGGGGGATTTACCTTCAAAACTCACGGCCTGACCCACTTTTGAAAATGCACCATACCTGTAATCACTTCAAACTCTGTAAAAATAGGCAAATAAGTTACAGTAATAAATATTGCAGTATTGTTAAATATTTGATCTTGGAGTTAACTTCAAATACACACCTAAAACTCTCACAGACTTTTTTTAAAGATGTACTGACATAATCTAAAGCCTGTGAGGATATACTAGATAACAAATTCAAGTTCATGTTAATAATATTTGAAAGCAGCAAGAATACATGAGATACTGAAATGTACGGTCTTCTGAAATTTCCCTTAAAATACTGGTGTTACTTTGGGCTGATTCCTCCCTTACACCCATCCAAGACAGCCAGCAACCTCTGTCCCATGGTCTGTTCAGATGAGGATATGGACTGCAGAGAGACCTGGGAGGGCCATGTAATGCATGCAGGAGAGTCACAATAGAACTTCACCATCTGCCTGGGACGTGGAGGATGGGAGCAGGTTTGGAGGTAGAGAGGGAGTAGGGCAGTTTTGTTCCTGCTGTTTTAAATGTACTATTTCATACTATACCATAGCAAGAGTGGTGGGCATACTTTTCTAAACAAGCTTGATTGAACTGAAGTGACCTCATCTCCCCAGCCTTGTTAATAATGCTTGAGAAGAGGATCTGTGAACCCATTACAAGGTCTTGATAAGCATAGCCACAGTAGCTTTAGAAGGCACTATGACAATCACACGGTTTACTCACCTTATAGACAAGACCAGAAAGCTCCACAAACTTCCAGGGCTGCAGTATCAGATAATGGAGACGAACCCAGCCCCTTCAGAAAACCCGATCTGGCCTTCTGGCTGGCTGCCACAAAATCTTTACCTCATTTAAATTCTGCTCCAATTCTATTCTCTATTGTTTCATTGCTTTAGGGAGCTTTCACTTCACAATGAGGGCACTTCTGCCAATCCAGCCCTGCCTCTGTAAATAATTTACTGGTTACAAGATTTCATCATAAGCAGTGACTGGAACTGCAGCGCTGGGGAATTTAAAACATGAGTGTCAAAACATGCACTTACCAGAATCCCCCCAACAGCCAGAGCCCTATCAGTGGCTCATAGGCAACCAATGCCTGACAGACCTGGAGCAGGTCTCTCCTTGCTGCAGGAACCACCAAATATGTTTCATCAAGAGAGGGATGAAAGGAAGGGTAACTACTTCAACACAGCCACTGTAAGCTTCAAACAGAGCACACAAACAGAGGGGGTACTCTACACTGATTCCCCCCTGTACCTTTCAGCCACTCAGTCTCTCATATTCAAGATTCATCATGTCTCATGCCCAGGGAAAACCATCTCAAGGCAATTAAGAAACATCAAACCTCTTGCTGGCTCTATTAGAAAACTACACTGCTTCATGCAGGCCCTCAAAAATATGGGAGGTATAATAAGCCAGCCAGCTGCTCACCTTCACCTGCACAAGCCATTAAAACGTTGCCTTCACAAGAGGAACCACCACAAACACCTACTTCTCCTGTAAAGGCCTTCAGAACAATCCTTCACATGTAAAACTCGTTGCCAGATCCACAGTTTATGTCACTGGGATTGTCCCAGAGAGAGAACACAAAAATTTCTCTCCCTTGTGATTTAAGGTTTTGTTATTTGAAAGCCTGATTGTAAAAATCAGAGCATATGCAGCTCTGAAGAGGTTTTTGCTTGTGAATGGACCCATTAAAACCACTAACCTGAATACAAGTCCTTCTGCTTACAGAGCAGAAAACAAGCTGGAGCAGTCACCAGAATACTGTCCTCCACAGATGGTAGCTTGTTTGAGAAGAACCAGGCGTGGGTATAAGCTGCAGAATAGCAGTGATGTGAACTCTCCATCATTAGATAATGGACTGCTTGCTTATCTCCTTCAAAAAAATTGGCTAGGAGTTACAGATTTCTCCATGCAAACTCCATGAAATTATTGAGTACTGCACTGATTTCTTAAAATTTGTCAATAATGTTACAAAACCAAATTCAAGCAGAAGGAAAGTTTTCATTGGAATTGCAAAACAGTGGAAGACATGATTGTAATTCAGGTCAAATAGGTTATAAATATTTGCATTAACACACCAGGTCTGATTTGTCATTGGCTTTTTATCATGACTCAGTTTTGTTAAACTGACCACCACAAGTATTCCTGTTCTGGTTTATCTTCACACTATTTCAGCTCAGTATGTTCATATACATAACCTGAAATTCAAGTTTTAGGATCTCTTCTAAACTAATTGCACTGTTAGCCACCTTTTCAGTGTTAGTCAATTACAGATAGCATTAAGGGACAGTTTGGTTGACATTATTTACATTTACTCACTTTAAATTGAGAGGGGAGGGAATAATTACATTTATTATAACCAAGCCTGGAAGTCTGCCTGTAATTAAGGATCTGACACAACTTAGAAGAACTCCATTTTCAGTTGCTTAAGACATTTGCCGAACTATCAGTGAGGTCACAGATTTCATAGAGCAAGCCTTTGTCTACCATTCTACTAGGAAGTGAAAAGCAGATTCTGTTAAAACAATGTTGTCATGCCTGAGAATAAGGCTAGAAAAAATAGGTTGTGAAGTCCATAGTAAAATACTTTTTTAAAGTATTCTGTTGACGAATTCTAAACGTGGAAGAAGCTGAATTTAAGCTGTGGCAGACAGGCTGCCTCATACCAAGGGTGTGGCTGCTGGTTGGTTTGCAGCGAGCTCTTTTTTTCTTGTGGGGAAGTGGAAGGGGAACAGAGAGAGGATTGCTCATTTTCTTGACAAAGTACCAAAATTACAGGCCTCTGAAAAACTTCAGAAGAGGCTGTTAGTTTGGAAACTCAATTTTTCACAGCAGCAGTGGACATGCTCTACAGTCTCTCTAGGACATGGGATTGTTGCACATGCTGCTTCCATGGGTAGATAAAAATCTGCTGCTTTATGAATGAGCTGAGGTGAACTTGGATCAGCTCCTCCTCCAGCAGCCAAGCACCTACTCTTGTAAAGCTGGAACCAGAAGCACAGTTCTCTCCTGATCTCTTTGCTCCTGCCAGGGAAGCACAAAAAATAGTAAAAAACAAAAATACAAAGAACTCCGGTATGTGAAATGCAGTGAAAAGACAGAACATAGGCCAGTGGAGAAAGCAGCAGTGGTGCCACTGTTCAGAAAAGCAGACAAAAGCAAAGGAGGTCAAAACCAAATGAAAAGACCAAAAGCCAGGGAGAAGATGCAACTGAAACAGAGAAAAGAAAGACTGGAAATGTTTGTGGCCTCCAATAAAGAACAACTCTGCTTTGTAGAAGCAGCATTTTATTTTTCCTCTTCCTCTGCTCACCCTCCAGGTCCCTGGTATTTATTTTATGATTTTGGTCACAATGTTGTGCCTAGGAAAAAAAATTATTGTAGCAAGAAACTGTAGGAAATAAACTGCTATGTTCAAAGCAAGAGATCTTTGTAACAACAGCTTGTCTTCGATATTTAAAGTTTTGGGTTTGCGGTTGTTGGCTTTTTCCCTTTTAAATTCATTTCTTCCTATCTTGTTGCAGGAAGCTCTCACCAGGGTATCTGGTATTCAGTATTTATTCAGTAGTATTTAGAGAATTACGTCAACAAATAAAAAATGGTAAGACACCCTGTATCTTTAATTAATTGGTTCACTGCAGATTCCTTTGTGTTTGGTACCAAACAAGGCTACATACAAGGGAAACAGACCTAGAAGAAGGAATATCTTCATACAGTGGCAGAGACAGATAATTCCACACAAACAGTGTGCATGTGTCAGGCTATCATCAAAAATCTACTCCTTAGATTTACTAAGAAATCTACAAAGATGTAAAGCAAGGACCAATTTCTCTCTGTCCAGCCTTTTGCAGTACCTAACTCGAATGTTTTTTTCATGTGCTTAAAGAGATCTTTATTCCATGGCCCTTGTCAGGAGGATTCATTCTTCACACTCACCTAGTGCTTCAGCCATTCAGTCACACAGGAAAATTAGGAAGGAAAAAAGTTAATGTCCAATTATAGTATCAGCATTCTTGCACCTCACTAAGTTTTCTTGGGCATAAAAGTACTAAACTATTGAAATAAGAGATCTGTAACAGAAAAGGTTATCTTTTTCATTAATATAGTTTGAAATCTGCACCTAGTTAGCATGTTTCTCACACAGCAGAGAAACTACAGCCCAGTGTCCATGGTTCTTTCATAACATGGCAATAGCGTAAGGTTTGGCAACTAGAGTATTTTAATTTAGAAATCTAAAACACTACATCCTCCTTTTTGGAACTTGGAACTGCTGGAACTTGGATGCTCAAAGTTCCAACTGTCCTAAGATGACTCAAAATATTGTCTCCTAATTTCAAAGTCATTAATTTTAAGACCATATTCATCCTGAACTCTCCCTCACATATATATAAAAAGCCTTAAGAAAAATTACAAAGCTCACTATTAGCAAAAGCAATGGCTGTTACAAATACAAAGGGAATGGAAATCAGTTGATTACAGGGAAAAAAACCAAGCACAACTATGTTAAAGTTTCATCATATATGTATATATTAAAATTCACCAAGTGGCACTGAGAAATTAGCGATATCTATATAATCGGCTTTTATTGATTCTCAGATAGTAGCCCACTGGATTCCCTCACCCTAAACTCCTTACTTGAGATGTGAAAAAATAATTGCTTCAGAAAAGGTTAACAGAAAACCCTCTCAGGATTTCAGATGTTCATTTAAAAGTCCTCTGAGCCTAGAAGTTTCTTAATATCTACAGGGAAGGCAGGACTCAGAATAATTCTACATGTACTAAGGCTCAGATTACCTCTTCTCTCTTCTACACAGAGCAGAACAGGCACTTGGAGAATACTGGACAGAAGAAAGAAAAAAGTGAAAAAATACAAAAGAAATACATAAATATGAAAAAAAAAAAAAGAAATAGAAGTAATTCCAGCAATGTGCTCATGTCCCTTCACCTTGTTGTTTCTTGCAATAAAAAACCCCAAGTATACTTGTGCTCAAGTATAGGGAACATTCTAGTTTACTGCTGCTTCTAAGAAAAGCAGTGAAAGCATGTCAGAGTACAGACACTTGGAACTGCTAATTTAGATGCAGCTTAAGATTAGAAATTCACTTTCATCTAAAATAAGGAACACCCACCATGTGCCTACCAAATAAACACTTTTTTTGCTGCATCATTAAAATATATTCAAGTAGCTGAGCAATTGCACATACTACCAAAAAAACCCTATTTAGTCATCTGTCCAGCTTTCTGAGCTGTTTACTAAACATCTCAGGGACAGCTCAGTCAAACAAAGACCGCAAATAGATGACACAAAACAAAAGGTATTTGGAATCTGTGGCCTGCTTGGGGTAATAAGTTGATGAAATTGAGTGCTAAGGAATAATGATAAAAATTCAGTTTAACTAAGCAGAACTCAAACAGAAGTAAATTCAGATGCAAGGTAAAACACTCCCAAATATATTTCAAATGATGATGTTTTCTCTTTTGAACTGGATGTATAGAATAGAAACAGAGCAGTTAACAACGCTGAAAAATTAATAAACACATTTCTAAACCTTCCAAAACCAAAATTTTCATTTAAAAGTGGTGTCTCTAATAGTTGTATGCTTCGCCACTTTTCTCAACTTTTCTCTTTAGAGTAGCTTTAATTAGTACAATTGCTTCCACAGCCAGCTTTCTGCTATGAGATATCTTAAAACAGCATCAATTTTGGATGGTAATGAAAGGATGGTGAAGTGGATGACAATGCACTGGGAGCCAGCAAACCAGTTATCTGTTCCTCTTTGATGGTGGCACGCTAAGCAGCAGCGAGATACTTCATCTCACTATGGCCTTCCTTCTATCCATTTGCTGTATAGTTTTTAAGTTTGTGATGCTTTTGCACGCTGAGGTCTCAGTGTTTTTTTTTTCTTTTAAACATCTGTACTGTAACAATCAGTGGCGTGTGCGGAGTAAGTCCTCAAAACACAACTGGTATTTCAGAACAGAAGAACACCCAAGGAATGACACTTACCTCCATGTCCCAAGAAA
This sequence comes from Lophotriccus pileatus, assembly GCA_035583135.1. NCBI lineage: Eukaryota > Metazoa > Chordata > Aves > Passeriformes > Tyrannidae > Lophotriccus > Lophotriccus pileatus. The sequence continues at coordinate 26,957,536 of JAWWES010000171.1, forward strand.
AAATAACATTTATAGCAACTCAGACAATTGTTTAGAGGGGGAAAGCAGCTATTTTTAACTATTCTGCTTAGTGGCTGCACTTAAGGGAGGCTCCCATTTCCTTCCTTCATCTTACGCAGCAGCTGTAACTACTATTTCCTTTTTCCTCAGCTGCTTTTACAAAATATCTGGGCTTGCAGCTTGCACTGATGCACTGTCTTCAATACCATCAGAGGTTCAAAGCAAAAGCCAAATACTGCTTCCAAACCAAATTCTGCTCTCAAGGGCAGCAGGCAACTTTACCTGTGAATGCATCTATTTCTGTTCCAACACAGAAATAGCAAGCCTGAATTAGGCAGGGCCCTGAACATGAACCAGCAGGCCAGCCAGGGGATCCAGATTTAAGGTGCTGGTGTACAAGTAAGTGCAAAAGGGGATGCAACTCTCACACAAACAGATTTTGGTTGTGCTGTTTAAGCACTGCTACTTGGTGTGATCACCTGTACTTGGGACACTTTTAACTCAAGCACAGGAATCTGCAGAGACAGACAGCACTGTATGAACTGTCAGCTCCTGACAGCCAAAAGCAAGTATTTGGTGGATGACTGAAGAGGAATTTACAGGAGTATCATTGCTGAAATCCTAGTTAACTCTGATTCTCATTTAATTCTGTTTATTTCAAAGCTATGAGAGGTTTATTATCATATGCTAAAACAAGTCTTCTGCAGTCCTTAACAGAACTGGATAAATGCTACCATATGTCAAGTATGGGACATGAGAAAGGAACTCTGTCTTTTTCCTCAAATAGAAACACTTGAGATGAAGACAGTATTTGTATTCACATTTGTATACATTTGGTGAATAAAAACCGGAAGGATAGGAAGGGCAGAGCAAGCAAAGGCTACAGCAGTTCTAAGCTCACTTCCAAAGCCTGATCTCATCAGTCTTGCACAATACAATGCCAAACACAAAGAGGAGAATTCAAAATAAATCTAGCAGAACTACGAGGAAAGGTATCTGCTATCACACTAATCACTAGATACCGATCTCCAAGAGAGCATGATGATTTTCTTTTTGAACTGTCACACCCACTCTCCCCTGCCACACAGTAGTTGACAATGCTGAGAATAATTTTGGTTTTCTTCTACACACAGTGAAAAAATACATTACCAGCTTGTCTTTCAACCATCCTGGAACCCTTTAATAAAATGCACCATAGAAGAAACAGTTTGGAGATCTGTGGCACGGAACCTGTGTATTCCTCAAGGACTGGAATGGCTCTGAACACAATTTTACCTTAACTGCCCTCTCCCCAAACCTTAACCAAAGCATATGATTCTTCTGAAAGCATTATTTAAATATATATCTGAAATCACTTCCTTAATTACTCACTCAAGCTCATGCATGTTTAACAGAAGTTTAGTGGATGAGCCACCTCTCCTGGGCTATACTCAGCTAAGTTTAGGTAGGCAATGACTGTCCTATACCTCCTCTAATCTCACCCCACTGCATTTCCCCCGGAACAAATTATACATTCACAGAGGATCTGTCAATCAAGATTCTCACAGTTTGTGTTCTGCAAGACAAAAAAAAGTAGAAAGCTGAAGGATCCCCACTTTTTGAAAGCATACCAAAAGAGTCGAAGCATTCCTTTAGGGAAGAATAAACTTCAGTCTTTTGCACTTCCTTTATGCATCCCAGTCGATCTGAGCACTTATCAAGGATCTCTTTTTAGTAACATGATACAGCTTATTTCTTTTCATTGAAGAGAAGAAATGCATAAAACAGCAATGTTCAAGTGGAAATAAAAATGTCTTTCTACAGGAACTGAAATAAGGGCAACAAGTGAAGATTAAGAAGAGAGAATATTGGGAAAGAAGCACACATGAAGAGCTGCCTCTGAACTGGGGGATATACCATCCAAGGGGAAGAGAGAAGCAGGAAGGTCTGCAACTGCAAAAGTCTATTCTCTGCAAGAACTTAAAATTATCCCTTTTTTCACCAGATCAGGCAGGTATCCTGAAGAGAAAAATACTTTAAAAAAGTGTCCAAGTTGTGCACTGAATCAAAGAAGCTGAATTAAAGTCAGACAGAGAGTTGTTATCGTGACATTCTGGGCATTGATATGACTGATTTCACATTTATTTTTAATGCTCTGCCTTTAGGTAATTCTGGTTTTGCTAGTAAAAACAAAATTACAGAACCGTGCTCATTCTCTGCTAAATGCATTTGCATCTTCCCTTCTTTAAATGCTCCACTTGGATATCAATCTGCAGGATTACCATCTCCTATTCAAGCAAAACAATTGACAAGGGAGAAGGAGTGATGTCCATAAAAGCCAGATAACATGAAATATGACATTGTAGTGATAATGTATTTAACTTATCCTGCAGCAACTGTGCATGTGCACATTCACAACGTCATTCCAAGAGCTATCTTAACACTTACTGCAGGTTAGGAGCATGCACATAGTCAATCAAAGCAAAGCAGTTGGCAAACTGGTTTCCATCTGAACTCATCGTGTTCCTTTACATCTTTTTGTTCAAGAGTTATTAACATGTATCCTCCTCAAGCTGCCACTGCTTGTGCCTCCTGTGCTATCAGGGGCATCTGCTATTCAGTCTTTGTTCTCACATCACCACGAAAACTTGAAAATACCTTTCCATGCTGTCCTCAGTAGCTCCCACATTTTTCCTCTCAGAACTCCTCCCCAGGTAATTCTGGTAGTGTCTGCACAGAGATAAGGCTAACAAATCCAGCAGAACTATTCAAACCAGGCTCAGATTGGGCTACATCACACTTTACAGCTGAATTTTGCTATGCCATCCCCTTTAATAAAACAAAATGCAAGAAAAAAAGCCCTTTCTCTTTAAACGTTCTTTGGAAAAGTCAAAGCTCACTCTATTACTCTTCAGTTAAAGGGAGGTGAGTCTCTAATAGTGTTTCCTAATACTTATTGCTATAAAAGTGCACTTCAAACTTCCTCCCACCTCAACTAGATAATGAGCTTTTCTTTCAATCAAATATAATTAACTGTACAGCAATTCACTAAGTAATTTCTTTCAAACCCCCCCCCCCCCCATGAAATGAGAAAGAAACAATGCTGTGCAGCTTCAGGTCACAGCCTTTCAAGTGAAGACCCTTAACTCCAGGAAGTGCATTGCTGGTGACAGCACTGAGCTCTCTGCTCGCCTTCCCCCGTGCCCACCACAACACATTCTTTAGCTGCAAGGTCACTTTGAAGAAGGTGATTAGCTTTCCTTGTTTGCTACAGGATGAACGATGCTCTGGTGCCTGTCTAGACTGAGACCTGATGGAATGCAGTTACCTCTGCAGCTCGTACCCCCACACCTCGAGGAAGTGAAGCAAGCCCCAGTGTTATCAATTAAGCACCGAAACGAACTGCTTTAGGTAATTGCCACAAAGGAATTTACTATCGGATTCCATCGCATACGTCAGCCTCCTGCGCTATTAAATATTTCAGCTAAATGTAATAACTGTTTGTAGGTGGTATTCCTGGGTTTTAAACTGTTTAGTTGCAGTTATATGTTGAAAGCACATGTCGGTGACATAAAGGTAAACTCATTACATGCTTATCCTAAGCATCCTAAAAAGAATAACAAAACCAAGGATGGAGAAGGGTGGGCAAATCTTGGAAAGAATCAAGACACAAATACCTTGTTCTGTAATGACAGTGGTAAACATCCAGCCAGGATGTCTAGTTTTATCTGAAGAAGAAAGGATATTGCAATAGGCTTACTTCTCAGTGTTTCCTGGTAGTGTCCCTAAAATTTCTGGTCTCCAAAATCTCTGTCAACTTCAAAGAACTGTAAATTTGAACAAAAGAACAAAGTATTCAGAACACTGGGATATTAAAAAGGCTGGTGGGATTACAACAGCACCTTGAATAATAAGAATCTGAAAACACAATGTAACTGTACTGATCTTCATTGTCCCAAAGTGGTTCTGGGTTTAAGCTTATAGCATGAACACAAAACTACGTGAAAAAAGCAACAATGAGAGGCTCATTACTAGCAACACATCAGCACAGAAGGGGAAAAATTACTTATTCAAATTTCCATTCAAACATAGAACATTCACATAAATTTTCATTTTCCCCTCAGTAATCAGATACAGAACACAAGCTAGTTGATACAGTAAAATAGTTCAGTATTTAGAATTATCTTGATTTATCTTTAGTTAGAAGCCTGTCGACATCTTTGGCGTTTTATTTTGCATTATATGCATGAACATATTGCAGGAAGTCTGGAGGGGATATATGACAGCATCGTTAAATGTATGTTGAATCATGATGTCTGAAAACTATGGATTTAACTACATTTGAAGACTTGAACTTGGCAGAAAAGATACCATATGCACAACAAATACATGAAACCTGCATCCAAAGAGGAGCCATATCACTTCTTGTTAGTAATAATGCAACATTGAAACACAGGTACTGCATTTGTAAAGCTCCATAGTCATTCAGTCACTTAAATTAAACCCCGGTTTTCACAAATATGTAACAAAAACCTTATGGAAGTTTAATCCTAACCAAATAAAAGGAGGCAAAATCATAAAAAGGATTGAGATTCTAAGCAAATTCTTATTTCAGTTAATACAACTGCAGATTATTCAAGCTCTCTGTATAAATATGCTCAGTAAAGTTTTGCACCATTTGCCACATAAACCCATTTTTTAAAAGTTAAAGTTTTGGTTTTCATCTGTTTCTTTACATTCCCAGCAGTTCAAACAAAAACCTGTGCCTGCTCTGTCATTGAGCACTGGCCACACACAGTGCAGTTCAGACAGAATTCTGAGGGCCATATTCTGCATCTACTGGCAATTTCAGATGCTTTCTTACTGCAAGCTTCTTTCTGACTCAGGACATACAGAGGGAGTAAGAGTACAATGCACATCGCCCTGTGTGCTACACACAATTCACTGTTCTTCACAATCAGTCCCTCGGTTTTTAATGAGAACCTTAATTAACTGTAGAGCTTTTTTACTTTTCCACCTATCTTCCCTCGTTATTGGATCACAACTCTGTCCCCAGTTTTGTTTTTGCCACACTAAAAGCCCATTTTTTATTTTTCTGCATGCCCCATTATATTGTCAGCTCAGCTCTTTTGTTACTGACCCTTCTCCCACTCTTCCAAAACCAGTCAAGAAAATCAAGTTGTTGGCAAAGATACCACTTTGACAATATCTGCCTCCTTTTGCAGACCTTCACTTCTTCAAGATAAAAGACTGTTTTGATGACTGCTTCAAAGTACATAACATTTCAATAGTTGTTTTCACATTTAACTCTTCCATTCCTCAAGAGGACCCAATTCAACATTCCCTTTAGCACATCCCCTCTCAAACAACTCTAGATTTCCTCAGTGAAGTGACTCCTGCTCAGAATATTCTTACCAGTCTCATATATTATGGCATCACTTATTATTCAAGCGTCTTAGGACCTCACTAATTTTTTTTTCTCTGAACATGAGAAAGTGAGAAAAAAATATTCTTACATCCTCAAAGTGAAACCACAAAGTTGTTTGAGTTGTATTATTATGGTATCACTAGTCTTCCTTCTTCACACCTTCTCTCCACTTTTAAAATTCATTTACTAAATCATGTCATATATGGACTGTGTATCCCTGTGCCCAAAGGCCACATATTCCAATTTTAAGTAGTGTTATATAGTCTGCATACAGATTAGTAAAATAATAATTAGGGGGTTATTTCTTTTGGACACAAACATTCTATTTCACTATTTCTTAAAATAAGGGAAGCTGAATTTGCTGACAGCTTCATTACTTCTCTGACAGGAAACAATACAAGCAAAGAAAGTCTCTCTATTTGCCACTTTCGATATTTCTAAGTCTATATGGAATAGTTCAGGAAAAATATTTACTAATTTAAAATTCTTACCTAAACCAACGTGAAACAACTGTAACCAAATAATTGTGTTCTGCTGCAACAGCATTAACTACTACAGATTAAATTTAACTAAAATTTAATTAGGCCAGATTCATCTTAGCATAACTAAAAGAGAAATTATTTAACAGGCCCTGATAGAATCTGGATGTAATTAATAAGTGTAAAGTTTACCCATCATACAAAATAAGTAATTTATAAGGACTTTTTGGAAACTTAGAAGACCATGCAAACACCAAATTTGCCAGTATTAAAATATTAGGGTTTAGCAGTGGAAGCACATTGCTATGCTTGAATTTTGGTAACATAATGAGTATACAAGGACATGTGCACATGCAGGCACACACACACACACACATACATATATGTATGTATTACAAGTCATCTTCACTGTATCTATGCAATACACACTAGAATTGGGGATTTGCATATGTTCTATATAAAAAAAAAAGTTTACAGAGTTCCAAATACTGCTACAGTGGGCATGAGGAATGATTTATCCTACTGCTTCCACATCTTTCTCCACTCATTTAGATTCACTGAGTCATTCATCCCTGCCTGCTAAGCTGAGTAAGAATAGCACAGAACGCTGGAACAAGTTCTTCCACTTCTCAGTGAGTCCTACTCCAACACCAGGACGAAGCCCAGCAAGACCGGAGTGTGCACCCTTGTCTCCTGTCACTGGCAGAGCCCAGGCCTGGGTGGCTATTTCAATCCTGGCAGCTGCTCAGGCTACAGCTCCCTGGCCTGGGCCATTACAGAGGGAAATAAAGGAAAAGAACTTCAAACATGCAAACAGAGAAACCAGCACCACAGTGGCATCCAGACGAACTTCATTACAGGGTTCCTTTTAGCCTTCTCTGATTGCAACTGAAATTATTTTAATAGAGAAAGCTCATTCTTGGGCTAAGTGTCTGCTTTGCATATATACGGTAGTGCCACTGTCTAACTAAAAAGATAGGTGCTAGTGTAGTAGTAGTAGTTTTTTTTTTTGTAGTAGTTTTCCTACTACAACCTGAGCTTTCTTATACTGGCTCCACATACCATGAGTATCTCGGACAGCTAAATATAATAAAAATTTGTATTTAAGAACTGGTAATCATTTAAGAAACCTCTAATTTTCAGCTAAGGTTTTCATCTGCAAATAAATATAGAAAAACAATTTCTACTGTTTAAGTTTTAAAGAAATAAAAGGACTGACAAAAGTTCACAGCATATAGCACATTATCTACACTGTGTAATATGTCCATGCTAAGATTTTTGCAGCTTAGAAAGTACAGGGACACAAAGCCTCTCAACGAAATCAGCTTTACTGACTTTTCTGTGAAGGACAGCACCAGAAGGAAGACCAATTTTCAAGTAGATTCAGCAACAAACAATCTACAACAGAACCACCCTACCATTTACAAAAGCAAGCATTATTTCCCTGGTTACATGTTTGTCAAGTGTAATAAAAATTCAGAGTAGCAAAAGATTGTGGACTAGCTTAAATTCTTGGAAAAAATCTAATTAAGGTTCTCTAATATGGATGGTCTAGGAGTTTTGTTCCAGGTATCTGCTGCTGTGGTTGCAGAAATAAAATGTTTTATTTTCAACAGAAACCAAACCATTCTAAGGAAGTCTCATAAGGCAAATGCAACAGCAGAAGAGCACGTTTAGTCAGTTGTTCTTGTCCCTGAACCATGTTAAAGCTTCTCACACCAGGTAAACCTGACCTTTGTGCCTTATGCAGAGGGAAGTGCTCTTCACGTCAAGGATGACGAGCTTGAGAGATGACACTGCCAACGCCCAACACTTTGATATTAATTAAGTGCTGCATTCTCCAGTGTATAAACTAAGGAGCCCAATTAACATACATGACCTTCGATCACACTTACAGTCATCTCACTACAAAAAAACCCTGCCTCTTACATACGTTTTCTTACACCCATCCTGCTCACAACTCAAAATAGAAAAGCTATCATAGTAGAACAAGGAGCATAAATGTGGTATCAGTTTTTGGCTAAGCATAATAGTAAGAGCTGCTGTGCACCACTGCTAGCATTACCTTGCCCACTTGCTGTTGGCAGTCAGTACAGAAGATCAGAGGTTCCCTGTACCACTGCCTGTGTCACTGTCTGCCATTTATTCCAGCCCAGAAGGTGAACTACTTGCCTTTCCACTACTCCTGCTTAAACAAATAATAAAACTATTTTTCATGCACTTCACAGATTGAAGCAAGCATAATACATAGCAAAAACATTCAAAGGGACCACAGGAAAAGTTAACTTACAGCACTGTTGAAAGAAGATCATAAGGAAGCTTAATGTGTTAGGTATCTAAACTACAGTTTGAAAAACAATGCATACTGTACAAGTTACTCATACACACAGTGAAGTTCATAAATGGATGATAGCCATTCAGTAAGGTGATCTGGGCATTGTTTTGCAAGTTCAGTCAAAAAAATTGGCTACTACATTGTCTCAGAAACACCAGTTGTTCCACAAGCAGCAAACTACCTGCCTATAAATGTGACCCTTATCCCACACTTCCTACAGAAGGGTTCCCCCATTTTCCCCCAGGTCTCCTATGACATGCTGAGTGAACAAAGGACAAAATACACTGTGCTTAGTCCTGAACAGTGTATGTACCAACACACTTGCCAGCACCCCTGCACTGACTGGGCAGTCAGTTTTAATCAAAGAAAATTACCTGGGCTGATTTCTGCTCCTCTTTCCCCCTATCTTGGAACTGTCTCCTCTATTCAGTTCCTAACTTCATGAAAACAATAGCAAATTAATCTTTCAGGACTTTCAGCATCATTCACATCTGGCTGAAATCGGCCCAGCAGACTCAGAAGTTAGATGTGGAGATGGAAGGCTTCACAGTAGTCAGTGAGAGTCTTCTGTGTCCGTAGTGCCTATTTTTACTTCCCTCTCTCATAAGAATAATAAACCAAAGAGAAAATGCAGAGTACTGAGAGATGCAGAAGGTAGACACATTTAGAGTTCAAAACAAAAAACGCAATTTGATGCAAACTCAAGAAGGCAATTGACAAAACTGACACATCCCAGGGACTTGGAATAAAATGACACCACCACCCAAAAGCCTGTGGTTTCCAAACTTAATAAACTGAGAGAAAGGGAGGAGGGTAAAGGCAGCATCTAAATGATTTGGTTTCTCATTCCTTCTCACAAAAGGAAATATAAATCTTCAAAACTGTTACCTACAACTATGCCTTCTTTCTCTCTCCGCTGCAGAAGCTTCATTCCACTCATTCTCCAAACACGTCTGACAAAGTTTAGACACTATCTCTGTCTGGCTGTCTAATACGCCTTGGTTCTGATCCCACAGCTAAACCAGACTGGATCCTTCATCCTTTCAAATCTCTCCTGTCCCAGCCTTTCTTCCTCCTCGTCACACCCCCAGACTGACCTCTCCTATCAGATTCCACTCCTGCTGCTCAGCCAAGCTTCCAGCTCTGCAACTGACAGACTAACAGACCCCTTGAGTCAGGAAAGCACCAGCAGAAACCAAAATTTAGGAACAGTGTAAGTTTTCAAAAACAGTTTTTGGAAATTGCAGTAATTGCATTTTAAAACTTTAATACTCAAGGCTTCCATCAAAAATTCCTGTAGCCAATCTCAAGACACTGGGCTTCAATACAGGAACTTATTGAGACTGATATTCCCTGGCAATTGTCTATGTGTGTACTCCACACTACACGTTCAGATGGATTGCCACATATTGATTAAGGCATATCTTAAACAATCTTGCATGAGAAAAGAGCAGAGGAAAAAAAAAATCTACTACTGTTGCATTATGAAAATCATGATCATAATTAAGCACTGTAACAGGACAGACTACTTAGACTGCCTGTGAAATCCCTCTTCACTGGAGATTTTAGAGATGTTAGACCGACATTATTATCTGTACTTACACTGCCAGACCATGAAGGAAACAGAGGAGAAGTCACTTCCAGCCTTATGTTTCTGTGAACCTATGTTTCAGAGAAAAACAAGGAAAAAGAAAAAAGCCCCACCTCCAAAAAAATAAAAAAGCAACCAAACAACAGCAACAAAACAATAAAAAACACCCCACAGAAAATCATTTTGCATACTGAAATGTCAGTCTTTTGGAAAACAGTTCTCATATTTCACTTATTTTTAAAATTCAAATCCAAGCAGCGAGCAGCTCCACTAAGTCTACAAGCTTAATAAAATTAATAGTTGCTGCCCGTAAGCTATGCACAGATTCCAGTCCTACCCAACACAAACCATCAGCCAGCCTGTTTTATTCAGGGCATAAACATTTTGTTCCGAACAAAAGTTTACACTCAACTCACAGCCCTGGCTACAAAGTTAGGTTCTTCCCAGAAAACGACAGCACATTTTCATGGCACAGCCAGACTGAGTCCAAACACAATATAGCTCCAGTGCCATACACTCTGCTATTAGGAATAAAACATTTCTGAAGAAACCAACATAGCAACTTCCTTGTCCCTTTGGTGAGAAAGGCGGAGGAAAGTGGTAACTGCCAAGGAAACAACGCCACTGACTACACAGACTACTGAGAGATACTTAACGGGATATAAAAAGGAGGAGGGGACACAACAAAGTAAAAGTCAACAATTTCTTTTTTTTAGAGAAATAAGTGCTAGAGAGGTGCCATCAAAACAACCACTTCACCAAACTTCACTGTAAGAGATTGTAAGAGATACAGTTATGCTTCCCTCTTTGTCCAAGGTGAAGTGAGGTTTCCCTGCCTTCATCAGAGAAGGGCAGGCAGACAATTCAGCCAGCCTTTTACCCTTTGAGGGCAGAACCATTCACACTGAAGGGAGGTATCTGTGTAGTGTCTCGGGGCTTGAAATTTGGGTTCATCAAATGAGCACAGCTTCCATTTCCTCACGGGCTGTGCCGACACTGCATGGTGCAGTACCCAACCACTGAAGTTTGCCTGAGCACTGGAAGCAGCTTAGCTGAAATATCACAGAGGCTGATACACCTAATGGAAAAGGGGCTCTTCTCAGCCAGGTGAACAGCTCTGAGCAGGATCCTGGGCTTTCTTTACACAACTAGGCAGCTGATGAAGCCCGAGTCTGGCACACAGGCTGTGCTTGTATGTGAGGTTATCCATCAGGCACACCGGTGTGCTCCTCAAGCAAACAGCCTTGTTTCCATCTCCTAGTTTAGTATTTCTGAGACAGCTCCCAAGACAAACAGAGAAATAAATTTCATTTTTAGATTTCATCTGAATAAGCCATAAATAGGTATAGCTTTAGTAAATAAGCAGAAATTGGGGTGCAGATAGGTTGAAAAAAACACTTCTATATGCAAGATGCATAGAGTCAGTTAGTAATTCAAAATACTGAATTAGAAGAACTGAGTTGGATAGCTAAAGGAGGCTTTTCCTCATGTCACACAATTCATATTTCAAAAAAATTACGTTGAGATACTAAAGCAACTTTAACTGGCAAGACAGAATTAGATAAAGATGTTTCTGCTCGCTCATTTTAATAATTAAAACGAGCATTAAAAAAAAATTTCAATCTCTATCCCATCCCTTATGCACTTTAATTTTTACAGCCCTGATAAAGCACACAGATATAGATTTATAGAAATATTCCCAAAGATAAAACCATATTCTGTTTGCTTTAATTTTCACTTTATACTTCCCACCAATAATTTACCCCTCAGAATGCTGTCTACCCTGGCCATGTATAAAGAAGGAAAAGTGGTTTAGTATTGCATATTGCAGAACACAGGCAAGTGAAATGAGGAACGATTATATCTTTAATATCTGGTCCGTATGAACACCCAAACAAAATTCTTTAGCAATACTGGGGAAGAGCTCAAAGGTTCACGAACCCCTTCTTCAGGCACAAACCCTAATGATTAACACATCAGAATACTCTGCAATTTATAGGCATATAAATATATCTCATAGTTCTAAACAAAAGATTTAGAAATAGGTATTTCAAATAATTGGAGAAATAAAGAACAAAGTAGCACAAACCATTTTTGTTCAATATTACTTATTAAAGCTCTGCCTAAGACTATTATCAGCATGACATCCTCACTGTAGCATATCTCCTTACAAGGACTATTACATGATTTAAATACAGAGTCACCAGATAACTGTTAAGATCTGTATTTTATGAAGGAAGCCAGTATTATTTTCCTCCTCATAATCAGCAAATATTACTGAATCTAGAGCTAGCTTTTTAGTACGTCTTCAGTTACAAAAGTGAAGGAAGAGCCACCTTCTTTCTTCGTTCATATTCCAGGTTGTGAGTGGAACTATCATCTCCAGCCCCACAGTAAGATTTTTTTTTTTTTCTGGTCATCCTCTTTATGCATCTTTTCATCTTCCCTTTCCTGTCCATACCAAGCCCAGGTCCTTGTGGAGCTCTCTCCAAAGAAGTCCAGATATTCTTATCCAGACAGAAACTTAAAAACCTGCTATGAGAATAGTTTCCCTCTGATGTCATAATTTTGCATTTATAAACACTCGCTTCTGTACACTGCTGAGATATAGTATGCATTCACTAATCAGAAGTAAGAATTAATAGGGGATTCCAAAGCTACAAAGGCAGCATTTCCACTCTGATGGGAGCATACAGTTCATACTTTGGGGGAGGGGAAGAGAAGAAAGAGTGTTGGCTCTTTCATGAACATAAAAGGGCAGAATTACACATTAGTGTAGCTTCCCCATGTATAGACATTTTTTTCCTGAAATGCACTGTAAACTTAAAATCAACCATTAGGTTCTTTAACTAAAGCTCAAATCATCCATGTAATTACTCTTACAGAGGATTATGACCAAGGTTTTTTAAAACGAGAATAGTTAAAATTGCACAATTAAGAAATAAATCACAAGGGGAAAATAGGTTCCTACTCACAGAACAACCAACCAAGCTGGCATCGTTAATACCCTTTTAGAAAGGCAAACCCAGAACCGAAATACTGGGAATGCTGTTGCCAGGTCAGAATTGAGGTGAATTGGCAAAACCGTGCAGATGGGCTCCTACCGCACCTGCCCAGCCCTTGGCCTGCCACAAATCCGTACCTGCTCCTTCAGTAACCCTTCTCCTTCATCAGGGCACTGAAGTTTTCACAGAGGGGAAAAAAAGCCTACACTTTTAAAAAATACATTTGAACGAAAAGTTGAGATGCTGGGCATTCTTGATTCATGTGTGCTTTAAAAGCAAGATTTTTGACCTTCAGAAGTCCCTTCCCCCACCTAAATCAGGAAAAAAAAAAAGGGAAAGAAAAATAAAAACACTCCTCTGAAACTACCACAGAGAGATGCTGCAGACATCAGTCTAAAATAATGGCAGTCAAAGGTCAGGATGATATGGGCAACATCAAGCTTTTCATTTAAATATCTTCCTGAAAGAGACCTCTTTATAAGCAGAAGCAAGAAAATCAGGGACTATCCAGTCAATGATGAAGAAACTGCCAAAACGTGTCATTTACAGTATTTTTCTTATAATGACAGCAAGTATCTTCAACTTTCACAAATAAATGCTAAGACCTCACTGAAATATAATATGCAAACTACCATCAGCTTGTTGGGTCGTGTCAGCAAGATTCAGCTTTTTTTTTTTTTTACGAAGATTCACTTATGAACTACACACAGCAGATTACAAAACAACACTAAAAAAAAGCAAGCACTGCAAATTGGATCTCGATCAGTAAAACGACATAAAAGTCGTAGGAGTCGTCCAAAACTGCTGGAAAACGCATACTGCAAGAACAATTGGTATTACTGCCTAACAAAGCTGGGTAACACTCAGAAGGCTCCAACACGCTAATCTGTCACCGTGACAGAAAAGCAAAGGATGCCAGACCAATACACATCCCTCTTCCAGTACCCTGCATATCTAACACCGAGCTTCCAAACGCAATAAAAAATAAGATCAGAGTGTCCAAAAATATGAGTGAGGATGCTCTTAGCATATCTGCTTCCAACTTCTTGTTATTAAAAAAACAGTACTATTCAAGATCTTTCAACATTCCTCAACAGTGTTTTGTGTTATTGTTCTATGGAGACAAGTGACAACAGAAATAGCTACATTTTTGCTTCAGATCTCTCCTCCAAAAAAAAAAAAAATTACACATTACAGTAAGTCTGTTATAAAAGTGCAGCACATGTTTAAGGCCCACAGAAGCACCGATGCTGATAAAATTAAAAATGGCTGTGCCCGAAGATCCCACAGCAAAAACAGGCACAGCTCTGCTGCAGATTAAAATATATATTAAAAATTCCCGCATTACCTCACAAAGGGTGAGGTATGCAAAACAAAAAGATTATATATATTTCCAAAACTGAAATAAGTTACTAGACAGGAGATGCAGATCTAGGCAAAGCATGCTTCTTGAGTGCAGGTCGAGTTCATTTACACAATAAAGCAGCATTTTATTCCCCGAGACACTTAACCTATCGGGATTTCAAAACTTTTATCGGGCTTCGCCGCCGAAATAGATGCACACCAGTTTGTAAGGAGAGGAGACATAGATGTGCCCGAATACCAGCGGACCCCACCCCCCGCCCGCTACCAAAATGGCCAGTTCGTTCCACCCAGTGGCTACTCACCAGCCGCAGTGCCGAGCAGCAGGGTGGCACTGGAGAGCAGGAGCACCAGCACAAGGTGCTGCAGTGAGGCAGGCATACCTGGGCAAGCCACGGTTCGAGCCAGGAGGAGGGGAGAAAAAAAAAAAAAAGTGGGGGCAATAAACCCAAAAACCCGACGAGAGGGAATTCCTCCTGCTTTCGCACAGCCTTCCTCAACTCTCTCGGTTTACAATCCCGCCTGGAAGGGCAAATGGCAGATGAGGGGAGCCGTCTTCGCTCTTACTCCATTACAGCCGCCTGCCTTCATGCCTGGGGAGCGGGCAGCGCTCGGCGGACACGGGGGAAGCGCCTGGCTCTGCCTCCCAGCCCCGAGGCATCTCCCCCGCCGGGGAGGACGGCGGCACGCTCCCGACCCCTCTGGGAACCGGGCTATTTCCCACGCAGCTTCACGACATCGAAGAAAGAGCCCGGTTGGGAAGGGAACATATCCAGACGCGCCCACAGCGGTGTCAGTCAGCGCGGCCCCCGCGGGCTGGCCCGGCCACGGAGAGCGAGTTACGGGCTCACGGCAGCGCCGCGTCCCATCTCGGCAAAGGTCTCTGTCCTCTGGCCGCCCCTCCTCGCTGCCTCACGCTCCGGGGAAGGCGGCGGCGAGACCCCCCGCTCTCACGGCGAGGGCTGCGGTCGCATCCCGGCCCATCTGCCTCCCGCGCCGGGCGGGCTCCTCCGCGCTGCCCCGGCCCCCGCCGCAGCTCCGACGCCACTCTCGGCCACCCCGACAAAGGTGGGCTCCGGGGCGGCGAGGCCCCTCCTCGGCGCCTCCAGCTGCGAGCGCACCCGGCTGCTCTCGGCGGGCGAAGGCCCTTCCCCTCCTCCGCCGCCCGCCCCGAGTTTCCACAAAGCCGGGCAGCCGGGCCCGGCCTCCTCCCTCCGGTCTCGGCTCAGCCTCTCCGCGCTGCCAGCGCCTTCCTCCCCCCGCGCCGGGCTCGCCGGCGAGCGGTCGCTCCGCCTCCTTCCCCTGCCCGCCGCCGGCTGCGGGCGGGAGCCGAGCGAGGGCCGGAGCTCCGCCGCCGCCGCCGCCGCCGCCCCCTCTCGTCCGCCCGCCCCAACAGCACGGGCAGCTCCAGACACAAAGGGGAGTCGCTGCCGCCGCCGGCCCGGGCGCCCGTCCCGCCGCGCCGCCCCCGCCGCCCGGCCCCGCCCCGCACCATAGAGGTGGCTCCAGGTAGGCAGAGCGGGGCCGCCCGGGCGGAGCTCCGCCGGGCTGCGGGAGGGGGCGCGGGGATCCGGGCGCCGCCGGGGCGGAGGGCACCGCCTCGGGAAGAGGAGCAGGACCCGGAGCGGCTCCGCGAGACGGGGAAGGCCTTGGCGGACCTTCCCGGGCAGGCCGCGGGAAGGCGGCGAACAGCCCCCCAGGGAGCTTGTCTGTCAGCAGGGAGGCGTGAGCTCGGGAATCACAAAAACCGCCTATAACAACAAAAAAACGTGAGATTGCATCAGCTTTGAACTCCGTGGCCTGCCTGTCAGACACCCCGGAGCTTCTGCCTCGTCCTCTAGTTCAAGCCCCCATTATCTCTGTCCCTGTGAGCTCCGCTATAAGCACTGGCCATACCACCTACTGCTCTCCCTCAGGGAACCCAGGCAAGTCACAGAATCAGTGAGGTTGGAAAGGCCTCTGGGATCATCGAGTCCACCCTATGACCAAACACCACCATGTCGACTAGACCATGGCACTTAAGTGCCATGTCCAGTCTTGTCCTAAACACCTCCAGGGACAATGATTCCACCACCTCCTTGAGCAGCCCATCCCAGTATCTAATCACCCTGTCTGTGAAGAATTTCTTACTAAGTCCAACATAAAGTCCACCCAGCTCATACAGCTTCAGCCACCTGACTCTTCCAAGCAAAACCATTATCTGCTTCTTAAATTAAAGAGATTTTATGATTTCAAAACAAAGATAAAGGTCAGCCTACTGTGCTGTTTGTATGCTTTAACCTTTGCTATATTGCATAGAACTAAAGAGATAAATTGAGGCCGGCAGCTGATGGGAGAGCTGTGACTGGAACGTGCTGTCTGATGTTCTGGCCCAGCAAGACTCTTTCAAACAAGTTTTACTGGCTGTAGCGTAGAAAACAGTTCTAAAGCACACCCTGCACACAGAAAGCACCTTCATATATGGGCTTCACCAAAGGTTTGATTATGGGAAATGCCTCTCTGTGCCAAAATTCCTACACCAGTTTCAGGAATGGGATACAAGGAATAGAAATTCAAAAATCTAAACACTAAGTGCTACTAACATAAAATTTTGTAGTTGCAAATAAGAGTTACAATTTTAGTGATAATAAAAAGTTTTGGCATAAGTCCATTCCTCTTCACAAGCCTTAACAGGTGAAGTAGATGTAATCTGATTCTTTCATCATCAAGAAAATTATTAAATAAATTCTAATAGCATTTTTGTCATTGTGATGCCTTAGCCAGAGAGCACGTAGTTTAACATTCCTGGGGTCAAGATGAATTTACATGGCTGATAGTTATAAAAAGGTTTTTTAAAGTTTTCTACAGTATCTTCACTTCCAATCTATGCAGATCTAACATAGATATTGGTGAGAGACAATAAAATATAGAATCGCAGATTGTAATTTGTATTGCCACTTTCCAGAATTGCAACCACATGTTAACCACAGTATCCTTCCTGTTATTTGTGGAATGTGAACTGTCAAGAAATAACCTTTAGAAGCAAAAAAAACCCCAAAACAAAACAAAACCAACAGCCAGAACAGTTTTACCTCCAAGAGAGGGAAACACCACCCCCCCACATTAAGTTTTTTTTGCAGGCCCAAAATCCAGAGTTCTTTTCTGGTTCAGCAAAGACACCAAACTATGCAACACACTTGCCCAGCTGAATCTGCCAATGAAAGAAGCAAGATCTACTTTGTTCAGAGAAAACAAGAACCTGACTATGTGTGGGTTGTACAGCACTTTCACTGTTTAGATGGTAAAAGAAAATTACTGTAATTGTTTATGACATGTATGAAAACCTGTTTGCCCTGAAGTAAATAACAGAAGTCTCACTTGTTTTAATGGTTCTAGTTTTGGCTCATTCATTAATACTAGGAATAGTATACCACAAGAAATTGTACAAAAACATATATTCTGCCTTAAAATACATTTCATTTTTTTCTCACCACAAAATGGATTGGATTTTTGTTCCGTGTTTTTCCTAAAAAGAAGGAACGAGACATGCCATTTTTACTATAAGTATTTCCTCTTAGTTTCATAAAAGCCCCAAGCCTGATCAAGAAAACACCCTTGCGAAGGCCACGGGGCTGTGAATCTGCTTTGCCTGAGCTTATATCAAGTCCTTGGACTAATCTCACAGACTTGCAGTCTCATCAGTTTGCAAGAATTTCCCCTCCTTCCTTAACCTATTTTGAATTTTTCAAAAGATCTCTGCAAGGGCCAGGTCCCTCCCAGCCTGGGGTGGCTGTGAATGCCGCCAAGTGCCCCGGCCACGCACCGATTCGGAGCAGGAGACACTGCACCCCTGTTTCTCTGGAGCTGGCAGGGCCGAGGAGCAGTTGACCCCTCCTTCACCACATGGATGTAGAAAGCAATCGCTGCTGTCTAAGCACAGAAGCAGCTTCCTTTTCCCACGGTGGTGAGAGGAAACCAGAGATCTAAACTGTCACACTCAGGCTCACCCATTGTTATGTGCTTGGACAAGAACATATTTATAATCTTTTCTGTGGTATTGTTTTATCTGTAAGCTAGTGTTTCACTAGCCTAATATTCAGCAACAACCAATAAGACCTACAGAAAAGTACTCAGGATAATGAAAACTTGCAGAGCTGCAGCACAGTAAATCTGTGGTGCAGGTTCAGCTAAAGGTAGGAGAGAGACAAGAGAAAATATGTAAAATTTACCAAGATGTAAAAAACAATGTTCTGACTGAAGCACTGTATTTCCACCAGGAAGAACAGTGAAACAACGCTACTGAACTTAACAGAGACAAGACTGTTTAAAAGTAATAGGAGGAGGAAAGACCTTAGAAAGTAGCTGGTCTTTTGCAGCTGTGTTCACTGTTCCAAGGCAGGCAGAGGCAAGGCTGCCCCAGGAGCACAGTCATGGGGCCGGGACAGGGAGGACAGTGGTAGAGGAGCCAGTGTATGGTGGCTGCAAGCTCCCAGAGATGCAAGTCAGATACACAACAGGGGACTTGTGTGTTGCCCTTGGGTGAGGGAGCTCAGCAGAACAGCCACACACAGCACACGGGGACTGCCCTTTGCTTCAGTGAGACACTGAGAGCAGAATTACTGCTGATATGAGGCTCAGAGGTTTCCCACTGTCGGTCACACTGATGCAGACACAAACATATTGGTATCACTTGCAAATTCAACACAGCACTGTAAGTGAAATTAAACATGTCCTTGTTAGAAGCATCTCCTTTAAACAACACACATCTTTGTTTTTAATTAACTGGAATATGAGAAACTATTTTCATGCTACCAAGAGAGCGTACCAATCAGTGGGAATTAACAAAGAATGAAGAAAACCAAAGTGAACAACCAAACAGTAGCTTTAGTTCTATTTCTTTTCAGAAAATCCAGTGTTCAGGCACTTTTTAAAAAGATTTCTCAGGATAGGTTCACTGTTATCCAAGAGTTTTTCAGCGCTGACGCAAGACAACTGTTATCATCGTTAGGACTCAAGGGACTGTTCTTTTTGACAGGCCCTTTCAAGAAGTCAACAAATCAGTTTAAAACAAGCCATAAATTATATTTGGCTGCCCATCGCCTTGGCCAGAGTGTTCTCTCAGTGTTGGCGTAAGTGTTGGGGAAAGAATAGAACTACACAGCACAGTATTTAGCTTTTAAGGGGTATGTTGTTCCTAATTTAAAAACAAAGCATCCCCCTAACATTGACTCTGATGCATAAACATATGTTAGAACAGCAATCAAGATGTTCACAGACTTTCCTACAAATAAATACACCCCTTCTGGATCCTAAGAAATAGCTTAATAAATAATAGATTTGGTACAGGTCTCCACCACAAATGCCTGCCACTCATTGCTAAATTAGGGAACTGTCAGCAAGACCATCTCCCTAGTCTTGCCTCCTGTAACTGTATGTGGAGAGAGACATGATTCCTGATAGATAGGATCCAAGCCTTCTATAGCTCTCTAGATTATTATTAACATCCTGAATTGCAGCCAGAACGCACTGAAAAGACAATACTGTCTACTTACAGTCTGCTGAGTTAGCAGCACAGCTTCAGCCAGGGCAGCCAAACAAGTAATCACACGCAGACATCACTACCCTCGGAAGTGTTCAGTTCCTTGTTTTATAGGGCTTTTCCCATCACTGTCCAATCCAGGGTGTTGCACAGAGGCATTAAGGCACCCTCCTAAGTCCCCTTGGAGTTAGAGGTCAGGGTAGGGAAGGTGGCTGTGGGAAGACCATTGGTACAGAGAAGTGGGCACATGGTATGCAGAAAGAAAAGCAACGAGACCTCTGGGGATTTTACATGCAATCTGGACCCAAAAGAACTTTTCTCCATTGTGGACATGTTTCCTTGGGAACAGGGAAAGGCTCCTTGCCCTTCAGAGCCTCCCTGCAACCTACCAGCAGCACTTGCATCTTTGTCGGAATTATTGTTGGTTTCTGCTCCTTTTCCAGGGCTTGGTTTTGTCTTGGGAAAAACACATTCCGCAAAAGATGGACTGAGGGACACCCAGCCATGACTGAAATCTCAGAAAAGTTCTTTGTGGGATAAAGTCAGTTTCCTTCTGTTTTTCCTGACAGCCCGGAAAAACACTATCCATGATGGTCGGTCTGCCCTGCCAAGATGCAAGAGTGGCAAAACCTCATCACATACCAGAGCAGGCTCTCATGCTCCCAGTCCTACCAACAGCCTTAAGAAAATGGTAAATCAAATTCCCTTCCTCAGAGGGAATTGATTTCTCCCTTAGTCCAGTTAAATAATCTGTACCAGATATTACTTTTTGCCTTTAGACTCATAAAAGTCTATCTGAAGGCTGTTACGACTTCATTTTTCTTTGTCTCTGAAGCATAGAAAAGAGCACCAACTGTCAAGTTTTTGGGAAAAAACCCCCACATTTGTGAATATGAGCTAGTGTTTTCAGTCCTGGGTTTTTCTAATTCTACCATGTTGCTGTCTATTCTACTGCAAGGTGAATCACACTCCACAGTGAAGTGTTGACATCACCATCCTATAACAGAAGTTTTATGGCAGCTTTGTTTACCTTTTCATGGCAAACTTTTAATAAATTTAATGCAACGGTTAATTACATCACTTTTGTGGCAGCCCCCAGAAAGATCTATTTTGATATTTAACTTCTTCTGTTTTATGCTGGTCTCACATTCACTGATTTTGGTATAGTGAGTGGTTTCCTATGGGGAGCCCATAATTGCATGATCAAAGGTGTGTGAGGATCAAGCCTGGAAACATAAGCAAGTGGGTGTGGGACAGGTAAGTCTTTGGTATACAGGGAGAATGAGGAGGAAGGTGCACACCGTGGGATAAGCAAAGGGAATATTTTGCATCTAAAAGGATTAGCAATGAAATAGTTAATAGACATTCTTACATTTCACAATACATGATATTTCCCTGTGATAATGCACTACCAACAGTGTTGGTAGCAGTTGCTGTCTTGTATTAGAGATAACACTGCTTAGTCTGTGGAAATCTTATCTCCATTTTGGGGTGGAGGTGAGAGAAACTTTCAAGATATCTCTGAGAAGCACCTCCTACTTTGAATTAAGTCTGAAATCATATGTTAAAGGCCCTTTACAGCTTTCCTGAAATCTCTTGGCTTGTTCATCACAACATAAAATGGGAAATTTGCTGCAGGGTGTTTATCAGTTCAAAACATCACTTATTCATTAAATCCAACAATGGGCTTAGTCAGAAATAGAAATGTAATGAGCTGTGTTGGACTCATCTTCTGGTCCGTAGCAGAGGGGTATGTCATCGCCACAGACATGCAGGGTTTCATTCCTGAGAGCTACCTGAGCTTCTCATACTCACGACAGGCGTCTGGGAACGGAGCTCACGGAATCTCCAATACACTCTCCTGCTACTGTTACCTTCCTTTTTTCTTCTGGTTTTGGGTTGGTTTTTTTTTTCTTTTTCTGTTGCTGGTTGGCGTTTCTTTAATCACTCACTACATGAGCTAGTTAGCAGTGCAAGCCAGGTTGGTTTTCAAAAGCCTCCTTTTCTTTTTTGTTCTTTAATTTCTTGCAGACGATTAGGATTAGACTTAAAAATATTTCTCCAATCAGGTCCACACTTCAAGCAGGAAGCTAATAAAAATGCCCTTTGAGAACAAATGAAAGCCTGTGATAAAGGCCTGCACTCAGTTTGCCAAGGTGGAGGTCCAGAGGAACAGCCTCTGTGTGTGCTCATTGCTGGCCATCCTTGAACTCCACACCAGTTTGACAAGTGTCAGGCATTCATCTTGAGGAGAGAAGCAGTGTCTACAACATGAACTTTTTGCTCGTTGTTTTAAATGACAACGTGGAGGGAAAATCTTTTGCTCAGGCTTCTTACAGCAGTTCCCCTCGGCAATGAGAAAGGAGGCATCAAATATGAACCCAACAGCACAGCTTATCAGATTTTGCCTTCTCTTGCAAAGGCAAAAATAAGTGAAAACACAGTTAGAATTGAAGCACCTTTTAACTCAGTGTTTGCTGCCACTGCAAGCACAATGCTAGAGGGCCAACCACGCTCAGAGCCATTGCTGCTCTGAGTGTGCCTGCCCAGCGTTCCTCTCCTGCACTCAGCCAGTCCAGGAACATCACCTGGAAGGTGATCACGAAGGAAGATACAAGTAAATTATTACCTTTTACTATACCAAACAGGAAATTTCTACCCCTTATGCTTCTGCCTGTAACATGACATCTGTTGTCTGAGGATTTTGAAACATTTTTATCTGTGAAGAATGTTCTTTCACATCAAGAAGTGAGTCAGTATCTCTGTATGCCCTGCTTGCCTCTCACAAATCAACCTGGAAACATAAGCCCAACTAAGTGCTTCCCCAAAGCATTCATCAGGAATCCTCTTGCTGAAGTGACACGGACCAGACCACCGACTACAGCCACCAGCACCAGTCCTGAGTTACTCCAGCACACAGCAATTGCTGATGGCACAGTTGCTCCCTGCACTGTCTACAGACATCTGAAATTGCAGAGACCTAAAAGGCTTTCATTCACAAATGAGAACCAGGCTTGGAGAGGCCATTTCCAGAGCACAGTATGGGCTGTGCAAGCCTCGGGTAGGTGGCTTAGGGGGCACAGACAGCCCTCGGGCTCTGTGAAACCTCTACCTCTACTTGCAATTTTAGATTAAAAGGCATAGACATAAATGAGGATGGAGAAACAAGTGGGCAGAGACTTCTACAGGAAAAATTGCCCTTCATATCCATAGTAAAGAGTTTGTAGTTTTTCTATAGATGAAAGCTCATCAAAAGCAGAAAGTACTATCTCCCAGAAATGCCATATGAAGTGCTTTATGTTTCATAAGTTTAAAGGAATTTTTCCTTCTTCTTTTTCTCCCCACATTTGCCACAAAATAATTGTGAAGTTTTGCATATTGCTTTCCCCCCTCCCTTCCTTTTCCCTGCCCCACACTGAGTTCAGTAAAATCAATGTCTCTAGTGTTTTTTCCAGTTCACTTTTGTATTCATTTACTTTTAACCATCCCCTCAACTTTGGAGAGGTTGAGTTTAGCAAAAGGAAAACCCACCACCCCTGTACTTCTGCCTTTGTAACTGCTGACGCTTTCACATTCCCAGGAGCAGCAGAAGGGTGGAAGGGATGTGAAGTGAGGGCAGGCAGTAGCACAGACCCTGAACTAAATGTTGAACAAGAAAGAGGAGGGAAGTTGTAGGCAGGAAAGAGGAGCCAGGGGGGAGAGGAGGAGTGAAAAAGTTACAGGAGAGGGTTACGTCTGAATTTGCATTTAGTGATTTAACAAAAAGGAGGGCGCTAAACTCAGATCTCTAATATCCATGACCAAACCTCCCTGTGTGGTTACCATTTTACTGTGAGGCAGCTATTTGCACAGTAAGAGCTGCTGTGTGACACTATCCCCAACACTACCCCCATCAGTGGTATGATCAAACATGAGTAGAGCAATAGGAGGAATCCCATGGGGTGTGGAGATCGGGTCAAAACCCCATCGTTTTGCCTTAGTGACAAGAAGGTGCTGGTGTGCCTGCCCAGGAGTGCACCCCCAGGGGGTCTCTGTGCCTGCAAAGGGAAGCACATTAACTCACAGTAACAATGCTGAGCACCTTAGACCTTTCAGATGTCCTGGAATGTGGGGCCATCACTGCAGCCATCTGCCTGGAAGGGCTCGAGATCAGCACACGTAACTGCAGGATGAAGAAAGCTCCCTGCAGGAGCCAGCACACAGATGTGACCTGCTGGCTGTTTGGTTGCACCCCTGAACGGCACCACGCTGTGCCAGAGCTCCCTGCCTGCCCCACAGGACAGGGGCAGAGCCAAGCAAAGGGCTGCCAAACACAAAGCCCTGCTTCAAATGTCCCCAAATTTGGATAACCAGATTGCACCCACAACTGCTGCAGAGCCAGAGTTGGGCTTCATTCCTCCTCTGCATCCCACGACTGCCCTGCTCCTTTGAGCTGGCCCCAGCAGATTCAGACACAGTGATGGGGGTGGGGGGAGATGTCAGCCACGTTTTGTACGGGACAGAAGACTCCCCACTAAGAAGGAAACAGCAATTCCTAAGTTTCTCTTGGCTTAACCGAAAGCTGTAACGAATATTCCTCCTGCCCTCCACTAGCATTCAAACCTCCCCTGCGTATTTTGTTGATGAAATCTCTCACCCCAATTGAAGAGATAGCAGTGTTTGCTAAACAGGCCCTGCCTTGCTACCAGAAGAGCTTCTGACCTTGTTCTGTCTTCTTCTTGGCGTTTGGCAAATACTTATCAGTGCTTGCAGTGACCTCCAGCCAGCTGGACAAAAAGCTTTGGAGCCAAACATGTGCACAAATAATTCCAGGGGCAGCTGTTACTACTGGATTATCTCTTCCTGTAGCTTCTACTGATACAAATAGTTAATACACGCGGCAGTTCACAGCCCCTTTCTCTTTAGCAAACCAAGGCCCATCTTCCTTCAACTTGGGGCCATTAAACCCATCTCAACAACAGGGGCTTCAATCTGGTACTACCCTGTGTTGCCAAATGTGTCTTACCAGGTCAAACAGCCAAAGTTACACATCACAGCCCTGCCATCTTTAGCCAAGAAGGTCACCATTTAATCACTTTTCCCAAGTTATGTGTAACAGAGGCCATTCTGTGCGTATCCAAACATAGCACCCCCTCTCTCCAACCCCTCTGGCCTCCCACAGCCCAGACATGAGGTGTTTTTTCACCCTGATGCGTTGAGGTCCACGCCTGATCAGAGTTCATTCAACCTGAAGAACAGCAATGACTGGCTTTCAAAAAATGAGACTATTATGGCTAGAGACCATTATGAAAGCCTGCATGAAGCTGAGACCAGATGTGTGCTCGGATCACTCCAAATGTTGCTTAGAGCAAAGCCCTGGATTGTTTTGGTTTTGTTTTTTTTAAAAAAACGAAACAAAACAGAGGATTGACAGAATCTCCTCTGTAACATGAAAGATTTTCTGATGGTTTTCTGCACTGCTCTTACAGATGTGTGGCTGGACTTGGAGCTCACACCCACCAACAGTGAGCGCAGCAGCTCTCAGAAGGTGGATGAAGACTTGGAGCCCTTACATGACAGGATGGAAGTGATGGGGATGCTGACCTATTTAAGTTCAGCTCCAAGAATCAGCTTGTGGTCACTGGGACTACGTTAGTTTTTCAGTAGGATGCTCTGTACCATCCCCTGGAAATGAGAGCAATCGCATGGCTATGATCACTTTTTGCCTTTACAGCAAACCTTTCATCAGAGGAACTCAAAGCAACTTGCCAGCAAGAACAAGCACAACCTCACACTGTGCCTGTAAGATAAGCGAAGGATGGAATAGATTAACTGCTTAGAAGCACACAGCCGCTCTGTGGGATGAAGGAAAAATAAGAAAAAAATATATATGCATACACGTTTGAAACCGTACAGGGTTTTATGGAGAGGCAGCCTGGAAGGCTGCCAGGATGAAATTGCCACCCCTACACAACCACAAATACCATGGAAACCAGTGGGGCACCGGCAGGCAGGAAAGGAAATCAGCTGAAAAATGGCTTTCCATGAAATGCAGCCAGGCTGGGACACTACTCCCCTCCTGCCTGAGGGAGGACTACGTGCCTAACCACCAGTGCTGCTGCTGGTGGGAGCTGGGCTCCAGGAAGGAGTAATTCCCAGTAATTTCCCAGCCTGGGGTAACATTGCTTTCCTGGCGGCAGCCAGTGGAAGACAGCAAAAAAGAGGGATGGCTGAAAACTGCTACATCATGTCAGCTGTGGTATGGAGGCAATGGAAACCCTGAGTGCCAGGTAGAGCTTCAACACGTGCTGGGAGGTGTAGGAAGATCAAAGTCAGCTGACATCTGAACAAGGACAGGGAAGGAACATGTATGCGCAAGCTCCCGCCTGCCCTGTCTGGTAAGGCACGATAAAAAGGCACGAGACACTCATCAGTAATAGTATTTTTCCCTCAAAAAACTAAGAAAGCTCAAAAAAGGATTCCTTCAAGCTGAGCAAAAGTAACTAAAGGAGAGAGGCCCGGAAAACAAAACTAAAAATAACAAATGAAACTGAATACCACAGGAATAACAGAAATAAACAAACCCAGACAAGCAGTGGGGGAGGAATGAACACACTGTTAATTTGTCAAGTACACTGTGCCCACATCAAACTAGAGAGTAAGCTCAGAGAAATATCCAGCCTCCCAGCTGAGCAAGGGCACCTGCTTGTTACCAAACAGCACACATCCCTAAAAAAGTCATACTGCTGCTAAGCCAAGTGAGGAGGAATCCAAGCACAGAACAGCCGTACTCATTCAAAATGCTGCTAAGAGGAACAGTGGCATCTTATGAGTAAGCTGGATATGGTGCAACCATTACCAGGCTTGAACAAAAATAGCCCAGTGGAGATGAGAGGCAGGTAGAGAGACCAGCACACAGCTGCCCCTGCGGCTCTCAGCAGCTGAAGGGTGATCTCCTATAGTTCTTCGGTGGAACAGAGGTTAGGGGGAGGTTTTCACAGAAAAGCAAAGAGGACTGCGAAACCAGAGAAGCAGCAGAGCGGCATTTCTGCCACACTAAAGTGCACCAATCTATCGGGCCTTCCAGTAACCAGAGGGGAGGGCTGGAAGGGGATGGAGTGTTGCCATGGCTGGCCCTGATAAGGCTCTATCTAGGAACAGGCGAGGGCTGCGCTCATGGCCCGGCCGAGAAATGGGTCTGGAGGAGTGCGAGAACAACAGGATAACATCAGGCACTTCTCACACAGCCGAAGGACCGCCACTGGTCATCGGGAGGAAAGTGCAGATGGGAGGCTTTAAAGCGGTGCCAGAAAAAACAAGCTACAGCCAGGGTCGAGGAACATGGGATCCAACTCTTAGTTGTCAGCAGTTGTGGTGTATACATTGCTGAAAACAGACGTAGTGCCAGGAAAATCCAACTCCCAGCATGAAAAGAATAACTTAGCAATGATAATGGGAAAAGTCAAAGCAACTGCGACTGTGAATGAGCGATTATATAAAAGCTTTTATCTTAAAGTTACGTTAGGCCAAATTCTGAAGTAATTTTTTCAGCCAGAATGCTCCCTTGAGACCCTGTGATTTGGCCACAAATTGCTACATCTTGAAAAAAAGAAAGAAAAAAAAATAGACAACAAAACAAAGTTCTTGTTAAGCTGGCTGGCAATACACAGCAGAAAATGGCCTTGACTTTGCAGCAAACACTTCTCCAGCAGGTAGCTGAAGTGCTCTGCTTTATGCCACCATCCAGTGTCACTGAGAGGCACAGGCCAGTCTTCAGGATTTACTCCCTTTTGTGGCTGCTACTCAGGGAAGCGGGAACATCAGGCGGTACAGTATGAAGGGAAGCACATGTTATTCAAGCTCCCTGAAACAAGTGAGATACAATTCATATCGCAGCTCCTTCCCCTTGGACCCTATCAAAGCTACTTCTGAAAAACTGGATGTACAGTAGCTTGGGTACTGCCATAAGGAAACAGCAATTGTCACTGCCCACCATGTGCTGAACAGGAATAAAATGTCTTTTCAAAATAACTGATCTGAGTTAAAAACTACCACTGTCTCAGTCATAGGCTCAAGAACATTGAGAGGATCCTCTCCATCCCATTTCCCAAGCAGTACTAAACCCAGCAGCAGCTCCAGGCTTTACACCTGGAGGCCTCTGTGTAGTTTTAAACGGAGCATCTGCAAATCCCAGACCCCAATGAGTCCCGGAGAGATGCAGCCACACCGAGACACTGTTCACTTCCCAGAAACTCTCCCCATTCCGGTTTGAGACTTATCGCACACATGAAACTTGCCTGCTCATTCTTTGGACTTGGCTTAACATGGGTAATATGCTGCCAACATGCAATTTCTAAAGAGTTATCAAAAATAACATGAGAAAGTAAGGAATGTTTTGAGCAGGAGACACACCCTTCCCATGACAGATGACCTGCTGTAATAGCCCTTACAGAAGCAAGGGAATGTGCTCAAATACCTGTTGTAAAATCTGAAGCTCAAATGCTGCCTAGCAAAAAATGCTGGAAATAATTCTTTCAAGTCATATAAACACATTGGAGATTCTGAGAGAAGAAATAGCTGGAAATAGTTTCAGATAAAAGAAACTTTCATGCCAGCTGGCAAGACAAACAGATGGATCAGATAGATGGATAGACAGGGCTTAAAGCCACTTTTGTCTCAGCAATGGGCTGGGCTTGTATATGCGATGTCTGAAGGCAGCATATCACATCATCTGACCCTTAAATGTTAGCTTTATGAAATCACATCAGATGAAGCTGCAGCCTTCAGAAGCACCTCTCATCCTGGCAGGATTCTCGCTTTCCCCCCAGAAGCACCTTCAACAGGCCCTGGGATGGCTTGGCATTCATGCAGACCACTCAGGTTCTCCCCTGCTCAGTGCTTCAGTCCAGCCTCTGTCAAAGCTCAGGAAGGTTCATTATGGTGCAGGGAGTTTCATAAACATTTAGTCAAGATACCTATGTTCCGATAGTGCAACAGCAGTGGGGTGATCACAGAGGGTGAGAAATGAAAGATGCTGTGAAGGCTGAAGGGAAATCCCCCCAAACCGTGTTTGATATGCTTTAACAGAAACTCACTGAAGGCAGGATGTGACGCAAACAAAACAAACCAGGGTAAGCACGCTGTATTTTTGGTAGCCTGTGCAGCTTGAGAAAGCTGCTGTTTAGTTTCAACTGTGCTTTCAATACCTGAATCGAAAGATGCCAAACTGAGCCACCTCGGGATGAGAATTACCCCTTGACTGGTGGTAATGGGCCTGAGCCACAGGTTTGCCTGAACCCACTGCAGTTTGGTTATAGCCAGACACCCACTACTCACCACTTATTTGCTTTTTGTATAAGGTGATTATGGTGGGGGACTGGGCTGTCTCCAGTACTGGCAGCTCATTTCATGTGATGTTTGTCACAAATTGCAAGGACCATGGTCCCCACAGGCTCCCTCCAGTGGCTCTTCCCCTGGGACTTCAGTGGATCCCAGCCAGTGTGACATCCCAGTTCTGCTGGATCACCAGCCAAAGCAAACTGAGGTTCTCTGCATCTCAACTCGTGCAAAAAGATTATAGAAATTTGGAAAGCTTAAAATAAGTACAGGAACAGTTTAATTTTCTTCGAGAAAAGCAGGGTTTTTTGCTGTATTTGAACTATGTGTCCCTGAAGATCTCATGTCAAAATAGAATTGTGCAATGAATATTAAATACTTATCAAGAAATTCACAGTTGAAAGTGGTTTGCAATGACAGATCAAAAAAAGAAAATCACCTCTGCACCACTTCTATTCTCATTTTTTTGGGACAGACAAATTCATCTAGAAGGATTTTAATACTCACCTTCAGAGATGTTTCTGTTTTTCACATCAGACATCTCATTTGAGAAGACTCTGAGTTACCAAAGACATGGCAGGATTACACCATCAAAGTTGCAACATCGAAGCCCTGGTGTGACTAATCCCCACATAAATGGGAAAGACCAAAGATGGGCAGTCTGTGCAGTGGGTAGGTGCAGAGCCAGATGGTCTCCTCCAGCCCACGGGTGCATGGGAAGCATGTCCCATCCACACAGGAACAGCCTTGGACAGGCAAGAGTCTCTGCACCCTCTTCCTTGGGTCCCTTTGCAGGGAGAGTGGCACAAGTGGCCCTGTGGGACAGCAGGGCTGGCCTCGTGGTGGTCCCCCTTAGGTCAGGGCAGCGCGGCTTAGGGTAAGGGAGTTGCTCCCAGGAAGAATTCTGGATTCCTTGTTTGCTTTCATTAGCCTGTTCATGGGAAAAATCCTCCTTTGCATAAGGCATAAGATCACTTTTTACCTGTGGCCTTTAAAAGACAAACTTTTAAAACTGTCTTCCCAATATGAACTGCACCTTAGAGAGCACATGAACTTCTCCGTCCATCCTAGAGAAGTAGCTGTCGGAAGAAGACATTACCAAGTGCACTTCTCTTTCCAGTGGGCATCATCTGGCCATGATTCACACAGCTCAGCTGAAGGGCACGTGTGTCTGTATGATGCAATGACAGAGCTGTGTCAGGTCCAACAGTCCAGCACTAGTTTTCAGAGTAAGTATGCTCATCTTTGTTTTGCAGAACCAGTCTAGCCAAAACCTGGTATGAAGTTGGCCTAAACCCTTCCCCGGCCCAGAGCAGGGGTGGCTGATCTGGGCTACCCCAGGGGTCAGTGTGGGCCCCTTTCTCTTTCCACCTGAATTAATTAATTAAGGGGAAGACGAGAGGGGTGACTTGCTGTTTGGAGGGACTTGCCCCACAGGGCAGCATTTCCTGTGGTTTCTGCCACTTGAGCTAACAGCACAGGGACTAGAAACAAGAGATGTGAATTAAAAATCAAAAAGAAGCAAGACCTGCATCTTTTGTGGGCATGAAACTCAGCTATGAATAGGCAAAACAGTTCATCACAGCAATTTCTGAAGGTCAGGGCTTCTCGAGGGGATGGCAATCAGCAGCTGACAGCCAAAGGGAACCCAGATGTTTAAGTTGCATACTGAGCAAATTTGATTGAGAAATCAGAGAAACCTAACAAGCACAATTCTGTTATTCTACATTCAGAATTTTTTTTTTAGGTTAAAAACGCACTTGAAGCTCTTTTTTTTCAGCTTTGACCTTAGCAAATGGCAGTTGTTCAACTGTCAGCAGCAGAGCTCCAGTGATTTATTGCAAGTTTCATGCTAGCTGATATTTCTGACAGCTCGTAGACTCACGTGAATAAGTGACCATTTCAGCTTTTATCAGCATAAGTTTCTATGCTTTCTGCTAAAACAGAGGAGAATAAACCCTACAAATATGCATACCAGGAGTCAGCCAAATGCCAGAAGCTGCTACCTGTAATAGTAGTAATTTTTTTTTAGTTGGTCATATAGAGTGGGACATAACACTCAATGTTTCTTTCTTAACACCTGGAGATACTTTTAGATTGTACCCTAGATTGTTCTTTCAGGTTGCACAGGTACATTTGGACTGTGCTGTTATATTGTCACAGGCTCCGGTGCCTGTAGTACCTGCGCTTGTGACTCACCACAAAACCACGAGGTGTTGGAGGATCATCCACCTCCACTGGCATCCAGTGAAACCTTGTGCAAAACCTTCACCAGGATTTGTGGGACATGTGCCTGCTCTCACTGTCTGTTATTGGAAATCACCAGGAGTCTCCAGGAAATGCCAGTCAGAAAGGGCTGGAGGCAGCATCAAAGTAAAAATAAATCCCAACCTAGCATATCAGAAGATATTTAGTATAAAGGGATACTTACAGTCCTGCTTTGTGCTTTAGGCACAACGTTTGACAAAAGTGGTCCTACCAGCCTTTTTCATTGCTAAAACGATGCACATCAGCTGGACTTCAGCAGCAAAAGGCAGTCTGATAAAACAGATGGCTGGTTCCTGAACAAGGCTCTAAACCTCACTACAGAACAAGTCATGTTAAGCATTTGCCTGTAACACTGAGGCCATTTACAAGTGCCTTTCAAAGCAAACAGAAAGGTCACCACTGACCGCAATAAGAGTTGGATCCAGATGAAATGCTGCACCCAGCAACCCACTTTCCTACTGGTTTTTCAAGAGGTATGAAGTTTGTACAAACCTTTGGAGAACAAAGACTTTCACTTCCAGCTCCACTGGATTCACCATCCTGCCCCAGCAATATAAACAAAGCAAATACCCCAAGACTTGTAGACTGCCCTGGCCAGGACAGCACATGGCTTTCCTCTTTTTGCATAAGATGAAATAATTCCTGGTTTGCAAGGTGTGGTCAGGCAAAAGGAACAGCTCGTTTTCTTTAATGAATTTTGGTTCTCTTTGTATCTGCACTTTCCTTAATAGTTTCAGGTGCTATTAGTTATCAGGTGTATCTGCTTCAAGGCAGAACTAGTGAAAGTTCTCAGTCTGTCATCCCCCATAGGGTTTTAAAGCCTCCTCTCCCAAAATAGGTGTGAGGCCTTTTCCCACAGATGCTTCAGAGCAGATCTATTTTGATCATCAAAATACTAAACCCATAAAGTCAGGGGCGGTGGGAGGGAAGACAGAAAGCCTTTCAAATCAAGTGAATAAGCCAAGGGTGAAAAAATAGGCTCAGTCATCTCTCCTACCCATTTAATGAGTAGCATTCCACTCCAGAAACAGCACACAGAGGGCAAACCACTCCGAGTGCCTGTATACAGCCAAACTCCTGCAGCTGCCCCTCTCCTGCCCTCCCTGCTGGGACGTGGCTGTGCCCATGCCCGTGCCCCTGCCGCGGGGCACAGCCACAGTGCCGGCAGGCAGGGCTGCATGCGGAGCGGCTCTGCTCCCCAACGGGGGCTGGGCTCCAGCCAAGGGTTTGAGCAAACTGACACTGGAGTGAAAGGGGCAGGACTGGTTGTGCTTCAAGATAAGATTGTCTGCCAGGGCTTTGTTGCAGGCAGCCTTGCAGATGCCGGAAGGAAAACAAGCTGTAAAGATGGTAGAAGGAGAAGGGAAAAAATGCCCCAAGGGAAGCAGCGCTGGCAGGAGATAAAGAGCTCGTCAGTGAAGGGCACAGCAACAAACTTGCACAGCACAAGTCATGTCCTGCCTTAAGAAGCCCCCTTGCCCCACTCGTGTGTTCTGCACCTCCCCGGGCAGCCAGTGCTGGGACAGGGTGCAGGGACCTTGGCAGCAGCTGGGACAGCCCACTCACACCCCACCTTGCCTGCACACAGTTCCATGCAAGCAGCTGGGACACTGGCTGCAAGGCCACCTGTAGCAGGGGCTGCTTTGCTCTCTGTGACAAAACCTACCTAGGAAACAAGCTGGGGTGGCCACTGACCCAGCTGGTATTTCACAGTGGCAGCAGAAGGAGAAGCACCTGATGGCACAGTTTGGATGATCAAATGCTGCTCCTGCGGGAGAGGTGGCAGCTGAAGGACAAGAACAGCAGCATCAGCCCAGCCCTGCTGCTCACAACCTGAGCACAGCATGGACACACCTGCACTCACATCCTGTTCACTTATTTTGGTTGCTTGGTTGTTTCTCCAGATTTAGCCTCCTATTACATCCCTGGGTCAGGCCCTGCATTCAGGCTGTCCCATGCCAGTTGAAAGAAAACAAGGACCCTCACAGAGGGTCCACAGAGGTCCACTGCTTCTTATAGATTGAAGTTTTACTGCTTGAACATCTTGCTTCAAGCAAGGCAAGGATTCAGGGGGAAATCCCAGCTCCAGTTTAGCTTAAGCTAGTCCTATGCAGGCCAGCCTTGTGGATCCACCTGTCCTAAAGGTATTTTATGTAGTATAATTTCCTGGTTTGCACATCTCCACTTGCTTACAGTCCTTTCTCCATTGCTCCAAGCCACTACAATGGGAGAATGCCGTTTCCAGCTGGACAGTGGATGGTGTGAGTGAGAGGAGCACAGGGGCAGCAGGGTTTTCCAGGTGGAGGTAGGAGATAGAAATGCACAATGTGTTGTTTTGGTTCTCCATGGTCTGCAGGCTAAAACCACCACCTGCAGCCCCACAGGAGCCGTGCTGAGAGCAAAGGGAGGAGCTGTGGGGTTGGGACCAGCACAGTCCTGTTTGTATTCAATGAGTGATAAACTTAATGAGCCAGACGAGACCCGAGACAGAGACAAGATAATCCACACAGCCTCCTACTGCGCTTTTTTTGCCTGATGCATCTTCTAGTTAAGCCAGCACCTTGCCCTCACGTGGCTGGCCTGCAGTTCCTGGCATGCACCGGACCTCGGGCACATGGGGCAGCACGAGGCCCATGGGGCAGCAGGACCCGGCCAGAGGGTCTCCAGCTGTGCCAGAGCACATGTGGGCAGTTGCACAGCCCCAGGGACCAGGTTAGGCAGGATACTTACAGTGAAAGCAGTGGTTGCTCCTTTGTGCCCTGAGGCTCAAGATCTTTTTTTATCAGAACAAGGAAGAGAGACTTGTGCTAAATACCTGAGTTTGTCTAATCCACCCTAGAGAAACAAAATCCTGAGAGGTTCAAAGCTCCAGTGTTTATTCTATCAGGCTTATTTCTGGGCTAAATAAACCATCAAAATCTAAGTCTCAGCTGAAAACATCTAAACACATGTCATGGTTTTGTCTTGTGCCTTTAAAACTAAGTTGGAAAATTTGTTCCTTTTTTTTTCCTTGCTCCTGTGGGGAGGAGGGGAGACCGGTTGGGCTAGTTTCTGTGACTATCTGATGGCCATCCTAACGACCCCAGCTACTTCAATTGATATGCTAATTACCTGGTTTTGTCTCTTAAGATAACAGGAAAGAGCTGGGAGGTGCCTCGTTGGGGGGCTGGGGGGTGTGTGTGTCTGCTGGGGAGAGGAGAAACAGTTTCACTTCTCTCTGCGGGAGTAAGGAGAGAGCAGCTGGGCTGGCTACAGGGAGCTGCTGCCACTCTTCTGACCGGGCAGTGATTCTGGGAGCTGCTTCTTTTGGATCTCTCATCTTCGAAGGAGACGGCAGGAGTTGCCGGGCGGTCTGAACGGACGTCAGTTGTTTAGAGCTCTTCTCGTTTTGGACCTTTCCTCGGAGCAGGGGGACAGGGCGAGACATCACTACACAGTTGAGACCATCGGAGGAGGAGTAAGTGTGCTGGCACCAGGGGCGAGGTTTTTCTTTTCCCTTTTCTCCCTCCCTCCAGGGAGGGCTCCTTTGTCCGGCCTGCCTCAGAGCGTGGAGACCAACACGTGTTGATTGCCATTGACCCGACGACGCCCCCGGTGACTAATTCCAATAACTACAACCTCAACACCCTCAGCGATCCAACAGCGCCGTCTGCCGACAGGTTTTAAGAACTACAGCCTCAACATCCTTGGTAACCCAACAGCGCCCTCCACTGACCGACTTCAGGAACTACAGGTTCGACATCTCCCAGCGACTCAACATCGCCTCCTGCT
>JAWWES010000171.1:26992686-27027397 GCA_035583135.1 Lophotriccus pileatus
TATTCCTTGATCGGAGTCCATTAATTTCGGATTTGTAATTGCTTAGAGGGAGGAGTTTTTTGGGTCTCCCCTGTGGTTTATTCTCAGCAAACCACTTGTGTCCCACTCAAACGGAGACAACACAGTAGTTGAAGCTGATGAATTGTTAGTGTTTGGCAAAGACAAAGCATGAATCCATAATTATTGTAAGATGAGTCACCTGGAGAAACCAGAGCAGTAGCCAACAAAATGCCCCTTTTAATAACTCAATGAGAATGAAGATGCCTAGAAACGCACACATCAGCAACACCACATCCCCAGCCCTGCCAAGGCCAGAGAGGGGCAGGCAGCACCACTCCAGCTCTCTAGAGGATGTTTCAGACCCCATTTGTCACCTCTGACCAAGGACCCCATGCCTGTCTCACCAGAATCCCATCCCTGGATACAAGGGCAGTCTGACACCCATATTCCCTCCGTGACTCATAGGATTGGACAAGTCAGACTTTTGCAGACAACAAAAAAAGATAAAAATCATATTGCTTGGGGGTGCGCCAAGCTATTATTTCATCCAGTTAGAGTCTTGAACTGCTGAAAGTTAAAAGGATTTCCTCTGGAAAGAGAACATTCCCCAGCCACAAAGTCTCCAGAAAGGTACAGGCGCAATAACTCCTGGCATTTGGTGTTAGGAAACGAGTGTCTAGACAAAGCCACCTCCTTCTGATTTGTTTTGGATGACATTTTTAAAACCTGCTACAGTACAAATCCTAGAACTTGAATTTCTGTTTTTACACTCTTGATACCTGTGACAGGTTCACATGTGTAGGACATGCTGGGGATGATTTCTGCATCTTTGGTTATTTTATTTAACCACCACAGTCTGAAGGTCCTGTACCCCGTGGGGTTTGAAGGGATGGGTATCACTATTTGCACGTCACTATTTGCGTGGACACCCTGTCAGGCAAGAACAAGAAACAAGAGCTGTCTGCACTGATCCCTGCCTCCTGGGGACGCCACACAGGTAGTTTTGGCCCCATGTCAGTCCTGCATGAGAAACCTCCGTTGGATTTGAGGGGCATAAGGGGCTCCTGCACAGGGGTCTCACCTGGTGCAAAAGGTTCAAACACTCCCTCACGCACTGCATGTGGCACATCTGGGTCTGGGCACAGGAGCTCTGTTGGCACCTCCTCTCCCACACGTGCTTGCTGTCAACCAAGCAAAACCATGGAGAACTGCTCTAAGGGGAAGCACAGTTTTTACCTTGTCCTGCTGTTCCCAGGCTGGCAGGGGCAGGCTGGCCATGGGCAGGAAGCACAATCCCCTGCCACAGCGCTGCCCATTGTTGCTTCAGCATGTTGCGATACACTGATTGAGCAACTCACAATTATATTTCATTTATCTGCAGTGTTATGGCGTTACATGCACAGCTGTTTAAACAGCAGCTTGTCTCCCATCCACAGTAGCTTCCATTTTGCATGGCCTTGCTGATCCTGTGGCAGAGCAGCAGTAAAGCCTGAGCTCAGCTCAGGTTTCAGTGCTGCCCTGCACCCAACCAGTGGCACACCAGTTTTTAAAAAGGTCATTTTTCAACATGCTTCTACATCGCTACAAAAGCAAACCTTGTCTTGCCACCCTGCAAAAGGAAACGTTTTGTGTTTTGGCACAGCCGATTTTAACTCCTGTTCAAGAGGAGGGAATTTAGTGTGGCTGCCCTGAGACCGGCTCCAGTTTTATCGAGGGAGATTTCATCGTGGACTTAGACAACCTTGCTCATAGCCATTGTGCTGTCAAACAGGTTTCCTTCTCCTTCTTCACAACACTTCTACATCACATCCTATTTAGAGCTCTTATAGTGCTTCATAAATAATGCGATAATGAGCCCTGTACACCTGTGGGATTTGGGAGGCATTATCTCAGTTTTTAAGAGGTGGAAAGGGAAAATCAGAGATCAAAAGGTGGCATATACAACAGGCTGTGATCCAAACAACAGGAGTTTTTCCTAACTCGTTCCCTTTAAATTTTGAGCCCCTCCTGGCTTACCAACAGTCAGCCCACCTTTCCCACTCCTTCATCCCAGCACTTCAGTCCTGCCCTGTACTTTCTCTCCAAGGTAGCTCAGAAATTTTGCACAAGTCATTTCCCCCCATTGCATTTTCCTTGAGCTCTATTGAGACAGCGTTGCTGTTTCCATTAGCTAGTAACTGGGATGAGAAATTAAACATCAGAAAATCTTTCTACTGTAGATTAATACTACTGAAAACCCGGAGTCATTGAACATAGAGATGCTCACTGCTATAAGAGGAATAACCTTTTGCTTAGGAAATATGACAGAGTGCAAGGGACATGAAAAGAAATGAATGCTCAGAGCTAGGACACACCATGGGGGACAGGGCCTCAGTGCAGAAGCTCCTGGATTTCCAGCAGGGGTAAATTAAGCATAAGCAAGTGCAAGCGTGGATGGAGCATTTGGCAGCGCTCCCTGCCAGCCAGAGGAAGCAGCCCCCGGCTCAGGGCACCACCAGCTCTGCGGGAGCAAGGCTGATTGATGTCGAGGGCTGCATATCACACCCTGTGGCTGGAGAGGCACAGGATCTGAACCTGGTGACTAAGAAAACAAGATTTCTATCCAAAATTTTAAGCTACTTCAAAAGACATGCTGCTGTGCTTCTCCCTGAGGAAGACACGAAGCTACTGCTGAGCTGTCTGTCGTTTATAATAAAATTATTATTTTTTTCCAGAGAAAGTGAAGCCTCGCTGCAGGGCTACACAAGCTCCAGGATGTGGCACAGACAGCAGGAAGTTGACTTGTGGGATTTTTCATGTGCAGAAACAGCTTGAGAGGGATGGGCAAGCTGAGGTTTTACCTGAAAAACAGCAGTGTTTCTGTCTCTTCAGAGCAGACAGGATTCACAACGCTTGAGCAGTTACCTCTGTGCCTCCAGGTTCAGTCTCAGCAGGCACGTCTCACTGCAGGGACACAAAATCCCAGGACAGTCTGGAGAGCTCCTCCAGTCCAGATCAGAAAGGCCAGTGCCTGGAGTGGTACAGCATGCCTGTCCATCTCATTCCCCATGGCAAGAAAAAACAAGGTCCCTGTGCTTGGCTTCTGATGCCCAACAAGAGCTGCTGCGTAGTCATGGACACAGGGAAGACATGCAGAGGGTGTGTGTCTGTGGGTGTAACAACTGGAGGATGGCTGGAGCGAGCAGGGTGCCTGCAGGCAGGAGGAGATACCTGAAAGAAGTGCATATCCATGGCCTGTAGGCACTGGAGTGAGGGACTGCTGTGGGGCAGGGCTGCAGCAATATGTGTGTTCCCCCCTCCAGCAATGTTCCCATGCAAACAAATCCTCATGCACAGGGAATGCTACCAGGCAAATTCCCAAGCAGCAAACAAACAAACCCCCAAACATCTGTTTTCCAAAAGACTATAGTATTAGCCTGAAGAAAACACACATTTTCCTGACAAGGTGCAAAGTAGCGACTCAAAAAGCTGGATGACATCTCTCTGGTGAGACAGTGCCCCAGCACAGTGAGCAGCCCCTCTGCTCACTGATGCCCGTTCTGCAGAGCACTGCTCCATTCCAAAGGGAAAAAAACAACAGAAAACTCCATCCCTTTAACCTTGCCAGGCACTTTGTCACTTGGATTCTGCAGCTGAAAGCCAGCATGGCTTTCCTTCGGAGTCTGTGTGAACAATGAGGAGAGAAGCAGGCAGCAGACCCAAAGGACCTCAGCCCAGAAGCAGTCAGGCCCAGTACTTCACTTCACAGAACTGGTCCCCTCAGAGGGAACACAAAAGATTGTCACCAGCCCAGAGAGAAGGTCTGCACTGTCCCTAGATGAGCACCTGGTAGCTCCCAGAAGGCTGGGCTGGTGGTTGCGTCCCTGACCAGGGTAAAGGTTGTATGGAACCCCTTCCTCAGCAGGATCTGTAGCTGCACAGTCAAGTGGACTGCTGGCTACTAATTAAGACTTACTGTGGGCTGTGAAGGAAGGCTTACTGCCCCTCAAGCTCTCAGTCAACGTGAGAACAGATTTTCAAAAGCTGAGTGAGCACAGGCCTTGTTACATCCCTTTCAAACTGCCAACCACCTCTTTGAAACACCCTCAATCACTTTGTTCTAGGTTTAGCCCCAGTTCATCAACCACTTTCCACTGCTAGCGTTGTTTTAGAGTAACCCCTGTTGGTAAAATGCTCCAAGGATCATATTATCATTTTAGCTTCTTCTGTTCCACAGATCTCAGTTTTGCTTTAAGTGCCATTGTCTGGCTGGCTCTTCTTTCTGCATTCAAACAGCTCAAAGCCTACTTTTAATGTTAGTTTGGGGATTTTGGTTTTGCTGTATCAATAGATGAAATAAAAGATCCATTTTTCGATGAACCTCCTCCTTTACAAAAACTAGTGACCCATAATACAGGCTCTACATAAATACCTTTGTTGCACAATTATTTCTTACAGGAGAGGCTGTACAACCTTAAAACTACCATAAAAAGATTGAAAGGTTTGCAGACCAATTATAGGCCTGTCACATTTCTTAAGAATCACCACCTCTCTGTGCAAAGAGATTACAGTATTTCTGAATTATACCTGTAGGTTTTATTATTATTTTAAGGTGCAAGACTGTACACAAATGCCCAGGCCTCCGTTTGTGGAAAACCATGCGTGAGCAAACCGATCTTATCTGCTTGAACTGATAAACAACTTGAAATGCTGTGACCCTGGCTTACAGTGACTGCAGTCTATCACCACTGTTTATTTTCACTGATCATATTTAGCACTTGAGCTGAACACACTTATCAATGTTTCAGCAGCGGCCCTCTGAGATATGCGGCTTATTGTTTTGAAGATGAGGAGTTGAACAGTTCAAACTAGAACCCAGAGTACTTATTTTCTTACCTGCTTAAAAGAAGGGCAGGCAGATAAATGTTCGGTCTATCCAGCATTGAAAAGTTTAACGCTTGCTTCCTCTTCTCCACCCAGTATTTCTGGGTCACACACATCTTGAAAGAGAATAAAGTCGAAGCTCTAGCTGAGTTGATACTAAAATCAACACTCCTGACACTAGAGCAGGAAAGGCAGGGACATGCTGCTTTATGACTGAGCTCCAGCGGGCTGCCTTGTGAGATGTAAGCTGGCCTCCACTGGACATTGGCTTGCAATGGCAAATCACTAAAATGTGCTACATAAGGAAATAGGTGAATCCAATTCCCTTGTTATCAAAGGAATATACAAAAGGAAGGAAAAAGTGGCCGTGCAAAAATAACTTCTCTCCATTTTGATCCTGATTAGACTTACTAAGAAACTGATGTTCGTACAAATTTTCTGATTAGGGTAAATTATGTAGGACAGTTTCTGAACAGCACATACATAATTTATCTGATACTTTTGAGGAAGCAACTACATTAACAGTTCAGAGGAAACTGAACTCTCATATCTGGTAAAGATTTCTGCTTGAAAATGCATTTACAACAAAAACCCAAAGGCATTAATAGCCAAGTCTTCCATCTCATTATGAATACTTTTCAATACCTTTGCTGCCCATTTAAACACTTCAGCTTAAATTTATCTTACTTGTCTAGCAAAAAGCAGATGAACTGGAATGGTCTCACTATTCCCAGGCAGTCTCAATTAGAGCAGTTAAACTCACTGCAACCTTCCTAAGGGGAAAAAAAAAAGGCAGTTCATATTCTTGATACAGGTACTGCATTAATAAAATGTTACCATCTTGCTAGGGATTTGGTATATCCACTTGCACTAAGAGGTCATAAGCCACAGGCAGTTCCATACCAAGAGCTGGTTGGTAATCTGTATTCCACAGAACAGCACCAGCTACACTGGCTGCAGAGTTATCAAAGGTTACCCAGATGAAGAAACTGATTTTCTGTTTAGGCGATAGCCTACCACTACACCTAGAAAAATAAAATTCATGTTAATTAATAAACTGAGTGATAAGCACAGTTAAATAAAAATTGTTCCCTTTTCCACCAAAAAAGCTTCAAGAGCTTTAGAGTCTTGATCATATGATGCTACTTCAGTGCATCTGTATCCCCACAGAGAATGGCAGAATTGGCAAATGGCTGATTTCTGCTATTAATAAAACACTTGTCTTTTCTGCTTCTTTATCAGATAGCTCAAGAAGTAGTTTTGCTTTAGTTTTTTTGGATTT
The DNA here is from genome assembly GCA_035583135.1 of Lophotriccus pileatus. NCBI lineage: Eukaryota > Metazoa > Chordata > Aves > Passeriformes > Tyrannidae > Lophotriccus > Lophotriccus pileatus. Next base: position 26,998,832 of record JAWWES010000171.1, read on the forward strand.
GTTTTTTTAAATCAAGTGAAGACAGTTGCCACAATCACCACAAAGCAATTTGAAAGCTACCTGACGTTAGTTCAAAACATGCATCTGAATCTTGTCAGTCAGAGCAGCAGAACCAAAATCTCCGGAAGATGATTAAAAAAGGCTTTATCAGGGGAACTACAGTGCAGACTCAATAACACACCTCAGCTGTTTCACATATCTTTGATAAGCATAAATATTTGTAACCATTTTATGGAGAACTTAAAAATATTACAACCTTTGAATTCTTTAGAGAATAAACTGCAACAGAACATTTACACATTTAGAGTCTTTGCTGATCGTTCATTTAAAACAATAACTCTTAATCCTGATAATGGCTAGAAAACCAGCAAACAAGTTTAAAGACAGAGGCATAAGATCTCCATAAAAACAGTTTTATTCTTTATCAGTGGAGATGGCTTGTGAAAAGCCTACTGTAAGCTTTTAAACAAAAAGAAACTGCAAAAACCCAGCAATCCTCCTAATGAGCAGGGATACCACGGTATCCTGTTCCAGGGCAGAAGACAGCTATCAAATCCATCTCCTTGCCCTCTTGCAGTACAAGGAAGTTAGTTTTCAGCAAGAGGGTAAACAAATTATGTTGGGAAATGCTACTCCAAAGCAGCTGTCCAAGGGCCAATGTTTTCCCCTGCTCCCGATCAGTCTTCATCCTCCTCTTTCACTTTCTTCTTTTTCTTCTTCTTTTTCTCTGCACTCTGCAAACAAACAAGTGTTGTCATGAACAGCATAATGGAAAAGCCAAGCAACACAGGAAGCCAAGGCAACAGAGCTCACACCCAAAGCATCCCCTCAGCTGCCAGCTCGGGAAAGCACAACCCGAGAGATGTCCTTCCTCAGTCACTAAATGCACTGGCTGTTCACAGCCCAGGGGGGGCAGTGGGCAAGGGAAGCTGTGCTGGCAGCTCAGCACTGTGGCCAGGCAGTGCAGCTGCCATACACAAAGGGGAGAAAATTAAACCCCACGTTAACAACAGGATTTCAGAACTGAGCAAAAAGTTAGGCCCAGTCCCATCTGCTCTACTGTTGCTGGAAGGCATCAAATGATGCTTCATCAAATCAGCAGGTACAGCCTCTGTTCCCTGCAAGTCCTAAACTCTAGACAGATATCTGAGGGACACTCCTCCCACTAGGAAAGATGCAAAAAGAGAGAAGTCTAGAGCTGGAGGTGGGCAGAGAAAAAGGAGGGGAAACACAGAGGAGTGACAGTCACACACTTCCCAGACCTTCTTCTGTAATACAAATCTTCTTGGACATTACAGTGATGGCTATCACACAACAGATCTACTAGAGCAAGACTGTCTTTGCATACCATATAGGAGTTTCCCCCCTGCCCTCACCCCACACTCTGGATGTTTTGGAGAAAACACATTCCCAAAAAGGAATGCAATTCAGCCTCACCTCAACTGTGGGGCTGGTGGGGAGTTCCTCATTCAGTACCTCCTCTTCTTCAGCTTGCTTTTCCTTATTCTTTTTCTTTTTCTTCTTTTTCACAGGTTCATCATCTTCTACAGCTGTGCCTTCTGTACCACAGAAAGGACAAAATGAAAAGCAGGTTGTGAGTTATTAAGAGTGCAGAAAGAAAAGCTACAAGATGTGAGAAGATGCAATGACGACAGTAAGAATGCAAAATACTGGATACCACACTGCCCCTTCCTTAAATCTCTCTACAGGTATTCACCATCTGCTTTGCCCTTACCTGCATGACTACTCCTTACCATAATTAAAACATACAACTGCCTAATTCACAAGTGACAGTGTTCAGACAGCACTATGCACATATGGGACAAACACCGTTCCTACATGCTGCTCCCAAGGTTTAAAACAAGCTTTCATGTTTTCATTTGTTTGCCAAATTATCTTCAAGTACTCCATCTGAAAAGAGACTGTCCACAGTTTGGCAAATATTTTCAGCAGCAGCAAAGGAGCAGTGAAAGGACTCTAAATTCCACATTAGAAATGCGTTCAGTCAGCAGCAGCTTGTTTACAACTGATTTCCCAACCTTGATATTGGAAATTTGCTACGAAGCAGACCAATTTTCTTTACTGTTTAGACTGGCAAACAACAAAGATGTCTTAATGCTGAGCTAACATAAAGCATTTAATGCAGAAACTTTCCTGCCTTGGAAGACAGGAATTATTTATATAAGCTGAGAGGAATGTCAACCCAGGAAGAGATTTACTAATGACCTTACAGTTACTTTTTAGAACTATTCATCCACAGCTGCCCTATCTAATCACAATGGTAATGGAACTGATTTACCACTCATTTTCTACAATCCATACCACAGCCTTCAATCTCTAGGTAAAGAAACCAAGCAGGAATCTTACCAAGCTGACAGCCTGTGCAGCAGCCAGGCTGTTACTGGAGCATACCCAAGTCAAATTTATTTGCACAGCTGAGTCAGTGCTGGATACCACAAGTTTCTCCACACACAGTACTCATGACTAAGTTCTGTCCTTCGGTAGCTACAAAAACGATGCTGAAATCAGTGGTGTTTGTGGTATGTACAGTTGCTACTGGGGGTGTGACTCAAGACATAATTTTCTCACCATATGCCCCCCAAAGGAAAGAATCAGTTTCATTTTGAAGAACACTCACCACTTACAAAAAGAACTGTACAGTTACAAAAAATACCCAAACCACACAACCTTGTAACATCTTGACTGTACTTCACCACAAGTTTAGTTCCTCAAGAAGTCAAAAATACACTTCAAACTTTGCCTCTAACATTAGCTTCAGACAAAGAAAAATTGGCTTCAGGGTAAAAAAATTCTAGACAGGTCTACATGAGCATACAGCCAAGCTAACACGTGCAGTTCGCTGACATTAAAAAAAAACACCAGAAGCAAAACAGCAAAGAATTCCAGATAAAGGAACCAGTAAATATAATTTTAAGTGGATTCTGCCATACACATAATTCACAATGAACAGTGTGCAAGCCTAAGGCATTCAAAGCGTGTAAAACTAAGTATCCTCACCTCCCTCAGTATGACACAGGGAAATACAAAGCAGCTGAAAAGTAAGCATAAATTACATAAAACCATACAGTACAACAGGAGCATACACATGGTATTTTGGTATGCAACACGTTTTCACTCAGCTGGATTGGCAAGCTATGCATTTTCAAGCAAAATGTTGGGTGGTAACCTTGAAAAAATAACTTCTTGCTATTACCCTATGTGTCATAGAGTGTGACACATGAGGCAGTGAACCTGTCACAATTTACAGCTGCAGATGATGCCTGGGGCACTCACAGATATTGCCATTCTCACAGGCAGCAGCAGACCCCTCCCTGAAGATTTCAGTTGCTGCTTTCCAGGAAAGCTCATCACAAGACTTCACATATTTGTACCTAGGCAGAATGAGGACACAGGCTCCGGGGTGCTGGCCTCTTCCCTCGAGGTACAGTACTTCTAAGTCAGTCAAGGCCAGTGGGGTTTCTTTGTGGTACACAGCAGTTGACAAGGAAACCAACAGCTCTTACTACCTAGCACTGAGGCACAGAAAGCAGCCCCCAGAAGAGCAGTTTGATTGATGGCCCTGCGAGTGCTGGAGATCACCAGTAGCAGTTCCACTCACCCATTTTTCACCATTTTTTTAGGCTTTTATACACGAGCTTGATGTGCCCTCTCTCCTCTACATGATACTCCACTTTACAGAGTTAAGTCACACTGCCTATCAATAAAGACATCCTGTCATGATGTTGCTGTCATTTAAGGCTTTGTATCTTGCAGGGTTCACTCTATCAATTTAAGCTATTTCTCTTTCCAAGAGAGACCTTCCCCAGTGACTGACTGCTACTATATCCCGATGCTAAATGCAAGCTGAAGGCTTCACTGTGGGCACTTGGCTAGCTCTGTTCGTGGTGTGCATTCTGTCTAGCCACATCCAACTTCAGACTGTAGTCACAAAAATACCTGCCCTATTTCCCTTCCCCCAGCACTAAGACAGGTTTTAACAGACAAATCCTTCAGTGAATTGTAACTTGTTTCAGGCACTATCCTTCCACTTGGTTTCTTTCTAGGTATAGAAGGTGAAAGTGGTTTGAAGTCATAGCTCACCCCCAGCACCCCTGCCAGTTCCCACCCAAAGTACTGCCACACATGCACCCCCCAGAGATAAAAAACATCACACATCTCATCTTGCAGTAACATTTACATTTTGGGGTAGATTAATGCAAAATATTGGCCCCCTTTCCAACAGATATTAAAAGCAATAGTTTGACAAATTAATCACTGGCAGCATCCCAGATTCTTCCTGTCCTTTACATTCCTCTTGTAATACAAACTGGATAAAAATGTATCTGGTTGAAAAGTGCCTTTCTTTCCAGGACTACTTTTCCACCACCCCCATTTATTCTGCAGCTGCACAAACAGCATGGGGAAAGAGAGGGCAGAGGCTTCTTTCATGATGCACTGTCTGGATGTATGATCTCTGACCAGGCAAAAGCTTAATACAGCACTGCATCAAAAGAGAATTGAGCCAAGAACAGCAGACATTAAAGGCTCACATGTACTCAAGTGGACATGTAGCATAATGCTGAAACATCCTCTGCACTCTTGTGTGTATTATGTGACTTGCCGAACTTCTGGGACCAAAACCAGCAACCCCTCTCTAGCACACTGTGCAGCCACAGAAATTATACTGGAAAATAGCAAGGCCATGGTCTGTCTAGAAGGTGTCAGGGAAATCCATGTACTTTGCTGGGTGCTCGAATACAAGAATTTGCAAACACAGGGGCAGTGCTGTTTTACAGGGTGCAAGAGGACAGGCTGAAGGGATTAGTTCTGCATACGGGTGATACAAGATAAACGAGCTCTCTGAAAACATTTATTCCATAGTCTGAACCAAGTGGCAGAGTTAGCACTAATGCCCAGGTATGCAAATAAAATGACCCAGTTGATAGGAAGAACTGGGAAAAAGCAGGAGCTATGAACCACACACTTGAAGAAGGCCTCATTTTTTTCAGAAACAAAGCAACACATCTGAATCCTGTACTTCAGGTTTTGAGAAATTTAAAAAACAAGCAAACACAGGTTTCAGCGGTCCACAATTATTCTGGACACTATCTCCAGCTCAAGGATACCTGCTAAGCTCCACCCAACCCCTAAACCAGGAAATACCAATGCTCAGTAAAGCAAATGAAGGAAACACCAGCAAGTTTGTGTATAAAAGCATGAACCATTGTTCATATAATTATGAACAGAAATATCCTCCTCAAACTGCAAGAGATCAGGCTGGAAATCAATGTAACATTTTACCTTCGAGGAGCTCATGCCTGTGAGATGTCAACACTTCCTTTGATAATGCAAAGGAAGCCCAAGGGAACAATTCTGGCTACAGGAAAGGAAGTTAGTTCAAAAGATAATCAAAAGTAGTAACTGTGAGAACATCCACATTCTCCAAAAGCAAATGGGCAAAGTTCAAACCTCCAAAGTACTCATGGCTCCTTGTCTCATTACGGTAAGAGAACAAGCTAGACCACAGATCTCAGGTTTACAGCACAAAGGGTTCTCCCTCCAGAGAACTTTAATTCTCAGCTAACTTTAGGTTCCTACAAGTTGCTCCATCCATGTAAACAGACACCATGGACCAACTGGCATCTGGAAGGATCACACCTCAACGTCAGCTGAGCAAGAAGAAGTACTGAACCAGTACAACTACACTCTGGTCCTTAGAACACAGCAGCAGAGAAGGCAGAAAGGGAAGGCTCTGACAGCCCTCACCTGCTGCAGGCACGGATAGGTGACCAAACTTGTGAGTAGCTTGTACCCAGATCTGGCTCTTGATCTCACAGAAGTGGTTTAAAGTCATCTTCTTTTTCCCTTTTTTTCTCCCCTCCCAAGTAACACATTGGGTACTCCACTATCATAGCAAGTATGGTGCTTTCAGAGGTGCTGAAGGGCACACTGGAGAGAAGAGAATGTTTCTTAAAATGAACCATAGTACAAAACCAGATTATTCTGAAGTCAGTTCAAAATCTTTCTTCACACAGTAACACAGCAGAAGGAAAGAACAACTGTGGCCATAGTTCAGTTTTAGCTCCTCAGAAAATAACAACTGTTCATGTATTATGTAAATTCAAATGGAAATGTCCAAGTGTCATTTCACCTCAAATTCTGACCTGTTTGTGTACTGAACCATGCCAGAAAACAATTCTAGTCAGAATAAAATAGTATTCTTGAAAGAAATTTGGGCAAGTTTCTGGTTTTACAGAGAACAGCTTTTCTGTCTTCAAGATACCGAGGGTCACTAAACGTGAACCTGCTGAGCAAGAAATTCTGCAAGAATACAAATAGAGTGTCATTCTTAGATGTTCTTATATGCTTACAACTGTTTAAAAGCAGATGCTTAAAGCAAATTCACCGCAGTCTGGTGTCACTCATTAAGAATCACTACTATTGTTAATTACACTGTCATACCCAAGGAGAATAACCAGGTATTGTGGCTGGCTGTAAGTGTTAAGCCCCATTACACGATGGAAACAGCAATATGTCAGCAGCACAGTTACAGCAACTAACCTTTCATCTCTGCTTTGAACTTCTTTGCTTTCACTGGAACCTCAGTGTCTTGTTCTTCCACCTCCTGAATTTTGCGTTTCTTGGAAACAACAGGAAGCGTTGAGTCTCCAGATGGGTCAAACACCTTCACTTCACTGTAACCAAGGAAACAAGTCAGTTTAAGTGGTAAGAAGAGCTGGCCCCCAGGTAAGCTCCTGCATTCGAACGTAAACTTTCCAACACAACCCCCCAAGAATATTTGCAAATAAATCTTACTCAGCTAACAAAGCATCTATGGGTAGTGAGGCCCTTTCTCCAATACAGAGGTGGTTTATCACTAATCATGACTACAGAAGAAATACCCCCCAAAGTACAACTGCCTGATCTGAACAGAAGATACCAGTTAAGTAAGAGTTTGATTTTGGTTTATATCTGTTCAAGGCTCTATAGAGCACTTCAATTACCTATTAGATTGATCGCTCTGTTGCTGAAAGCCTTTTCAGCACAGCCTTATGGTCGCAAGCACATAGCTCCACACCATTTGGTAAATTATTATATTGTATTTGGTTTATTACCCTTTAATTGCACCCTCAGGTGTATATATGCACAGAGAGTATTAAAAGTAGCTTTACTTTTTGCCTTTTCTACACTGCCTCTCCACTATTACATTGGAGAGGGCACAACTCACAAGGCAGGGTAATGCTACGGTTCACCCCTGTATCACTGACTTTATGGGACATTCAAATATCTAATCCGAGTCTGAAACAGCCTCTTCTCAATTCCTGCATGCTCGTTTGCTCACACCCAAGCTCCTCTACAGGCTGTAGAGAACCAGCCACCCTGAAATCCAGTGCTCTTTAGTTGGAACTTGTAAGGGGCAATTGAATCATTAAATAGCAAGAATTCAGAATAGAATTCCCACTGTGTTGGAGACCAGGCAAGTATTAGGCCTGGGAAAGCAGGTAGCCGAGTAGACACTGAGCCTGTGAAAGCAGGTGCAGCAGAGGCACAGCAAGAGGCCTCCGAGATCACTGTGGAATTCAGTAAACCACCTTGGACATTCTGTGAGAATGGAAGGAGAAGCTGCTAATATGCTACTGTTATGCTGCAGAAGAATACCTCGCAACAAACCCCTGAAGACAAGAATTAAAAGAAGAGAAAAACGACTCTTAATATAGACTTTGTTTAGGGAAAAATTATGGACTTGTACTTAGAAGTATCAGTGTGTTGTGTGATGGTATTAAGGGGTTTGGGGAATGTGCATAAGAGTGAAAAAAGTTTTAAAGTGTGTGCTAAATAGTTCCCTGCATGTTCCCCTCTCTGTAGGTTAAAATATCCGTGCACGAGGTGTGATAAAAATGATTAATGTAAACAATGCTTGCAGATTTGGCCATTTTGCCATTTCTCATGCTGTTGTCCATCTCCCTGTTCCCTGTTGTGCTCACAGGGACGAAGAGGCCGGAAGAATAAAAGCCTCAGTTATAGTGATACAGTCTGTCTTTTTACCACCTAGCCCGTAGACAGTCAGGGACTAGGAGTCCTGAGTCAGAGAGCTGTGTCAGGAAAGGTGGATGTCGGCACTGCTGAAAGGCGTTTTAAAACAGTAAACCTAAAATACTTCCCCCCAGCCACATCCTGAGCACCTGAACTTTTCTAAAAGAGGAATCTGAAGTAGCTACCTTGCACGTGTTATAAAAGCAACCGAGGCTAAAGACTGGACTGGGAAGCATGTGGCAATGCCAGCAGACAGTACCATCATTTCATCCTCTAAGCATCAGAAATTATCCTTACAGTTATTAACACTGCATATTGCTTTGCAGGAATTGATTACGAAGCCTTTTACAAACAGTGGACTCTGCTTCAGTTAAACCCAAGCGAGAGCACACTGGCTTCCTTGAGATTGTCAAAATGCTGCTACTTAAAAAAAAACCCAAACAAACCCAAAACCGATCCAAAACCACTCTGGCATCTTTTTTGGAAAGCATAATGACATGTTTCACTCGAACCTCATCTCCAAAAGTTACCTCGCATTTAACTTCTGATACATTACTTTGATTTAGCTAATTCATACAAAATCCATAGTTCCATACAGGACTAAGATTCTTGCCAATCTCCTTAAAACACTAGTTTAGCCCTTCAAACGTCCCATACAATATTGCCATTTTTGGACTATAGGGACAATTTAACAGGTACTGAGTTAGTTTCCCTTTTAGGCAGCCAGATTATGCCAACAGCCAGGAATTATCTTCAGATTCTCCCCCAAGCCCAGACATGTTTGCAAAGCATGTCTAACAGCAGAAACATGTCCTGGCAGGAATTCATGACTCCTCATTTCAAGAGGTCAAAACCCAGCATCTATGTTGTCTCCTCAACACCCTCCTCCCTAAGCTACTGTCTCCTGACAGGCCCTGATGCTTCATTTCCTGACTGACACTGTCTCTGCAAAAACTGCTCCAGAAATCACAGCCGTCACTACACTTGGAAACGCCTGGCATATGGAAATGAAAGTTACAGCTAGGCTCCTGAAAGATGTTTGGGGACTGCAGATGGGTGCAACAGTGCTATTTTTTCCCCACAGAACGAGCACTCAGTCCTGTTTTTGCTGAGCTCTCACCCTCTCTCCACCAAAAGCTCAGCAAAATAAGCAGGCCAAGCTAAGCAAGAAGCCTGCAACCAAATTAAGCGATGAACCCAGATGTCACAGCTCAGACTAATAATACCCTGTTCAAATCCTCAGATGTTCAGCTGTCCCAGTTGCAATTTACAGTGTCACTTCGGGCACCAGAAACTGTTCTAACAGTGTCCAGAGTACATACAGACCTCATCTATTGCTTAAGACATGTATTACTTATTATATACATGACTAAAACAAGGAGGTGTAGCTTTGCTCAAGAGAAGCGGTGCCTGGTTTTTTTATTTTCTAAGAATAAGATGGTAAGTAGGTCTCTAGGACAGCTTTCATGTCAAGGAAATTAATTCAAACTGTAATTTTCTCAAATTTATTTCATTCAGACTTGTATTAAATAAAGCTGCTACATATTAACACCCAGCTTTCTCGGCTGCTGCTGATAGCACCTAAAAGTACTTGTTATCTGATTATGTCAGTAATTTACTATTAGAAAATCTGGTAAAACAGAAGTTCTTACTAGCAACAGAACTTATCATCAGTGTTTAAAAGCACAGAAAATGTTTTCTAGATCTTAAGTCAACTCAGCCTACAAACAAAAATCTTTTCAGAAATAAAAACATGGAGAGTTATTTATACTCAGCCAAGTAGAAAGCCCGAAAGGAAAAACTATTCACCTCTTGTTTTGATACTTGTCTGTCTTGGCCAACCCTTTTCCAGTGCCACTTATTCTTCTTATCTACAAGAAAAATTTAGATACGAAAACCAAATTACTCATAATGAAAACAATTCACAACACAAGTCTTACAGCTCTTGAAAGGAATTAAAAATAGGAAAACAGACATATATTATGGGTCAGGTTCTTGTGTACCTGCACAAGTCTTACAGCTGGGTGTAGAGTAGTGACAGGGAGTGTAACTGAGGTGAGAAAGGCCTTTCTGATGCTGCTCTTCAGAAGTCCAACTGAAGTAAAGGGTATCTAGCACTGGATCTAGCACTCCATACCTCCAAATTCCCGAAATCTGCTCTAATTTGTGCACAGTATTTTCCTTGGCAAGGGCATGTACCATCTATGGCTGGCATAAGTCCAACCTTAAACCACAACACAGGTCCCAAACTGGATTTGAATTAAATATGTACTTTTCAAGTGGTCAGTTTGTATTTTGTTGTTAACGTGTCTCCTTGCCTTTGTTCCAATGGGAAGTATCACCTCCCATGAAACACTGGGGAATGGGCAAGTTTTTCTGGATTTTTCTTTTCTCTTCTAGTGATGCCAGTACTACAGCACTAGTATCAGATCTTCTAGCTTGGAAGGCTGCACTTTGTCATCATTCACAAGATCACATGCAGCAGGCATGTCACCTAAAAGAGGAAAGTGACCTTATGTTCTCCCAGCATGCTGTGAGAATGGCAACATGGAACAAATGTGGAGAGGCAGGATATGCATTAGGTGCTGGGAGGGCAATGCAGCAGTTTGCAGAATAAGAAAGCTCCTTAAGACTAAGCATCACCGGTGTTCAGATTCTGAGGAACTACAGTGGAAAACAAGAGGCATGGACAAAACCCAAATACTCCTTTCTAAGGTAAAGAGAAAGAAGCTATGAAGTGATAAGCATATCTTTGCAGTTCATAGAGAAGCAGTGAATGTAAAGGAATGATCTTACTGATCTTGTTCAGTATCAAGATTTTTCAGGATAATGTACAGAAAAACAAGAACAGCTGACATAACAATGCCTGCAGCCAGCTTACACACCCGACTGCTCCAGCCAAAGCTGGGGAAACTACAGAACAAGAGTGTCACACTACTGAGTGACAGGAAAAGAGTCAAAAGCAGTGCATCAGTCATACCCTCAACAAGAATGTCAGCTTCATGCCTCTGCTAGACTTACCCCTCTCTCTTCCAGAAGCCTCAGTCTGGTCTCTACTTTTAGTCTGTTCTCAGCTCCCATTTCAGCACTGGTGTTCTCTCCAAGGGCATCATAACGAATAGTCAAGGCAGTCTTAGCTGCCAGCATTCGAGAAATCTGGAAAAGCCAAAAATAATATTAAATGCTAAGACTCAACATAAGGCAATGATTCTGATCTGGAAACTATACCCACGTACAAAAGAACAAAGTAACCATTTACTAGCAGTGTTTAATCAAAAAAATAATTAGTGCATCATTCTTTCAACACTCAAATACTGTTAATGTAACAACTTATTTCCTTGATAAAGAGAGGGAAACGTCTGAGACAGCAAATTAGTTACACTATCCCAAACATCAGATCAGGTTAGTTTGAGGTGTAATTTCCAAATGGACAGCTTTCTTCACAATTCAAACAGATATTTATCCACCCATATTATAAAAGTCTAACCTCTTCAGGATCAAGCCCTAAATTACTTGCTTTAGCACAAGAGACCCATTTTCAAGCAAGACTAAAGCCTATCACGTAGATGAAAGTAGTAATGTACCCCTTGAGAAAGGCAGTGTTACATCATAACTCAGCAGGAATGCATCTGTTACTGCTCAGATGTCTCAAATGGACAATCCCTTTCACTTTTTCGAACAAGAATGAGTAACATTCAAAGATTTGTAGACAGCGGTATTTACATTATTTATCACAAAGCAATACAGTAAAACAAGCCACAGAAAGAGCCTCACTGTGAAGCTGAAGATACTCATGCTCTGGAAAAAGCCAAAGGTTGGTGAGCAACTCTGCAACTTACCTTGCCTTTATTTTTGGCATTAGTTTGTCCCACCAGGGAAGCATGATAGATAAGGCCAAATTTAGGTGTGTCCCTTTTAGTCTTCAGTGCTCTGAAGAGTGCCTTCTCAGCACCCAGTAACTGAACTGTTGAAGCTGGATGTTTTGCCAGATTCAAGAGGGAACCTAGGAGGAGGTGATACAGCAACAGCAATTTGTCAGAGGAGCAGCTAGGCTACGTGTAAGTGTAGTGAGCAGTGTAAGAAGCTCAGAACCATCTGAGACATGCTTCACATTCATTTCCTGAAGAATAGTTAACCATTTCAGTCTTTCATGCTTCAGCTAACTCTCTTGGTTTGATTTCAGCATGAGGAAAGAAGGTTGACTCAATAAAACATATTCCACTGGAGTAATGCCTACTCCTGACAGTCTGGCAGCAAGAACAACCATCACAGAACTGCAGCAGAGATTACTGAAATAAGGCTGCTACCTTGAGCCAGTCTGTAATGTTGGTTTGTCAGCACTTTACCTCAGAGGTGACTAGAGTATCAGCAGGAGGCTCAGTGTCTCAGAAGAGGTAGTGACTTAAGTTGCCCTCATATTCTGAAAAGAATTCAGGCAAACTGAGAACTTCGTCATCACAGACAACCACCAAGCTCATGCCCCCTTTACCACGAGGTATTCATCAGGGCCTTACATAATGCTTTTAGCTGACCAGCACCAAGGAGAAAACCTCTGAGGTCACCTAAGAGTTATTTATACTGATCACTGAACCCACCTGCATGAGCAATGAGTCTTGCTCCGACCAGTTCTCCCACCATGACAGTGAGATTAGGAGCAATGGCCATCATCCTGTTCTTCAGGTAGTCATACAGCTGTGTCCTATACTCAGAGATTTCAATCACCTGCCACAGACAGTGTGGTTACAGGAGTCAGTATCAGATGACCAAAAAATATCAAGAGATAAATATACTGAAATAAGGAAGTGCTGAGAATTCTAATAAAGGAGACTAACAAATTGCAAAATGCAAACAGCTAAGAGCCAGAGTTATGGGAAGCTTTATGTAGGGCATATTCCCAGAGTAGAGCTCCATCCTCCAAGTATATTGGATCTGTGTTGCTTATTGCCCTGTGCAACTCACTTTCTCAGCAAAGCTCCCGATAAAGGAGCTGACAGCACGCCAAAGACAGCGAAGCAGAACAAAAATACTTAGTAAGGACATTTTCTGTAGGACAAAACCCTGGAACATTCAGTGTTCACATAAATCTTTGCCACTATTCTCTTGAAATGGGATAAATGCTCTTTACTTGTTCCATACAAATACACACAATTAGAAAGCATACAAAAAAGCAGCCTGGTCTAGACCAAGAACAGGAACTCCTAATCCTGCCACTCCCTGGTAAAGTTACAAAGGGATCTAATTGGCACAACTAAAGTCAGAGGGTGTTCACATACAATCCAAATAAGAGCAGGATAGGGCTCCTAATTCTTTCAGGGCCTGAGTGTTCCTTTTAACCCAGGGTTTATCACCTAGCTTCCAAAGTGACAGATTAGAAAGAGGCTATACAATGCCATTATTTTCAAGATTTGAAAGCACAATGATAGCAAAATTCCTCCCCTAAGTAACACTGCCACATTCAGAAGGCTTTGTGCAGTTATCAGCAGTCTGAGATGGCTCAGATGAGGTAGTGACTGTGCACCCTCATGTCTGAACATCAGGAAAGCAACAATATAGGAATCATCACTGCCATCCCAAGTGTGTCAGCACTGCCTTCAGAAAACCTCTCCTTGGTAGAAGATGCTCGGCAATGGCTGAAGTAGAGTTCCTACTGCTTCCACCTGTGTGCATATACCTGATCACAGAGATGGATTATGTTGTTTATGTCTTCTTCTGATACTTCTGTCCCCATGGAAATCTCAGCAGCAGCCTTCACATCTTCCTCAATCTCCTCTGGTAGGATGTCAGAAACATCAGAGGAAGCAAAATTGCTTCTGTCTCCTGTGGGGGACAGATGAAAGCATGTTTGTGCTGGGGGCAAGATGAACTAGTAAAAAAAAGCACAGAAACACATGGAGATAAAAGGCCAAAATAAAAACAGTGAGTCAAGTCTGCCTTCACCCTACTCCAAATTCCCAATATATATGTCAATGTTCTGACTATGTTTATAGTAGCAAGGAATGATTGGAAATACTAAATTTGAAACTTAAAAATAAAACAGCACCCATATTCTGTAACACTGCATACTTCACTTTTTCATAGCTGGTTGCTGCAAAATTGTCAGTCACAATAATAAAAAGAAAGAATTCCAGGAAGCAAGCAGTCACTTACCAGTAACCAAATCTACTTAATTCTTCCTACAACTGGGAAAATAAGTTCCCTTCAAACTACAAGTCTCCCTCTGGACTGCAAACTTTGTTATTAAAACCAAACCAACAAAAAAAACCCCCAAACAACAAAGCAACACCACCAAAAAAAACCCCAAGAAAAACAACTGACTAGAAAAAAAAAAAAAAAAATCAATAAAAAGCACATGAGCCCAAGAGGTGAAGCAAGTGTCCAAAATATTATAGCAGTCGTTCTTTTTGCTCTTGTGAATAATTCCAGCAGTTGCTGTCTCCAAGAACATCCAGAAACAGGTGACATTTCTCTTTACATCAGTTCTTTTGGTAGCTAATTTCCAAACTGTCTGCTGAATAACTAGGATTCTCAGAAGATATGCTGGTGGTCCCTGCAGAACTGGCTGATGTGGAATCAGCTTTCTCTTAACCTTCCAAAGCTTGCACCAACACCCAGATGCAGACATACACTGCTTTTCTCCTGGCCCTGTTTACCCTGCTGCTTAAGGCAGGACTGCAGTGTCATGAGTAGCTGGGTGCGAGAGTGACTTGGTCTCCAAGTCAGTGCCATCAGTACACTGCATACTGCCATGCAACATGCTCCAGACCCACGGCTCCTCACTACTCACCAACTTTCCGCACACATTTACAATAGGTTAGGTTATCTGTGATGATTTTGCCCAGTTCAGGGAAGTGCCAACCATACCATTCCCTACAGCGCATGATGTAGTTATTCAGTTCTTTGTCCAGGTCATCAAGAAGTGCTAAGAGAAAGAAGAATGGACTACTTTTATTTAAAGTGTAATCTAAAAAATGGAAAACTCTCAAATCAACAAATTTAAATAGTTTAAAGGGAGATTAACTGAAGTATTTTATCATATAAAGACTGAAATAAAACAAACTGCAGTATACTAAAAGTCTTCACTTTTCAGAGAATGCATAATCCCAGGTACAATATTATAGAACTGTTGCATTCCCATGAGCGTGGCCTGAAAGTTTTATCACTGGAGTTGTCTTGGACAGATTCCTTTAACAGCTGCAAAGCAAGTTGTCCTGGAAGGGGAAAAGCAACCAATTATTCTTCCCCCCAGTCAGCCAATGTGCTACACACAAGGTTGATGTAAAATGCAGCCATCCGATTAACTTTAAGGAAAAAATGTTTTAATGGTAACAAACTGCTTTTTGTATTCAATTACTTGATTTAAAAGATTGTATTAAGCCCTTCAGTTGCCTTTATAATATAAATATACTCAATACAAAACCAATAGGCTCTCCATTTACTAGGTATGACCGAAAACTGGATTTAGAATCTAAGAGAAAGCATCCACAGCATATATTGGTGCAGAGCCCTGAGGCTAAAATATTTCCTGCTAATGCAATACCAACATTCCCATCTGTTGTCTCAGTGGTAGTGACGAAGAAACTAAATCAAATCATTAATTTCAGTTTAACTGTATGTTTCATCATTGACAACAGTCTGGGAACTAATATTCCAAACAGGATTCCTCACCACTGCTTCACAGCAAGCGTGCCAATTATGATGTGGATGTCTTCAAGGAGAAATGAGGAATGGGCTTTCCTAGCTGTGTTAACAATTTCAGCCTGTGAAATGCAGCATTACACACTGCAGCATGTTTGATATGCCTAACAAAAGGGTCTATTTCTACAATTTCTACAATACCCTATACACAAAATACCACCAAAATGATGGGTCACAAAATACCTTCCTGTGGAGCCCATTCTCCCAGTATTATTCAGAAGGGAGGCATGTTGGGAAGGGAAGCCCTTAGAGGACTGTCTGTATTTCAGCTGATTTCTATGCTAAGAGAAAGTGGTGGTTTACTGCATCACCCTACAGATGTTCCTGCTTGTGGAAAACCCTATTAAGAAAACACACGTCATGCCTTGCTGAACATCAGTGCCCAGTGTACCAAGACATACTAGGAGGACACTGACAGCAATACTTTTCAGTAACCAATGTAAAGAAGTCAGCTATCTTAAGCCAAATCCATTAATAATTTAAGCTCTAAATATACTTACAAATTGCCTGGATAATCATGGTATCTACTTTGTCTGGGCTGAATTTCAACTTGTACCGGGAAAGGCTGAGGAGACAGAAATACAGTTTCATCAGCATCCTCAGCTCCTGTTGCAGGTATGCCCCCCCTGTTTCTATTGTACATGAATATATTCAGTCAAAGCAGCTCAGTTTTATGCCACTGACTGCTCTCAGCTGTGGCCAGAAGCCACACTGACACAAGTTTCACAACAGCTCTGCCATGTGTACACACACATACTCTGTGACCAGGGTGAAAGGGAAAGTTAAGGCTATTTGTACCGCATGCAGCACACTGAACATGAGTGCTGTGGCAGGAAATTGGCTGCTGGTTTCTTTCTGCATGGTTCCCCACAGAAAGTATCTGTCGACAGCACTTCCAGTTCTGCTGTGGCTGGAGGCAACCCACACAACTGCACCTACCCAGCAGCCAATATCAGCAATGCTAATGTGAAGCAACAAAAAACACTTCCTAGAACAGATTCTCACTGTCTGAGAAAGCCCATTACCATCTGGCTTTAATGTATGTTTACAAAGATGCTTGATATCAATGAAGATTTGCATCTCTAAAGTCCTCCTTCAATATTAATGCCCATTTTCTAAACACATCTATTTTCAAGAAATTAGCAGCAGCAAAGCATTTTTCTAACTTGCCAATGGTTTATACAAGACAAGCTCATATCAGAACATAGATTAAAAAGTTATTCATGAATGGAACATTTGATCTCGTGTTGATCCTTAACTACTACTCCACTAAACCTAAAAGGCAGTGATAGCAAGGTGAAAAGACAACTCTGCCTTTAACATTCTTACATAATTATCTATTATATAGGTATTTATTCTGGCATAAATCAGCAAATCACAATCCTTACCTTGTCTCTTAGTGGCAATGGAGTTTTAAATTACCCACTTGACTCCTACAGAGACACTCCAAACAAAATCCTCAAGTACATAAAATGCAAAGGAAATCTATCAACTTCAACTTGGGGTGAAGATGAGGCCTTTCCCTAAACGATGGGTGCAAACCGGAAAGCCCTTCCCTTATAAAACAAGATTTCCGATACAAGTGTGTCTTGACAAGACCATGTCACATACTCGGAGACACTTGAAGCAGCACAGCAGAGCCAAGGACACAGGAGTGGGGCAGACATGGATGACACAGAGCTGTTCTAGGAACTCACCTGTGTGCCAGACCCAGACACATGGCTGCCATCTCTCGAGAAGGGAGGCCTGTTATAAGCCCTTCAATCTGGGAGCGAATTCCTCTCATCAACTCTGTAACCATTGGGCTGTGTATACAACTCAAATTCAGCTTGTCCTGCATGTTGGAAATCAATGATCCAAAGTCAGGCACAACATGACATTCCTCTAAAGCTCTTCTTCCAGCGGCCTTATATCATTTATGACTGGTTTTCCCAGTGTCATCCCATGATCACACAACAGTTTCATTGCTTTTGATGCTACAGGTGGTGACATCCACAGTTCCACACATAATTCCACTATAAAAAGATTTAAAATACATATCTGCTGTGTAGAAGATTCAACTTAAGATTCAAGATTTTGCAGTTTACTAGAAACAGTTTGGCCATAGAGAGAAAATTCAGAGGTAGAGGGCTGGGGGCACTGGGTCATTTTCAGAGAACAAAACTGTTCAAAGTCGTTGGTATTATTCACTTTACCACTAAACCCTTACCATTTTGCATCTTACCAGTCTCCTAAAACAGCACGAGGAAGTTGTCAGAATAAAAATTAGTGGACCAAGGAGCAACTGGACATGAGAGATAGGAAACCGCTATTTGACACCTAGGAGACACTGGAGAAGGCAGTCTACCTCCACTGTACCTCTTCCTTCCTCTGGCAGGCAAGGACTGAAGGAAGTACACAACTGCTTGCAGACTGAGGAAGGCAGAATGATGCATACTCCCAGTATCATCACTCATCACCTCACTATTGCAGCATCTGCTAGTGAGGAATAAGCATGTCTGTCTGTCTGGGCTTTTTGTTTGATTCCTTCCCCCACTCTTTCTCTGGACTGGATCATCAGGAAAATTAATTTTTTAACCTGCTAGGTTTCTAACCAACATTTAAGAAAGAGGTCATGCAAAGTCAAACACCTCAGTGCACGATATCACTCACTTGTTTACTCAAGACATCATCTTCCTGTATGCAAGCAGTACAAATATTAGGATTAGATATTGTCCATGCTGCAAGCACAGCATTGGCAGCACAATCCACTGCTAGTAACTGCAAAATCTCTGGAATCCGCAAATATTTCAGCAGCATGAGGCAAAAGGAAGAATGGCAAAATCAGCTATCACCTTTATGACACCTCCAAGTTTGGCATCTGCGACAGCCAACTGCTCATGGGCATCTTTTGCCACAATCTTCTTGAGAATTTTCTTCAAATTCTTGCTGAGCTTGCCTTCTACAAGAGCCGTGGATGCTGTATAAAACAAAAAGACCAAAGATGCAGTTTCTTTCCCCTCTTAAAATCTGTAAAAATAGTATTCCTAGCTTTGTACATTTGTTTTAACTGCCCACAGTAGCTCTAGTCTGAGCTGCAATGCTACTTTGACATGCAATGGCTAAAATCAAAATAGAAGAAAATTATACACTTGTTCCTTTGGAGGCCTAAATCAAAAACTTTTCTCTCAGTTGCCTCTCCTTTCTCCATATGGTTTCAGTTCTATTTTTGCCAATTTTTTTTTACAGATCTCCACAAACAGTATGCCATATGCTTTAGATGCATGTTTAACATTTCCAAAGGCAGGGTTATATGGGAACATTTTGTATATCATTTAATTAACCAACCATTTTCCAGGTCCCTTAGGCAGCAACCATGATACCCTAAATTGAGTAATGGATTATTTGCATCCTCTGGTGATGATAATGTAATATCTAAAGCCCAAGAAGGAATGATGCCAAACACATTGACTGGGCAGTCAGGCACAGACCCTTTCAATATAGCATGCAGACAGAAGAATTTTGAAAGGACATTCTTCATTCTCAAATATTAATAGATTTGTAAAAGCTTTATGATCCCACACAATGTATTTTAAGCAGGCACTTATACAACTCTGTTTGACAGTCAGCTCTGTGCTCCACTGAACTTCTGTGATTGATGCACCATCTTCATCACACTAAATAGAGCAAAGGCCAGTGATTTTTGGTTTCCAGAACCTTAAAGACTGTGCTGAGTTTCAACTTTTCTAAAACTGGGAAAATTTTCCACCTTTTTTTTTTTCTTTAAAATCCGCTAACTACTCATGATCTGAATCCAAACCTATGCAAAAGCAACACAGTCCAAAAATATGCCATGGAGAAGAACATACAGCAGCTTTAATCTCAGTTCTTTTGCTTGCACCTCATGTACAGTGGCAGCATCTCCATTCTTGTTTCCTTAGCTTCCTTTATAGGCTAGCCCTACCACACCAGATTAAAAAACCCTTCTTAAGTTGTAAATGCAACCTGGAACATCCATCTATTGCTGTCATACAGCATACTCAGCAGTCATTGTCAGACTATGAATTATTACCTAGAACTTTGATCATTTTTCTTCAAACTAATCCACAGTATCAAGCTTTTATGTGTAAAATCTGTAAAAGTTATTGAATATAAAGCTTTCCATTTTGTTTAAACTCTTGAGTTCAACTACAAGACAGACTGTTTTTAGGCTGAAAAACACAGGCATAATACACATAAAACACGAGCAACCGCAGTAACGAATGTTCTCTGACACCCATCTGTTGTCTCAGTGGTAGTGACGAAATGTTGACTCAAATCAGTTATACTCAGCTTCAACAAGAATCCATCATTGACAACAGGCTACAGGTACCAGGCAAAACTTACATGGTGCCCATTTGTGAGCTGCTTGTAGGAAATACACAAAGTAGGAAAAAATCTAGACTTTATTACATCTCCCCTGCACCGGAGACCAAATGGGTGACCTCATAAGCCATCAAAACCAGTTTACTTTGAAAAACCTGTAACTTAAAAACTAAGCCAAGAAACAGAGCAGTGACAGAGTGAACTACTGCACTATAGGGATTTGGGTTTTTTGTAAGTTTGGTGTTAACTCACTTACCAGCAAGTGCTTCTGTGGTATCCTGAAATTTTTCAAAGTGCTTCAGCTTTACTCTACAGAAGAAAAACAAAAGTGTGTAAACAAATGTACATAAACCAGACGCTAGAACAATTTTACCTTTTTTTTTTCTGCCTTCACTCTTCTATTTCCCCTCTCTTCCACAAGGCTTCAAGAGAGCAGAGATCGATACCCAGACCCTCAAAAAGAAGTTAGAACACTAAACCTGCCAGTTAAGTTTGGGTTTGGTGTGACTTTTCATCTGGGTCCCACAATGGAGGAAAAAAAAGGAACTTTGGTATTTCTTGGACCATCACCACCAGAAAACCTAAGCCCCCTTTTTGTTTGTAGTTCATACTTAAAGACAGACGTTATCCATTTAAATTTCAACACTGCACCCTGATTGACTGATGATAGCATCTTCCCACTCACGTTCAAAATGAAACCTTCTGCCTCTGTGGAATGCAGAGCCTGCACAGCTCAGATTTAACATGCTTTTCAAACAAATGCATCTTCAAAGACTTTAAACTGAACTGATTCATTACCCATCAATCCTCAAGTCCTGCCTTGTAATTAGATGTTAGAATACAAGTTCTGAGCTGAGCTTAAAACAAACAACAAAAAATTCTTTCATGCCCTAACTGCTGACCAGAGCCAAAAATAATATGGACAGTGTTTAACCACACTGTGTCAGATCCTCAGGCACAGCTTCCCTCTGCCCTTCAGAGAGTCTGTGGTGTTGATATATAGAGTTACATTTAGGAAGCTCTCTCAATCCAGTAAATTCCTTGTCAGGGACGGGCATTTGATTAATCCAGCTGTGATTAACCAATGCTGTTTGTGAGTCAAGTATCTGCAAAGGAAGCAAGGTCACAGATAAAGCTGAATGCTTAAGTTAAGCATCTGCAGATCCCAACAGAAGCTTCAGGCTTACACTGATGCCTCTTCAGAAAGGCAAGACAGGACTACTTTGATCAGAGCAGATATCCATTAAGAGCCACATCCTGTAGAGCAAGTGGCCAAGATGATGCTTCCAAAGCAAGATGAAGAGCACTACAAACAGGCAGATGGGGGATATTCCAACCTCTCCTCTAAGTACTATTACAGAGCAGGAAAAAACCAAATCACAAGGCATAGCTCATTCAGATGCATCTGTTATAATCAAAGAAATCTTCCTGTAAAAACACACTAGACAGACTTGGAAGGAATCCACCACTGCCCCCCACTTTAGGGCAATTTGCTAGAAAGGCTTGGTCAGTGGACACTTCTCCTTGTGCAGCTGTGCACTGGTGCTAACACTCACTGGTGGCAGAGACAACAACACTAACCTCAGTGCACAGTGATTTACATAGTTTCATCTGGATTAAACTTTATTTATTCAAAAATAATTTCCTGTGAGAACAAAACCTGTAATTTCAGACAGTTCCAGCATTACAAGCTTGGATGTTCTTGTCAAGGCATCCAGATTGCCTTAAAATATTGTTCAATATTTTGCTTCAGTGACACACAGTAACGACTTCTGCCGCTTAATTACACTGCAAGGAAAAAAGGTATTTCTTTCACTTTGATACTCCATTTTAAGTTTCTCAGCATATCTAACTTCACATTATCATTGTTCACAGCTTTTACAATACTGAAAAACCAAAATCAGTGCTTCTTTCTGAACCAGACACACGTAACTACAGGGAGTCACATTCTTCCAAAAGCCACGCACTGCTATCCCCACACAAAGCTGCTTACATTTTGTTTGCCTTTTCAGGAGTTTCAAATTCTTTCCACAGACTGTCAACTTCTTGCAGCTTTTTCTCATTCAGAACCTGCAAGGAAAGAAAAACCCAAACTATATTTAGATCACCTTTGAACAGTCTTCAGCCTTCATTCAGCAGAGAAGACCTGAAACAGATTTACAGTATATCCAATCACACTGTTGACTCCACCGGTGTTAACCACCACAAACTCAATTTCAGTGATCTACAGTTTCATCAATCTCTCTCAGCAGCTTTACCCTACTAAAAGACACACGATGGTACAGTGTGTTACTTTCACCTGATTTAAAGAAATTCATCAATAATGGCTGGGTCCTCCTGAACCTAGACATTAAAGCAAAATCCTCTTCCAGTTTATCAAAACAGGGCTTGCTCCACCTCCTCTACCAGACTCATTCACAACCCAATGACCCAAAACCAAACCTGCCACTACTTCGGGAAAATAAAACATGTCTGGGACCCCTAAAAAGGAGGAGTCATCCCCCAAGTTATTTTCGTTAATCTCAGCTAACCCAAAGAAAGAGAACACCCCTATAAAGAAGGGCTGTCACCACAGCTTGGTAATCAGCTGGGCAGGCAGCAATAGCTTAATCCCATCTCTGAACACAGAAGATTCCCCTTAGCTTTTAAACAGCACAAGATTTACAATTACAGCCCTGGAACCTAAATACATTGCACAAACTGTGGAGTGCACTGCAAATTCCTAGAAAACTGTGCAAGGGAACAGTCAAGATCTTTACACCTACTAAGAAATCTTGTAATTTTGTCCCACAAAGCAAGTGCAACACAATTGCAATTTAACTCAGTGCAGAAATCATTCCTGGTATTATGAATTTTGCTCCCTTGCAGATTTTTAAACCCTGCTTGAAGGAGGTTGTCTTTTTTTTAAACTCAATTAGTAGCTGAGCAAATAAATATAGTAATTATTTTCCCACATGACTCTGGGGCACAGAAAAACCTTGAGGCAACTCTTGCTTTCCTCAGCTTGCTGATTCTTGCCTCCAGTTCATCTTTCCTACCCAAAGGCCTAGAGAATTTGCAGCCTCTATAAAGAGACATGGGCACATAGAGAAAAATAAAGAATAAAAATAAAGCTGCTACAGGAAGACTGTCAGCAGAAAATAGAAATGACATGCCTATGGATATTTTACGTCATTGAAGAGAGTAAGACTCCTTGGAGAAAGTCCTCCAAGATCTAGAACATGGCTATAACCCCCCCCCGTCCTTACTATTTGATCCTCTGATGGGAGCAACACCAACAAGGCAGTACCTGAGAGCTACACAGCTCGCAGAAGACAGTGTTTCTTGATCACCAAGGCAGAGAGGCAGAACACAGTTATGCTGGCAACAATCATTTGGGGTTCTTGCTGAAAAGGGAAGTGGGTGACCATGACCTGTCCTCAAAGTTCAGAAACATAAATTCTCCCTAACCCTCAAGTAACTAAAAAACAGACAAAAAACCCACCCCAAACTCCCATCAGTGACAAACTTTAAGAAGCTAAACTCTGCAGAGAACATCTTAATACAGCAGAATGAACATACAAGTGTGACAATGACACAAGTCTGCAGCTGAACAGCTGCCCTGTGTAGGGAAGGCAGGCTATGTGACTGCCACATGTGTGTCAGTTCCCCAGGTGTAAGTTTTGGGACGGGGGCACAGACCAGAAGCTATCTGCGATTAGAAGTATTTCTAGCTTCTTCCTGAAGCTTATGCGTTAAAACGCTCCTTGTCTGAGCCGCACAGCTGCACTCCAGTGAGGAGGAAAGGTTTCAGGGCAGGGGAAGTAAACACAGTACTCTCTAGAGCACCACCAAGAGTGCAGTTCTGACGCAGGCTAGGGCAAAAGAAACCAGAGATTTGCTCTCTTTGCACCCGCACATGTATTCACACACGCTAAACCCGGAAAAGGACTGAGATGATGGTGAAAAAAACACAAATGTGATGATTCAACTATGAACCCGCAGACCGGCCCAGGAAGGCTGCCCGTCTCCCACGCGCCCCCTCCCGCATCCACGAGGTTCTGCCGGAACACGAGCCGCGAGGGCACAGCCAGGGAGAGAGAGTGGTCAACACGCACGCCTCGGGGCGTCCCCAGAGACACCGAAAGGGGCACGGCCAGGGGGGCACACATCCCTCCCAAAGGCACCCCGGCGGGGCGCTCGGCCGAGCCAGCAAGGAGCCCCCCTTCCTGCCGCCACCCCGCACCCCCCGTCCTTCCCTCGCTCACAGCGCGGCCCCTCCGACCCCACCCCAGCCATGCCAGGGGTCGCCGCCTGCGGACCACCCATCGCGGCGGCTCCCCCTCGCTCCCTCTGCCGGCCCGTGCCTCCAAGTAATTCCCGGGGCAAGTCTGGCGCGCTGCCCCCCGCCCTCCTTCCCGCTTCTCCGCCGGGCGGCGGGCGCTCCCCGCGCTGGGACGCGCCGTGCGGGCCAGTGGGGCGGCGGCGCTGCGGGCGCTCACCTTGAAGATGGCGTATCCCGCCGCCGTCTCGAACAGCACGAGCATCGCGGCGGCCGCGCGGGACACCCCGGGCAAGCACGCGCGCGCCGCTGAAGGGAAGCGGAAAGGGCGGCGGAACGGGAAGTGAGCGCGCGCGGGGAGGGGAAGCGCGGGGCCGCCTTCCGCTCGCGGGACACGTGGCGGGCGTCGGGACCGCGCACGCGCCGCCGCAGGGCCCCGCCCGCCCGCGGCTCCCCCGCGCAGGGTGGAGCCCCCTGACGGACAGGGACGCGGACTGCACCCCGCGGGGACTGCCCTGTGTCCCTCGCCCCTCGGGGCCGCTGGGCCGGCGAACAGTGCCCCGGCACTCGGGTGCCAGTGCCGGAGGCTTCTGTTTCCCGAGTAGGTCCCGAAGCAGGTGTGAGCTGGTGCCCCCGCCGTGCCCCCGAGCTGTGCTGGGGCGCCGCAGCCGCACCGCCTGTAATGCCGGGGTTCAGTTCCTTCAGGGTGCTCCCGGCCCCCCACACACAGCGGGGAGCGCCTCCCAATGCCCGCTCCGCTCCCGCTCCCAAGGCCTGGTCTGCGGATGCTCACGCGGATCCAGTTCGTAAACAATTTGTTGTGACTAAGCGCGACTACGCGTGTTGAAAAGCTTTGCCTTTCCAACAGAGAAGTACCACGTTATATGCATATATAACATGCACTCTAAATGCTGCTTGTTTCCTCGCGCTGCTGCGGTGTCCCCGGGATGGGGACAGAGGCTGTAGCAGCTCTCTGTGCGCCCTCCCGGTTCGTGGCTCGGCGCGGCCCGTGGGTGCTCTGCGGTCCCCAACTGACCTACTTGTGCCCGGGCCCCGCTGAGTGACAGCAGCTGCGAGCTGGCGGGAGGCGGGCGGGAAGAGCCGCTCCTTGCCCTTAGAAATTCCCACCTGCTGCACATGGAGGGTTGTCTGTCCTGAAAACAAAGGGCGGAGATTTTTTTCCTGCCCACAGGAAAAGAGGCTCCGAGCAACGCTTGGGCTTGATCTATATCAGACATTCACTGCTGGATTTTATGCAACCATCCGTATGAGTCAGCACGCCTTTGTTTCCTCCATGTGTAAGGAGTGTGCTGGAAAGCCAGTAGTCAGAAATCTGGGGACTCATATAATTCTGAAGATTTTTTTTTTTTTAAGGAAAAACTTTGGTGCTTTACATAATGTTACTGATTTTTTAAAAATCCCCAAACCAGTAATAAGTGCCAAAAAAATTAGGTTCAACTAGACAGACAATTTCCAGGTTCCACCGAGTTTTAAAGTACCGAGTTTCTGGTGCTGCTGGCTCAGGGCAGTACTACTATTATGTAAATGTTATGTAGCTGTCTGCCTTAGAACACTGCATTGATCCTGTTTGCTAGCACGGGCAAACAAGTTGGCATTATGAGATTACAGATCATTCTTAGGTTAAAGTCTGACTTTGTGAGAATCTGGTTTTGATGGACTGAAAAAGCTTTGCACAGACCATATGAGTGAGCCAATAGTTTCTAGAAAACCACTAATAGCTCCTGGCCCCTAAACTGTATACACAGCTTTGGAGAAATTAGCAGCAATTTGAAGGAACAGAGGTGCACTTTATTGACTTCAGGTGACTGACATTATTTGCACATGGGGAAATAAGAGACATAATGAAACCCCTGAGAATGGAGTGAGGTTCTTAAGGCAGGTGGCCTTGGTGGTGCAAGCAAATGCAAGGCTAACTTTGTTTTTTTTGCAGGAAGAAGCTTGTGTGAGCATATTTCGTATTTTTAAAACAGCTTTTTTTTTTTTTTTTGGTTGTGTTTTCAGTTTAAGCATGTTCTGTGTTGAGTTTGGTCTGTTGAAGAAAAGTGTGAGTTTTCCTGATGTACACCCATAGTTCTCATGGGCTGAACAGAGACTGACTTTGCAGATCCTGTACAAATCTCGATTATAGTCTGAAGAGAGACTGCATCCGCAACTGAGTAAAAGGGAGTCAAGAGAGGTGGTGTTAGTGTGTGTGCAGATAAGCACATTTTAAGATTATGCCTTTATGGCTGTCTATAGGGATAGATAACTGCACTCTGACTCATGTCAGTGTTAGCTTTTATTGTGGGATTACGTGGAAAAATTGTTTTTGTGCCAGTGTCTGAGACTGTCACTTAATCACTGTAAAGCTACTCTCCCTGTTTAAAGCTGCTTTAATTTATGGAAAGCAGTGATGTTCAAGACAGAGAAAGTATTTGTCATTTTCTATTCTGTTAGTATTGTGTGTTCCTGTGAAGCCCATGAATGGCTTTTTTTGGTGCTTTGTTTAGAGTTATCAAGCTCGTAATGAGCTCTTACTGTGAGCTTGGCACAGTGTGAACATATTTGGCTTCCCTGCCTGCTAGGTCTTGCCTAAGATCATCTTCATTCTGTAGCTCTGTATAGCTTCTGTTTTGGTTCTCTTTATTTATTTTTTGCCTCCCCTGTTAATTCTGAATTGTTTTAACAGTCATGATTAAGACTAATGCCCATGAGTCTACATACCGAGCGTTTCACTGGCTAGTAAAAGTGCATCCCTCGGTGTAGCTGTGTTTGGAACTCCGCATTCAGTTAGTGAAATGCAGCAATGCAGGCACAGAGTGCAGCTGCTTTGGTGTTTGGTGTTTTTACAAAGGAACATGGCACGCAGAGCATTGAAATACTTGTGTGAAATGAATGTGCTCTGCCCAGAGCAATTTCTTACCCAAGGTAGCTGGTAAAGTTAAAACCTCATCAAGATAATATCTCCTGTTTCAGTGGAACTAACTTCTCTTGATCCATTTCTTTTACATTCATGTTATTTTTACGGTTCTCGCAGGTGGCTTTTTTCCTACTAGCTGGCCATTAGATCTAAGCACGTGCCTATTCCAGCAGAGATGCCATGCAGGACTTGCATTAGTTGTAAAGGGGAGATTACCACTACATGGTATAGTCTAAGCAGCTTGCAGTCTAACTGTAATCTGTTTAGGTGCAGGTGTTCCTTCTTGTGCAGACCTCTGAACAGCCATGCTGTGCCCATGTAAAGCAGGACGCCTGTTCTGTGCCAGTGGGGTTTATCACTGCAAGTTTGTGCAGATGCAGCTGCCTGGTGCAGATTTGCCTAAATACAGGCAGATCCTATTGCTTGCATGGTTGTGATGATTAAAAAAAAAAAAAAAAGGCAAACTGTGCCTAAATAGAGAAATGAGTTTTGCTGTGAAATACTATCTCTTAGTAAAAGCCTTAGTAAGGTAAGCCTACCTTAGAGGTAGGCGTAATGACAGGGGCTTTTGCTGCAAGGTCTGCTGTTGTGGGAAGGGTTATGTGACTTCACAGAATCACAGCATCACAAATTGTTAGAGATCGAAGGGACCTTTGGAGATTATTTATAGTCCAACCCCCTTGCCAAGGCAGGGTCACCTGGAGCAGGTGGCACAAGAATGCATCTAGGTGTGTTTGGAATGTCTCTGGAGAGGGAGACTCCATAACCTCTATAGGCAGCCTGTTCCAGTTTTCAGCCACCCTCAGTGTAAAGAACTTCTTCCCCATGTTGAGGCAAAACTTCTTGTATGTTATTTTGTGTTTAAGTTTACGGCCGTTGCTCCTCGTCCTGTCACTGGGCAGCACCCTCTTGGCATCTGCCTTTGAGATATTTATATGCATTAATGAATCCCCTCTCAGTCTTCTTTAGACTAAACAGGCCCAGTTCCCGCAGTCTCTTCTCGTAAGAGAGACGCTCCAGACGCCTCATCACCTTTGCGGCCTGCTCTGGCCCTGGCCCAGCAGGCCAGGCGGCCCCGGCACGCGGCCTTCCTAGCAACGGCGGCTCCTTCTCTCCGGAGGCCCCGAGGGGGACGCGGGGCGGCGGCACCAGCTCCGTGCTGAGGGCACGGGGGGCCACGGCCGGTGCCGGGCGGAGCCCAAGTGGGAAGTGAGCTCAGGCGCACAGGAAATCCCGCCCCGCCGCGGCCCTGTGTTTGCGCTGCGGGCAGAGAAAGGAGCGGAGCGCCTGCAGCGGCCCAGCCGAGCCTGCC
>JAWWES010000171.1:27027497-27073322 GCA_035583135.1 Lophotriccus pileatus
TGCGCTGCGGGCAGAGAAAGGAGCGGAGCGCGTGCAGCGGCCCAGCCGAGCCTGCCGCACGACACGGGGCCGCGCCATGTCGGACCAGGTACGGGCGGCCGCCCCGGCCGCGGGGGGACCGCGCGGCGGGCGGCCGCAGCCCCGGGGGCGCGGGAGGAGCTGCCCGGGCCCCCCCGCCCCCTCCGCGGCCGCGGGGCCGCCCCTGCCCGGAGCGAGCGGGGCCGCGGCCGCCGGGGGGGAGCCGGGAGGAACGTTCCCCTCGGGGAGTGTGTGTGCTCGCGGATGCCGATATCCGACCTCGGCCAAACTCAGCCCCCCCGCCCCTTCATTTTAATCCCCCTTTCGCCTTCCCTCGGGCTGTTTCGCGAGCAGCACGGGGCGGGCTCCAGGCGGGGACACTCGGGGGCCAGGGCGGTGTCCGGCTGGAGCGGGATCGCCGCGGCTCTGGGAACCCGGGAACGCACCGAGGGGTGAGCCGTGTTGCACAACAGTTGTTTCCTTTCGTTTCCCGTTTCCCGAGTGTGTGGTAGGATGCTCTCCCCCCTGGAGCGGGCTTTGTGCGGGTTAGGCTAAGCTTGCCAGGTCCTCTCTTCGCCCTAGGAATGCGAAGGTTGGGGGCGGGGGGAGAAAACCAGGCATTCTTAGCTGAGCGCTGCTTGCCTGTATTAAGTAGCCCGTCCTTCACCAAGACTCTGTCCTGCCTTCTCTCCTTGTACATCGTTATGTCCCTGTCAATTCTGTCTTCCCAGTCGTGGACTTAGATGTTTACCTGTACCGCAAGTTCCTGTCTTGCTCGGCCTGGCATGTATACAGTCTATTGCTTACAACTATTGCTTTAGGCTATGTGACCTGCTGGTGGAAACTTAAAACACCGTTCCGGTTTTAATTTGTATTTCGTCTTGCTTTTGATTTTTGTGTTGCCTTCATAGGGGCAGCGTTTTCTAACTTTGTCATAACGCTAAGGCTTTGGAAAAGTCCATGTCAGTACTTACAAATGTTTCTTGTAGTGGTGTGAAGTCAAGAACAGTATTAGTGCCAGCCAGGAAATTAAAAGTGCCCAGAGACAAGGCTAAGCTTAGTGTATACCATGTCTGCTTTGAGGAACAGCCTCGGTACGTTTTGACCAGTGAATACAAATCGGAGCTGTATGCACTGGTGGTCTTCCTCCCCACCCCCGGCTTGGAAACACAATGCAGCTGAGGATGGTGCTGCTGCCTGTCTGTGTCTCTGCATGGGAGAGGGCAGCTGGGAGCACAGCGATGGCTGGCTCCCGGTAGGACACGTTTCTACTGTGGTAAAATGCATGAAAGTGGCTGCATATAAAAAACAAACAAACAAAAAACCCCAAACAAAACCAACTCAAACTAAACAAAACCCAGGCAAATTCTGAACTACGTTTTGTAGACAGATGTTCATGTGACCAGCTCTGTAGATGTCTGCATATATGAACCAAGGCATGTTTTAACACATAGCAGCTTTCGTTAGGCAATTCCTTCTCCAGGCAAGTTTTGCTAAAACACATACATGTTTTGGTTTTGGGACTGCTTGCAGTATGTAAATTTCCATGTATGTCATGACTTTTTTGGATACATGTTTTAAAGGTCCGTGAATAAGGGCCGTGCTGTTTGATAAGCAAAACGTGGTTAGATGTTGTGTCATTCACCTCTGGGGGGACTGTGCAACAAGAGGTAGACAGATGCTTAAGTAATAGTACAGTTATGAGCATTGTAAATCTCATTCCTCTGTTTATCAATCCTACAGGAATAATTGGATTACCCAAAATTGTGGCTTCCTTACACTGTCTTTTTTGGTTTTGGCCCTGGAACTGAGTTAAGAGGGCTTCATTTGTGACCACTTATGATAATTTTTGGCTTGTCTTTATATTAAAAGAAGTATACTTGGTTACTTTATTTCCAATGGGAAATTGACTTTTATTATAAGTAAAAATGCTTGAGAAAAGGGCAGACTTGAAAAAAAAAAGACAAACCAACATATGACTGCTTAGTGGGATCTAAGCAAAACAAAAAAAAAGTTTTATCCCACTCCCTTCCAGGGTCTTAGTCTGGTTTTGCTTTCACTGAATCTAAATGCTGTCATTTTTATCTCTTCATGTACTATTAATAAAGAGTACTGTAATTTGATTATGTTTTTCCACTCCTATAAAAAAAGTAAGAGTTATTTGCTCAGTTAGGAAGTGTGTTGTAGTCTATACTTCCAGTCATTTTGGTTTTGTTAATTTTTCTTTAAAATGCTGAGCATAGGTGTTTTGGGTTTTTTTTAGGCTTGGACATTGAAGTTTGAGCACTTTTGAAAATTGGAGGAGGAAACTTGAAATATATTGCCTTACAGTGTTTGTTTCGTGGTTTCGTTAGTTGCAATAGCAATACCAGGTTTTCATCCAAGAAACTTTGTGTGCTTTCTAGGGTCATGAATTTAGTGTTGGTATATAAATGTGAGACAGTACTAGAATCCTTATTTTGTGCTGTTAAAGAAAACTGTGGAATGAACCCTTTGAAGTTAGAGCGTTGTGGTATTTCTGGTGTTTGTATGGTGGTCTTTTCTCGTGTACTGTTTCATGAGGTGTCCTAAGCACCAGTTCCTTTCACGGGGCAAGTAGAAGGCTGGAGGCTTGCTTGCAAATTGCTGATATAGGATTTTAACAAATTCTTGGAGTTTAGCAACCTTGCAGTCTCCTTGCCTTTGTTCTTTAGTGGTTTTGTGTTGCCTTCACCGTTGAATGGCAGTGCGGTTCACTGACAAACTGCAGGGAGCTGTTTAAGGCTTACTGGGTCTTGTGTTCTGATTTAAAATATTTTGCTCCTATTTTAAGCTTTAGTTATTGGCACTGTCAGCATTGATTTGATATTATTTCTCTGTTCCTGAAGTTGTCTTTGCTCTTACGTGGTGGGTGAGAGGCTGCTGGGGCTTTAAATGAGCATCTTTATGGCTTGAAGATACCAATTCCCTCTGCTTATTCTACGTTTGCCGCTTCCCCTGTTTGTTTTTAGTACTACAGCCCTCTTTCCTTGAGGGTAGGAATCAAACATGAATCATAGTTTCCCACTCCTAGTGGCCAGAGGCACTGTCATAGCAGCGATGATAATTAGTAATACCTTGTACAGGGTGATTTGGTTTGGAAATCTAAGTAGGTAGATCTGTTACAATGCACAGAATTATATAACTGCTACAAATACCTCTGCTGCTGGGGTAATGCAATTTGTAAGGTAAACTTAGACAGTGACTGACCTGAAACATCATGTAAAGGAACAGTGTGTTCTTACAAACTCTTTCCGTGATAGTGAAACAGGAGCTAGTTTCAAAGTTACAGATTTCAGATCTATAGGGATTTGAATCTCACTTTGATTCCTAGAGGTTAGTAATCATCTGATTAAGTATGCTGTTTGTGTAAAGAAAAAGTTGCAGGTTCTTGTTCTTCTTTCTTTCTAGTCAGGAATGGAAACCATAGTATTTCTGTTCCTGCAAATAGTCCCATGAGCTTAGAGTCCAAGTATGTTAGAAAGGCAAAACTTTGATGGGGAACGTGGTTGATGTGACTGTGTTACCCATAAAGACTCTTTCGTGCTTCAGAAATGACCTGCTTGAAAGCTTGAGGGTGTTTAGTTTCTCGACAGCTCAGGTTCAGATTCTGGGTTTGAGATGGAAGGGTGATGAATCAGTCCCAGCAGTTCAGGTTGTGCCCAGGTAGGTATTTAAAAAAAGAAAAGGTGTTTTAAACCAGGTGGAGTCTCTGGCTCATACTTTTTGTCATTGCAGAAATCGAATCGATCTGGGTTGAGGCAGTGAGTCAAAATGATACAAAGAGCACTTCCTCTTGTTCTTTGCTCCAGACTGAGAGTACAGATGGGAACGGTGTTTGCAGAGTTGCCCTGTGCTCTTCCTCGAACTCTTAACATTCAAGGAAGTTGTGCATGTTTATCCTCTTTAAGGAGAAAATAAACCCCAGACCTTAAAAAGGCTCGTCTGCCATTTTAATCTGGAGATAGAGATCTGTCTGGATGGACTTAATAGAGAAGGTTAGTATCTGGTTTTGGTGCTTGATCATAAAGTTCAAATCTAACCATAGAAGGGGTATTTCTGTATATTTGGCCAAAAGTCCCTTTAGGTCTGGGAAAAAGCCTGTAGTAGGCACGTGTACGTATTTTGGTTATTTTATCTACTATGTTAAGCAATAAAATATGAAAAGAAGATCTGAAAGACAATCAGCAGGTATCCATACTTCTGACTACTTGGGAATAATTTTTCATTGAGCACCATCTAGACCTGAGGTAGTGTCTGTGTAAAATCTTTTTATGCTGCAGTGAAACATAACTAAAGGCCTGACCTAGAATATGTAGTGACAGGCAAGGAATGGGGTTAATAGTACCTGATCTCTTACTTGTTTTATCTACCAACTGCGAACATGAAAACTTTGATGTTCTTAACTCACGTCTTAGAGTGCACAACACTTCCCTTTTGATGCGATTTAGTTGTTGAATCAAACTTGTCTGTACAGTTAATTCTTATCCTGGAAAGATATCAAAACCCTATAGCTCTTGGAACTGCAACTTCTAAAACTTCTAAGAATTGTCGTCTTAAACATGCTAGAAGGAAGCTGTTGCTTGATGTTGTTTTGTTGTCCTAGAGAAGAAGGAGGCTGACCATCCTTTTGAAAGTAGCGCAATAGATTTTGATGCAGTAGATTGAAAAATGCACGCATGGGTCACTCCAAGTGCATAGGGTGTCACAAATGCTTTCTGTTTACTCTCCTCATAGTGTTCTTTTTTCTTTCAAATATCTGAGCCTCTTAGTACTCTTCTTGTGTTCCCTTTTTGCAGTTTGTTTGTTGTCCAAGAGTTTGTGGTATAAAATAATACGTAATAATACCAATAAATAAAGTAATACATTTTTGTGTGTCATCTGTTACCAAACGATTCTTCTCTTTTCTCTTGCCATCTTTAGAGTGTTTCTCATTCGTCATTAATTAAACTTTTCACAGGCAGACAGACAACCCTTCATAATATTAAAAAGGTTGCTGTTATTTTCATGTGCACACAGAGAAATAAAAGGCTTGAGTAGTCTGACTTCTTGCAATAAAGAGGATGACAGCTGCCATACTGTCCAGTGAAAATAAAGAAGTGTTGAACTGATCATGGTTTGTTATGTTGCAGGAAGCAAAACCTTCAGCTGAGGACTTAGGAGATAAGAAAGAAGGGGAGTACATCAAACTCAAAGTCATTGGGCAGGTGAGTTTCTACATAATTGCTTGTTGACACTTGATGGAGGTGTCAGTTTTTGTGTGGTAGAAGTGACCAAATGCAAGTTGATACTCTTGAGTTCTTCAGCGTGGATCCTCCCCTGCCATAAAGTACTTCGATTGCCAGCAACATGTATTAGGATACTCTGGCGTGGGGTTTTGTGGTGCATTGGGGGATTAAGTTACCTGAGGATATGACTGAAAAAAATGACAAAATTGATAAATTCAGGTCTCTGGAGTTGGTGAAATATACTGGGCATGAAGTCAGTTTTCTTGGAGAGGGGTAGGAAAAGGATTCTGTTGGCTGGTGCGTTGATAGAGGTGAATGGTGGATTATAAGTCTGTATTCAAGCTGTGTTGGAATGTGGATGTTGAGATCTTTCTTGAACAGAAGTCCTTCTGTGCAAAGAACCCCCTCGCTCAGATGACTTAACTAGGATTGTTTGTTGGAGTAATATTTGTGTGTTTGCTGCTGCTGGGTGGAGACAGATGACTTCAAGTAGGACTAACAGAAACTACCTTGCCTCTTGCTGGCTTAATCAGCAATGATGAGAATGCATTCAAAAACTGAAAGTTACCCACATGAACCTCTTGCAGTCTGTTTTAACTCTGTAGCCATTTTGACAGTTGTAACTACTCATATCTTATGGCTGGTAGGAAGGACTACAGAATAATGAGTCCTAAGATTTCTCCTCAGGTTAGCGTTGTGTTGCCAAGTCTGCCTGTATCCTGACTTCTAGATAATTACTCTAATTGAACCAGGTTTCGTATATACTTTGAAGTGCAAGCTTTAACTTGCCTCTTTAGGAATCTCAGAGCAGAAGTCCCCTGCATATGTATGTTTGTATTTCAGAAGTACATCAGCTGGGTAAAGATGGAAGCACAGACTGAACCATGTATGGGTTTTAGTACTTTTAAATCCAAAATGACATCTGCTCTTTAAAAAAGAGCTTCCTATGGAAGTACATGATGAATTTACTGACTGATACATCATCCTGGAGGTTCATGTTATGATGCACCAAGGTATACGTGGTGATAGTTAAACTGCATTCCATGTTAGTTTTATATAAATTTTTCTTAATGAAAGACTTAAAAATAACATAAAGTTAGCATTTACTACAAGGAGAGGTAATTTTTTTCTTTTCTGCTCTTAGGACAGCAGTGAAATTCACTTCAAGGTGAAAATGACAACACACCTCAAGAAACTCAAAGAATCATACTGTCAAAGACAGGTTTGTGAAATAATGACGCTGCCTTTAAAAAAAATAAAAACCCAAACCACTTTTCTCACTGTTCTTTCAAATAAAGACTTTTGAGGTATCTGACACTATAAATGTAATGGATCTCCTAAATTTCTTTTGACAAGTAAAGGTATTCCTATGTAAGACCCTTGTGAAGTTTGTATTAAGTTAGAATTACTGTTTAAAAGTAAGTAGTGGCTGCTCAAAAGACATAGAATTTGTTTTAAAATGTCCAGGCATACATTTATAGTTGCTGTAAAATCTTTTGTTTCTAAGTAAAATTCCCCTAAAGCTGTAGAATGCTGCAGCTGAGGATGAGAGCAGCCTTAGGCATTGTTACAGTCATTAATATGGTCATCAGGTAACACCAGGTAACCCTAAGTTAAAGCTAAATCTACAACATTAATTGTTGATGTAGGTAAATAGTAATAACTGTGACAGAGCAAAAATATATCTTCACTTGCAGATTCTGTGGCAGATATTGTGGATTCACAGCTGCTATTTCCAGAAGCTCTGGCCTAGTTTGCCCTCTGCTTTGGGGATAGATGCCTTATGTGGCCTTTTCTTGGATAAGTGTGTTGGAGTTCACTTCAGGAGATATAAGTAATAATACTTTGGGGGTTTTTTTTCTTAATACTTAAAGATGAGTTGAGCCTGTCATTGCAGTGTTCTTTTGCAGAATGTGTTCTTTTTTGCTATCTTTCTGGAGTAGGAGGAAAGAAAAGATCAAACACCAGATACGTTTATAGCCAAATTCAAGTGATTAAAATTGTGATTCATTTGGAAAACTTGAAATTTTAAAATAAGATCTTGGAAATAATTCATGCAGCAGTCTTGTTGACTAATGAAAATGCATGTGTGGAATTTGTTTTTAAGAAAAAAATAGTTGTTTGAATGAACACACCTATATCTCCTGGGCTGAATTCTGGAAGGTCTCTGATTTCCTTCATCAGCAATCAATGCAGTTTTTGGTGTCAAATACCCTTTCTCTAGTAAAGGGACCAAGTTGGCCAGAGGAATTGTTTAAACAATGTGAAAATCTGTCCTTTCCTGTGAAATTTGTCTGCCTAGTGGTTTGCAAGCAGTGTTTGAGATCTAATTGATGCACAAACCATGTCACATTTCACTTGCATTTGTTTTGCTCGTAACTTGAAAGACAAGGAAAAGCTGAGGTGTTTGCCTTACCTACTGAGGTGAAGTATGATGTTCTGCTGGAATGTGGGCACACTGTACAGCAGACATACTGCAACTTTATGTACCTTTGGGATGCTCCTTTCTCATTGTTTGAAAGCTGTCCCTTTTTCTCCCCCTCAGCTCCTCTTTTTCTTGTCCTCAGTGCAGAGCTTTTGCAAAACTGATCGTGGTAAATGTTGCTGTTCCTTCCTGTAGCCGTAGAAGACTGGGAAAGCAAGGGTAGGAGTTCATGAAGTAAACATCATGTTCCTCCTGTTGTTTTAGGATCTTTATTAAGATTGAGACGCAGTTCAGAACAAGGCAAGACTTTCATATGTAATGTCTTGGGAGGGAAGGTACTTTATAAATAAAGGTAAAGGAAAAAAGCTAAGGAAACTTCCAAGTCATTGAGCTAGTACTGTAGTGAGACTCTGCAACAAACATGCATTTTAGCACTCTCATGCTTTTTGAGTCACTTTGTCATCTACATGAGTGCAACAGAATAGCTGAGCTCCCTGTGTAACAGGAACTAACATTTTCTTTTTTGACTTCAGTGTGGTTTTTTTAAATTTAAAATGCTTTTCTTGTAAACACATACAAGTTTCAGTAAGTTTGGTTCTTTTTCTTGTACATCTGTTTCTTTTTTTAGGGTGTTCCAATGAATTCACTCAGGTTCCTCTTCGAGGGTCAGAGAATTACTGATAATCATACCCCCAAGGAGGTGAGTTTCTTTTAGCAAGAATGTGGTATAATTCACTGGACAAACTAAATACTGACTTGGTTAGTTTATCTGTTCTGCTAGACTGTTAACCAGAAGGAAGATTTTTCTTTACATACAGCCAACTCATTGGACTGTATTTAGTCAAATATTAGGATCTTTAGTAAGGCCCACAGGCAGATCAGAAGGAGACTTAACGGATCAGAAGGGAGGGTATAGTCACTGCCTGCTTGCAGAGGGGAAAAAAGCCTGAAGGAAACTTGACGGTTGTTGAGCATGAACTTCAGTGTGACTTTGGAATAAATATGTGTTTAGTTTGCATTTACTAGATCAAAGTGTAAATAAACAGAAAACAGCTACTTCTGTCCAGTGACTTCCACCAATTGTTATGACAAAGCAGGAAGAAACACTCATAATAATGACCTTCTGAAAGATCAAACCAACTTGTTGACTCTGGAATTGAACAAGTTGCTCTCTCTGAGAGAAGAGCTGTAAACAGGCTTTGAGTTCCAAGCTGTAGGTGTTAACTGTATTGTGAGCTAGTGCTGTGCTGTATACAGTGCCCATGGCTGTGCAGCTGGTGCATTCAGTAAGATGGGCTTAGACTTCATCATAAGGTTTTTGCTTTGACTCAGGTATCTAAGTCCTTATCTAAGGAAAAGGACTAAAAATCATGAACATTGTCTAGTGAGATGGTGACTTTTTGCCCCTTTGAATTATGATGGGACAGAGGAACAAAACATTGTATGACTTGTCTAGGACCTGCTCTGATCTCATCACACCAGATTTATAACAATTGTTTGCTGTTTTTCTCTGTTCTCACAGCTGGGGATGGAGGAGGAAGATGTGATTGAAGTTTATCAGGAACAGACGGGGGGTCACTCAACAGTTTAGATCCTTCTGTTTTTCTTCCCTCTCAATCCTTTTTTATTTTTAAATAATAGTTCTTTTGTAATGTGGTGTTCAACACTGAAACTGGCACCCCATCTCTGGGAGTTTACTTTCAAGCGTCTGGTATTTTGAATTCTCGTGCTCATTATACACTATTGTTTCTGTTTCCATTGTGCTGAACTTCTGTGATCCAGCTGCAACCTTGCTCCCCCTCTTCCCTTCTGCCCTCCCCGTTAGGAATACATGTACACACATGCATTTGTATGTTCACTGGGTTCGTGCATTTCAGGCACGAAGGCTGTGAGATCTGCCAGGTGGGCGAGTGTTCTTAATGACTTCCATATCTGCCCTGAAGTTTTGATGTGTGACTGTTTCACTCCTGGACTATAACTTTCAGTGCGAGATGAAGTTTTTCAGAGAACTAAACTGTGGAGAAATTGTGTATCCATAACTCAGAGCTATTTTGCTTAAATTGTGCTGATGGCCCAACGAAGAAGATTACCGAGTTGGAAACGGAAAAGCTAGAACTGTTGTCATCTGTTCCTTGCTCCAGAGATGGCTTTGCTGAAGACATAAAATTGAAAACCCTAATGATTTTTAAATCTTACCAGAAGAACCCAGAAGCATTTTAACTTCATATAGGAATTAGTACACGCAGGTATTCATGCAAGAATGTTCACAGCAGCCAACTGGTGTTACTTTGACACTCTTGTTTGTACCTTTTGGCCTGGGACGTGGGTTTTGAATGGACATTGTCTGTACCAGCTTCATTTAAAATAAACAAGAAAAACAATTTTATAAACAACTGGCATTTTCTTTTCAAACATTTGGAAATGAGCAAACCCATATAAAGTTATAATTAGAGCATGCTTTTCCAGTGACTATGAGTTGAAGCCAGGGGAAAAAAAAAAGTGCTCTGTAAATATACCTCATGAAAAAAATTTCTTTTCTACTTGCCCCAGTAAAATACTTGATCTGCTTGTTTTGCAGGTGACTGTTAAAAACTACTAGCTGTTTCTTTTCTTGGTAGAGAATATTCACATACAGTTACATACATCTGCACTTCATGCACAGAATTTAAACTGAAAATGAAACTTGGAAGGAAATAAAAGATGGTTTTCATTGTCTATATTTCCTATGATGGGGATGACGTGGAAGTGTCATAATGGTTCATTGGGCATGGTTATGAAGGTCTACCTGTTCTGGTGACTTTCAGGTTATAAATGGTCAGTTTGAGAACTCGTTACTGGATATGAAAGGTGAGATGGGAGGTTATGAGCAGAGTAGTGTGGAGAGAGGATTTCTGTCTTCTCCCCACTTCAGCTTTTTTGCAGATAAATTGGACTTGTTCGGTTTGGTAAATAAAGTTCACTGTGAATGCCAGCTTTAGCTGAAGACACATTTTAGTGCTGGCATACTTGGAAGAAATTGCAGATCTTGAGTACTTTTATTATGGCATTTGCTGTAAAGCTAGAAATGGCATTTTCTTTCATGCTTGTGGTTTGTGCCCTGTTTCTGATTTAGTAATACTTTTGTATACATAGTTACATTAAGCAATTTTTTTAAAGATTAAAATTTTTGTTTACAAAATACCAGAATATGGGGTTTTCTTGAAGTATTTTACGTAATTCAATTCTTAAGGGAAGAGGGATTGCTACTGTGATGTAGAACATAGCTTCTTTGCACTCACCTCCAACTGCTTTTTTAGAATACTAAATATGTCTGCCTCAGAAAACCAGAAATAAAACAACCTTGTGATTATTACCAGATCATCTTCTAATGTAAACTTGTAAAATGCTCTTCTTTGTAGACAAGTTCCTATTATCCCTCTTCTGGAAACTAGGAACTGAGGTGCAGGGTATGGCAGTTTACTGGGGTCATTCTAGAAGCTGAAGGTGGAGCTGAGAACTGAGTCCAGATCCCCAGATTTTGATGCAAGTACTCTCATTGCTGCCCTGACTATCTTTGCTTCTAGCTGTTCACTTTCCTCTTCCAAATCTGGTTTTATGTGCTCATTTATATCAGCTTTCTAGCTGAAGCACTGCATTTAGTTCTCTTGAGACTGTGGAGGAGGGTTTTCTGCAAAATGTGGTTTCAGAAGGATGAAGCTCAAGGCAAAGATTGCTTTTACTTCTGTAACCTTGTCCTAAAATACATCTCTTTGTCACTGGTACCATATCCACTCTATAAACTGATTTGACCTCTTTCTCAGACTTGTGAAGCCTCAAAGAGCCTCAACAGAGCTGCTGGTCCAAAGCCATGTCTTTGCTGTTAGAACTTGATAGAACAGTAATAATGGGAAAACTGTACTCTGCCTCAAAGATTAGTATTGAGGACTCAGTGTAAAATGAGGAGACGTGTGCTGCACAGATGCACTGGTACCCTTTCTAAAGAATTAATTCTTGGAAATTATACATTGAAATAAAACCTGAATTTTGAAGTCAAGGAAGTTAGACTTGAATTTTCTTGATTTCTCTGGGAGAGCTAATCCTTTTCAATTAATTTCTTTCTGAAAAGCTGTTCTGGAGTGGAAAGTTTAAAGTACTCGCATCTTCGGAGGATATGACTGGATGTAAGGTTGGTTTTCGTATGCTGGAGAAAAACAGAGAAAGTCTTCTTTCCTCCTGCAATTTTTCTTTTCTTACCTGTATATTAGAAGAAGGTTGGTTTTAAGGGCTTTAAAGAATGTGCTGGGGGAATAAAACCATCTTCACTGAGTCAGTTATGCAATAGAAGTTGAGAGCTAATACTTGCTTTGTTTTGAATTGTGAGAATGTGTTTAATATTCACTATGGTGATGTGTAAAAGCTTTATTGATAAGCACATCACAAAACTCAGTCTTAGCAGATTTTCTTAAAGCTGCTGTGTTTAAAGGATTTATGTGTTCTCTTAAGTATAAATA
Source organism: Lophotriccus pileatus (assembly GCA_035583135.1). Classification (NCBI taxonomy): domain Eukaryota; kingdom Metazoa; phylum Chordata; class Aves; order Passeriformes; family Tyrannidae; genus Lophotriccus; species Lophotriccus pileatus. The sequence goes on from JAWWES010000171.1 coordinate 27,039,677, forward strand.
TGTCTATGTGATCAGTTTGACAACATGAGCGTCTTTGAAGCTAAATGCATAAATGTTGGCAGGATTTGGACTTCAGTTAGTGTGTCAGATAATGCTAAAACTTGAATTCTGCCACAAACTTTGACTAGCCTTGTATTGTTTCAGAAGCACTACAATTGTTTACTAGTTTTTAGCTTTTCCTAATTTAAATGGAAATTCTATTTAAGGATACAGTATTAAACTACCTGTGTTGACCTTTGCCATACATCTTCTGTATGCACATTTAAATTATTGCTGTTCAGGTAAATTTTCTTAAATGAGAAGATCAACTAGGAGGCACTATACAGAGACCTGTAGGAATTGGGCAAGCTGGAAGTGGTATAAACTGGGTTAGTTTTGCTTTTAGAACTCGTAGTTAATGCATACCTAATGAATTTCAGCTTCAATTTAGAGACTGCAAAAATTGATTACTCTTTTCCACAGGAGACTCTCTACAGGAACTGCAATATAAGTTAAATCTATAAATGTAACACTTTGTTAGATAATATTACAGAAGCAAAAAATTATAATAACCAGATTTTTAAGGAAGAAAAATTCTTACGTTGCTACAGTTTCTCTGTAGTCATTTTATTGCTGAATCTGAAATCTCCAGCCTTTTCTTACAGTAGCACCTTTATTGCAATTTATTGTTTTGGAGAATTCCTCCGAAAGTCAGCACTGAGGTTTTCATAGTTTTTTGTAACCTGGTTATTTCATTGTTTCATCTCTTAACACAAAACAGACCAAAAATTTGTATTCTGGCTTTTCAGGAGGTCTGTATGGATTAATTTCTACTGGCTGATCAAACACGAATGATTTTACTTCCTGTCAGTGGGATATACACGCAGACCAGTGCTGCAGTCTAGGAAAATAAATTTGATTGACTAGCACTTGTGCCTAAAAGGAACATTGTTCCTTTCTTGAGCCAGGTTGGATCGTGCAATTTGACTGCAACTGAAAGAGCTCAATGCAATGGCCCATTCCTAGCACCAGGTATTTATTTATTTTGTGCCTCTTAGAAACACCACAAACAACTATAAGTTGCTTACATACTCTGTATTTTTTCATCAGTTTCAGATAAAAATAAACTACTGGTATAATATTGACATTTTGAGTATTTAGTATTGTTTCACGTGACTTTCTCTTTAATTGTAATTGGGGTTTTTTGAGATCTGCTTGGTACTTAGGTTTTCAAGCCTTCCTCTGCAACTGTTTGTTAGAAATAGAATATCTTTTTTTTAATTGTGTAGCTCCTGGGAGTTGAGTTTTCAGGGAAGAGATGTGATGAAAACATGAAGAAATGATCAGATGTAGCACGAACATTGTAATTGCCAGCATCTTGCACAGTTGCATCACAGCTAGACTGTGGAGTTTCTTTTTTTCCAGGCTGCAGGGACTGTGGCAGAGAGGACTATTGTTACCATACCTGTTTAACAGAGGAGCAGCTGAGGTACTGTAAGTTTGGGACTTCGTGTCACGTGAATCTCAAGGCAGACACACGGGCTGTCTGTGTCTTTACCAGAAACCATCCATTCTGACGAATTATCTGCAACTAAAGTAAGCATTAGCCTTTCTACAGACCATCTGCTGCTCCACGTTCCTCTAACTGTTGCTGCTTCTGGAACTGCAGAAGCTTCCTGTGATAATCCTGCTGCTGCCAAATATGTGCTTGTGCTGTTTTCTCTAATTGTGACTTCTTTGCTGCCACCTCCTCCTCATGGCACCTCCACTCTTCTTCTAGTTTCTGTTTCTGTAAACTAAAACGTAAATGATTATTAATTGCTATAGCAACCTTGGGTTTGCTGAGCATTCTTGCCAGAAGAGCAGATGCTGGCCCAAGGAGCTAAACAGATTGCCAAAGTGAAGGGGAGAGAACTGAGAATAAAGAGAGAATGGGTTCTGGTTAGTGATATTTAGCATATGGCTGGTTGGTTCTGCAAATAAATATTACAGAAAAATAGTGTCTACTTTCTTTCACGCTGTCAGTAAGGGGGCTAAAGCCTGAATTATGTTTTTCACGTATGTGCCTTTGAGGAGAACATGAGGAATATGGATACAGGTACATGACTTACATGAAACAATGGGAGGCAAGGGATAGAGGAGAGCACTGGAACAGATAGGAAAGTTCAGAGAGTATGAGCGGGAAGAAAAATTTGGAATGCATATTTGTGTAACAAGAACACAAACCCAGAATGGGAAGCCAGGCTATACAACAAATGAGGAGGCAATGGAAAGCTTTGGCTGAGATTTAGATGTAAACAGAATGGCAGTTAAATGGGCTATTTTTGCAAGTGGGCTCGCACTGAGAGTGAAGAGAATGAAAGAAAGGTTCATGAAGCAAGGGAATATTCTCCCTATTTTGAGAATGGGAAGTTAAGGAAAAAAAAAAATAAAAAAAGAAGTCATCTGCTTCACTGAATGCTGTTGAAGATATTTTCCAAGCATCTTGGTGTTCCCAGTCCAGCAGTTTGACTTGAATGCCTATTTGCTTTTCCTGAAAGTTAAGCAGGACATGGCACTAATTTTGAAAAATGGCTTAGATTGTCTTGTCTTTTCAACCATCTGATTAAAACATGCTATTTCTACTAATCAGGTTCTTAAGGATACCTGTTTTCCTGGGGATGCTCTCCCGAGTGTTCAGCCATTTCTAGGTAGGCTGCAGCTCCTCGAGACCACCCGAGGAGGTCGCTGTTCTCACCGGAAAATGCAGTTCCAATGAAAAATTATCAGCTGGAAGCGAAGCAGTGCGATGGTGTCAAATGTTTTGTGTAAGCAGAACATTTCAAAAGGTGAAGAAATGTGATAATTATATTGCACCAGAGCTTGTTTCTGGTGCAATATACCTATCGGTTTCCCAGAGCTTTGCCTCAAGTATTTGGTGTGTGTGGGGGGGTGTTTTTGTGGGGTTGGTTTTTGTGGGTTTTTTTCCTCCTAAAGCTATATCAGCAGCAGTAAAGAGCAAAAATGCTATTAATGTTTTCCTTTTTTTGTATTATAAAATGCTTTTATAGTTAAGGAATAACCTACATTGTTATGAGATCGTTATAACCATGCTGAGTTTTTTGTCAGGGAAAGTGCTCAGTAAGGAATTTAGTGCTATATGAAAAGTGTGGAATATCATCTTCATGAACTCACTGTAAGCTAGGTACTATTGGTTGAAAACCTCGATTTGTTTAATGACTTTGAATCACTGATGATACTGATTTTTTTTTTGTATTGACAGAAATTTGGAAAAATCAGAATTTAATGTACTATTAGAAATGGATGAAAGCATTAGAAAAAATTAAGTTAATAGACATACGTGCAATGCTAAACTTAGGAAAAATCTAATGTGCACCGATTTCAGATTAAAAGATCTGTGATGTTATACTTTAGTTTGGAATCTGCCCAGCAGTGCTGGAGCAGTTTGCTGGCTCCTTCACACGCTGTGTTGTTAATCTTCTGTTATATTAGAAGATGCTTTGTTGTTATCTATGTTTCTTCATGCTGGAACATTGGTAGGTTTGGATGCATGTGCCCGGCCTGCAAAAGAAAAGCAAAGACTACAATAGTTCTGTCATGATCCCATTCAAATGTTTTCTTCTCAAATGAGAACATTATCCTCACTAACCACATCTCTTCCATCTCTTCTGTTGTTCCTTTTCCAGATCCGCCTTCTCTTTCTTTTTCCATTTTTTCCTCTTGTTCCTCATCCTTCTCTTCACTTCTAACATCACCTTTCTACCTTTTCTGTTCTCTTTCCTGCACAGATTTCTCATTTTGGCATTTTTCAGGAGGAATCTGAATGGGAATATAATTAATAATGAACTTAAAGTTGACATTCTGTGAATGGTTATTCTTAACTGAGATTTAACATTTTTGAAACATATATGCTTTATGTACTTATTAAAGTTTGTGGGGCTTTTCCTCTCACTGTAGCCAACCGTGCCCGTTTTCTCTGTATGATACATGTTTTAATATTTTTTCTTCCAGTAGATACTTGCCCTTGTGATACTTGATTACTCTTACATTAATTTACTGGTATTTACTGTCCAAATATATTGCTTCTTAAGCTGTCATCTTGAACCTCTGCCAAGCTTGTGTTTTTCCCTGTATTCTTTCTAAATGTTTTCGAAGCTGTGCCAGATGAGTGGGCAGGCACGGGCGTTTCAGTCACAGAAAAGAAAATGCTGAGGAAACGGGTATGGTCTAAAAATTCATAAAACTCTGGTAGCTGAACAGTCAGCTACAGAATGATCACTGTGGTGAAACGGGAAGGCTTCAGACAGTACGTATTTCTCCAGTTGTAAACCAGGACTGAAGGAAATACCATATCTGCCTGTGCGGATGATGCTCAGATAAATAAAAAAACAATGCAAAGCCTGTTGCTAGTGAGGGTAAATGAGTGTGGGGGTGGCTTGAGATTGGCTACACCTGTGCTTGGGGTGACAAAGGAGCCGGCGCTGCTGGAGAGCTCTGTCGGGCGTGGGGCAGCCCCGGGGCCAGGTCCGGGTTGCGGCTGTGGGATCGGCCATGCGAGCGGGGACAGCGCCCTGCCCGGGAGAGAGCCCCTCGGGCTGCCGCTCTGAGGGGGGGCCTCGGGACAGGGCACACCCTGTCAGGGAGCTGAGGGCTGGGGAGGTACCTGCGGGGCGAAGGAGCCTGGCTCTCCCTCCGTGCTGGGCAGGGCGCCGTGAGGGGACACCAGCCGTCCTGTGACGGTGGAGGGCGGCGGCAGAACTGCCCTGCGGCAGTGGCCGTAGCCAGCAAGGACGCACTGGGTAAGTCTTTGCTGTCTTTATATCCTCACTGCATGGAAGATTCCTCAGCACACGTCCCTGCCCACAGCGGCAAGCACGATTCCTTGTCTCCAGGCTCGCCGCTCCCGCCCGCGGCCGTGTGGGAGGCGCTGGCTGGCGTGGCTGAGGGAGGCGATCGGCCCGAGCCGGGGGAGGACTGGAATGCCGCGGGTACTGTGGTGATTCTTCCCTCAGAGCACAAATGTTTCAGTCTAGGGGTAAATCTGGCCTTTCTGTCAATGTGTTTATATTTGTTATATTTTTGTGGTGTGGGAAAGTGTCAGAACAAATCATAAATAGAATCAAAGTGCTGTGTTTCACGTAAATCTCATTTCTAGGTACAGGGATTTTTTTCTATGATATAACTTACAGTCAGGAGTCGTATTCTTGGTCTTTCTGCCCCTTCTCTCTTTTCTGCTCCACCTAAATTAATCAAAGATACCAAGAATCTTACTTTGAATCTTCATTTGTTGTGGTCAAAAAAGGTGTTGTCAGGACTGTAGTGAACTTCAGACAGAAAAATTGGGGGGCAAAGATTAAGACTTTGATGCAGACAACTGTTAACATATTACAGATAATCTTGTACTAATCAACAGTACTGCTGCCTTGCCTGCTCTCCTGAAGGCTGATGCTCTTGGCTGGCTGGCTGTCTGGATTAAATGCTCACAATTAACTTGACCTCTGTGTGGACAAATGGAAGAAGGCCATGATATCCAGCAGAGAGAAGCTGCAATGTGACACAGGTGAGCTGTGAGCTTCCTGCTACCTCTGACCTGCTGGTTAACTTTGTGCAAGCTTTCTCCGTCTCTGAAAGTCTGCTGCTTGCAGTGCAAGGCCCAACAAAATCCAACTTTCGGTTTCCAGGTATGACCCTAATGCAAACAGACGTCCCTGAATAACCTCAAACCACATTTATTGTAAGGGCATGCTCTAGTACACATACTTGGGGTTTTCCACTTTACAGGTGCAGTCTAGAGAGGAAAAAACAATCTAGCTGCTATGTCTGCTTGTTAGTATGATTTGTAATCCTTGACTCTTGATACAAAATCAAAAGAAAAAAAAACTCTTTCAGTTACTGTAAGTGTAGTTAAAAAATTTTTGACTATTAGTGATGCTTGATTTATCTTGTCTGAGGCTTAGTAATAAAGAAATTAGTTTTAATAACAGTTATTACCACTCAGAGTTACAAAATTATTGCTAAATACAAGGATTTTCCATGGTCTTCTATCTTGAAAGCAGCTACCAAGCAAAAGCACAGAAATCAAATTTGCTGGACTCTTCTTCAATCTGTTTTGAAGAAGTTGTCTATAACATGTTAATCCTTCATATCTTTATCTCTGTCACTGAGATAACTAAAGGTGCATACAGTAATCTTCAGTGAAATGCAGAGATCTATTTCTTGTTAGTTAACCTTACTGTAAGTACTTATGATATGTGATCATAAAGGCTTATTGATCCATCTCCTTGGATGCTGAAATGTTGTGCTGATTTGTTAGTAATATCACAAGAGCTGCTGATATGAGAGTATTCATGTTTCTTCAGGATTTGCACACTAGGACTTGACCACAACTGCTGCAGTCCACTGTTGTACAAGCACTCCAAATGAAATGTATTCCTATGCTAGTGGATCTAAAATTTCTACAGGAAAACTTACCTGAGACATGAGGAGAACTTCAAGATGCTCTGTATTCTCTCTGGTGGTGAATTGCTGAGGAAAAGATAAAGAAAACTATCTTCCTCTATAAATTACAGTTTAGGATTTATGCTGCAGGCTAAACCCGTGTCTACTGATTTGTGTAAAGAACTGCTGTTTGCTCTTTGTGGGTTGTTGGGTTTGGTTTTTGCTGTTATCTGCTGTGATCAAATTGCTTCTGCAGTTCCTTCTAATGTCAGGGTGGGCTGTGCACTGTGCACTGAGACCCTCCTGTTTCGCTTCACCCTAAAACCAGTTGTTGGGCCAGTGAGGGAGAATAGATGGCATCTCAGAATATACTTTGAGACAGAGCTTGTCCTCTGTTACTCCAGCTGTACTTTTTCAGTGCTGCTGGTCCTAGGGAGGGGTTGTGAGGAAGAATGATGTTCTACCATTAATCAGTAATGTCTGGTCTTACATGTACACACACATTACTTAACAGGTGACTTATACAATTTCTGCAAATGAGTGATTGTTTTCCTGCCTTAATTTTATCCTGATGGTACAAAGCAGATGGAATCTGTACCACAAGCCAGACAGCACTTCGTTTGTTGGAATCAGTGTCTGAACCGTGATTGAAACCAGTCTGTAACAGAAACATATAGTCAGACATTACAGGGCAAGGGAGCAGGAAATTTTGCTGCCATAGGACTTAGAAGATCAGAACTGCTGACAACTGGGGTTTTTTTTCCTGCTTTTTGTTTGTTGGGAAGTCTCTTCTCTTGCATACTGCTTTCAGAGTTACTTGTTTTTATTCCATATTTCTCCTGCATATTAACAATCAAAATTTAGACTTGATTCCACTTAAAAAAAAAAAAAAAAAAAGCTTAGAAAGGTGCAGAAAAACTTGAGGCTTCACTCCTGCCTTAAACCTCTCAACCTGTTTTGCGCAAGTGTAAGCCCTGGAGCTCTTCAGAATAATTTGTCAGTACCATATAATGAACAACTCCTGTAATTGTAATGCTCTAACAGGTGGCTGCTACTCTCTTTTTGAACATCACTTTTCTCCTCATGGCTGAGGAAAGCAAATCCCATTCTCTCTTTTGATGCAATGAAGATCTAAAGACTTATTTGCAGGTGCTTTGCATATTTAAAAATGGTGAATATTTTAATAACTCGTTTCATTTCTGTAATACTTATCCAAAGATCTTGAAGCATTTTAGAAACGTATGGTCTGATTTTTATTTTTAGTTTAGGAGTGATGTGAATACATCACTTCCAGTGACTTCAGCAGCAGCAAATGCTCAGTTTCTCTGAAGATCGGGCTACAAATACTGACATTTCACATTTTAATAAATAACTTCTGTATTAATGTTCTGTGATGTCCTGTTTGGTTTGTATTTCCTGAATATGGCTCTAAGAGGTGTATTTGTAAATCAATAGCGTAATTAAAAGAAAAGTGAAAGGCTTTATTTTGCTTTCCCAGAGATGGCTCTGCGGAGACCTCACAGCAGCCTGCCCATACCTAAAGGGGACCTGCAAGAGAGCTGGAAAGGGACTTGTTACAGGACATGTAGTGACAGGGAAAGGGGGAATGGCTTTAAACTGAAAGAGGGTAGGTTTAGATTTGATGTTGAGAAGAAATTCTTTGCTGTGAGGGTGGAGAGGTACTGAAACAGATTGCCCAGAGAAGTTATTGATGCCTCATCCCTGGAAGTGTTCAGGGTCAGGTAGGATGAGACTCTGAGTAACCTGGTCTCATGGAAGGTGTACCTGTCCATGGGGGATTGGAACTAGATGATCTTTAAGGTCCCTTCCAAACCGAGCCATCCCATGGTTCTTGTCTTTGGATGAATTGGTTTAGAGCAGGCAGTTGATTCTGAGAGTGTGACCTGAATGTAAGGATTTTATATGAAGAGTCAGCATTCTCGTGGTGTGTAGATGTGGTGCTTGGGGACATGGTTTAGTGATAGACTTGCTAGTGTTAGTTTAATGGTTGCATTCAATGATCTTAAGGGTCTTTTCCAACCTAAAAAAAAATCTAGGATTCTATAGTGCATTGCTCTTTTTGCTGCAATACTGGATTGAGGGGGGAGAAAGAAGGCAGATGCTTATCCTGAGCATGGAACGTAATACCTTTGGCTTAACACAAGTTCTGTAGAAAACAGTTTAGTGGGGTGCAAAAAAAAAAACCAAAACCCAAAACTTAATCCTAATTGAATCTTTATAGATTTCATTTTGGTTTAAAAACTGATTCTGCTTTTAGGTCATTTGGTATAAATTCCACTGAGGGCCTTCTCCTTGGACATCTACTATAAGTAAATGCTGAGGGGCTTGTCCAGGGCTATACAGAGTTGTAGAGAATAATCTGTTAAGTGTGTGTCTTCTCCCTATGTTTCCCCAGTCCCTGGTACTCATCATGAGGTCATCACTGTGCAGAAAAGTCACAAGCCTGACTAACTGCCTCTTTAGGGTTAATTTATGATTGTCCTGTGTCACTCGAGTAGCATAAAACCTGCCTATCCGATGGAGTTTTCAGCGGTGTCACCATGTAGCTTTTTCCTGGTGGACATTTTATATATATAGCTCATTAGTTTTCCTCCAGAGTCTGTCTAGACTGGAGTGTGTGGTTATGTGTTTAACTTGCAAGAATTGATTTACATCTGAGCAGTAACTTCATGTAGCCTTTTATTTATTCTCAGTCATAGTTCCAGGTCTCATCACAGCTCCCCATAAAGTGATTAGATACTGTAGCAGTCAAATGTTTTAATTTGAGTGTTCTGACAGGGAATCCATCTCTGACTGATAAATAGGATGCAATGACACTCCCTTCTCACTATGAATATGGGCCCAGAGGCATTGATTGCTGAGAATTTCCACTCAGATGCTACACTGTGATAAACTATAATGTGTCTAAGATGCCTGACTAAAATAGAAACAAAGGAAGTAGAAACCCAGTGTGAGTCTTGCTTTCAGAAATGAACTTTACATAGAAACAGAAGATTTTTATGTAGTAAATTTGTATCTTTTTAGTGAAATCTGCTGTACGGTCAAAGCAGGTTTCCAGTTGTGTAATACTGCATTCAACTTTTCCATCCACCCGCTTTTTGTTTGGATGTATAAAAGTGAAGATCAACTCTTGGTCAGGTTAAGCCACAGCTACACTGTAGTTGTGGGGTCAGTGCCATTGGTCATAGTGAATAAGTAGCCAAGACATAGGATGTGAGAATAGCTCTAGTTCCGAACTTGATGTTGAAAAAAAAAACAAAACAAAATAAAACCAAACCAAAACCACAACAAAAAACCCACAACAAAACAACACCCCCCCCCCCAAATTCGTGATTACGTTTAACTCTCTCACCCCAAGAGAAATTTGGAACTCGGTGTTGCAGCATCTTCTGGCTTCAGTTATGGATTTTTGATAGTCCCATCAAATGTAATTTTTCTCAATGTATAGTGTGGTTAAAAGAATGATTTAATTTTTCTCCATAAGGGTTAAATAAGAAGAATGAGTGTTTATGTGCTCAAATTAGTTGGCTATGGAGGGACAAAGCAAAAAAAAACAAAAAAAACAAAAAACAAAAAAAAAACCACCACCAAACAAAAAACCCCCACAAAAAAACCCAACAAAACAACAAATTTTCCAAAATTAGGGTTAAGGTTAAAGAATTACTAGAGGCAAAAGTGACAATAGCATTGCCAGGGGGGTGGTGGGATTTAACCCCATTTTTGGTGCTTTTAGGTAATATTTTAGAACTGAAGATTTGAGGTTCAGATATATTTCCAAATCTTTCAACCAGTACTGAGCCTTTAAGTTATATGATAGGTAAAAGGTCTCCTGAAATATTATATCAGGCAGCAGTAGTAAAGGGTTTGTTTTGTATTTAAAATCCAAGTTTGCAGGTGGTCTCTGAGCCAGACTAAAGCTGCTGAATCACCACTGGTGATGTCAATTATCAGAACTCAACTATTGGGTAAATTAATAATGAAAAGGCAAAGGGATCTATAAACAGCAATCCGCCTCTTCCTGACAAAGCCCCAGGAGCCAGTTTCCCTGCCAACATCAGCTGAAAGTGTGAGACATTAGACTGTAGAAGTAAATGATTCTTTGGCAGTAGAAGATCGTCTTCTCAGTGTATATTTAAGGACAGTACTTGGGAAACACCTACTAAAAGAATGAACTTGAGTCCTGGAGAGGAAGGAACAGGATTTTCCCTGAAAGAAGTAAGCCATTCAGTGCTTTTCCCTGCAGAGCTGGGCTGTGTGCAGGATGTTGAGGCACCAGTAGAGAGAGCCGTTGCTTCAAGGATGTGTGGAAAACCGTACAGCCGGTACAATTTGCTGGCAGGGCATGAACTTGAAGTGTATTACTGTAAAAGCTCACATAGATTTTTAAGGAGATAAAAGAACTCTTGTAGAGAAGGAATCTTCACTTTCTAAAGACCCACTCTCCTTTTCCCACAATGTCTGGACAAAGTTGCACAAGGATCACCTAATAGTTAAAGGCTTAAATCCAGCAGAGGGAAGAGAAAGATATTAATTCCAATTAAATATGCAGTTATGAGTCTCAGAACTGATGTTACATTTAATTTAACAACATGAACTGTTCTTCCTTAAGTTGTCAGTTCCTATTGAGACTTACAATATTGTTAGCCCTGTTGAAAATGATGCATCCTTAGCATGGGGGAGTTGCTCTCGTCCAGCTCTGAGCTTCCTTCTCAGTGCACCAGTCCTATTCTGGCATAAGACTGATACAGCAAGCCCAAGGAGGAACACAGCATTCCCAGCTGTTCTGTTAGCCATGACCATTTGCAAAGCTGAAATGTGTCTATTTACTTTTGTTGGCCTTCGTGTAGATGCTTGGCAGCTTCTTGGCCCACGAGCAAAGCCCTGTAAAATTCAGAGCTTGAACAAATATCCATGGAAAGCTTGACTGAAGCTGCAACTTCTCACCTTGCTTCGTGCTGGAAACTTCCTGAATTCCTGATGTTATGCTCTTGATTGGCAGAGGATCTCTTCCCTTGCCAAGCCTTTCTAGTGTGGGGGTAATGAAATCTGAAACCGGGCAATTTTAGCGTAGTTCTGAGTTTCATCACAAATCACATCTCACACTTCTCATTTCTTGCCTGGGGGAGAAAAACTCCAGTATCTTTCTGTCTCCAGAATGGAGGCAACGCCTGCTTAATTCCTCCATGCTGGCCGATTGTACTGACTTAGTGATAATTGAGGAAGGAGTCAGATATCAGCTTGTGTGTGATACTGGCATGTAGAGCCCTATACAACCAAAGGCTGGCCCTGATGAGACAGCAAAAGGGAAGCAGTGATGGCAGCATGAAAAACAAGAGTTTTGCTGACATATCTTACAATTTTCACTAAAGGTTGAAGTGCAGATAGAACAGCAAGGAAACTACCTGTTGCTAAAGAGAGTTCCTTCTTTAAGTCTGTAGTACTGACTTCAGGAGAACAGCTTCAGAAACTCTTAAGCCTTGTGTGAATCCTCACCAATATTTTTGCAGTATATTTTTTGGTAAGTATAAGTGACTTTGTCACAGAGCTGACCAGCTGCAGAAAGCATCAGAAACAATCAAAGCACGTATGCTTGCAGCTCTCCTTGGTCTTAGGGGCCCCATTATTTCTGCTGCCTTACTGCCCCCATCTCCCTTGCTAGAAAAATGCAGTTCAAGTCTTTTTATAGTATTTACTGCCAGTTCCACCAGCCCACGCTGCTGCTTCTGTGGTCTTGCATTGTTGTCCACTGTGCCTTCAAATGGTGCAGAGTAGGTTGTGGTACTGTTAGGCATGAATTCCAACACAGACGGCAAATCTGCTTTAAGGTAGTGGGGGTATGTACTGCAGATTTAACTGACATCTTCCTTTTCCTTCTCCCTGGCAGCTGCACTGATTTCAGGAGAACTAGTACTGAGAAAATTTCCTGTGCTCTGCTGGCAAATGTGTAGTTGGGAGGGGAAAAGTCTTCAGTTGTCTTGCACTGTTTCTGCAACAGTGAATAATGGGAAACAGTCATGGAATTACAATGAGAGACTTCTCTTAAGTTATCTCAGATCACTGGGTTTCTGAAGGATCCCACAAAACCAGGATGGCCTATAACAGAAACTGTTTATTTACATTTCTGAGATCCTGCAATATTTTGGTATGTTGGGATGCACCTTATCTTTCTCACATCTTTTTCCATCCCTTAAATGCTTTTTACCTTTGTATGACCTTAATGATTTGAGATTTCAAATCTTCAGCAACTTGAGGTCCTTACCAGAGTATCTGCACTGCAGGAAGTAATACTTTGCCTTGAAAGATCTAGGGAGTTTTTTGGAAGATTGTTGTAAGGAGAAGAAAAGGAAAAGAAACTAACATAAAAATGAGTTCTGTGGAAACAGCTCTAGAGGGAGTTTTCAGGGCTGGGATGTGCAGTCGTTATGGGCTTACTAACAAGAAATTCTGTATGTGTGGAGTTCAGAAAAGAGAAATCAACTACGAGATGAAACCCATGCTGTGTGAAAAGGTGTGCTTTAGGAACTTCCCTGGTGTGAGCAATGGGTAGCCAGGAGAGTTAAGAGCTTTAGCTAACAAATGCTGGAGAATAACAGATAAGAGAATGAAACTCCCTCACTAATGCACTGGACTGTTTTCTTTAGTGTTCAAAACAGCAGGAGAGAGCTGGTATTGCTCAGTGTTAGCAGTTCTGGCCTGATACACACATGGAGGTTTTGTACACGTAAAGTACAAAAGAGAACGTGTGACTCTCTTCCATCAGTTTCCTTTGGTGAACTTCTCTCTAATCTGTTCCTTCTCTCTTCTCTTGGACTTCCACATGCCTGAAGATCGGCCTAAGTTACCGAATGCTGCCTCACTGCCAGCATGGCTTTCTGGTGCTGGTGGTGGGAAGAGACTGAGCCTGCAGCGACCAAGCATCAGAAATGGGACAGCAAAATGTTTGGTTTACCCCACATTATAACCTAACTGAGTTGTATGGCAAGGCTGAGGGAACCTCAGTGCCACATGAAGGTCACTGTTGCATAGCTTTAAGCATCTGAGCAGCATTTCCTCATAATCTGTGTGCTGTTGAGCTTCTGATAAGTCAGTTGCTTGGGATAGGAATCACAGCAGTAAAAGCTGCTTAAGAGAAAATGGATCTGGCAAGAAAAGCTCTGAAAAACAGGTGATTGATCCTCTGCAGAAAGATATTTGGTAACAACAAAGGCACGTGAACTCGATTAAGATTCTAGTCTGAGTACCAAAATGAAGTGGGGCACAGGAGAGTAGCTAAAGAGTTAATAAAGCTTTTCTTGTAATGCAGTTCTTAGGAAGAAGTGGCTTTCATTGTTATCATTGCATGACAGGCCCTTCATACTCAGTTATCGGTGGTATCTGTGCATTCACTGATCCTATTTAAGTGATGGGGAATTCATTTCTGTGTGACACTTAAACATGACAACAAAGCTGTTGTAAGACCCTCGTCCTTGAAAACATGCAAAGTATGATAATACGGTGGATAGCTTTATAGACTGTTTTAGAAGAGCAGGAGGAGAAAACTTGTTTTGGGGTGACTGGTTTTCAGTTCACAAAAGTCAAGCTACAACTAACCCTTTATAAAAAGAATCTGAATTTCAGCTTCTGAGCTGCATCTGTAAAAATAGTGATGTGTCTTTTTCTCAGAAATTGCTGAACTGATAAAATCACAGAGGAAAAAAAAGGGAGGGATAAACTTGCTTTGATTCAAGTCTTGAGGAATTAAATTGAGCATTAAAATAGATTTGTACCATCAGTCTCCTTAGACATGAACATTGCTAGGCTTAATGAGAAAGTACTGAAGCAGAATGACAGTTTCTTATTAACTCAACAAGACTTGTCTAGCTATTTCCATGGTGCTTTCCCTTGCTCATTAATGACCTTCTGCACTATAAAAAGAACAACCCAAACACTCTAAGCCCCTGGGAAGACCTTTTTATATGGTCTATCAGATGTTAAATGGCCTGCTAGCAGCGAAGAAACAACCTTGTGAAATGCTGATCAGCGTTTTTGTCTTGTTCTGGTGCCTAGACAAAAAAACTATAATTGATTAAATTGTCTACTGGAAGATAACAAATGCAGGTGACACACTAAGCCAGAGTCACTGATGTCTGTACTTCATTCAACCAAATCCAAGTTGACTTCAAAGTAGTGGAGTCACAGCTGTAAGTAGCTGAGAAAAGATAAAGCTGTCAAGCTCACCATGAACACCACTATAAATGAATGAACCGCCTAGAAGGAAAATATTTGTCATTGACCCATCATTCTAAAAAAGCAGAAAGTGTAGCAAGAAGGAAGGTTGCAGGTGATTGTTTCCTTCGTGTGCTGGTTGGGTACCACAGGGAGTTCTTGTGTCAGAACCTGAGCAGCATCTTGCATTTAGAGCTAACAAGCAAGTGCTGGCCACGTCTGCTTTGTTAGCCTAAGCCTCACCTCTGCAGTCACTTCCCTGCAGCTCCACAGAATTCCAAATAATTCCTTGTAGTGCCCAGCTGTGGGTAGCCAGGTTCCCTGAAACAGGAGCGCTCACTGTGATGGGGAAATTGATAAAGCGGGTTGAGAGCTCTTGGCAGTGAGTTAACTCCATGTCCAGCAGTGTTTCACTGAGCACAGTGGGTTCTACTCAGCTCCTCTGTCACTGTGGGACATTGCTGTGGTTGGGGAGCAGCTCAAAGTAACTCGGGGCCCGGAGCTGTGTGAGCTCAGTGCTGTGGAGCCTTCAAACACACACCATTTTCTGCTCTGACGGTTCACTCTGCTCTTAAAACTTGGCAAACTAGAGCTGAAAGCTGTGTTAATGATCTTCAAACATGGTCCTTGACTTTGTCCCAAACAAATCTGAGTCTAAACCAGTTTATAATCCGAGTCTGAAACAGTTTCTAAAAGGAGGTTAACTTTGAAGGTTTGGTTTGGTTTTGAGTTTATCTGAGTTGGTAATTGGTGTATATGAGTGGAGTTACTTCAGTACACATCAGTGCAAGTCTGTTGAATCAGGCAGTATCTAGGTACCTGTATAAAATCGAAATAAATGCCTGCACAATCCCCTTTGGACTGAGATTAGTGATTTGGCCTGATATGAAATCCCTATCCTCTAACCTGGAAAGCTTGCTGTAAAAGAAATAGTATTTAATAATAGACCGAGACTTGATTTCAATGGAAGCATTGTCTGAGTAGGGACATCAGAGCTTGGTTCCAGAGCACCAGTGAAAAAAAAACCTAAAATAGCCTTTTTATTTATTGGGCACTCAGACTTGAAGACTCCCAGGTGCCTATTAGTCTAAGTGCTTGTCTGTACAGGAAAGTTAGTGTGCAATATGTTGGAATATGAATTTACAGTGCACCAGCTCCTCTGTACTCCCCCTGTGTTTGGATATTTTTAGCACACAGTAATGGTGCCTTTCTCTGTGGCAGTTCATTCAGCTTTGAAAGTAAAATAAATCACACTCTGCTTAGTGCCTGTGGTGAGCAAACGTCAAATAGCCAATGCCCTCTAAACTTGTACCCAAACTTCCTCCTCTCAGCTAGTGCTAAGGGTGATGTTTAGTAGGATTCTGTCTTTGTCCATGAAGATGTCAACTGTGATTCTGCTTACTTTTTTGGAAGGGAGGAAAATAGCATGTTTTCAAAAGTCCCGATATTTCAGTTCTCAATACAGCCTTGAGTATGTAGTGATGTAGATCAGAGGGTTCCACTATAACTCTTTGAGAGTTATTTTCATTAATATTTTGCAGCTGACACTTATTAAAATACTTCAGTGTGGCTGAAAGGTTTGTATGGCTTTTCAGTGAATTGAATTGAGTTTTACTCAAGGTTTACTTTACTTTTTTTACTTGGTTAGTTTTAAGCTCAAATGCACTCAAATGCTTTTGCTGGCATATATTGGAAAGGCAATATCAGGTTGAGAATGTGGAAAAGGAATAAGGGAGGGAGGGCGGGCACACAGGTACTATTCTGTTGTTTTTGTTTGGCTTTTTGGTGGCAGTGATGATGTTTGCCACGTTTTGAAACCATGACCTGAAAGTATAAGGCACCTGGACAGCCCTCAGTTTGCTCAAAATTCTTGTAATGAGAATGTGGACAAAGAAACCTGACTGTTGTTAAAGCTTTGAAAGATTGGATGTTGTTTGTTTGTTCTCTTAACCTGTAAAGAAAAGTGCAGCAGTGAATCTCAAGATAATATCTGTTGGGAGGGGAAGGGGATAGGG
The DNA here is from genome assembly GCA_035583135.1 of Lophotriccus pileatus. Classification (NCBI taxonomy): domain Eukaryota; kingdom Metazoa; phylum Chordata; class Aves; order Passeriformes; family Tyrannidae; genus Lophotriccus; species Lophotriccus pileatus. The sequence continues at coordinate 27,056,335 of JAWWES010000171.1, forward strand.
GACAAAAGCCTTGCTAATTCAGTCTAACCCATACTTGATCTATTCACCTTACAAAGTAAATTCCTTTACCCTTATTGCCCCAAAAATGTACCAGCTTGCATATAAACATTAGGAACTGGTTGTGAATCTTGCACCTTTCACAGAATTGGTGTTACCTTGTTGCTCTGCCTCAGGTATCCATGGTATGTTGGAGGAATGCAGCAGAGAACCAAAGTCCGACTTAATCTGTTTATCCTGCATTAATCTGAAGCTCCCAGAGAGACACAATCCTGATTTTGAGTCTCTCTGAATTCAGCAACAGTGCTCCTGTTCCCTAGAAGAAAAACAAAGGAGAAATAAGCTATAGGTCCATGCATCTAAAAAAAAGTGTCATATGACTTAACCAGCTCACTTCCTGAGAAGGATCTACTTTGTCAGGTTCTGCTCTTTTGTGTGGTAAAAAGAAACACAAACACAATGCTGAAGTAAGTGATTGTATTTTTCCCAACTCTGTCGTTAAGCAAGAGAAATTTATCCAGTTGGAGAACTAAAGCAGGCTGAAAGAAGCATTGCTGCTTTGTTTGTCATATGTGTGTATGCAGAGAAGATTTAGTACTCTGATGGGAAGGCTGAGATCCTCAATGGGGAGCTGCACCTGGAGTCCACACATGCTGTTCACTGCTGAGCCCCTTTCTGAGGGAGTTCCTCCTTACTCCCAATGCCGTGACACTGAAGGAGAAGAAATGTGACTTGGATGTCAAACCACAGTGAGTTGTCTTCATGGGCTGACTGTGGTGAACCAGTCAGCACCAGTTATTGCTGGGGACTGGTTTGTGTGATGTTTGCAAACACACAAGTTTACATCTAGAGCAGATCAGGAAAAAAACATGTTCTTTATTTCAGTCATGCTGGGAGAAGGCTCTCATCCAAGTCAGATTTTTCCTTGACCAGCTAATGTACTGTACACAGCATTTCCCTGCCTGTGGTGTTTTATAGCCGTGCTATGCATTGACATAATCACAAAATATTTGAGCTTATGAGCTCCTATGTTGTAACTGTGGTGTGAGGATGAGCCTAAAGGAAGTTTCTGCTCCTCATGCAAGGACAGTGTTGGAGCATCAGTGTTAGTGGGGTAACCCCTTCTTCAGTCCAAGGGAATTGACCCCCTACTGAACTTTCAGCTGTGGGAAGAAAAAATGCATGCATTTGACCTTAAATGACTTGCACAAAAACCGAGAGGGAGACTGTCAGGCCAGGTCTTGCAAGCAGACTGACTCCTGATCCTCTGCTTAAGTTGTTAGACCATATGTCTCTCCCCATTCATGCTGAATGAATTCTCAGATTGTGCTACATTTCCTCCCTTGAATAATAATCATTAATGAAAAGGAAAATGAGAAAACAAGGTAATGACAGATAGCACAGAGAAAACATTGGAAAGTGAAGAAAGAAATGTCTGAGAGTAACAGAAATGCTGATATTCCCATGTTAATGATTCAAGAGCTTTCTGACTGCCATAGAAGAAAAAATGATAGCTGTTGCAGTCTACACAGATTTGAGCAATGCAGGGAAAATTTCAGAATTGAACAATAATGACTCCCATGTTTGTTCTCAAAAGGTACCTCTGGCTCCCTCCTGCGAGGTGTGAGGTGGTCTCTGAGATGGAAAATGCCCTTTGCAGGTTTAAGCCTGTAGTTAATTAATCTGAAATCCTTCCTATCTGGACTGACTGGTTAAGAGAACTTAATAAATTACTGAGACACTGATCTCAAAGAAAATAGGGAAAACTCCCAATTATATCATCACGTTTATCTGTGCCAGGATTGCATGAAAGTGCCCTTGGTATCTACATTAACTCCACGTCCGCTGTTCTTTTCACCCAAGCACAAATCCTGGTGATTGTAGTAGCTCTTAAATCACTTTTTTTGTTCAGAATGTGTGTTTTGTTGTAACTTCATTCACCTCCCCTGCTCCCTCCTCTGTTTTGAGGTCAGTCGCCTGTGACAGATACTGTGTTCTATTTGGTATGTGCAGCTAACCACTTCTGCTTTTAGGGAACATGGTTTTAATTAGTTCTCTTCCTTTCCTCTGGTTGCTGAACAGAGCTGGCCTCAGGTGGAATTTTTTAATTGTGCTATTGCTGTCTGTTACACAAGCTGGAATTCTGTTTCATAGACTAAATTCGAGACAAAAATGAGACTTTTTGTGGCAGAATTCACAGAACTGATTAAAAGTTTTTAAAGTCACATGAGCACTTTTTTCAAATGTGTACAGTAATGAGCACAGAAGTTCTGGGAGATACTGCCTTTCCTCTCTAGGTTTGTTTGATTTCACTGCTTTTAAATATTATTTACCAAGTTATTTGGTGTCATGTTTGCATGTGTCTATGCAGTGGTGGTGCTGGAGTTGCCTATTTCTGCTACCTCTCTGGGAAGTGGTTTCCTGAGACATTTATAGGGAGCCTTAAGCTTTCCCTTCTCGCTTTTCTCACTAGCATCAGTTCTCATGTTTGACTGACCTTAGTCTAAGTGATCCAGTTGGCTGCTTTGCTGGAGGATTTTGGGCTGGTTTGCAGCTGCCATGAGGCATCATTGGCTGGAAGACCTGAGTGCCTATTTCCTTTGGTGAGAAAGACAAGGGAAAACACCAGCCTCTCAGCCAGGGCAGGAGAGAGCAATTCTCTACAACTTCCTGGGCATTTTCCTGAGAATATCACACTGCTGAGAGGCTTTTTTCCTTTGTTGGTTTGTTTTTACCTAAGACTTTACTCTAAGCTATTTAAATACACTCTGGAAAAAGCTATCTGTGGGTTGAATACGCCAATCTCTTATCTATACAACCTCCAGAATTTCCTATCTCCAAGGCCGTTGTTTCCAAGATTTGGGTGGGTTCCTGTGAAGATAAATCACATCAGAGGCATGACCTTTATCCTTGGTGCTATTTAAATAGCTTAAATATCTGTTGACTTCGTGCCTTGTGATTTCAGTTGCTGAAAAGTGAACACTAAGAAAAGGAAGAGTTGACCTACAGTGTATCAGATGAGTTTGTAGAGCTCTGCAAATACAGATGTTATTTTTCCAAAATATTCTCCCCCCAGCAGTACTGTATTGTGGCTGGTTGCTTTTGAGAAGGACTCTGCATCCACATGGAACCTAGCAAAAGAAGATACTAGTTCCTATTGTAAATGCTAAAGTTGTTGATGGAAAGATGAAGATGAAAACAAAGCAACTGGGAACCTACTTTGTCAGCAAATAAATATTCCCTAGTGGTTCTTAAGAAAAATCTTTAAATCACCTGCCTAGGTAATTGCATCTTCTTGGAGGTTTTCTGTTGGAAGAGAGAGTGAAGATGAAGTAATGTATTTGCATTTGCACCTTGAAGGGCAGAAGCTCCAATGTATTACAGAAAACTCCAGTGAAGTGTCTCTGTGTCTCCTCTCTACAGCTGCAGGACTCCATGTCTTCTATATTTACAAAATTGATCCACTTCCATGAAACTCTGCTCTGGGATAATCTAATAATTAAAAAAAAAGCCCTGATTTTATATTTTAAAGGGCTCAGGAAAAAATATTTAGTGTAAGACAGAGTGATGCAATGACTACTTGAGTTTGGAGACAGCGTGAAAACATAAACAAAGAACTGATTAACTCATTCACCAGCACCGATGTGTTAATTCTGGCTGATTTATCAGCCTGTTCAAAGATCAGAAACACCCAGAACAGCTCTCAGCTCTGGGTCAATGCAAGGAATTTTAAAGATGTATTAATTTCTTTGAATTTTGTTTCTCCGTAGGAATATTAACCATGTGTTTAGACTACATAAATTGGGATTTGCACTGTTCTTTGTATTGTGATATTGTTGTGGTAGCAAATGTAACTCTGCAGCTCCATGGCAGTGTTATGTGATTGTGGGAAGATCCACTGTGTGGGAAGAGGACTTCCTCTTCTTTGTCGTTCCTCTCATTCACATAAATGGTGCAGTCAAAGCCCAAGTGTACTGTGCCTGTGTTTTGAAAGTACTGAGGTTCTCTTTTCTTCTGACTGTCTCTCTCCAAAGACCGCAGAGTTTTCTGTGAAGATGACCAAAGGAATTTCAGAGCCATGATGTACAATGAATTGTACTTGATACCTGAATTATTATAAATAGTTCCCGTAACTGCAAATATCAAAAATTAACTCTTGAATTTGGCCTCATGGCCAGTTCTTTCCCTGCCTTTGAATGGTGGTGTAATGTCACCATGAACCATTAGCTGCAATTCTGTGGGGCAAAGGCAGCTGCATTTTGCTAGTGAGGTGATCCCATCTATAATTTGCTTTTATAGCCCAGGGTTTGCTTTTGTTAGTGTTTATAAAGTGCTTTGAATTAAATGGCACAGAAATTTCTATTATTCTAACATCTGTTCCTCCCTGAGAGCTTGTGTAACCTGGAGGAGCTGTGCAACTGAACACCGACTCCATGGCCCGTGTCCCTGTGAAAGAGCAAAGAACTAGAAGGAGGTTGGTTCTGTTTCTGTGGTTCCACACTACTGTGTGTGTCATGGCTTCACTTTTACATCAGCAGGGAAGGGCTCCACAAATTCTGTCAGTCTCTGGAAGCAGTAGATTTTGGACAGTGTTGAAAGGTCTGGTGGGTGACCATGGGGATATACTTGCAGGTGAAAGAAAGCATTCAGCTGGCACCCTGAGCCTCTGTCATGCAGACAAGGACATGAAAAAAGTTTCAGGCTTTCTGCCACATCGTACCCTAAGCACAGGCTGTCCTTTTGATATTTATCCACGGTACTGCTTCTTGATCTGCTTTACCACATGAAACTTTTCCAAGATGTTTTTGCTTACCACAGTTATTTCCATAAATTCCCTTTCCAAAGCTGTTATCTTGGGATACAGTAAACTCTCCCAGCTCAAGAAGAAAATGGCCGTATTTTGCATCTTAAAAAGTACTGTGTACGTTTGTGGTACTATAAAATAATTAGCATGAATAACAGGGGAGCTCATTTGGGATATAGATTTTAAGTGTTACGTTGGGATTGTGTTAGGATGGGAAGAAGCTTGCAGATTGCAGAGAAGTACCTGTCTGCTGTTGCTCACCTGTAACAATCATCACTTGTGATCATGATGGTTTGAAGGAAGCTTTACTGTACATCACTCCCAGTTTGGATGTAGAGCTGGTTCAGATTGACTGGCAGCCTACGTGTAAAACAGGCCCAGAGCTGGAAGAGCAAAGTTGTTGCAGATCAGGACTGAGTTGGATTGGCACTGAGGTGTGGGAAGCTCATTTAATGCAAGTTTTAGCTGGTGGTATCAGTGCTTCCCTTTCATGAGCATGGAGTTTAACTTTGCTGCCAGCCTGGCAACTTCCCACTGGGATAATGTAATGCAGCTGCAAGATTGTTTTGGCTCTGTGCTAACTCCTTCCCATGCCTTTTTTTAATAGTCTGTCTCCTGCCTTTCCCCATTCAGTCATAAAACCTTTCCTAACATTTGTTCTACTTTTAAGAGCCAGTCAGGGCATGGCAGTTGATAACAGAGCCAACACCCTTCCATAAAAATGCACTTTTCAGCAGTGAAATATGCTGCCTTTTGGGGGATTTCAAGAGTTGATTCTGGGTGATGGAGTTTTGTTTTGGTTTGTTCTTTCTCTGCTAGCTATCCTTCGTATCAAAAGGTTGGCTAAGGTGCAGGTTGTGTATTTCTGTGACTGTTAAAAAACTGGTCTGAGACTTTTGAAATGGAATAGTAATCTAGCTTGCTTGAGTCTTGATCCATTTAAAGAGTTCTGAAAAGGTCTGAGACTCACTCTTGGGAGAAAAGGTTTTTTTCAGGTTCTTGGTCCTTCAAAAATCAGGGCCCAGTCTGGCTCTTTGGAGACCTGGACATGTGGTCACAGGTGCTTGGTTTGGCCTGGTTGTCACAATTATTTTGTAATAAGAGCAGTTATTGATGTTATAATTCATGTATCAGTTATGGTTGAATGAGACCTGTAATTTTAATCATAACTAAAAGAGCTGACTTTCTATTTATTGCCCAGTTTTCCAGTTCTTACCTATCAGTAATGCAAAGAATGTGAGATTATAGTAAGCTTCCTCCTTCTTTCACAGAGTCAAAGCCAGCTTTTAAAATCAGAATAAAGCCCTCTTTCAAGGAAACGAGGAAGCCATCAAAATTAGGGTAAGGCAAAGGTAGCTAACAACACTGCAACCTTCTTGTTCAGAGCCTGCAACAAAAACTTCCCAACCCATGCTTCCTGATGTGATTATTTTCTTCTGGAATTTGACCTCTAAATGAAAATTACTGTTTTGATTTCTTGGGGGGAAACCACAAATGTGGAGGAGTGTAAACAATAGCAAATGTTAGTGTCTGCAGGAGCTGAAACAATGGACCAGGGTGAAAACTGCCCTGTCCTCCTGCTTAGTTAATTCCTTACTATTCAAGGGCACAAAATGGGCTCAGATAAAAATTTCTAACAACCCAAATTTTACCTCAGAGGGAAAGGCTTTTGTGTGTCTACCCTTTTTCTTAGCAAGTCCGCAATGATTTCAGGTTCAGGTAGTAAGAGCCATTCCCCTCTACAGCCAACGTGGTAAATTGTTCCCATTTCTCTTCTAATGTCTTTTCTCTGTCCTTGTCCTGACAAACCATTCTTGTAAAAGGAGATCTCTTTCTGCACTTTTGTCGGTGCTATTGTGTTACAGATTGTTTGGGGTTCCTGTTCAAGACCTGCGATTAGGACTTGCAAAAGATCTGTGAGAATTTCTTTGTGTAGTTTTTTACCAACTCATCCGAGGGGCTCACAGACAGACCCTGCCTTCCTGCTCTAGCCAGTGTGAGAGTTGGAAGGAGACAGGAGTCAGATGTGGAGGCCCGGGGTAGGAGTTCAGATAAACCCTTAGGAGACAGAAATTACATTTCTAAATAATTGTTTTTCTGTTTTTCAAAAAATACTCTGTGCCCTGCTGCCAGGAGCAGGCTCAGTGCCTCAGTCTCCTTAGGACTGACTGAATATTGGGAAATTCAGCTTTTGGTTTGTATTTTTTGTAAAGGGTTTGCTTCTGCTGCCTTGACAACATGGAGTAGCAAAGCAGCAAGAGGTTATCAGAAAATGTGTACTGGAATTAATTGGTCAGCGTCTGGAGGGTGCCAGGGTGCAGTCACCAGCATGTAAAGGCAGACATCTGTGGGATGCTTCGGGTTCCAGAGATATTTTTATGAATGAAAGGTGCTTATGACAGGAATGCGTGCTGGAATAGGCAGTGCTAATGGAGAGTCTCTGCAATCTCCTTATCTTCACCAGTAAATCTGCCCCCGAAGATAAATGTTTAATAACATTCCAATTTGGTTGTACTTGGTAAAAGTGATTGAACTAATGACCCGTAATCCAACAGATCCATTTTGTAGTGAATAGCACCAAGAGTTCAATCCTGTGCTGCTGAATTAGCAAGACCTCTGCTTAATTTACCACGTTTCACTGTTGCAGCCCTTGCTCAGGGATCAAACCAAATGATTTACCTGACACCGAGTGTAGTCCACCTTTCAGTTGCAAATGGACAACGATTTCTTTGTATGTCTAAAAATTAACAAAAATCTCACATGCTCTCAGGAATCAGTAAATCTGAGTGTGAGGGGCAGAAATTTGAGTTTTGTGTTACAGTTTGGTCAGGTAACTGATGTGAGTGGTGGTGGCTGTGTACACAAACTTCTGCTGCAAATACTTGTAAATATGGACCTGAAATTTGCTTTGGTCAGTAAATACTCGTGCATTCAAATAACTTTTCCCTGCAAACATTAAAGAAAGGTTGGAACTATGGCCAAAGTAAATTTGTATCACACCTTCAAACAAATACCTGTGGAATTCTTCCTATTTGGCAAATGAAGCGCTCCTAATCACTTCAGTGGGAATCCGTCTGCTTTAAGGAATGCAGTATCTTGACCTAAGACCCTCAGCTAACACTTACGTAATGAGACCCACTGAACCATGTGGAACTACTTATGCACATGAGTAATTTTATGGACAACTTTGTGCAATATGCAGGTACAGGACATGCAGGTTATGACTGCAGTTACCGATTACTGATTGCCAAGTAACAGACTTGTGTATTAGATTAGAGTGACAGTGACCCCAGTCATGTTTTCCTGTTGCTGCACTGCAGATGGCCTCCTCTTCCTTCTAACCTAACTCTTGTAGGGGACAGTTGCTTTCATAAATCCTGAAAATCTTTCAGTTGGTATTTACTTACAAGTTTTTTTGGTAGATTGAAATGACTGGCCTGCATTCTAGGAACTTCCTGTAATAAAAAATAAATGTAGAAATAAATAAGCCCCGCACCCTCTGCTGTCACTCAAGTATTTTCTTTGTTAGAAAGTTCTGCAGTTCAGAGTAATGATCAGTGAACTGGGTGGGAAGAGAAATAACTATTTTTTTGAGTACTTTTCTTTAAACCCTTTTCTATTTCAAGCATTGCTCCCAAATTTGAGGTGTTTTCTTGCCAAGTCTTTACACAAGAAATGTGTTGAAGCAACTGGATCCTGATACCTCAGCTCATACTCTCAAGTTTTGCAGCCTTAGGAGTAACACCTTATTAAGGACCTAGACTGAACAGTGACTGATAGGAATAATCTATTACTAAATGATTTAGTAATTTGAGAGACTACGTGGGGCTGCAGGGACGGACACAGCAAAACAGTGAAAGCAAAAAGATTTCCTTCACAGCCTGAGAATTCTGTCCTACACTTCTGATGGTAATGGCTGATGTATCAGGTTTGCAGCAAAACTAAGGCATATGCTTGATTTCAAAAGCTTCATTACATATATATTTTTTTCTTTTTATTGCAAGTGTATAAAGCAAGCTCAAGGCAAGGAAGGGAAGTAGCCTAAGCAGAAAGCATTGATGTCCCCTTTTTTATCCTCCACAGTAAATTAGACTAGATTCCATCTTCTAACCCTTGTGTAAGATCACACACACCTTCCAATGTAAGCATTCCTGTTTAAACATCTACCTTAATATCTTTTTTTTGCCTACTATCCTTAATTTCTCTCTCTGTTTAATCTAGCTGGTTGCTGACCCACAAGTTGTACTAGGAAAAACCTGGTTCCTTGGATGACAGTCAGTGGCCGTTGTACCCCATGTCTTCAGGACTGCCTGTTATTGCAAGTTCGCTGGAAACTTCATTTTCTCCTCAATGTGATAGGGTAGGGCTTAATCTGGATGATCTGCACAAACTACAAAGGGGTATCTGGGAGGGGAATGACTAGCACATTCTAAAAGAAAATAACTTCCAGTTTCTGCAAGGGAAGATTTGTAGGGAAAAGCGTGTTCTCTTATGAGACTGACTGATGTAACTGGGAAGAGAGAGAATAGGTAAGTTTTTAGGCATACAAGCCCTTTTCCAGGTCTGCTAATTACCTACTCATTTAATGCAGTTTGTGCTTGTGTTTTCCTATAAATGTTTCATGCGTTACTTCACACTGGATTTTGTAAGAAGATACGGTTTGTACTTTATTTGTTTGTACTTTGTTGCTCATTTCTTCAGTTAAAGAGATTTTGTGTGAGTATCTGTGAAGATTGGCTCCAGTTTCAAAAGGTAATTCAAAGCAATGAAATGAGGACATCTTGATCAGTTTTCTCTATATCTCTGCTTATAGAGTGAGTTTTAATAGCATTATTGTTTTAAAACAAAGCAAAATCACAAACAGAACAAGCTAGACTGACAATCCCAGAAACAGGAATTCATTTGGTTTCTCCATTCGAGTAGGGGGACAGCATAAACAGTGCCAGGTCCACATACACAAACATAATCATATGCAAATAACACCCAAAGACAGGACAGGCCTCCCATAGGGCTCAGACTCTTTAATGAAGCAGTGGCAGAGACAATTGTGTGGTGGACCAAGGCTGAGACTGGCCAGGGCCCAGCTAACTTCACACTGGTGAAATAATAATCACATCTTGGAACTCTGTGGAGGGTCTGCCCCTCTCTCCTGTGCCTGCAGGCAATGCTGGGGGCAGGTTGCACCTTCTGTTGCTGTTTGGGGAGCCTGAAGGGAGAGCTCTGGTTATCAGCCGGGGGAAAGCAGCTGTCTGAGTGTACTTACACAGATGGACTCCACAGCTGAAACATTGGCTGCACCAATAGCAAGATCACAGTCACAGACGCCTGTGGGAATGACTCAAAACTCACACACTTGATGTGACAGTCCATGGATGAGGGCTTGCCCTTACCCTTTCTGTCTGAGTCTTCTTCACTTCTCAAGTTCTTGCATAAACTCAGTCGCTGCATCTTGTGTGATAATCTTCAAGTGCTGCTGTGCAAGTCAGGAATAACTTGTGAACTCTGTGTGTGGTTTTACCTACTTGGTAGTGACCAGCTCTCCATAGCTGCCCAGACTTTCCAGGAGGAAGTAGTGTAGCTTTTTAGTTCCACAGAGAATGAGGTAGGTTTTTTCTTTGTAATACAGAGTTAAAATAACATCAATTATATTTTTTTTTGTCTTTTCAAGTATCCATACCTTTTCTGCGATCTGCTAACACGAATAAGAAATGCAAAATGATCATTTAAGAAGTCTGTTCTAATTATAAGCATATTTTTGTCCATATAAAGTAATGTTCTTGTCACCTTGAAATTTCTCTCCAGAGAATGGCTGCTAAAAATTTCATGTGCTTTTGGTCTAAAATACTGGAGGGCTCTGTAGCTGATTATCCTGTAACAATAAATATAAGGACTTTGCCTTATATGTGATACAATGAGGAAATTTTTGATATTCTTGTAGACCAGTAGCATTAACATTTTTGCACTAAGAGGGCAACTTGGTATCTGTGACCTGATGGCTCTTACTTGTTTTTAAAAAAGCCTTCATAAATCCCTTGTGAATCTCTTGGTTAGAATGAAAAAAAAAAAAAAAAACACCAAAAACAAAAACCAAAAACCTCCACTGTTCTTTAGTAGAGTCTGTTTCTGAATACTTGAAAACTGTAAATAGAACTGGGAAAACCAGTCGTTTTAAGCTGTTGGCTCTAGCTTAGTCTGTTATTCTGTGACAAATCTGCTGTGATTTTTCCCCCCCCTCAATTGCAATATTGACATGAATATTAATAGGTAACATCACTGGTTTTGATGCAGTTTGATATAAAAGTCAAACTCCATTCTACCTTCTCATCTTTATTATTACTAAACCATAAACACATCATTACAAACATAAAATCATTATCTTGGGGATGGGCATCCTCCTATAGAGTTGACAGATGTAGTGTCTGAAGGCAGACAGTACTACTTGTGCACTCAGCTTATAAGGTGTGGCATTCAAGATACTTTGGTTTTGGGACCATTGCAGGGAGGCTTTAATTTTTAAGGAGCTTTTCACTAATGGATTTGTTCTTTCTTTTTCTGTCTTTGAATCCTGCAGGAACTGAGTGGCTTCTTGCGGCAGAATAAGAGTATGGAAAGTATTGAACAACTGAATGTGGCCGAGATCCCTGGACAAACACACAGGCAGGCAAACTGTGGACACAGCAATGTCTCACCTCGGGGGACTGGGACAAGTATGGTGATATCTGGGCACAGAGAACCCACATCAGCCGGACTTTCCTCTGAAGCACAGGTGAAAGAAGAGACCACATAAGAGTTGTTTGCAGGGAAATCTGCTGTGATCAGCAAAGAACTCTGAATGCCAGGTGTGTGCCACAGAGGTGCGGTGTCCTCCTGGGGTGTTTGGGTGCTAGACTCTAATAAGGCCATCAGTGTAGTAAGAAGGAAATAATGCAAAGGGATTGTTAGCAGATGGGTAGCTAAGAGGACTAATTCGCCAGAGACAGTTAAATCATTTCAGTCCTACAAAGAGATGAATGGGCTGGGGCAAATGTTGCTTAAGAAAAGTGCATTTCAAAGAGGAGCTGCTGGGAGGCTTCAAAAGGTCTCCCGAGGACCACTTGAGAGAATTCCTCACCTTGCTGCACTGGTGGCAGTTCTACTATTCAGTTCACTGGGACCAGGATTTTGCCCTGGGAGTTAAGATTAGAGAAATCTGTGTTCTGGTGAACCATCTCAAAGTGGAGCTTGGAGGTTTTTCTATGGTCTTTAGTTGCAGTGCCCATGGTAACTTGAAATGAAAGACGTGTTGAGTTAGTGATAACTGCTGGAAGGAAAACCATTTCCAACCTTTCCTTGCTCTCCAAAAATAATTGTCATCACTTAGATTTAAGAAATAAATAGTCCGATGAGAAAATAAGTATTTAAATTCTACCTTATGTACTTTAGCTGTTGCTGTGCTTGCAATGTTTAACTTCTGGTGAAAATATTTGTGGGGTTTTTATATTTGTGCTCAAAAGGATTGAAGAAGCAAGATAATTTGACCAGCATGCTAGATTTGGAATCTGGGAACTAACATTTCTGGAAAGAAAAAATATAATCAATATTAGTTGTTGATGTAGAGTTCAAGGCTACATGCACTGAAGACTGTCCATTTCTCAATTATTACTGGATTTTAAGAAATGCTTACTTCAGAAATAGTATAATAAGCATTAGTTTGTCTCTCAGGACAAAGACTTTTTTCTGGAAAAATCTGATAAGGAAGAAAATATGTGCACTATACAGAACTCTTAGAGTATTCCAGTCAGTTACTCGTATATTATCACATTTTACCTCATTAGATATTCATCTCAAAGTTCTTGATTTTAAATTATTATGGCAATGCTGATTTCCATATTTGTTATTTATTGATATACCTAATATAGTTTGGGGGAAAGATCTGAAATGTAACTTAACATTTTCAAACATAAATTAACAAATTAAGAGCATTCCAAAATTATGTAAATTATTTTCTTATTTAAATTCGGGGTTCTTGAAAGCTTAATATACCTGGAGGATTGTTTTGGCTCTTACAGAACCTATGGGAATAATGCTTGTAACTGAAAATTAGTGGAACCTCGTGGCTTGTGATTTTTGCAACACCTAAAATCTGTTCCGTTGTCTCAACCAGTAAACACAGAGAAAAATTTAGAATATTTCCTTGTGCAGCTGAAATGCAATCCTGCTGTGCAGTAGGTACCCAATGTCTTTTGAGAAATAAGGGGAAATATTTTTATTATTAGTTTACCTCATGCTGTACCTGTGAAAAAAACCCTCAAATTTAATAAACTTATAAGCCTTTAAAAAATTTCTGTTTATGTAGTCCAGTGACGTTTTTAAATGAGATCTGGGAAAAATCCATTAATATTGCTTTCCTCTCTCTTTGGTCTTTTTGGTTTTGCCAGGTTTGCTTCTCCTGGAAGCCACAGTGTTACTACTCACAGGCACATAAGACTTGAAAATGCATAAGTTACAGTTTAATGCAATTCTTAAAGGTGTTTGTTAGCAAGTGATGATTTAAAATCTTTTGGTTTTATTCTTGCCTTTCAGAGCATTAGGATTCTAACCCAATTCCCACTGCACTCCAGAGCAGTTTTCTAGCTGGGATTACATCCCAGTAGTTTAACAAGGTACACCCTGTTATTGTTTATTGCTGTGGTTTAAGAATATTTGAGTGGTTGTAGGATCTGGACTTCCATTTCCGGACACCTGACAAAGATCTGTCTCTTTTTTTGGTAGTCTCAATCAACATCCTGCAGCACTAATGGTGTCTCCAAAGTGCTTTATAGTTTTACCAAAGATCAGACATCTTCAGCTTTAATAGTGCTTCAAAATGGCTTAAATGCTGACAAGGTAATATTTTGGCAAATAACTATCCTTGAAATCTTATTTTTAGAAGAAATGGCTAATGCAGTTTGCATTCATGTGTTTTTAAAGTGCCATGCATGGGATGTTTCTTAACAAAGAAACATTTAACACTGTGCTAGAATTTTATTTCCTGTTCACTTAAAAGAGTTGTTTGAAACCTTATATAGTCTTTCCCTAAAATAAATGTTTTTCACAGATATTCTGTTAAATAAGTATTGCTCGGAGCTTTCTAGGTTTTTTTTCTTCCTGTTTTTATGCTTTATTAATATAAGCTTGGTCTTCTTTGTAATACAATTTTAACTTGGAAATAACATTTAGCAACAAAAATGTGTGTATTTTGATCTGAACGAGTTCTTTCCCCCAGATACAATGACAGCATATGTTCTCATCCTATGCTGCCTAAAGGAGGCTGGTCATGTGCTGACAGATTTTGTCAAGGAGATTGTCAGTGTTTCTGACTGTTCCCCTTCATGCACCTGACTTGTTCTATGCAACAGAAATGAACTGAGGGACTCTTCTCATGCTTAGAGCGAGAAGAGCATCTCTGCTCTCACTTTGAATTCCTTTAAAGGATGCTTCATATTATTCAGAACCTTGCCCTGTAATGAACTGGTTTGTAACTCATAGAATGCCCTCCTGTTGAATATTGAAGATGTGCAGTTGTTCTCTGTTCCTGAAACCCACCGCGAGAGGCAGTAGGAGAGTAATTATTTGTGAGGATGTAGCTGTTTGCAGATGAAGTTGTTGTCTGGGGCAGAACCCAAGGAAACCAATATTCACTCACTTTGACCCCAGTTCTTCTCCGTGTGGAGTCAGGCCTCTAGAGCAAGATTGACTGAGAGGCAAAAAGCTAAAGTTCAGGCTGCAGGGGCAGGAGTGTTTCCCTTATGTATAAAATAAGGAAAAATAGGCAAAACTGATTGTTCATACACAGCTATACCCAGGTAACATAGAGGAATGTCCAGAAATCACATATGAGCTGTGAAAACCTTGACTATCACCGACTGTAGAATTTTGTTTGTCATAGCAATTTGGCAAAAGGGCTTGTAAGGAACTTAGTTAAAATAGCCTTTTTGACTTCCAGCTTTGCACATTGCCCAGGCAAATAACAAAGAACAGCTTGTTACACTGCACGATTTCCCCTATCCCCACTGAGTTTTTCTCTGTGTCATTTGTGGGTGGAATATGAACTGTGTGTGTAACTGGAGGCGTAATTTGACCTTTGAGACCTTTGCCACTGCAAATGATACAAGAAAAATGAAAGTCACAGTTGATGTTCATGTAGATCAAGTACCTGATCAAGTTCGAAAAACTCATAGTTAGAGAAAATGTTTCTTTGCTGGCTACTGGCTTCGCTATGTGAACTGCCCTGGCTTGTCTCTTAAAACTCAGAGCAAATCCTTTTACCAATAAAAAGAGGCAACACAGAGAATGTGTCAGTACAGTGACAGGATGGTGCAAAATATCAAGAAAGGAAAGAAATGGGGAGAGTATTTTTTACCTTTTTTTTCATTGTTGTCTTGTAGATTGACTAGGAATTGATCGTTATCCTGTAGGGCAGAGCTGCTTCACCTCTGCCTGCTTGTCTGTACCTTCTGAGGGTAGAGCTGAAGTGCAGCAGCAATTTGAACATGCTGTGGCTTTTGCAAAGGGCATTGAGAGACTGAGGAGGCGTTGATGGGCTGGGGAGTTTCTGCCTTGTGCCATCCCGGTGTTCTGGGTGGGTCCAGAACTCTCTGCTCCGTGCAGGCCAGACTGCAGTTTATGTGGCTGTCACAGCCCAAGTGGGCTTTGATGAGCTCATCTGGCCCACATATCTAAGGATACAGATACATGCTTCTGCTCTAATGCTCCCCTTACAGCCTCCCAATAGCTTGGGAACTACACTGACTGCATTACTGCACCAGTGATCACTGGCTGTGCTGCACGTCATTGAATCCTAATATGCTTCCCACCTACTCCTAACAGCAAAATTTCTTAGAGGCACAAGTTATATCTGTCGTTCTTGCTTGCATTTCTCACTCTTGGCCATTGTTTTGTGTGTGTGATGACTCTTACCAGAAAGAAGACCTACTCCTTTCCCGTAATGTAGCCTGCAACTTAGTTTTTTGGAGATTGCAGTACTTGTCTGTCGGAAGATGATTCACATTGGCTGGCTGAGGTGCACAGCAGAAATACCTAAGCAGATTACAAACTAGCTGCCTCTTCCTTTGAGACTTCCTGCAGGGGAAAGAAACACACGATTTACAGTTGGCAAATTCTGAGGCAGCTTTGCTGCTCATTAACATCCAGTATGGCCAACCCCTCCATGGCAGTGCTGTGAGCTTTCCTGTTGTTGGGGACAAGGGAGATTGCTGTGCAGCCTTTAGCAGGAGTGTCTGAATGAGCAGAAGGGATTCAGTCTTGGTGAGGAGAATGTTGACTGAATCCTGTTCTGCAGTTTTTTAAGACTGTCTGGAACTGGAACGCTGCCGATGTGGAAAAAAAAGCAGTCTTTGGATTGTTTGTGTTTACGTTCATCTGGATTGAAGCTGAATGGAACAGGAACATCTGAATTACAGACTGATAATGACAAACTGCTTCGTCATCAGAAACCACGATGAAGTTGCCTAGTGAAGTGCTTTTACAAATTCTTGAAAACAAACCAAGCAGTGTTAGCAATCTGAATCATCAAAGCAGAAGCATTTCTTACAGAGAAGATTCTCACATTCACAGACACTTAAAATAATTGTTTACATTATGATTTGCTAATTCAGAGAACAGTGAGGCTGAAAAGGGGGTTCATGAGCTGTAGCATAGAAGTAAATCTAGTTTGATAGGAATTTTCAAATGTAGTGGTTGTTTTCCTTTAGCTTTGGGTTTTGGTCTTGTTCAGTGTTCAGCAAGGACCACCACTTGCTCAGTTCCAAAGCTCATGTGCAGCATATTTTCTGTGATGTGCAGAAGTGCAACTCCTGAAAATAACTAACTAAATATATACACATGCAAATGAAAAATAGTCTACAATACAGAGTATTTTATTTGGATTTTCCATGTGCTTCTGCTACTTCTCTAAACTTCCTGAGTGGAGGTATATTTCTTTATTCTCTCTGGTACCTGAGCAGCTTCTGAGGTGGATACTGACCCCAGCTTTTGGGGGTGATCCTTGCCCGGAATGCAAAGCTGCCAGTTGACAAGAGGATGTATTCTATAGGCATGTAACAAAACACCTGCCTGCTGCACTGAACGTGGTGGCTTTGCTGCCTAGGTTTTTCTTATGGAAAAAATCTTTGGAGTTTAGTTCTACCACTGTTTTTTTTTGGGGGGG
>JAWWES010000171.1:27086596-27168304 GCA_035583135.1 Lophotriccus pileatus
GGATGGGATTAATAAAGTTGAAGCACTGTAAATACCACTTCTATGAAGTTGCTCAGTGTATTCCGAGCTCCTCCCACAACCGGTAAGAGTTAATTCCTGTCATAAATATGGTGAATCTGCAAGGCCTCCTTCTGGTACTGTGATTTTGCATGTATTTAAAATTTTAGTGATGTAAATTCTCTACAGAGAGGAAGTGCATCTTAGAAGAATTGCTTCACCAAGGGTTTTCCACTATTTCACTTTCAAGTAGAGTTATGAATTATCTAACAAGGAAATATATATCAACAATCACGCAATTTTATTTATTTTGCAAAATGGGACAATTATTCTACTTGTCCACTCTTTCTGTTCTTCAAATGACTAACAATCCTTGCTATCAGAGAGACACTACTCTGGATGATGCAATATATCAGTGTGCAGTTTTTTGCTTATTGGTCTTTTAGATACTACTTTAGAACATATTAATTAACTGGAATTGTGTTTAGCTAGTAGCTATGTAATCTGAATGCTTCAGTAGTATCTGTGATGTCTCCTCCATATGCAACAGGTGATTAATTAGCTTTGTCATTTTGCAGTGTGAGGGACTATCTTGGCTGTTCATATGATGCCAGATAGATTACAGTTACTTTAAGACTTGACTTGAAAAGTCTATACCTCTAAAATTGTTGCAAATCAATGCTATTATTATTATTATTAAATGATCATAATCATCATCATCGCCCCTCGCACCCCCCTAAACAAACAACTTATTTTACCCTTCATTTGAACAGAGTATTTTTTGTAACATGTTTCTGTCATACGGCCCTCCTCAAATACAGCAACAGGAACTATCACAATAATAACAATAAATTTAAAAGAATGTTTCAATATAAGGGTGGTCTATGTAGTTACTTTCTACATCTTCCTGGCATTACAGTCAACTATGGTACTTGAAAATCATCAGTGCCAGAATGGAGAGCTTCATTTCAAGCTGTTTTTCTTGTGGGTTGTAACCTTGAAGACAATGAAGACATGCCACACTAGTGGCACGGTGTGTTATTAACAAGCTTGTGTTGTTAATAACATGTAGCAAAAAGGACTTTAAACTTCTTTTAGATGTGTCCTGATGAAGCAAAAGGGAATCTCCAAAAGTGTGATACTATGTGCCCACAAAGTTTGCTTACAAAGAGAATTTTATTTCTTGTGACTGCATCATGATGAAAGCACATTCTCCATGTAATGACTCGACATTGCCTTTGGTCCCTTTTGCACAATAAGTGGGTAGGATGCAGGAATATAGTTTAAAACTTAAAAAAATAAGAAAATTGCTGCTTTGGATAAAAATTTATTATATGGTGGACTCAAAGAGCTATCCCATCTGAAAACTTACTTGCAACCACCCCTCTAGTTAATCTCATGCTCATTTGAATAAGAACTTTGAGGACACAGAGATTTCAAAACCAAAAGTGTTTACAGAACACTGTAATACTTATATTAAGCTTTTCAATACAGAATTGGCCCAACCCTCAGCAAAAATATGCTTCCACAGACGCTGCTGGAGTCCACAGGAGCCAGGAGTGTTCAGCATCCGGCTTCAAGCACAACAAAATAATGGGGTGACAATTGTTTTCCAATTAGCAGCAGAAGTGGGTCACACAAGCTACCAGTTTCTAATTGCCCTAACATTTCCATAATTATACTTAACACCCAAGTGACAAGATGAAGAAGGATGGCAAAAAAATTTGCAATTTTGATCAGAAGGTAAAGAAATTAATAGGCCTCTTCTCCTTAAGCCAGTAACCTATGCATTCTGAACAGGAATTTTTTAGCTGATATAGTCTGCTGATTATTTATTCACAGTTTTTCAGCTAAAGAACGTTTAGATTTTTTCACCATCTGTTTACCTGTGGTTCTGAGAATCAAGAGGAAAAGAGATTCTAATGTAAAGAGAACAATACTTTTTATTCAAATGTTCTCAGAAAATGTCATCTTAAACTTTTAAATTTCAATTAATAATTCCCAAAGCACTGACAACCTCCCAATAAACAGTCATGATTGCTAACTGTGAAAGAAAAGCTAAATTTTTGTTTAATTTTGAAGAATTGACTTTTGAGATTATTCTAACTTTCCTGATGAAACTTGCTTAAGGTATAGTGAACACTGTTTAAAGTTCTTTAGTTTAAAATAAGACACAAATGGTATTTGTTTGAAAATATTTATACAGGGTTGTTCAGCTTCAGAGAAAAAAAATGAAGTCAAGGGCTTAATTTGTAATCAAAATTAAACTGTATATTGGAAATTAATATTAAAGGAGACAAAAAACCCACTTGCAATATACTAGATAGCATATACATTTCTAACTTCTAACTTTACTTAGTATTATAAATGCTCACAAACAGTGGAATTTGTTTATACTTTTCACAGTATTCAAATGAAATTCTTAATGATGCATTTCATTGAAAATCAGCAGTACTGCTAACACATCAACTACGGTAATGTAAATACCGTTAAGTGCCCATATCCCACACTTTATAGACCTTTGTGAATTCCTACATTCATTTTTACAATCAGCTTCATTGTTCCACACTACACTTGCTGGTCTGTATTATAAAGTCATACAAATACATTTCTATAGGTGGAATTGATGTCTCAAAGTAAAACCAAAAGAAGTGCAGGCTCTTACAATACAGTGTTGCATTGTAAATTGTAAATATTAGAGAAGAAATAATGTAGCTGATTTGTCATAGGACTTCCCTTTAAAGAAAACCTTCCAGAAGACTACAGCTTGTTCATATGAAGGACTTCTGACACTGGGGAGAGTATCATAATAAGAGATATTTTGGAGTTATTTAATATATATCCTAGATTTGGGTTTACTTTGTTGGCCTTAGTTATAATCCAACTGGAACCAACTTAAATAAACTCACTGATTCTGTGATAATAGTTTAATTATGTAAATACAGACAGAAAAAAAAAGCACTGAAAAATGTACACAGTTCTATACCTGTTCCTCAGAAAACCCACAAACCTTAAGACTTCTTAGTCCATACTGCTAGAGAATAAGTACAAATGTCAACAGGATGCAGAAAACAGTGATAGGGAGCTCTTGGATGTAGAGCAATGAGGCTATAAAGGATTTCTCCTCAGTTCTACTGGGGAGAAAGGAGCTCTGAAATGAATTTTTGTCTTTATTATCTGAAAATATTTATACTTATCAAAGCTTCTGAGTTTCAAACTGTTGTTCAGTTTTTGAAACAGTCAGCTTTAGGTCTCACAGGTGAAAAATTGTTTCAACAAAGAATAAAAAAACCCAAACAAACAAACAAAATGACCCAATATTTTCAGGACATACTTGACTATTTTGTTCTCAATTAGGATGATATTTCAAGATCCATCCCTCATATTTTGTCTGCAGCTTTAAAAAAATAATATTTAATAAATAAATTATTCCTAAATAATTTAAAATCATAATAAAATTAATAAAATAATAAAATATTATTTAAAATTAGGATCAGTGACACTAAATAAAGTTTACAATTCCAGATCCAATGTTAGGATAATCTCCTTAAACTAAGCAGCTTGCTTTTTACTTTTAGATATAGCTGTTCTGGAAAGTTCACTTTTTTTTTCTTTTTTTTTTTTTTTTTTTTACTTTTAAACTGCAAAACTCTTAATCCTTGACATTATTTTTTGTACACCATGAAAATGTTCAGACAAAATTCCCCCTAGCTGGCAGTATGTATCCCTCTGACAAGTCAGAGGCACCAAAATTATTCCATTAAATTATTAAGAATCTTGATATTTATCTCCTCTAAATGTCACCATGTGTCAAACAGAGTAGAAAAATTATATCCAACTATAAGAATATCAGTCAAGTGGAAAGATTCATATTTGAAAAGAAATACCAGACAATGTTTAGAAATAATTCAAGAAATAAAAAAATTGCTTTCAATTTATAAGGTATATAAATGGGATATAATGTCAATTTATAAAGTTCAATCTGTAGTCAGAACTTCATTTCATTCTCTGATTTTGAATCACTTTAAAATAGCTTTAACATTTAAAGTTTCATCAGATCTTTACTGAAAGATCAGCTCAACTAAACAACCAATATTTGCTGTTATTATCGAATCCCTGTAACTGTGAGCAACATTTATCAGTTTGCATAATCAATACCTCTCCTCTCAGCAGAGAGAGTTATAAAAGCTTTGCCCTGTACCAAAAGGTCTGAAATGGTACGATAAATCCCTGTGAGGGCAGAGGCACAAGTGCAAATATTTACTATTCAATAAAATGGATCCCATTGCTTTCTGTTGACAAAGCAGGTTATATGTTGCATGCAGCCTAAGTGAAATTGCTCTCAATTTTAAAATGTTTTTTGGTAATGTCAAGTGAAAAATTTATTCTACGCCTCTATCAATATTAACAATCTGGCAAATTTCATGTTAAATAATGTGCTTTTCAATTTCTCTTTTTCATCATCTCTTCCTAAGTATTATTCCAAAGTCATTAATTCACAGTTCTATAAAGCAAAATGTTGCATAGTTTTTGAACTTGAGGAGCTAGCTCACTTGTTTCATATTGACAGTCACCTTTTAAATCTTTAATTATTATCACTTTATGAAGTGAGGGGTTTTTTTCAGCTTTCATGACTCTAAAATGATCTCTTTCTACCTGATGTGGTTAGCATGAAACAGACAGTATGATTCAGAGTTTTAATAAGTAGAATGAGTTTTTCGAACTTTTATAAAACAGTTGCAGGGTTTTGAATTATTGACAGCGTCAGAAGTATAAGCAACTTTGTCTTTAACACAAAGTGGGGCAAAAGCCTGATAATCTGGTTCAGGGTGCCAGGCATGACCAAGGGGAGCTTTCCTGTCCCTTGAAACTATGGCATATAGAAATAACTGTAATTGTTAAAGATGCATGAAGACTGTCTGAACAGTAAAAGGGAGCACAAAATTTTAAAAAATATACTTTTTCCAGAACCTGTTTGCTTGTCAACATTTCCAGGAATTTGCACTAGGTTTGATAAAGGGTTTTATTTCATAGACTCATAGAATGGTTTGGGTTGGAAGGGACTTTATGGGTCATCTAGTTCCAAACCCGTGCCATAGAGAGGGACAGCTTTCTCTAGACAAGGTTGCTCAGAGCTCCATTCAACCTGGCCTTAAAATTTGTCAGATTGTTTTCTAGTGGTATGGTTTTTCTGTAACTGAAAAATGAACTACTTTGCAAGAAATTTTTTTCCCGAAAATTAAATTTCGGGAGAAAAACAGAGGGCCAATTCCTATAAAAACCAATAGAATGGCAGTAATCTGCAGTATGAATGATACAGGTTGAAACTGATTGAAAGACATAGTACTGACAGTTACCCACAACCATGACTAACTATAATATATCTAGCCCTTTAGAAGTCTTATTCTGAAATATAACATCCTTCAAAATGTTTTGATACAGACTCCTCGCTTTTAGAGAGCTATCAGTTTGAGTGAATCAATAACAAATCCTTTTCTTTCCTAAAAAGCTGTTTTCTCCAGTATTTTATTGTACTTCTTTTATATTGAAGACATCATATCTATAAGCTCAGCCTCCTCTTTAAAAACAAAATCATAATATCAATCATTAGTTTATAAAGTCATTTTATTTTTATGATTTAATTACAAAAATACTTTTTTTCAGTGAGACAGAATTTTTTGTGCTCTGAGTCGTGACGCAAACCACTCTTTCTTTTTAAGAAACTAGCTGATGTTGTTTGATTCATGGTTTTTCTCAGGAAAGGGAAAGAACAACAAAAGAGAAGAGAGTGGAGAACTTCCCACGAGATTTTATTTCATAATGGAAGAGTTCATAAAAATCATATTTATCTCTGCTAGAGGAGAGCTTAACAAATGTATAAAGTAACTTTCTTTCCTAGGCAGTCACATACTCGTCTCCTGACCCCTCTCCCATCTCTCATCATATTATCCTGTTTGTTTCTACTTCCCATTTTACAGATGAAAAGAGATGCATCAGACAAAATAAGATACACATTAAGACAGGACAAATGAATCTCAGCTGTGAGGCTTGTGCCTCCTGCAACTTACGAACTTGCCTGCCATATATATGATCCATAAACCTAAATTTTATCTTCCATTCACAATATATCATGACTACTTCAGATTACGGTTCGCACAACCAGTAGTATTCAGTGAGGTCCCATCTAAACTACACAGTAGTAAAACTAGAACACAAAGATACACTTTGTGTACTACTGCTCTGCCTTTTGAATATCTTATTCTGAAAAATCACACAAGATTTTGTGCTATGAATTTTTCTATAAGGGGGTCATCTGACTGTGTTTTAAAGAACATGGGAGGAGGGCATGCTTTCATTTCAAGATGTGAATAGAATAGAGTAGAATAGAATAGAATAGAATAGAATAGAATAGAATAGAATAGAATAGAATAGAATAGAATAGAATAGAATAGAATAATTTCAGTTGGAAGTAACCTAAAATGACCATCTAGTCCAACTGCCGGACCACTTCAGGGTAGACCAAAACTTAAAGCACATGGTTAAGGGCATTGCCCAAATGCCTTTTAGGCACTGACAGGCTTGCGGCATTGACCATCTCTCTCTAGGAAGTCTGCTCCACAGTTTGACCACCCTCCTGATAAAGAAATGTTTTCTAATGTCCAGACTAAGCATACCTTTTGAACCATTCTCATATGTCCAGTCACTTGAGACCAGGGAGAGGAACTCAGCACCTCCCTCTCCCCTCAGCCTTCTTCTCTCCGAACTATACAAAACCAAAGTGTTCGGCCAGTCCTCACAGGACATTCCTTCCAGCCCTTCCACCAGCTTTGTTGCCCTCCTCTGATTGCATTCAAGGACCTACACACCCTTTTTAACCTGTGGAGCCCAGAACTGCACACAGTAATCAAGGTGAGTCCACACCAACACTGAATACAGTGAGATAGTCACCTCTTTTGGCCAACTGGTGACACTGTGTTTGATGTACCTCTGGACATGTTTTGCCCTCTGGGCTGCCAGGGCACACTGCTGACTCACACTGAGCTGCTGCCAACCAGCAACCCCAGATCCCTTTCTGCAGAGTTGCTCTCCAGCTGCTCCTCTCCTCATTTATACTTGGGCTCAGCATTATTCCATCCCAGGTGCAGAATGCATTAGGATTTGCTAAATTTCATCCCATTAATCATTGCCCTATACTCCAGTCTATCTAGATCCCTCTGCAAGATTTCCTTCTCTCAAGAGAGTCAACAGCAGCTCCAGTTTGGGATCATCAGAAAACTTGCTAGTGCTATATTCAACTGCTGTATCCAGATGGTTGATAAATAGATTGGACAGGACTGGCCCTGGAACTGAACCCTGAGGAATAACATTGATGCCTGATCATCAGCCAGATGTAACCTCATTCACTGCAGCCCTTTGAGCTCTGCACTTCAGCCAGTTCTTCACCCAGTGCACCATGAACTCACAGCAGGATGCTGTTAGTATCAAAATCCTTACTAACATGTAAAACCTCTACACCCACTACCTCCCCTTCATTCACTAGGTGGGTGATCCTATAAGAGAAGTATTTCAAATTAGTTACACAGGATTTTCCCTTTATGAACTCATAATCTTCTGCTCATAATTTTTTTCCCGGGACTCAGGTTAAATTAAGGGCTCTATGGTTCTTGGGGTCTTCACTCACACTCTTTTTGTGGGCTGTAATAATATTGTCCAGCTTCCAGTCAGCAGGGATCTCCCCAGACACCCAATACATTTGGAAGATGACCTGAGGGGTCCTGCTATAACATTTGCTGACTCCTTCAGAATTCTGGGATGGATCTCATCAGGAGAGACTTCTGAATATTCAGCTGACATCTTCCATTTTCACTGTCCACAAATGGGAAGTGTTTTCTTTCTTTTCCTCTTTTGTTTTTCTAAAACCACATATTTAGAGGCTTACCACAAAAAGTGCTACTGAATAGCTTTCACAACTCTGTCTGCATTTCAAAAGCTACAAACAGCAAAAATACAGTCTTTTTTTCAATTCTATACTATATCTACTAGCCCCAAAATTATACTGGCATTTAAGCAAACAAAAAAAAGCCCTGCAACTTTTCTAAACATGCTAATAAAACATACATATGAAAGAATAGTAATAAATGGTTCAAGCACTTCTATAGTTTTCTGCATAATGAAAAATTTGTTCAAAGAATTTTATTTATTATCTGCTAATGATTCACATAAGTCATGCAAGTAGTCCTTCAGCTCTAGTAAAAGAAAATTACAACACTATCTAAACTGTCTTTGTTTGGTGCATTTTGCTTGATGCAAAACCATTTGAAGAAAATTGAAAACTGCTTTTTTCTGGGGATTTTGTGGGCAGGGTAGATGATGTACCAGTTTGCTCACTGCTTCCTCAAGCTCGAATAGATCTGGCATGCTTTCAAAGTTCATCCCATTGTGAGTATCATAATGAACTGTTCTACTTCGGTTCAAACTGCACTCAGTATTAATTTTACTAATTTAAATTTTCAGATATGAGATGTTGTAACAGGAAGGCTCAACAGTCATTTTCTATCTCATGCTCCATCTCAGCCATTTGTTTTTGCTGGCCATGAACTCATTAAGAATTGAATTATTATAGTGGGAAAACAATTCTGATTGACTTCAGTAATGATGATACAGCAGCAGTCACCTGTAAAATACTGGCACCTGCACACGGTATTAAAATTTTAACCACTGGAGATTGTATTTACTGGAGTGAAGCACATTGACATAATATTTGACATTCAAGCCAAATGATGACAGTGAAAGAAGACAGAAAGACAAACAGATTGTATTTGATATCTTTTTCCATATCTGGCCAAGTGTAAAAACATTAGCCATTTATTTAATCTTTTCATTAGCACAGGGGTGAGTAATATTTCAATCATTCAAGCTTTAATTTCTGATCTATTTTTTTTTAACCTGACTAGACAGGGACAGAAGGAACAGAGAATAATTGGAGTTATCTCTGTTCCTAACAGGTGCCAAGGCTTATAACATAACATATAACATAACAAACATAACATCTTTGTCCTTAGATGTGTACTTTCCAGAGAGTAAAGAAGCAAATCCAAGAGTCACTCTCCATATTTCTCCTGTTACAGCTCAGCTTCCAGAGTGACACTCAGAAGTCAGCAACTTTTCATTCAGCAGCACTGCAATTTATACAATCTCCTGAATCCTTTAGGCCCAAATTAAGGACAATACAGTACACTGTGTGGCAAGTATTTTATTTTCTTCTCTCGGGTGTGTACAGTACCTTGTTTAACTTCAACTTAAACTTGATTCCTCTATATGATTCCTTAAAGAAAATGAACAATCTAGATGGAAAGGACCTTTTTTTCTTTTTTTTTTCTAGCATCAGTAAATACAGTGATATATCAGCTTTAGTTGTTTAAAAGCATTTAAGGCCCTGGCTGTCAAATTTTGGTCACTGAAATTTAAATAAACCAGAGTAGCCTGGGGGAATTTTGTTTTATGTTAGAAAACTGAAAATACCTCAAAAGTCTGTCAAGGCTAAAGTTAGGGAAATGTCATGTTCCTAAAGTACAGTAGTTTCAATTGATTTTTTTCGTCTAAAGACTCTTATTTGCATCTTTTATTTATGACTGTTAAATGTCTTATTAATATTGAAGACTAGTGCAAACCACAGTATATGAATCACTTTTTCTGCTAATTAAAGATATAATTTTTTGAAAGGAAGAAAGAAACACTAATGGCAGTTTTTACACCCCAAAGTGCTTTGAGAGGGAGATAGAATAAAGGAGTAGAAGCATTTTGCTTCCATAGAGTTGCCAACAGATTGTACAATTAATTTGCCACATATCTTGAAGTCAGGTGTCTTCAATATTTACTGGCTATGTCTGTACTCTCACCCTGAGAATGATCTGAAGGTTATTTTGATTATCATCCAGACATCAAACCTAGAAGCACAGACACACAGAGAAAGCAGCTTTCTCATGCCCTAGTAAACAGTTTAGGATATCATTACTATTATGCTTAGTGTCTTACAATGTTTCCAGTCTCACTCCACATAGATTATTCTCTGCTTGCAGAAACTGTTTCAGTTAAGCCAGTGGGATGTAAAACAGGTCAATGTAGGAATAGTCCATAATGCCACTGTACTAATTTTCTGCAGTATAGAGTCAATTTTCTATGTTTTGGATTTGTAATCAAAACAATGTGGAGATTTTTTTTATTTATTAAAAGGACAGAACAAAAATCTTCTTCAGAAATATTTCTTCAAAAATAATGTCAAGTGATTCAACTATCTGTGGAAAATACCGTTGTTTTCGATTAATACCGACTTTTGAGAGTTATATCTCCATATATACCATATCACTGATACCTATGCTTAATTTAAACATCATAGAATAAAATCAGGTTGATTACAGTGACAGTTTTATAAACTAAATGTAAGTTTCCTATTCTCAAGTTTCACTGCTTGGAGAAATTTAAATAAAAGTGCAAGCCACAGATGTATAAAGGTAGATACGGTGGACTCAGTCCATGGTCGGGACTCAAGGCAATACACAGTCTTTGCATTTTCAGGTACTTCATCATGGATGGAGTATTTACATTTGCATTCTTGCAAGATGTTTCTTTTCTTTATGCATTTTTTTGCCTAAACCCAGCTTTATCACACAACTTCTAGCTCCATACATGAGACTATGACACTTGCGTTTATTTCCAAGTTGTATGGAAGAATTCATATGTCACCCAAATAAATGAAAACACCTCTCCTCATCTCACAGTTTTTGGTTTTTTTTGGTCTGTTTGCTGTTGTAGGCTATAAAAGGAGTACATGGAAAAATGGGAGGTGGATGTGCAAAGAAGACTCTCAGTAGCACATTCTGCTCACATTTCTTCTTTGCTTTCTTATCAACTGGCCACTACTATTTTGAAAGCAGAATATATCCATACGTTAGGTTACTTGTCTGCTTTTTGCTCAACTGTAATCACATTTTGTGTGCCAAAAATTGGGATTTTTTCCTAATCCTTTATTAAAGTGTTTCATGAGCTGGGGTTTCTTTTGTTTCTTTTGTTTTATTTTGTTTTTGTTTTTTAGACAAAATATTTGTTGCAGCTAAGTTAAATATTTATTGCATACAATTTTTAATATTTTTAAATATCTGTGTTAATAAATTACTAATACCTACAGATTGACACTTTTAATCCGGATTTTAATGCACATTTATCGTAGATGTTATTCCTAATTATGAAAGAAGCTGTTTTTATCCCCGTATCTATTAGTTTCTTTCATTGGCCATATTTATGTTTAATATTGATGGACATTGGTCTGTTGTCCAACTTCATTCATTAACCGAAGTGGAACTGGTGTGATCAGATTAATTGTATTAAGCAAGAAGGATGGAAAATATCTTTTCCTTTTTTATAGAAAGAGAAAAGGAAAGGCAAAAAATATCAATTCCTAACAAACTCTGGTGCAAGTGGGGTTTTTTAGAAAAAAAGAAAGGAACAAATATTCACACTATTTGAAGTATCTAAAATATAATTAGGAAATAAATAATTATCCATAAATATTCTCCAGGTCCAAGTTATATCAAAGCAACTTAGCTTTTCCTCTGTGACATGACTCCACTCTCATGGGTAAGGTTGTTAATAGTGCAATAATTTCCAGGATATGCCTCAAGAAAGAAGTAATATATCAGCCTCCAGGCTGCTTCACATGTGTCAGAGACCAGATTTGCATCTCACCAGATTGTCTGATTGATGGGTCAAATAAACCAGGTTGTCTGTTTCTGTGTGTGGAGGGGCCCAGGCCTGCAGCCAACACAGCTGAGAGCACATGGCAGGGTAAGCCACATCTCTGGGCTGTCAGTAAAATCCGCCTGGTAGCCTTCCCACAGTGTGCCTCCTGGAGCCTCTCAGTGGCTGTAGCATCCCTCACTCTGGCTGGGGGGACAGCAAGTGGCAGTGAGCCAAAGGTACTGCCTAGGGGGAGTGGTCAAAGCCTATAAACAGACACACACGTGGCCTCCATCTCCACTTGGCCTCTGCCTTCCTGATCTGTCAACATATGACCTCCAGAGTGGTCAAGCCTCTTGTGATGTTTTGACCTTGGCTGAACTGCAGGTGGCCACCTGTCTCTCCTCTCTTTCTCTCTTTTTTCTTTCTTCTTTTAATCTCTCTTCCTTTACTCCTTAAAAAAGTGGACAACTTAAACACCTATTTTCTGTATTGCACTTAAGTTATGAGCATTTCACTTAAGTTATATGGAGTTTGGGTTTGCTGGGTGTAACAAAGGTTCCCTTACTATAGCAGTGCTTGCTAGTCTCAGTGATCTGTCATAATGCTTTTGGGAAGTTGCATGTTATTTCTGTAAAACCCTTTTTGCCAAAATGCCTGTTTTCTCACCAAATTAAAAGTCTCTAAAAAAAAATGTAGTTTTTCTCTGAACATGAACTCAAGGTATCAAAGAATCAAAGACTTTGCAAGGGTTGAAATCTCTTGAAGTCTAAAATTAAGGTGCACAAGTCTAAAATTAAGCTTAGAGCTTCTAGACCGGGGTGTAACAATATAGTTCAGTAGTCAAATATATCTTCAGTATTTTTAAGGATCTGTTAAATGGAGGAAAATTACGACAGTCGAAAGTGGACAGGGAGGGGGAACTCCAGTACCAGGGGTTCCTTTGGCCCCGGACCCTGGAGGGTGTAACATATAGATAACATAGAAATGATAAAGATATGTTTCTCCATTGTTTTCTGCCTGTCAAAAGACTTCCTACCAAAAATCCTTTATCAGTTTTCTGCCTAAAGACTTCCTACCAAAAATCCTCTACCAGCTTTCTGCCAGAAGTTTTCACCAAACTTCCCATGGGACTTTTCCTGCCAGAAAAACCTAGCATTGTCTGGGGTTATCATATCTTCTTGAACATCTGGACTGGTTACAGCTGGCTACGTGCCAAGAAAGCACGTACACTCCCCGCAAAATGGTATAAAACTTCAGGACAAATTTTGGAAAATCAGGGGAAACAGAAAGGAGAGACGACTGACGGAAGCCAGGGATCCCTCCTTCTCTCCCCTCACCTTTCCTCATCTTCTCTTCACTGCCACCGATGTCTACCATACCACAGGAGATGGAAGCTCTGCCAGTCTGAAGAACCATCGTCACCAGATGTGTAAGTTATATATATTAACTTTCCAGCTTCATTCCAGCCTATTTCCTTAAGGGCCTGAAAGCTGCACTCCTGGGACAACGACTGGGACAGTGTGACAAGCCTGCATTCCAACAATCTAAAGCCATTAAGATTCCCCCCTGCTGCTACAGAGTTGACAGCTAAGGCGTCAGGGAGAAAGACAGAAGAAAAAAAAAGGCAGAAAACTGCTCCTTTTTCCCGCATCCCCCACACACATAGCATATAGGTAGTTTTTGGTGGTTAACTTTTCTCTGCTTCTAAAAATAATCTTAGCGTTTTCCAATCTTTTCTTATTTTTTCCTCCTTTTCTCTTTGCATCTCTTAGCAATTAATAAAATCAATTTTTGGTATTAAACAGCTAACTTGTATGAGTTTTAATTTTGCTCAAGAGAATATTAGAACCTATAGTTTCTTTCTGCAATATTCAGCAGACTGGAACGCTACAAAACCTCTCTCATCTGCCTACTGAAAATGTATAAAGCTCCCACCATTTCCATGTTTTAGAGAAATGCCAAACAGCCTATTAATTTCCTTCATGCTGCTTACGATTAGATCATGAATTATAGACTATGACTTAGATAATATGTTCAACTTAAAGGCTTTTGAGCAATATGTAAGTGGATTTGATGGCTTAGTGCATTTCAGAAAGATGGTGCATGAAAAAGGTTATACTTTTCAGAAACAGCAGACAGGTCCTGTAGTGCCTTCTCTTAAATTCTGGAATATTCCTGAGGCAGTAGTGAATTCCCGATACGTGCTGGAATGGATTGATTGCAGGTAAAGAGATACACGGCTTAGGGCAGGAGAGCAGAAAATGTTACTCATGTTGGTAATAATCGATGAGAAATGATTGTGTAGGAGAGGAAAACATGTTTACAGATTGTTTGGGAACTAATGGAACTTTGAAGAGCTCAGTCCATTCCAGTCCCTCAGACATTAAAAGGGAATAAACTGTTTTATTTTGTTGTAAAAAATATGAAGAGAACAAAACAAAAAATTCCAAGAAACTGAAAAACATGATTTTGTTAAACAATATGAAAAAGTGTTTAACATACAATACTTCGTTTAATAATACTTCAAACAGCTTTTTCTTTAATATACTTGTTTTCATTCAAAACTGTTACAACTGTTCTGATCACTCCCGGCAGAAATGTGAGTACCTGTTGCAGAGTTGCTCATGCTCAGCTTTGTCACTGGAGAGAAATGACATTAATGTGTACAGGTTACAGGCTTAACAAAAACTGGTTTAGACACTGAACTGGGGAAGATAGTTCCAGGGGGAGGCTATCTCCGAAAAAAATACTGTCTGAATAGTCTGGAAATTTATCACTTGGTTATTTACCCAAGCTTTGTGGCTATCTGCTATTGCTTTAAGAGACAACATTTATATGCCACATCTTGGGAACACACACTTGTTCAGAATAGAAATTCTTCTGTCTTAATATGGAACCAAGAGCTTATGAATTGGAAAGTCACAAATTTGTGTCCCTTTCCTGTATAACGTGTAATAAAATTATTAACTTACCAGGCTCAATTGTGCAGTGCTGTCACTTTGTACATTGATATGAAGAGTAGTCTGAGGTCTGATTACACTCCTGTCTGCTGATATCTGTTCACTGATTTGAATGGAAGTTGGTTTGGACTCCAGATCCTGTGAATCTTGCTACCTGAGAAGAATGTTTACTCTATTTTCTTTCTACTCAGCCAGGAAGGAATGTGTGCATGAATATTCATTTTCCTCTTTTAATTCCCTCTATGTAACGAAGTAGAGTTTTTTTCACACACACACCCCCACCCCATATCTGTACAAATATCTGCATTATTCTTAAGCAGGAAAATAGTGTCTTACGGAAGGCCATTGTAATTACCTTTGAAGTGCCACTGATCTGTAAAGTTGAGCCTGTCTATTATACCAGGATCAAGAAAGGCTGAAGAGGTACCTCCTGGAGAAACATCCTGAGCAAATCTGTTGGCCTATCTGGTTATCAGGTTTGTTTAGGAATTGGAAGTGGGTGCCACAGTGTTCCTTTGTGATCCTTCAGCAGCAATAATGCACGTGGGAGGACTTCAGTGTCAGCCTCTGTCCCGTTTCCTTGCTACCCATGGGTTACCAGGCTCTAATCAATAACTCAGAGGGTGCTTATGAGGCTGCCTCCAGGTAAGCAGCTAAGCCAGTAAGAACCTGAGAACTATGACTGAAATCAGTTACCTTTTTTGTCTGCTCTGATTTTAGCCATCTCCTTTGGCTCTGGCTCTTGTCCCAGGCCCTGCCTCTGTGCAGTGTGTTGCCAATAGTCTGAACGACTCACAGTGCTGTGCAATGTAGGAACTGAAAATGAGTTAATGAGGTCTTGGTTCCTTATCTCAAATCCTCTGCAATGTATCATACTTGTTCCCTGATAAGGGTGAATGTCTGTGCTGTCACTCTTGTGGCTCATGAAGGACTAACCTGGGAAGACCTGTTACTCTTCAAGGGTTGGGAAGTTCTGGATTCCCTGCATCCCAGTGAGCAGGTGTGTAAAGAACCGAAAGGACATAAATGGAAAAACAAATACTCTCCTAGAAGATAAATGAGCAGTAGGAATAAGAGCTCTAAAGAGTACTCATCCGCATAAACTGCAAATTCTGTAAAAGTATAATCCTGTCTGCCAGTTAGTCATCTTCTACTTTGTGTAGATTCATGGAATGTATTTACTGGCAGTTCTCAAAACAGGTCACCCTGTACTTGCCCAAATGTTTCACAGTATAGGAAGCAAGTTGAAGCCTGTCTATGTTCCTTTGCACTATAGCCAATTACTGCATTTAATTATTCTTTGCCTATGTCTCAGTATGTATTTCTCTTCAGCATTCAAACATTTTTTTCTAGTGAGTGTCTTTGTAAACAACAGGTTGATACCATGCAATAGAAAACTTGTACTGACATCAGTGGTGTTCCTTGCTTTTGAGCCTGCCCAGCCCTGAGAGCCCTCTTAAAATGTGCAAAGTTTGACTTTAAGGTACTGGGTGCTCTCAGTTCTACCTGGGTCAGGCAGCAGGTCAGGCCTTTGCCAGTGAATGTGCCTGTGTGTGAGTTTTGGGAAGCTTTAAATGTACAGTAAAAAAGATATAACTTCCGAAGACTGATCAAAACTCCTTCCTCTGCAAGCTCCTGTCTTGCACAGGTCCACGGGCAGCTACAGCTACTGAGGCATTGCAGGAGGGGCCTACACTGACCCCGGTTGTAAAGAGGCTGTGGCAGAGATGGCTGGATAGAGGTACCAGGGCCTGTGGCATCCAGGTAAAGGCAAGAGCCAGTGCAGGTACTCAGTGGGCAGTGGGACTGTGCCAGCCAGCAGGACCAGTCCTTCTGGGCTTTTGTTTTGTTGAAAATCCAGTTCAACATCCTTTTAAATATCAGGTGAGAAAGTTTCTTCAGGCTGTCTCTGGGAGTCTTGCAGCAGGTTTGAGAATAAAGGACTAAGTTCAGCTGACCCATTTTAAAATAAAAAGTAGTAAAAAGGAGGAGCTTTCCCACAATTTTTGTGTGTCTATGGTCATAATATTCCAAATTGGTTGGCCTTGTGTTTTTTTGTTCTTTGTTTTCGTGAGCCCAGTGTTATTCAAACCTAAGAATTTTATTCTACAGTTTGTACAATTTTTTACATGCCTTTTTGCTCAGAGGGCTTTCCGTTCCTCTTACCTACCCAGAATCAGCAAATGTCATGTCCCGGCTGTCTTCCTGCAGCAAACAGATTTCCACATAAGGATGAGATGGGTCTTAACTGATGGAGCCTATTGGTGTTCCACAAAGATGTGTTGGGATTGTCACTAGACATGTGGCCAAGAGCAGCTGCCTTCCTTGGAGACCCCATCTTGAGGGTCTTGGGAACAGCCTTTGAGCTGTTCCCCTTTGCTGTCAAATGAGAACTGTAATGCAGATCTCTGTCCTTGCTCTGAACAGACTGACACTCTGATTTCCTCCTGTCTGTAACTTTAAGTTTCTGTATATAACACACTAGTCTTCACATCCTGATCCTGGTGAGATTTTAGTCAAATGAGGGCTTTTCATTACAAGAAAGCTTGCAGCTTCTTCCCCATAGCAGCCCATTGTTATGGCTGGGGACAGCAGGATGGGTTAATCGTGGCCCCATTTCCTGAGGTCTCCTACAGTCATGATTTGTGAATGCCTGAGAATACCCCTGCTGAATTCTAATTGTTTGTGGCAGTCGGCACATGATTTCGAGTGTTTGGTCACAGCAGTGTTCGTTTTCTGCTCTTTTAATCTCTGATGGATGTTGCGCCTGGCTTCACTGATGTGGTTCACCACACAGTAGGCAGTGATTTCCTATAAGATGTTTTGTCTCAACTACAGAGGTGTGGAGTCCCTATATGATGGCCAATATTTATTAATGACATCTCAAGGTTTCTAAAGAGCGAGCTCTGCCATAGACCATTAGAACCTAATCTATTCCAAAATGTCAGATGCTGTTAAGCAAGAGCTCACTCAATTGCACTGAGACTTTCCTCATTAGTTCAGACTGTGATTAGAAGACTGATTAAAGGCATTCTCTTTGTAAAGGTTCACTCTTTGTCTCTGCAGATATCATTACTATATAAGACATGATAGAGCTAGCTTAAGGCTCACACAAATGGTAGAACATGTGTATGTGTGTGCACAGTTATTCATGCCCATACAGTGCACATACATGTTTTTTTAAATGCCCTTAATTAGTAGCATGAAAAATGTTTGTTTCTGAATATGAACAGGGTTGAATTTTGTTGCACCTTTCAAACTATTCATCTGGTGTTATTAGTATAAAAAGTCAAGTTTTCATATCATATGTAAAGCTGTAGGATTAAGATTTTAACAGCAATTTGGGGGTTGCTGGGATACAAAGTATTTTGTTCAGAATATTTGGTATCTGAGATCATTATGACTAGCCAAATTGCTTCCTGTGATTTAAACATTGCTCTTGCTGTTTAGTCCAAGCTACACGATTGCAATAGTGCTGAAATATTCTAGACTCCTCCTAATGTTTTACCCGCAAATAGTATTAAGCTTTGGCATTTGCCTTTAAGTTTCTCATGGTATTCGTGTTTTGTATATAAGCTCTTAGAAGAAAGGATTGCTGATTCATTATGCATTTGTATGGTGCTTACCACAATAGAGATGAGGTCTTTGGATATTTCTGGAGCCCAGATAATAAGCTGGTATTATCAAGAAACAAAAACATCCAGAAGGCAACTGTCAAAGCTTCCAAATGATTTTTCAAGATGTAGATCCTAAAAAATTGGGGGTCTCAGCTCTTTAGTATTTTGTGGTTTGCTGCCTCGAATCATTTTACAAACATTTTGTAGGCCAATGAGAAATAAACTAGAAAATAAAGACAGCTTTAAGAAGTTGTATGGAGGTCAGTATTCTTGTATGAGGGATTTGATTGTTGATCTCAATCTGGTCACATCAGTAATAACTAAATGTTGCTGCTAGTTGATGATTTGTATATGCATTGTTAGTATGTGAAAGAGAACATAATATTAAGTGGTCACATTGGTGCAGTTACCACTGAACAGACAGTTTGTTTAATTATTGTCAAACTTCAGCAGGGAGGCCATGCTCTGAGGGGTGATAAGCATTAATATCCTGCCTCTAAAGTTACCTTGTGGACCTTGGGGGAGTGTTGACCCTTTATGTGCCAAAGTCAATCTCAGTCTTGTTCAACAATTAAAAAAAAAAATAAATCTAGCTGTTCCATTGCAAATACCATGTAGGATGTACCTTATAGCTGACAGGATGGAAGTCTTAATTTTGCTTTTTCATGAGTGTCCCTTGCACAAGTATCTGAAGTTGCTCTTTGGGCTCATGGTTTTACTAAATTGTGGAAAACTTTTTTGGCCTAACCTTTTTGATGTAGGATTACAGGGACTGACAAAGGTGGAAGCAGGGCTTCTTCTAGTGAGGTGTCACAGTAACAGAATGTCATAGAAATAAGACAAAACCAGATCTTTGTACTACAGAGTTGTCTGCTCACTAACGTATAATTTGCTTTGCCAGATTTATCAGACTTGCTGTTTGTTCTTGCATTGCTTGCACAAGTGATGCAGTTGGCCAAGGTCTCTGGTTGTTCTGTATTGCAGTGACATGACCATTTAGTTAAACCCAAGCTTTCTGAATCCCACCCTGGTGTTTTTTATGCCTTGCTCTGTGTGACTTTCCATAAATCAGGTAACTTGAGCAAACATATAAGAGGAAGAAAATGTTTCAGTTCTCCACCAATACAGCCCTATACACACATACCACACACACACAGAGAGCCAGGCACACAGTTTGCAAATGTTATATACCATATTCCTCTGCCAGAATTTTAAGACTGTGTTTACTCTTCTTGAATGAAACAGAACAAATAAGATAGATATGGATAGATAGCTGACCAAGGAAAGGAAAGCCTTAAGGGCTGTGACCACAATTTATTAAGATGCTGTGCCACAGACTTGAGGGGAAATAGTTCTATTGCAATTTATTTCCCGGTTAAAAGTTGAATTGCTCCCTCCAATGCTGGTTTTCAGGAAACATCCACTGTGTGCAGCCAGAGTTTTTTCAGAACACCTGCAACTGGGCTTCAGAGTGTTTCTGGACATCAGGTCTGGCAGCCGCAGTCTGGTGGTGGGTGTGTCAGCTGGGTCCTGCAGAGCTTCTGCTAGCAGCAATCTCCCCACGGCAGTGTCTCTGCTTTCTCCTCCATGCCCTCCCAGACCCTCAGGGTGCACTTCCAAAATGCCTTTGGCAAGCATCAACCCACACCTCATTTAAAGCTTGAGACCAACCTACTACAATATTATCTTCAGAAAGTATCTCCAGAGAGGCTCTAACAAACAAGGAAATGTTGACCCTCTTGAATCGCTGTGAAACAGATCCTTGGCTCTACTCTGCTGCTTCACTCTAATGCAGGAATAAGAAATTACAGATCTAGTTAAATTTGTCCCTTTACCTGGTGTCCAGGGTTGGTTGATTGCTAAGGGATACTTTCACTGTTTAGAAGTCCTCAGTGAAGGGCTATAAAGTCAAGATAGAAGCTCCCTAGTCTCTTCCCCAAAGAATAAAGGATTTAATCATAGATATTAAGGCATTACCAAAATGCTCAGCTGCCCCAGCTCTTTAGAACTAGGCTGCTGGGCAACAGCAAAGTAAGTTGTGCTGGGGATGGTTAAACCCACTTAATTCTGGGATCAAGAAGCTACAAAGTCATATTTGTGCCTGGCCCTTTCTGTGACATAAGAAACTGGCCACAGCTCACTCTCAGGCCTGCTGCAGTACTTGTAGGCTATATAACTTCTATCAACCCATGTCAGTGCCCTCACACTGGTCTGTGCCTGGATCATGAAGGAGAGTGCAGAATAAGAGAAAATATTTTGTCTCTCTTATCTCCAGCAGACACTGTCGGTACAACATTGCCTGATGTCAAATCTTCATGTCCCGGAAAACACAGCATGGAAAGAGAGTCATAGGAAAGCAAAATGAACAACTATTAGGAAATGTCTGGAAGAAAAACCAACCTGTGGTTGGTTTTTAAACTGTTTGGTCAGCTCTAACCTGTCTTTCAATGTAAAAGCAAGCAGTACACAAGCATATGTAAGAGAACGAAAGTACTGGATGTGGATCCTTGTTACCCGATGTTCATCTTAACTTAATATCCTGTCATCAGGAAAGTCTCACAGCAATGACTTGCCTAATTTCAGAATTTACTGTCGTAGACATCTGTGAATGTATCACTAGGTGTATATATTGCACAGATCAAGATGTAGGATGTTGGAAAAAAATCTTACCTCAAATCTGGGATGAACTCATTACAACACTGATGATGGAGCCAAGAATGAGTTAAGCAAAATCTTCCCAGACAAATGTCAGTAGCAGCTCTCCAATATCTCACACAATCAGAGATTGATGGATAAGTCTCCTCCTCTCAAAAAGCTTCATTGTGCTTTTACCCTTTTTTTAAGCAGAGTTGCTGCATTGCAGAAAAAAAATCATGTCATTGGCAAGGGTGTAGTTTATTAGTTTTAATAGCAATGAGTTCTGCAGAATACAAAATGCTATTATGTAATCGGTTTGGTTATTATACCATGACTTGGGAAATGTGGGAGCCAGTGTGGTGATGAGTGTCATGCAGGATGGCTGACACTCTCCTTTCCAATCCACAGGGGAAAAAAAACCCAAACCCCTTTCTAGCTGGCAGGAAAACTTCTTCCACTCCACCAGAAGTAGAGAAGGTTTTTTCCTTGTCAGGGTTCATAGACATGAAATCCACCCATGAACTGGCTGTGTTGATGCTGATGGCAAAATTCCAGTAGACTTTATGAGAGCCAAAATCCTGCTCTAGGTGGGCTTCAAAGAAAGAAACTCTCCATATATGGCAAGGTGTTGGAGAAATAAGTCAGCCTTTGTGAAGGCACAGGGACCATACTGGCACCATTTAAAACCTCAGAACAGGTACAAATTTAATCATGACAAACTGTCTATAGCTGGTAACTTTCAAATGAAAGAAAGAAAGATGATGCTGAAGAATATGTTTGAATCTCAGGTTAATTTTATCAGAAGCTTACTAACATCTGTGAAGAACGGTACTCTTTTGGAGGTTTCATAGAGTCACTGTGTAGTTAACATCTAAAGGAGCAGGAGCCAGAAATCTCATGTAATCTGTGGCTTCTTACCTCCTCTCCTCTGTACGCCAAGGTGGTTCTTGTCAACTCATGGAGGGCGTGTAACTCCAGCTCTTGTTTTCTTCTGTGCCTGTGGCTCTTCAGGCCCGTTCTCCTACCTCCCTTTTTCCAGGAAGGTTCAGCTAGATTCCCAGAGTGCAGAACCAGTGCACCCATTCTTGTACTGTCTTTTGCTGAAAGGGACATACCCAAGCAGTTCTTCGTGATGTGCTTCGCATTTGAAGTCTTGCTAAAATGGGAGTAACTTTCTTGAGATTTCCAGTTGAATTAATCCTGAGACAGAGAAGGAAAAAAGTAGCATAGACATTCCAGAGGAAAGAGCAAAACAAAACCTTTAATCAGTTTGGAGTTTATCAATTTATGGCTTACTAACTACACGGGAAATGATTCTTTCCTTATATGCTTTCACCACTGTGCCTTTATCTGCTGTCATCAGCAAATCTATCAAATGAAACTCTTGTCAGTGCCTAAGAATTACTGTACAACTCAGACCTGAGATGCTGTTCTCCACAGACCACCTACAGCAGAAAAGTGAGAGTTCAGGCTGTGAATTAATAATCAGAATTTTGCCCACTTTTGTTCTGGCAACAATACATTACTTCAGTGGGGACTTTCATTGGCTTCTTCTCAGCTGCAAGAGGGTTTTATGGATTACGTCCAGACAAGTCCTGCCCTAGGCAAAGATATGATGAGCATTTACTTAGGGCAGCAGATGCATTGGGCAGTGACTGCAGCATGCTTTGCCTAAAACTAGAGTCATGTAAAGCCAGGCTGCTGCTGCTGCCACTAGATTGGAGTCTCATCTGACAGGGGCTAAAACTTGTGACTTTCATCCCTCCTTTTATCCTAATGACAGCAGGAGCAGCAAGATTACATCTGCAGAGTTTTCTTTTCCTTCTTTGCCCAGCTCTGCCCAATGCACCTCCTTCACCTGCAGCCACAACAGCCCTTCAAAACTGAGAGTGATCTGTTTTGCCTTTGGTGCCAAGGGAACAGTGGACCAGTTCTGGGCCCAGTCCTCCGGATTTTCAGATTTACGAAGGATGTGTCAAAGTGTCTCAGGGATATTTCACAGTTTTTACCTAGGGTCCAGTATGTCTGATGAGCTGTGGAATACACAAATTGAAAGAAATGTGCTTTTAAAACACTGCTGACTGCATCTGAGGAGAACCCTGACTGTGGCAAGTACTGCAAGGGCAGTCCTGCTCACATAAAAAAAACCACTTAGTATTCTATGTGCAAAGAGTGTCATGTGTAGTATATATTGCTGTGCTAAGAAATATTATCTGTTGATAAGCCTCTCTGCATGCTAGAGCCATACTCACACCTGTATTCAACATGGTTTGTGTCACACTGGTTCCTCAAGACCATGGGTCAAAAACTGGAGTACTGGTGTTGGTTTGTTCTGCCTCATCCATGACCACTATTACTATGAAAAATGTTCTTTTTTCATAACTGGGAACTTAATGGATTTGGTAAGTAATAGTACAGTGATTAAATGTCTTGGGAATAAAAAAAATATTTGTAGCTTGTTATTTCTTTCAGTTTAAAATGTTTTTGCCTTTGCCTTCTCGCTGTGTAATTGTTCTTTAGAAAGTGGGGTGTACTGTGAACAGAAACATGGCTCCAGCCTCAGGTGGGATAAGTAGTTGCTACACTATGGAGATAAGAACTGTGTCCTTGTATCATTTGAATCAGTCCAAAACTCTTTTGTGCTGTATCCTCTGTGAGTGCATAAATCTGGCCTCTCCTAGCTCAAGAAGTGTATCTCTTCCTCACAGGAGCCCTTACGGCATCAACAGCAGAGAGGAGGTTAATTGCATGATGAAGAGGGAGTTGCTGTATAATGGTCTCAATATGGAGGCCCTAAAAAAAACAGGGGGGTCTCTCAGAAACTCTAGCAAGCTTTGTTGTAGGAAAGACAACAACAGACAACACCTCAAACAGATTTATGCTATCTTAGCTGTGAGAGTCCATCTCAGCCTGAGACGCATCCCCATGCACTCAGAAGTTAGAGGGATGGATGGCTGCCCTAGGGAGGGTATAGATAAAATAGAGGCTTTGAGACTCTTGTCTGTTGGTGTTGCCTTGAATGAGGTGGATAAGAAGAGCTCTGGTAGACAAGTTGTCCCACTGAGACAACTGGGAGAAAACTGTAATAAAAGCACACATTTCTCTGGGTCACTCTCTGGTTTCTTGAGTGCAGTGAATAAGGCAGGGCTTTCCTAATTATTCTCGAAATTGGAGTGTTCACATGCTTTCTTTGTCATATTCTGGCTCCCAATGGCCAAAAGTTACATTTTAGAATAACTGTTCTGATAGCGATGCTTAACAGGGTGAACAGTCATGCTTCCTGTGAGAGGTAGAGCAGAGGTTCACAATCCACCTTGGGGCACAACGAAAAATACACAGAGCTGATGCTTTCTTCCTAGTCCCTCTGGCTCTGGTACAACTGCATTGCTGAAGCTGGGAGGGAGATTTGGGATAAATTTTGATCTGCAGCCTACAGACTTCTTCAGTTTTTCTGAGTACCTGGATAAAAATGTGATTCTTTCAGAAATGATTCTGAAGATCCACTGAGTCAGGTTAGGGTTGCTGCAGAGTGATTTTGGTGTGAACTTAGAGGAAAAAACCTCTGTCTTTGGCTGTGGCTCTAATGCATCCAGGTTTTATGGCAATACTGAACTGCAATCATGTAAATAAGTCTGGGTTTTTAGCTTCTGTGAAACTCTGATGGAATGTGCTATTCAAACAAAGTATTATTTTAAATCACTGTAACAGATGTAGGTTCAAAAATATACACAAATCCTAGAACTAGCAGGTTTACCCATTCATGTGACAGTTAACAACACAAAAACAATGATTTTTCCCTTTGGAAATCTATTCTTTTGTGTGTCTGTTGGCTTCCCAAACAATAATATGCTACAGTTTTAGCTGCAGCAGGACATATGTATCTTATTAAATTATACCATTGGTTATCACATTTTGATTTTCATGACAAAGAAGATACTGCAAAATATTACATTTTTTCAATATTAGTTAACATTCTGAAATTGAAAATATTTAATCCCCAAGGGCTAATGTGGGGATTTTTCTAGCAGCAACTCACCTCTGGTTCCTACCTGCACTCTCAGTTTCTCCTGGTCTTTTTTCACCACCTGCCCAATGCCACATCTTAGCAGGGACAGTTTAGGCATTGAGCCCCAGGAAGATCCATAAGTTCACATCTTGCCCCTAAAGCTGCAAACGTACAGTCAGAGTGCTCAGGTAGATTCTCTGTTCAGAAATGCACTAATTCATCATTCTGTCCCTTGCCAACACACAACTGCAAGTAGCAGAAAAGCCAGACTAGCACTTCTTGCTCTCTCTATTCTGGTTGCTGTTAAACATCTTGGGATCTGTGAGCCACTACCCTCACCCTCTTCATTGTCATCAGCCATTGTTTCTGCATTGCTATGGTGGTAAAAGGAAAAGAGAATCCTCATATGAGCTAGGGAGAGCACAAGTAAGCACAGAAATACTCCAAAGCCACAGTCAGATATAAAGGAAGGAATGTCCTGCAGTAAATACCCCAAGGTGACCGAATAACATCATTCTTTCCAGGTTGCTTTATTGTATTTTCTTTATTACACCCTCCAAATTCCATTAGCAGCTGAGAATGGAGAAAACCAGTATTATGAGAGCTGGAAGAGACCAATTTTAGGGATTATTTTGTTGAACACTCATCCTCTATGGATTTGGATAGGTCTGTATCTAATTTGAATGACTTTCTATCTGATTCTTACCTGTTTTCTTGCAGAAACTCAGTATAGGAAGGTAAGAGTCTCAGTCTCTCAGTTGTGTTCCTTACTCCTGTGAGGGACCTCCTGTTCTTTGTCCCCAACACCGGCACTGGGATGGCAGAACCTATTCAGTCATCCACTTCTCAGTGCTCAGGTGTGCAATTCTTTCCACTTCTTGTACTTCATTTGGAGGACCACGTTTCTCTTTCTCTAATTTTCTCCCTAAGCTTCTCATCTCGCTTTGAGAATTTTTCAGTAGGAACAGGAAGGCCGGGCGCTGTTGCTCGGTGCAAACATGCTCCGCTTTCCCAAGTGGGATGTGAACACACAGAGCAGCACTTCTGCCTGGCCTTGAAACCAGGCGAGTCTGTCAACTGCTCTTCAGCATCGTCTTGTGGAAGTGCCCCCTGCTGCCACGTACAAAGACTTACAGCGTATTACAACACAGCAACTTTTAACTTTATTCCATACAGCGTCTTTCATTCTACATGTGCTCAAAGTGCTCTACAATATACAAACAGCAATAGAAAATGTACAAAACAAATATGTCTTCAAACAGAGGAGCTGCTTTCTTCAGATGGCAAAAATGACACCTTCCAGAACAGAACAGCAATAGAAATGAGCCTGTACTGGCAGAGGCATTCTAAATTCTCCCTGGCTTAAGATAACTTCCTTCCAAGCATAATAGTTCTTCATGACTTTATAATGAATTGAACCAAACATAAATTAAGAAAATAGAGATTTTAGAAAATACGTAAAGAAATTAGAAAATAGGTGAGAATATCAATCTAAATTTACTCCCAAAGGTTGTTGTTGATTTTCTGCTTCACATTTCCTTACCAATTTTTCTCCAATACCGTGTCACATGGTTTTTAAGCAGTGCTTAAAATTACATTTTGTTAATGTGGGAAGGGAATGTATTGGCAATTGCTTTTTGTGATTGTATTGGTGAGTAGTTAGTTTATATCTTAGAAAGAGATATATTTCACAACTAAAAATTCAGCACTCTTGAGTGCTACATTGGATCTGTTTTAAATGTGTTTAAATAAGTGTGTGTAAATTCAGAGTAATGTATTATTGAAATAAGCTGTCCAAGTCTTGCAGCTATGAAAAACATGCATTTTCAGTGAGAATCAGAGTATATCTCATTGAGACAGTGACTGTAATGAGAGGTTTGCTTGGGAAAAAATGGGTTTATGCAAAGTAGGCCCAAATGCTGATCTGAATGTAGGTGGGCTTAAGAGCAAAGGAGGAAACTATGTGAACAAGGGAAACAGGAGTGGGATTTGAGGAAGGAAATGGAAAATCTATTGCGAGTGCCAAGGAAAGGATGAGGACATTGGTAGCTCTGAGGATGCTGGGCATGGAGAAAAGGAAGGATTGAGGGATGAGTGGGCAGCAGGAGAGAGTGAAGGTGGACTTGTTGCAGAGGTGGGTCAGAGGGCTGGACAGGGAGCTCTAAACTGGCTATGGAGCCTGAGGATTGAACACAGGGATTCTGTGCCATGTTTGGGTCCAGAATCCTGTTGTTTAGAGCAGCACTCAGCTCCCTCAGTCCAGGAAGCTCTCATTTCCTTCCCACTGTATTGGGAAAGAAACTGTACATGTTCCACTTGGTGCAACAAAGGATGTATCAGAGTCCTGCAGGCCACTGTCACTTTTGTCCTGGAGCAGGTTTAGATCCTCAGTTTGGGGAGAACATGCAATTATGTCAACTGAGTCATTTTATATATATATATATATATATATATATATACACACACATATATATGCATATATAAAATATATATATATTATATATATATATACACACACACACAGAGATAATATATGCATATGGGAAGGAGGAAAATGCATTTCGGAAATTCTGTAATAGCATCCTGCGCTACATATTTTTGAAGGCTGCAGTTTGTAAATTCAATTGAGTTTCTCTAACAGAGCTGTGTGAGTGTGTGCATGTGAGCATCAGTGTAAGGAATACATATGTTTTGCGGTGATTGTCTCTGGTGAGGAGAGGAACAGCCAGTGTTAAATATCGCTCTCCAGCACAGTAACTTCAGTACATCTGCAGCTCCTTGGGGTGTAGAGATTGGATTATTAGCCTCTGTAAAAATACCATCCTGCACTGCAGTTCTGTTTGCTCTTGCAAACTGAGCAGGATCACATCTGCGTGGGATCTTTGGCGGGGGC
The DNA here is from genome assembly GCA_035583135.1 of Lophotriccus pileatus. Classification (NCBI taxonomy): domain Eukaryota; kingdom Metazoa; phylum Chordata; class Aves; order Passeriformes; family Tyrannidae; genus Lophotriccus; species Lophotriccus pileatus. Next base: position 27,114,443 of record JAWWES010000171.1, read on the forward strand.
TCTGCAGAGGTCTCTGACATGCCACAGAACCATGTTTGTTCAGGAAGCGACTCTTTCATCTGGATGGCCCACTAAGCTGGCACACCAGAATGGCTTCCTTTGCCACCGTGCAGTGTCTCGCTCTGTGTGTGTGTTAGTTTTAGGCTCCAAATACAAAGTGCAGACATGGGCTGGTTTTGATTGCTCAAGATTTTGTATGGATCTGGTTAGAAAACTGGGCTGTTGGCCCTCAGACATTGCGAAAGTTGTGTTTAGGTAACGCCACTCTGCTGTAGGAATCTCTTCCAGTTCTTCATTTATTCACTGCTAACCTAAGCTGGGCTGCAGTGTTGTTTTTCCCCATTTTATGAGTGTTACGCAAGAACTTTAGTGAAGAGAAGGTTGTGTCCTGCTTGAGACAGGGGCTCTGCAGTGGGAAGGGCTGCACTAAGCCTAGCGTGCGTTATCTCCAGAGTTAATTTGTAAGCAGGCAGGCAGCCCCTCTTCACAGCAACACAGTAACTAATGCGGGGTCTCAGGGCCAAGACCAGCAGAGTGGACCCTCAAGTAAATCACTGCAGAATACAGGGAAACAAAAGTGCTCTGTATGAGCATGTGGTGTATTTTTCAGCATTGTAGTTTGCTGTATGTGTGTGTGTTTTCCCACTCCTCAGCTATGCAGTATAGCCATGCCAAAGCTGTTTGCTGGGATCCAAGGGGCTCTGTGGGAATGAATGGTGTCATCTTGACAGTGTGATGCTCTGCCTGTTTGGGTAGCCAGTAGACACATGGGAGCCCAACTCTTCACTGTCTCCATCACTAAGCTGGGCTGGAATTGGCACGGGAATTGTGTGAAGATATTAAATCAGCTTTGTGCTTTACCCACTCTTGCCAATCCCCCAGAATAAATTTCAGGGGCCCAAGTTTATTGTCCCTTATGTTCAGATTGCTAGGACTCACACTGGGACTTTATGGCCACTTAAGCATTATAATGGTATTGCTATGTCCTTTCCCTCCAGGCCTTCTGCACTGTGGGAGAGGCATAAAAAGGCAGTAGTACACTGGACCCCAACTCAGAGCTCAGTAGATGGCTGGTATTACCACAGGATATAAATAGGCCGAAATGGAGACTGGCTGGGAGCTCAGTATAATGCTGCCAGCAACACGTTACTTGCTCAGCACAGTTACCAACTCTGTGGGATCAAAGCAGTTGCACAGCCAGTACTGGCTACATGGGGATGGAGCGGCTTTCACTCAGGATGCAGAGTGAGGAATGGCTTTTCATATTTAGGAACCTGTGCTGGACTCAAACTGGAAGCCTGAAGATGAAAATATTTGGGGCTAGTTCTTGTCCTGTGGAGAAGTACCCAGGCCTCCACATGTTCTGCTTCAAAAGAGTGCAGGCAGGCTCTTGTGTTCAAAAAAAGTTTTGGTTACAGCCCCTTGTTAGTTTAATTTTAGTTCTTATGAATTGACATATGGCAGGCATGATTTTTAATTAGAGCTTTAGCTGAGTTTTACTGCAGAGCACTGTGGAATTTACACTAGGAAAAACATGCTCTGTCGGTAGAGTACAAGGCTGTTTAGTAATCAGAGTGGAAAGTTAACTCTGAAACAAATTGGCAACTGATCAGATAAAATTCAAATCGGTAACATTTGTGTTGGAAACCAGCTCAGATCTGGGAAAAATGGAATCTAAGCTATTCTGTTCCTCTTCCAGAGGACTGACCAGTGAATACACTATGTGCACACCAAACTTCATGTGTAACACCCCATGCAAAACCAAAATTAATACTTTTTTAGGGTTATCTGAGCACTTATCTGATTCCTTTTCACATTAGTGTAAAACTAAGCGTTACTTTGAAGAGAAGTTTTCTTACATACTTTACAAAACAAACAAACGTCCTTTGCCAGTCAGAAACTAAAGGTCAAAAGTTTCCCCCCTTTGTTTTTCTTCTGAATCAACAGGGTGTTATAGAGAGATATCAGATGTTTTGCTCCTCTGTGCTTGTAATAGATTCCCATCTTCCCAGTTCATTGTATGAACTCTTTCAAGTACTGAAAGAGTTAATGGTGTGTTCAGGCCTCAACCAGCAAATGCATTTAAAGCTCAGTCCAGCACTCACATGGTTTGTATTCTTGCACTGCTGGAGTGGTGTGTTCATGGCATCTGGTTCCCTGGCAACAGCTTTCATTGGCTCAATCAAAGCCTTTTCTTCTTAAGAAAGCTCCCACTGTGACACCCTACCACCACCACTAATCACGATCTTAACCGAGTGTTTAAGATGCAGCTGGTATGAAAAATAGTGCTTGTGCATGTGAGAAGATTAAGAGGCTACCTTGCCCAGTACACCTGCCCTGCAGAGTGCTCCCATTCCTGGGGTTGGGCATACTCGAGGCGTCTGCTTTCCTGCTGGAAGAGATGAGGCACCAGTACACCGAGAGTCCGCTGAGAAATAAGCTTTTGTTAGGCAGAAATCCATAAACCTTTGTGTCTTGTGAATAGTCATTTCCTCTTTGCAGCTGAGATGGCGATTGGGCCTCTGTGCTATTGACAAGGGGAAGAAGTGGGATGTAGGGGGGTACAATAAAATCCATATTGTTGAAGCTGTCTTCCCTGACAAGGAGGAAGCAGGAAGAAGTATCCCAACATGTGAACTGGAGGACAATGGGAGCAAAGAATTCACATTAAGCTTGCTCAAGGGTTAAATGTGTTGGAATTTCTGGGAATTCAGAGTTTGCATGAAAGTTGAGAAAGTCTCTAGCAGTCACACCCACCTGTGTCCCACAGAATTTGGGGTACAGAGTGATCAGGAAGCCCAGGCACTACCACACCCTGAATCATGCTTCCACTGTTATAAATGTTGCCCTCATAACAAAATGACTGCTAGAAATGAAGCCTTCATTGACTTGGCAGCCGATTGAAATTCTCTTCTTTTCCTGGCCTTGGAGATTACCTTGGGGGATGCTCTGTAACCATCAGAGGCCATGGCACTCCACAGGAATGATGCAGCTGGAGCAGAGATGTAGGTGAGGGTAAGCAAAGGAGAGACAGCGTGTGCATTGTAATCTGTGTGCTACAGTGTTACTTTTTACCAGACAAAGCACACAGGCCAGACAACTCTCTCCTTTGCTTATCTCCATGTGGTTGGGCAGGAGAGTGAGCAAGGATTTAAGAATGTGGGCTGGAGAACATGCAACATCTCCAGCAGCGTGGCTTTAGTCATGAAATAACCTACCAGAGAACACTACACTGAATCTGTGCCTGCTTTGGTTAGGTTCTAAGGTAAACTGCAGTCTCCTGGTAGAGCTCTTCACTGAGCTCATCCCTTGTTTGAAAACAGTAAGTGAACTTTTGAAGCTGGGAAGAGGGAGGAGGAAGCCTTGTCTTAAGATGCTGTTCTGTATTTGGCCTAGAGAGACTGAGGCAACATGTGCCTGAGAAAGAAGATGGGGAGGACAGACTTGTGGTCAAGCTACTATATTGAGACTTGGAATTTGGGTGTAGCCTCTACCTCTGTGTGGCCTTGGGAGAGTCTGGGCATAGGCAAAATAGACACTTACCAAGGGCAGCCAAACCAGAAATGAAGCTGTGGTGGCTCCTTCGGCTGTGGCAGAGCCCAGGGAACTGCCTTGGTAGCTGCTACTGCCAAGGCAAAGCAGAGCCAGCAGAGTATTGCCTGGCTGCCATTGCCCTTTCATCTTTTCAAGGGCAGCTGGAGCAGCAAGTGCAACTGGGCAAGGCTCAGTCCCCAGCTCTCACTCCCATCTCTGCCCTAGCTTTTCCCTGTGGCTGAAATGCTCTGGCAACATAACAGTGTAAGAGCAGAGCTACAGGGCTTTGGATCAGAGTAGGGGGGACAAGTAAGTCTGTAGTCACTCTCCAACACTTGTTAGTTGAAGAGCAATAATAGCAAGGCAAACCTAAAATAAGCATTCCCCAAAATTCACTCTGCAACTCAAGCAAATGGTTTCTGAGCCAACACTGGGTCTTTGTATTAACAGATTTTCTGAGATTGTTTTATGTGATTGTTTCTAGGTGCTTTGCAAGGCCAGCACTAGGCTGGCACTAGCCCCTTATACTAGGACAGCAAAACTCACACAGAGAAGAAGCCCAGAGCTCGTTCTGTCTTGACTTCCGAATGTCCAATTCTCTGTTTCAATCCAGCCACAAGGTCTTTGCTTGGGGTACCTTTGCTCCCTTTGTCAACACTGCTGCAGCCCCAAGCATCCTGACTCCCCCAGATACCACGGTAGTACAGGCAGGGGACTGGAATGCAGTAACATCACGCAGGCCCAGCTATGGGACCAACAGGGTACAGTAGCTGCACAATTTGCGAAGTGGGAATAATTCTGCTTTGTTCAGAAGGTTCTTAGAAAAGTAAATCCTAATATATATGAGAGATACTTACTAGCTACATGGATAAAAGCTTCCCTGAAAACCAATGTGTATTTTCAAACATCAAATATATTTTAAAGAAAGAAATTCAAAAGCTGAAATCAGAAATCACAGCAGCAAAGAAAAACATTCTGAATATGATATGTCTCTTCTCTTCTTCTAACTCTTTATTTAAGCAGTAAAAAATGAGAACATGGCAGGCAACAGAACTGTAAAAACAACCTGTTTTGAACATGACGTGTCTGATTTGGTAAATGTGCTTTAGAGGCTGTTTGGGGGGTGTTGTTGCTTCCTCCCTCCTAGGGTGTTTCCAAAGACCAGGAAAGAAGTGCATGTGCATGCACGTAGGTGAGGAGTTACACTTTTTCTGCTGCACTGACAATCTTGACCTTTTGACTAATTTATGGGCCTCAAAGCTGTCATGAAAATGTGACTTCAGCAAGGTAGATGCCTCTGCCCCAGTGAAACTTTGGTTTGCTTTGGTTTAGATATGATTTCAGAAAAAAATATTTATTAGTACCAGTTTACCACAAACTTTGTAACAAAGGAGTTCTGGGAATCACCTTTGGGTATGTAAGGGCAGGGAACTTCCACTGCTTAGGGGGTTTCACAAGTTTCCACTGGCCACACAGATAGATAACTGAAAATATGTAAACTTGGCAAAGCACAGAAAGAATGAGACCAGAATGCAGTTCTCTCCTTCACATAAACTGAGCAGGTGCTTCTGTGAAGAAATCTGAAGCCTTTCCTTTCACAGAGAAGGACACATCTTTAAATAAGTTAGAAGGTTCTTGACTTGCACATTGAAAGTGTTCAAGTGTACAGAACCCACTCGTGCTATAAAGATGATGATTGAAAGGTGGAGATTATTTTGTTCCCTAATTCATTGGGTAAAACTATTTTTAATGTGGAGTTTGTGTTATTTTATTTCCTACTTTTCAGATTATGGGAGACCTCTCAAGAATCCAGCCACCTTTACTCTGTCCCTCCTAATCACAGTCTGCACACACGTGCCTGATTATATTATCAGAGTGTCCAGCAGATAAACAGCACAACTTTTTTTATTTCACATAAAGATCAGAGGGTAAGTGTGAGGTACACACACAACTACAGACCTCTGAGAAAGGATGTAAATGCTGGCCTGCTGCACAGGACTGAATTTCACCCTAAGTAAACCTAGAACGGGCTCATATAATATATTGTTCTGGAGGCACAGTAGTAAATTTTTGTTATGCCAGTGAATGGGGCTGTGTCTCTGGCACTGCTCTAACCTCTAGCAGAAGTTGTGTGGTGTGAATAAAGGCCAGAGGCCTGTTGTAAAAATGATGATTTAGGTGGTTGATTGGGACTCTAGAGGTCTGGTCACTTTTCCTGCCTCTTTTCTACTTTTCTTCAGAAAGCAACTCAATCTTATTCTCTAAATTAGGGATAATATTTCCTCACCTCACAGGGACATTTTGGGAATAAATGTGTTAACTAGTGCAAAGCATTCAGGGCTCTGGGGCCAAACAACAGAGAAAAACCAGCACAGAATGGAAGAGTATCATTGTTCATGCAGCATTGCGACAGTTTGTAGTAGATGAAGCCAGAGCCTCGCTCTGAGGAGCAGAGATTAAAAAGAATATTGAAGAGCTGCTTTGTATGCAGAGCATTGTCGGTCCTGTGCCTGGAATGAAGCAGGGCTCCTGCCAGAACAATGAATGTGGGGGCAGTACCTGGTCAGAGACTGAAACAGTATATTATAACACACAAGCCAGAGGCAGAAAAGGTTACATTGGGCAGCCTTTGCTTCGCTGTTTCGTGATACCTGAGCCCTTCACTTTTCAGCCTTTGGTTGTTTAGTTTTAAACAACCTGGTTTTTAGCATGGAGCTGATGATATAGATCTTACAGTGCACCTGGAGCTTTACAGGAGAGTGTGCAGATAAGGTCTCAACCCCTTAAATCTTACAGACTGGGGCCTTTTTCTCCTCTCATGGACCTCATTAGATTAAGTAATCTAAGGAATTCTACTTTTACAGCAGTGAGCCATAATTCAGCATCGGTTTAGGCATAAATCTGTAATATGCCTTCATGGAGTTTCAAACTGCAGAAATGCCCTTCTTTTTGGTGGTTGTTTCTTTGCATACCTTCATCCTGTACCACCTTATATCCAGCAGGAATTATATGGCCTTTTTAGGGTCTGGCACCCAACAAATTAGCAATGAACAGAAACAGGAATCACCAGCTCTTCTTTTAAAACTGCTAGCGTGGATCTTTGTAGTCTCAGGGACATCTCTACACTGTATCCTAGTAGTGAAATAAGATCAGTTTCCTACTCCATACCTGGGCAAAGGTTGGTGAATAAAATCTAGCTACAGAAAAAAAAAAATTTTTTTTGGAAGATTTTTTGTTATCTAAAGCCTCTTCACTTTTAGTCACTCGTTGGGTGTCTGCTTTTTTTTATTATTATTATTTTAAAAACATTTCCTTTCCAGAATATCCAGCTTGCTAGAAAGAGAACATATTTCAGTCCCACCAATATTATTTATGAGCACATATCAGCTTCACATAGGAATACTTCATAAACCCAGCAGCACTTGAGCATGGCTAAGCCCTGCCTTGCCCCTCAGCAGTGTACAGACAAGCCAGGAGGAGCGAGAGGGCTAGATCAGAAATGGGAGGCTGCATTGGGAAATGATTTGGTGGCCTCTGGAACTGGACACCATGCTGGAACTTTTCCATCCAGCATTTTAGAAAACAGCAGGAATCAGTGCTTTCACACTAGGAATCAATTAAAGAAACCCAAATTATTACCATTTGAATAAACAATTATTCTTTTTTCACCCTCACAGAAGCTTGTTATGATGAACTAAAAGCCAAAACTAATTAAATGATCTGATCACACAATTCATATCAGAAGTGTTTCATCTGGTTTAATTAATTCTTGCCACAAATCACTGCTACTCTTAGCATATGCTAAGTTTTTTTTATTAGTTTTTTTAACAGTTTCCATTTATATCTGTTTCCAGTACTGCTGGGATTCTCTCTCTGCAGATAAAGTGGGAGTGTTTACAGAAGCGCTTACTGCCAGGGAGATTATTAACCCTAGAGACAGACAGGATATGGCAAATACCTTGTAGGTCAGGAAAAGGGACATTTAGACCTGAATCTAACCCGATCTTTTTTAGCTGCAGAATGAGATAGATAACATACATGCTCTTCAGTCCACCCTCATGGTTAACTCTTAAATTGCTGGGGAAAAATGGTCTGGTGAAAATGCAGCGGTTATCACTAGGAAGAGGACAAGGCAACTCTGGGACTCAACACTGTGCAGTCCACCAGCCTTTTTCCCTCTGCACATGAATTGTGGACAGGTTATGTTGGTCATTGCTAGCCAGCTCTACCACAGGGCATTGCTTTGTCAAACAGAACAGGCCTTAGCCGGATTTCCTGAACCACTCGGCATATTTTTGAACCCAGGGCTTGGGATCAAGGCCTGAGAGCGTTCGAGTCTGAGCACAGGGTCTGCAGCCCTGCAAACCCACCCCTGAGTCAGGAGTGTGTTTCTGAGGAACATGAGCATGCTTTTATCATCTTGCTGCAGGACAGCTGATGCATTTTGGCTCTTGGTGGGTGATAATGGAAAGTCTCTTCTTTATGAGATATTTTGGAATAAAAACTAAACTGTAGGAATGTGCCTGTATTTAGAGACTAGAGGAGGTTTGGAGCCAAGACTCAGTTTTGTGATACTCCTCTTGATGTCACGCTAGTGTACTCTACAGTACATGCCAATGTCCACACGAGGGTGGGAACAGCCCTAAACTCACAGTTTATCTTTGCAGTCTTTGATTTCTGTATTTATTTCTGAATTGATAACGCATTTGTTGCTCAGCCAAAACTCCAAATCAAGGGGTTATCAGTTATCACAGAACAAGCCCTCACAGCTGCAGGTGTGCTGTAATTGTAGCACTAGCAATTGCCCTTCAGTTGTAGTTGCAGGACAGCACTGTGGAAATGGACTACAGGAATTCTTACCAACACGAGGACAGAGGCTTACTGTAGGGACTGCTGCTTTGGATGTAAAGACCAGAAAAATATGAGAATAGTATTATTTTCCATCTGACTTTCATGAGGACAAGTGACAGGCTTTAAAGTTTAAAATAGCACTATTAAAGCAGTATAAAAATGTACATATTCAAGACATGTCAGTAAGATGGGACATTGTCACAGAATAATGGGTGCTAGCTACTCACATTCAAAGTAGGACAAAAAAGAGGGAGAGGCTAATGTGATTCTCAGTTTCCTAGGGAGCAGAAAATGAGAAATAAATAGAGAAGAGGGATGCAACACAGCTGTGTATAGCCCTGCCATGATAAGGAGTGTTTGAGCTGGGTTCCCTGTGGCCATGCATTTCAGAGCAGTGTTTGAGCCATAGCACAGATGAAACTCCCTTCCGTCTTACCCCTGCCAAAAAAAACTGTTAACTGAGACAGGAGCAAAGCTGTCTGTTAGCGTCTTCTGCCTCTCCATCTCAGCAAAACTGGTGAGCCACTGGCTTTTGGAAAAGCAGTGCCTGAGAAACCTTCCCCGTGCCCTGACTGGGGTTGGCTGTACTGCCGGGATCCTGCAGGTCAGCTGTGACAGCTGCCCCGCTCCAGCTGGCAGAGCTGGAGCACTTGGCTGCCTTGTGGCTCTGACACAAGGAAACTGCTGAGCTTTGACATGAGAAAGGCCTTGTCCCTCTGGGAGGTTGCTTGCCTCTTTCCCTGCCTCCTCTCTTTTATATGGGGTTCACTACCATGTCCCCTTTAGGTGATGACTTTGTAAATTGTGGTAATAACAGTGCCTGGAGCTCTTCCCTCCCAGGGGAATTACCAGAAGTGCACAAAGGTGCCAATGGAATGGTCTGTGGCTCAGAGCTAAAGGGTGGAATGAGTACTCCTGTGGCAGTCTGTGAGGACAAAGTTTGTAAAGTAAGTAGGTGCTAGTCCTGGGTTGGTGTTGGCACTCCCCCTGTCCCCAGTCCCTGCAGCTTCCCTACAGACCAGTTTTCCCTTGCAGAAAAAGAAAGCTTCAGGCTCTGAGCTGTGGTCATGTGCCCTATTCCCCAAATGTTTGCACTCTGCCTTTGAGATAGCACAGGCTCTGTGTGTTATGGCCATATTGGGGCATCGCTCCAACAGCACAGTTAAGGTTGTGTTTGCTCATACCTTAACTCTTTCTTTACTGCTTTCCAAGGGAATAGCTAGGACCAGCATTCTAGAAAGGCACTACATGCTCCTGACAATCTTCTTTAATATCTTTCTCAGAAAACTTCATAGTTTTGAAAATTTATGGAAGAAATGTCATTTGTTGAGCATTCATGTTGACTGTAGCGTTTTACAAGTCAGCAATTAGACGGCCCCTGAAGATGCTACTGGAGCTGTGTATGACTAAGTGCTCCTTCACAGCCTGGGCACCTCACCACACTTAGTGGGTGACAGAGGCAGTGCTTTGCTATGGATGTTCTGTTAAAAAGGCGCTGGGAGGAATTCCAGAGCAACAGCAGCCTGGATGGGGCAGGCAGGCACATCTTCTCCTTGCATGGATTCTGGGATGGGTGTCTACCACCCAGCTCAGTCCACAAGCAGCCCCTTGCCTTAGCCAGGCTAGTTAGCATGAGCACTGGGCTGAGCAGGCACAGAAGTGTGGCTTCACACCAGAGTTGTTTTGTCTCTGGCTAGCCCAAAACACAAGAAAAGCAAATGCACAGTTAGTTGTAGCTGTATTCACATGCCTCTTGTGTCTCAGTCACAACTGCTTTTATTTCTCTCCTCTTTCTCTGCTCTCCACAAACATTTTTCCCTATATGAGATTTCTAACCTCAATAAGAAAAATGTTCCATCTGCTGCCTTGTGTCCCTTATTACCAGGTCTACATGGTGCAGGTTTTTACTAAGTTAGACCTTTTCAGTGATATGAGGCAACCTGTGCGTAAAACCAACTCCTGTGTCTCTCTTAAACTCCCTGTGGTCCCAAAGCCAAGCTACCTGCCTTCACCTGTCTGTCTCAGCCTTGGCCCATCCCTTAGTCTGCCTTAATTCCAGCTGAACCTTATAAGGTTGCATAAGGTTTTTCATTCTTTTTGGGTACATTTCAAATTCAAATTTGGAGTTGCTTCATTCAAGAAGCATTTACACAAAATATTCAGACATTTCCCCCTTTGTTTTCTTCTTCAGTTGAAGTAGTCCAGAGTTAACTGGAAAATTGTTTTGCTTAATTCAAATCCCTATTTTGGAGGTGCATGGAAGTAGTGCATTTCCTGCTTGCTCTACTGCTGAATTATTTAATCTCTTCACTAGTGATATTTTAATGAAATACTCAGGCAGTTATTTTGTTTTGGGTTTGGGTTTGTGTTGTTTTATTTTTTTTTTCATTGCAGATAGATATTTTCCTTTTATGAACAAGATAGTTTCCTCAGTGTCTGGTTTTCATTTCTAGGGAATAGTCAGCCAGCTAACAATCCGACTGGCCAGCACTGATTCTGCTCAGCTGGAGATGTTTTGCAGTATGTGCTATCACACAGACCCCACATGGCAACACTTTGTACAACAACCAAAAAAAGACAGGCAGAAGAGGGCATGTGACAGTAAATCCCATCATCTGAAGAGTCCCCAGAGACTCTTCAAAGAAAAGAACATTCCTTGTGCATGTTACAAAAAAGCCCAAAAGGTGATGAGTGGCACTTCCCACTTTCATTTCTTTGGGAAGATTTGGTGTCATCACATATGTCTCTACTTTGCCACTAGTGTTTGACTCTTTCCCCACAGAAAGTAAGGTGCCAGCTCACTCTTTACCATTCTCTATCTCTTAATGATCAATTATTTTTAATTGGAACCTCTTGCATTGTGCTGAATCTTAAGAGGCCCCCATCAAGATCAGGGCTCCAACAAGATGGGAACAGTACCAACACATATGTGAGGACAATAGAGACATTTTTTTTGTCCCAAAGAGCATGATCCTATTTAGAGAAGGGCAGAAGAAGAAATGGAGGTAAGGATGATTGGAAGAATTTTCAGACCATGGGCAAGTTTAGGAAACCTATGACTGTCTCCTGACTTCTAGTCTGGTGCCCTGTCTGCTGGCACACACTGCTTCTCATTTACTAATAAAACTGTCATTGTCTGTGCATAGTTACATGCAAGGTTAAATAAGACAGGCTACAAAGAACTTTATCAGCTAAATAAGATGCAGCCAGGGAGATGGAGCTGAAAGGTTGGAGCTTGTGAAAATAACGGTTCTCATGACACAGTCCCTCACAGGCTTATCTTTATGCATCTAACTCGTTATTACATCTTTAATGTCTGTGTTCAAGTAAAGCAGTCTGAGGGCAATAGTGAAATGCTGGCCAAAGGACACTTTGTTAACAACACTGGCTTAAATGAAAATTGACAGCAAAATACAAGAGTCAATGAAGTGAAATTGCCAGGTTTCTTGATATTGTTTTCTGAGCAACATTTTTTTTCAGTTCTCATGTTGAGGGGTTTTGATTAAGATTTGATTCAGAATTCTGCTATAAGATCTTTACTTGAGGAAACTTGAGGGACATGGAGTTACAGCATTAACTTTTTTAGAGTTGACTATATTGGTCAAAGTGGCAAAAGCCTTCAAACTCTCAAATTTTATTTTAATCAGAAAATGAGGTCACTGGGGGCAATGATGCAAAGTTCTGTCCTTCATAACAATGCGAAACTATCCACCTAATAATTAATCTTTGCAGGTAAGGGGTTTCTTACCAGAAAAGAGCCACAGTTTGTGGCTCACTGTAACTGTAAAGCATGGTCTTTTAAATTTTACAACATTCAGGACTTTGGTTTAGCCTACCATAAAAGCAGAAAGTTGATGTGAGTTTTGGTCTGAGCTCTGGAAACCCAGCCCACCTCCTGCCCCTTCTTGGAAGAGGAATATGGTTCAGGCACAGGCGCTGTTTTACCCCCTTTGCACACGGGTGTGGTTTGGTCTCTTCCCGTGGTCTCTGTGAGCTGCTTTAGAGAGGCCAGATCTTTGCCTTCATCTGCTTTGTGCCTGAATTCTTTAGGCATCATGAGAGTTGTTTCTGCAAATCCAATAGCTGATTTATTATCTTCAGAGAGCAGAATGTGTAAAGAAAAACAGTATGAGTAAATCCTCTCTCTAGAAGGGTTTTCTATGCACTCACATAATCCCGCTTGGTTCCAGCCTGGTATGCATAGCTGTGTAAGGGTGTCAAATGACATCCCTTTTACTGGCTGTTGGCCCTAATGGAATGCTGCTTTGCACATCTCGTAAAGTAAGGGCAGGAAATGCTGCCTGAGACACTTACATTTTGCCAGTAATTAAAATATAAAATTAAAAAATGGAGAGGCGAGAGCATTCCAAATAAGAAACGCTCTTTTCATTGAGAATTAAATAAAAAAGTTTCCATCTTTACATTTAGTTTTTTACCCTTTCTAAAGACTTACTTGCTTTAGATAATCAAAGCTGGCTTTGAACTAGCACACAGAAAAAAATCTTTTTTTTTCTTTAAAAATAGCCCTATATATATATACATATCACAGCCTTTCATTCCTTTTATAGGCAGTTTCATTTTCTGTGAGAATGTGAAAGTTCTGAGCAATCCGGAGCTCACACAGGCAACACAACAAACACAGAGAACAAGGAGCAGCCACGCTATTGCAATTAACACCAGTGTTTAATTAGCAGACAGCTGCACTGGGCAAGGGCCTTTTGATTTTCTCTCTTCACTGGGCTTTTGATGAGAGATTTACGTACAGTTGTAACTTCTAGTTGTTGCACTGGCATGCACTCACACTACACGTGCATGCACACACATACACACACCTCACATGGAAAATTTGTGGAAGGAAGCCATGTCAAGCAACTGATCTGATTTGTGGTTTAGGTAAATATTTTTGGAAGTATCTCCCTTTGACTATCTTCCATAAAAACTCTTAAAGTTATGTTTTTGTTTGTTAGGGAGGGGGGATTATAAATTATAGTACGCTTTGGTGCATTTAGGAATCCTTTTTTTGGTTTGTTGATTCACTTTACAAAAACCTGATGTGTGATGCAGGTGGGTGGGTGCAGAAGTCTGCCAGGGGAAAGGCTGGCATCAAGGCAACACAAAACTTTTACCCCAGTCAGCTTAGACGCCTCTGTATTTAACTGGTGAAAGAAGTATAGGAATCTCATGCTGTTCCCTGTTGTTGATGCAGGAAGATGTCCAAACAGCCAGCTAATCCTTCTACTTGGCCATCTTTAGTAAAGACAAAAATGTTGTTGGAGGTCATGGTATCATAAAGAAACTGTTGAGGAACTAAGAGATGAAGTGAAAACGTGGCAGGGAAGGTGAGTTCTTCCTGCCAAGGGCTTGGATGAAACCTTGGCTTCAGGCCTACTGCTGTGATTTAGATCCCACTGCAGCAAGCTGAAGTGAATGGCACCGATTTAAAGAGGGACAGCAGAGTTGTCATGGAGATAGACTATTGCCAATAATAACTCGATAATAACTTTGTTTATAGCATATAGAAAATGAGAGCTTCAGAAGTACTGGAAGAGTTAAGCAGAGTATAGTACCAGCACAGATGGGCTGAAATGCTCATCTCTGCTAAGCACCACTAATAACACAGGTCCATTTTGTTTGAGTGTAGTCAACAGCTGTTGATTTTTGTGCATGCCCAGGTCAGTGTAGTTTTCTATGCACCTAGCGTGCCTCTTTAAACCCTCTCACACCTTATATTTGAAACCTGGCTAGAGTGATACTCCTGTGAAAGCATGTGCTCAGCCTGAATAGTTTTAGATAAGATGTTGGAAAATACCTTATCTTATCTAAGATAATTTACTCTAGCTTTAATTTGGCATTCTCTAAAATAGAATCTACTTGTATAACATCAGACTGTGGGACAAAGACCTGACAGACTTGTTTATACAAACCCTGTTATAATTGTATTTAATTTCTTCTGATTTTGAGAGCATTCATTTTCACAAGGTCCCTATAATATAAGGAAGTGCCCCTGTTCCAATTTTACAGACAAGGAATTAGAGATAGAGACAAGGTTTTCTAGTTAATTACCAAGTTACGCACCTGGGAATTTAAATGCTTGTGGAAAGTGCTTTCCATTTAACCTGCCTCCACCTTTAGCTGCCTGAATACTGCTGAAAGTCTCACTGTGTGGGATCTGTCCACCATCTGTGACAGTGAAGGTAATCAAGCACTTGTCTTCCAAATCCTAGATTAATGCCTACTTGCTAGAACACCCTTTTGTGTTCATCTGGGCCAGAGAATACATTTTTCTTCTACAACTCCTGGCAGAATTCCCTGTTCACCACAAGCTTTTTCAAGTCCCTCAGTGTGTGAGCCTCAGGGAAAAGGATGGTATGGTGAGAATAACCTTTTTCCTTGTCTGCCCTGAGAATGACACTGCCTTCCTGCAGATTGGTTTGAGAACAGTGCTAGAACTGCCAATACCTCCAGGAAAGCTGGAGGCAGGGGAGAGCTGGGCCTCTGTTTTTTTTTTTTCTTTCTTCCTAGTTCTCATCCTGGCCTTTGGGATCCTAGTGTGAATAGTAAGGTTATGGCTACCCTGATGGCCACATAACGAGGTTAATTTCCAAGACCTGTGCAGCCAAAGCCTACTCATATAGACTTCTCCTCAAGGCAGTAGACACTGATTTTCCATCTGTATTCGTAAGAGCAGCATGCTTAAGCGAAGGGTTGCCTGTTATCAACCCAAGCTGTGACACAGCTGGAGCAGCCAGAATGAACGAGTTGTTGCTAGCAGGATTTCTTGACTAATATGGATTAGTGATCTCCCCCAATTTACAATTGTTATTTAAAAATGTACTCTAGGCCCTGCTTATTCCTGCTTTTTATCCATATTCTCATTTATCCTGGTCCTGTAGTTTCCTGGTTAGCCTGGCTGTACAGAGAGGACCAAGGGAGGGCTCATGACCCTGTTTGGGCCCGTCTGTTCTCACTGGGCATCATTCAGTCAAATCCCATTTGGCTACAGCTGTGGTGGCACTGTACTTGGGCCCAGTCTTTACCTGAATTAGGAGACAGTGCTGTCAGTGCTTTACTTCCCCTGATCTGGTTTTGAGACAAGCAATACCTATCCACCCACACCAGAGAGCCTTGAACCTTGAACAGCATCAAAACCCTCTCCATCCTCCTCTGACTGCAGCACAAACTGGTTGTCTGAGCAGCATTAAACCCTGATGTACATGTTTTAGTTTTACAGTTTGAGCATCATTTTAGTCAAAATGTGTCAGTTCCAAGTGGGGCATTTGGGAACATGCCATGACTGCATATATTCCCCCAATCCTATATTACCCTCTGCAGTGTTGTAGCTGTCAAAACCACACACTCATGTTGGCATGAAACAATTATCCTGGTTTTTATAGAGCAGGCTTGGCAGTAGTCTATCTCGATGAACAGTTATAGTGCTGAAGATTCAGAGTCATCTTTTCCTCACCAAGCAACAGACCAAATTTCTTTCAGCTGGATTCATGGTTTTAAAAAATAAAAAGGAGTAGAAGGCAAGTATGAGGAGAAGGGTGTAAATGAAGTACCTGTAAGGTCTGGAAGGAAATGAGAAGGAGATGAAGAAAAAAAGAAAGACTATTTAAGATACAAGCTAGTAATTTTGTTTCTAAGCCCATGTGAAATTATAAGTAATGTTTACTGTTGCCAGCTGGTGAACACAGAGATGTGTGGTTTTTACTTGCATGCAAAGCTATTGGTTGTGGGTGAAACACTAAGACAAAAACATTCAATCTCTGGTGTGGGTATTCCACCAAAAATAAACCCAAACAAACACTGACTTATTATAAAAGCACTTTTTTTCTGGAAACAAACATTCAGTTGCTGCTGCTATTTGTGAACTCTAGAACTCTTAAAACCTCCGGTTTAACTTGCCTGAAACAATAATACTTTATTTTAGAAAGTTATGCAAATGTCTCTGAAACTTAAGAACCAATGTTTAGATAGTTTTCATAACAATGTAGTATATGGTGTGAACTTACAGGGATATTGATCAATGATAACTATTGCTTGCTAAGGTCTTGCAAACCAAAAATGCTGCGTAGACAAGAGTCAATGGTAAACTTTTCTTAGCCTTAAGAAAATGTAGCTGAAAGTGGACTTAAGCTTTAGTCGAGGAAAAAATGTTTTGCAGTGATTATCCAAGGCTAGTAAAGGCTTATTTCCCCCCATTTTTTCCAGGCAGTTTCACTAAGAGATTTTTTGATTTGTACTCCATTATGAAAGTAACCACTGCTTTGTTATCGCAACAGTGGTAGAGATTTTTATTCTAGAAGGCCAGACACTATCACTACTTGAAATTCTCCAAATTGTTTCCACTGTGAGCAAAATCAGTCTTGATGTGAGTCATATCTGCTTAAAAGTGAATAGCAGTTTCTTCTACTTTACACCAGCATCAAATTTCACCTACAGTTTCAAATTTTAAAAATCATCTTAAATCACAGGATTTGGATAATTTTGCAAAAGTGACTTTCAAACCAGAAGCACCCAATAGGAAATACTGAAAGAAAAGCATTCAGCTTTAGCCGTTTCTGGAGGAAACAGAGACTTTTGCTCTCAGATATGAACGTCTCTAGAACTAAAAAAACTCTCTATGAGGTTTTCCACGCATGGACAAAGAAGCAGCTCTCACATGTAACTGCAGTTCCTCACCCAGCGAGCAGGGGTGGGTGGGGAGTGGAGAGCAGGGGGCTGGGCTGAGCTGCCCAGGATGTCCCAAGGATTACTTGCATGTTTAGCGCTGCAGCTGTGGCTGCACAGCACAGGGATGTCAGTCACTCCACCGCTCCTTCCGAGCCCAAGCTGTTCCAGCCGTTCCATTGCTCTGGCGGCACTGATGGATTAATGGGAGGAAATGTTTATAGAAAGGTTCAGGTTTCCTAAGTTAGTGGAATGAAATTCCCCTCTGCGATGATCAGCAAGCTCATGTCATGGAGCAGTTTGAAGCAGCCTGACTGGCAGGAATGCAAAGGTCTTTTCAAAAAGGAAACTTGACAAGTGGGTGATTCTGGGGAGCAGCGAGAGGTGTTTTCAAATGAAAGACATGGCTTTTCTAGAGAAGTAGCATGAATGGGGCTAGCTCTTAGAACTTTTAAATCAGTAGTTCGTACTCTGTAAATGTTAAAGGTTAAGTTTGAGGGCACGGTGTCCAAATAAAATAGTGCCCTCAAAGTGCACCTCTTACATACTGTGCTTAGTAAATGAAACCATATTGCTGTGCAGACACAACTACTGTGATGGCATCTAGCTAAGGCATCATAGATCTCTCTTCTGTAACTTAAATTTTAGTATAGTCATAGTTTAAGTTAGAGGAAGGGTAAGGAGGCTGAAATCACTGTGTGAAATCAACTATCACAGGTGTACAGTTCTGTTTGTTGGGGCACTTTCCATGATTCTAGCAACACAGCTTGAGATCTAAACATTCATTTTAGTTTAAAAAAATTAAGTAAAATAGACCATTCCATTGAAGCTATCAGCTTTCAGATGACTGTGATAAGAAAGAATGTAGGCTTCAGGCTAGCTATTAAGATTAAAGTAAAATTTACCTGAACAAAACTGCAGCTAGGGAAGGTGCTGTGGGGAGGGGGAAAAAACCCCCCTCCAGTTCAAGACACTGCTCTTTGAAAGCCACTGAAAAGGACTTAGTCTTTAGTGTTTCCCTAGGACACTCCTGCAGTCAAAGTGAGGATTTAATTTACAGCACTTGTAGCAACCTCCAGTTCTCAATCTCGAAGTCCCTTTGGAATGGGAAGAGAGCATTATCCTTAATTTCTAGATAAGGAACTGGTTTATCAGCTTGCCCTCAGCAAGAGGCAGAGCCTGGAAGAAAACTTGGCTAGGATGCAAGTACCTCAAGTGAGGGCAGACATTTGAAACCAGCTGTCTCAAAATGCGCTCTCCTTTTGTGAGGGGCTGCTAATCAGAACGGCCACTTTTAAGTCACATCTGAGTTTCTGGCCAATGCATTCACCACAAAGTCTCTTGCATCTCCCATAACAAAGTGGTGGTGAAAACACCACTGACAGTGCTTCACCCGTTCTAAAACCTGCGAAGTTTTCAAAGACTGAAAGAACTTCATTAGAGCCCTTGTATTAAAAATTATTTATTTAGTGATCTATACATGGGGTGAAGCAGGGCCTCATACAGACCTCCAAAAAATCAAGTAAAAACATAAATACATATTTTCTTACAAAAATGAGATTTACAAAATATACATACTGCACTTGTCTTACACACTTTTTTTCTTTTCTTCCACGTGCACGTTATAAGAGACAAAACCCCAACCCTGCAAGTCTGAAATCAGATCTACTGAAGGATTTGGCTGATGGGCCCATTCCTGATGCCCAGACTGCTGGTACGCAGCAGGCTGTTCCCCCTCACCCTGAATGTTTTTTTTTTCTTTTTTTTTAAGTTTTGTTCCAGACACTTTTCCCCAAAAAACATGAAGAGCAGCTATAGGTTGGAGACTTGCTAAAAATCCAGAATTTCCTATTTTGTCCTTAGACAAGAATATACACACACACATATATACTGATAAAAACAACCCTTCAGTGAATATAAAGGTAAAGTATTATGTAAAAAATAAAATATGAACAAAACTTAAAAGTTTTCAGAATAGAAAAATCTGTCACATTTCAAAAAGAAAACAATGTACTTGTTGATTAATTTCTGAATGTTTTTCCTTCCAAAACGCGATCACTGGAAACTTAGCCAGCTGCAATTTAGCCGAAATGAGAAGGCTCCTCACTTGCAGTAACTGCTTGCTTTTAAACCCCAACGCCAGCCCCCTTCTGCACGAGTCATTGCCATGCAGCTCAGGGAACCTGAGGAGCAGGCAAAGGGTCCATAAGTGAGCCAAAAAGATTCCTCCCGTCCCCAGAATCCGGCTGTGTATTGACTTTGTCTGCAGTGACCTCACTGCAAAGCAGGAGAGAAAGCAGGTTTATGGGAAGGGAAGAAAAAAATCCCATCTTTACATTACATATTTAATGGCTCTTGTTTTGGCAGGTGCTCTCGGTTAAGCTCTTCTTGCCCTCTAAATCTTGCGTTTCCTTCGGCTTAGAAAAGCGACCCATACTGAACGGTAGGAAAACATCCTGCCGCCTCCTTTTTTCATAAAAGGAATGTTTATTTCTGTGAGCTCCTCACATCCAAGGGTGAACCTCAACGACTTCTTTTTGTCAGTTTGCCCATAAAAACCGATCCCATGCTTATGCCTTTCTACATAGAAAACACTTTTGTTTCCCCCTTTGTCTCCTAGAACAAAGGCAAGGGGGAAAAGCCTTCTGCTGAAAAGCAACAAGTCATTTCTTTTCAGGGTGTGGAATAGCAACCCCCTCCTTCCCCACAGCAGCAAGAACAACAGATTGAGTGCCGAGTTTTTACTTTAAAACAATTACAACAGGTATCACTGAGGTAAAAAGGAACTTATGAGCTGAAAGAACAGAGGCATCTCCCCAGCACACGGTCGGGCTGCAGCCGGCTTTGCAGTACTCACGTGATGGCTCCGCCGAGCTGGAAGGAGCAGGCAGCGAGTCAGGCTCGGGAGTTACCCTGCCCACGCTGCAGTTTGGCCCCGGCAATTCAGGGATTATTGGGATACTTCTCGGCAGCGGTAGCTCAACAGATCTGGCTTCCCCCCCCCGCTCTTGTCCAAAGCAAGGCAGGATGATTCTAGTTGGGTTGGAGTTTTTTTTCCTGGACAGGGGGTAGCAAGGGGTAGAGAAGTAGAGGAACTTCTGCGGTGAACGACTCTCCCATCCTACCAGTGGCCTCTTTTACAGTCCTCTTCCACTTAGCAGGGCCTAAGCACCACTGAACACAGTTTGACTGATCCTTTATGCAATAAGTATATCTTTTTTTCAAACCATCTGTGAGGAAGAAAAAGTTTGGAAAAGCCTCCCTTCCTCCCTCTTCAGGAAGCCATTGCCCTGCCCTTCTGCCGAGTATCTGTCTCCTCTGCATGTGTGCATGCGTGAGTGTGTGCGTGCCAGAGGGGACAGGGGGTTCTCATACTGCTGTCTCGCCTTTGCTGCCGGTGCTGAGTCTGTGGTAGAAGCGTCGCCAGGACTGAAGGGTTTTGCCAGACCAGATCCAGAAGCCAGTCGTGATCCCAACAATCATGGTCATGAGGTACTTGATCATGAAGACAGTGAAGTCTGGGCTCATAGGGGCAAAGTGGCTGGGACAGGGCACGGCATATGTTTTGCAGGTCTGGAGGAGCCACGTCTTCTCCCAGGTGCCACGGAAGGCCTGCTCATAGAAGTAACATGCCAGGACAATGGTGGCAGGCACCGTGTAGAGGACACTAAAGACACCAATACGCACCATCAGCTTCTCCAGCTTCTCCGTCTTGGTGCCATCGTGCTTCATGATGGTGCGGATGCGAAACAAGGACACGAAGCCAGCCAGCAGGAAGGAAGTGCCAATGAAGAGATACACAAACAAGGGCGCCAGCACAAAGCCCCTCAGTGAGTCCACACTGTAAATACCTACATAACACACCCCACTGAGTACATCCCCATCCACCTGCCCCATGGCCAAGATGGTGATGGTTTTGACAGCCGGCACAGCCCAGGCAGCCAGGTGGAAATACTGGGAATTGGCCTCGATGGCCTCGTGGCCCCACTTCATGCCTGCAGCCAGGAACCAGGTGAGGGACAGGATGACCCACCAGATAGAGCTTGCCATACCGAAGAAGTAGAGGATCATGAAGAGGATGGTGCAGCCTTCTTTCTTGGTGCCTTGGGCCACAGTGCGGTAGCCATCCTCAGAGAAGCGCTCCAGACACACCACCCGCTCCTCCAGCAGGAAGCCCGCTGCGTAGGCCACTGCCACCATGAAGTAGCAGCCGGAGAGGAAGATGATGGGCCGCTCTGGGTAACTGAAACGGCGCATATCTACCAGATAGGTGAGCACGGTGAAGAGGGTGGAGGCGCAGCAGAGCACGGACCACACACCCACCCACAACCGGGCAAATCGCACCTCCGCCTCCTTGAAGTACATAAGCCCGTTGGGCCGGGCGGGCTCACAGGGGGCACCGCAGTCCCGCTCCCCCAGGAACCGGTAGCCCAAGTAAGAGGGCACTTTGAGCTGTCGCGGGCAGGAGAAGGAGAAACCAGAGGGCGGCTGTGGCGGGGTGAGAAAGTCAGGGAGGTAGCCAGCCGTGGGGTGGGCAGTGGCCCCCCGGCCCGCCGCACCGCCAGGCCCTGGTGGGGCATCTGACGTGTTCTGCCCCACGCAGATCTCACCCGCACCGTGGACAGGGAAGTTCTCGCAGCGGAGTCGCTCTGGCCACTGGAAGCCGAACTTGTTCATCAGCGCCTCGCAGCCCTGTCGGGCCCGCTCGCAAAGGGAGCGGCAGGGTGGGATGGCCTGCTCCAGCACGGTGCACACCGGCGCGTACATGGAGCAGAGGAAGAACTTGAGTTCGGGCGAGCACTGCACCTTGACCAGCGGGTAGAACTGGTGCACCTCCAGCCCCGCGTCCTCCTGGTTGGTGTGGCCCAGCAGGTTGGGCAGGATGGTCTGGTTGTAGGCGATATCCGTGCAGAGCGGGATGGAGATGGGTTGGCAGAAGCCGTGGTCCGGCACAGAGATGCCCTTCTCGCCGTGGTACTGCTGCGATGCCGCGCCCGCGGGGGTCCCGAGCAGGGCGGCCAGTAGGGCGGCCAGCCCCAGCCAGGGGCAGCTGGCGGCAGCCGCTCCGCCGCATCCTCCTCCAGCCCGCATTGCCGGGGCGGCCGGGGGCGCGGGGAGCCTCGGGGAGTCCTTCAGAGCCGGCCGGCGCGACGCCCCAGGGGCATCAGCAACCGGAGGGCGGCGGCGGGGCCCCTCCGGCGGGGCAGGGGCGCGGGGGCGGGAGGAACGCGGCTCCGCGCCGGACCTCCGCGACTTTCTTCCTCGGCTCCGGCACGGCGGCGCTGGCAGCGCGGCGGTGGCGCTTCCTTCGGCGAAAGTTTCCGGAGCTGCTCTCCCCGGAGAAGGAGATGGCGAGGCAGGAGACGCGCGCGGAGGCCGGTGGCGGCTCCGGCCGGCTCCGCGCAGGGTCCCGCGGCGAGGCGGAGGCGCTGCTCCCTACCCGTCTGCGCGGCCCCGGCGCCGGGGATTTAGGTTACGGCTAAACGGATTATTACCGCGCCCGGCTGAGCCGTGTATTTTACTCCGGGGCTTAAATAACTCTTAAAATCCAATTACTGCACGATCCTCCCCGCGGCTCGGCTGGGCTCCGCTCCCGACGGACGCCGCCGTGAGCTGCGCGTCCGGGACAGAGCCGTGCGCCTCCCACCTCGCTCCGCTCCGCTCCCGCTCCGCCGCTCCCGGCTCACAAAAAGGCCCCGGCGCGCCGGCCCCGCCCCCGCCGCCGGCCCCATTCACAAACCGCGCCGGGGGCGGGGCCGAGCGCGCCCGCCCGCCAATCGCCGCGCGGGGGCGGGGCCAGGCGGGGGGAGGGGAGGGGGAGGAGCGCGCGCCAGGGGGAAAAAAGTTGGGAACAACTTTTTCCCATCCCCGCCGGGCCTGGCCGGGAGGAGCCGCCCGCGGCCCCCACCCCCCGCGCTGCAGGGCACAGCCGCGAAGGCGGAGCCGGGGGGGGGCCCAGGCAGCTCGCTCAGGGTGGCCCGATGAAACTAAAATAAACTGGCTGCTTTCTGAGCAGGCTTTGAAAACGCGAACAGCTGCCTGTGCCCAGACTTATTAAAAAAAGAAGAAAAAGAAAAAACGGGGAACTAAAAGCCACAGCGTCCGAGTACATTTGCAGAATGAGCTTATTGCGTAGTTGGGATGTTCGCGTTTGTGCGCCAACGCCTCCCCAAGCGTGGGGGGTTTGATTTGTTATCGCAGCATGACCGTTGCTTTTTGCTGGCAGAATAAACGCTTTATTCATGCAGATCTAAACCCTAGCTGGGGGAAGGCAGCTTTTTTTGAAACGTCCAGTGTTACCTAAGCAGAGAGGAGAAATTTTAAATCCCCATCTGCACTGCTGCAGCTCCTTAAGAGACTTGAAAAAGTCGTATAAAACCAGGAGTTCCTCTGTGAAAGCACCCAGCCTGCCCATAAGAAAGGAAATGGCATAGGTAGGGAGAGGACTGTTACTGCCCTGCGAGGTGATGCTGAGCAGATTTAGAGCTGAGCAGATCTAGAGCTAGACCGCCGTACACTGGCTGAGGACAGAAATGTGGGGTTTGCAGCACAACTGTGTTTTGAGGTGCACCCCGGAAACATGGGAAGCAGGGACCATCCATCCAGATGCAGGCAGAGCATGTCCCCAGCAGCACAGAATGTGGGTGCTTGACAAAAGCTCTGCAACAAGGCCTGCTTTTTCTTCACACTGGCCTGTGAGTCTGTGCTCAAAGACAGGCTCCAGCCAGGAGTTATTCAACTCACCCCATCCCTCCCTTTGAGGACAGAGGTCCCCTTGCTCAAATTCTTACTTTTACTCCTTTGCTCAGGACTGTGTTCCCATTAGCAGCTAAGCAAATACATCAATCTGTACCTTCCTCCAGGGCAGTTCAAGAGAGCAGGGTTTGGCTCAGGGAACTCCAACAGCAATTCTTGGACAAATGTTTCCCATATCTTCTCCTGCTCATGAACAATGTGTCCTCATGCCACTAAGACCACTGAGCTGCAGCTTTTGCTACATTTGTTAAAAGAAGTTGACAGTTATAAACATGCTTACTAAAATAAATTTACTCCTCTTTAAGTGGGCCTTTTTAAAAATAATACTGTGCATATAAAAAAAAAATGCGGGAAAGGCTAGCTACTTATGGCTGCAAAGGTTGTTTCTGGAAAAGAAATAAGTATTTTCTTCGTTCTCAGTTATAGCTGTTTGAGAGTGCCTTCAGTTTTTCAATTTGTTAAGGCTTGTTATCTGAAATTCCTTACTTTTCTACACCCCTAATGACTAAGCAGGTTTTTGTGATACTCTCCACCTAAATAACCACCCATGGTACAAACTTACATGAACTTGTCTATTCTATTGTTTATTCTTTGGCTGCTAGTAACTTTCAAAAATATTATTCTTTCCAGTTGGTTTTTTGTTGTTATTGGTTGGTTGTTTGTTTTTTGGGGTGGGGGTTGGTTATTTTGGATTTTTTTTCCCCTGTCTTTCTGTAATGTTGAGTCACTTGTCTGTAATAATCAACTTAAAGCCTCTATTTTTTGCTTTGGCTTATATGGCTGACTTCATCTGCAAAGAATTTTGTGATATTCACTATGAAAAACATTGGATGAAAGGAGATGTTTCACTGGCAGGCAATGACAATGCAGACAAACTAAAGCAACCACAAACTTGCTGCCCTATGCGTTGCTGCTTCTGACTTCTGTATGTAAAGGATCTGGTTCAGAGTTAGCAAAATTGTGTTGCAAGAAACGATCTTCCAGCAACAGGGAGACAGTGACAGAAACTATTCAGGGTAAGGAATGTCAAATCAAGACTAACTGGGTATTTATTTACAAGACAGGGCAGATGGCATCAGTGACTTCCCCTGTTTTCTACTGGTCCCATTTGTTAGAGTCATTCATCCGAACCACCATGGCACGAACAAAAAGGAGACTGGGATCTCTGATCCAGGCTATAAAAGCTGGATGACTCCTTTGCACTTATGGACTTAATGCAGAATCACAGTGAAGCCAAAGGGAAAAAAAAAAGTGGAAGAGTAGGCAGAAAGGAAGAAGGATTATGTCCTAGATTATTTCTTAGGGAGATAAGAAGAGAGTAAACTTATCACACAGAATGATGCTGCTAGGCCATCCCAGATGGCAGGAATGTGCAACAGGATTTACTAAGACAGATGAAGAAAGTCTCTTGGACATGTTACCAAATTCAAAGTTGGGTGGTTTTTTTGTGTTTTTTTTTCTTTTTTTTTTTTTTTTTTAAGACCCACTGAGCGATGGGAAACAATCACAGAGAGAGGCAATGGCAGTCTCAAAATGGCATACTATGGTGTAAGAAAATCCCAGGCTTTTAAGCCAGTCTAGGATATTCTGAGAGCTTTCAAGGGACATTACAGAAAGAAAGAAAAAAAAAAAAAAGGGAAAAAAAGCACATCAAAATTTCAAGATTCTGGAATGCAAGGTTACTCCAAAGCATCCAGAACCTCTGTAAGCAGCATTAGCCACATTTCAAACAGCAGCCTGCAAAATTACTTACATTTCCTCACAACAGGAGGGATTCTCATCAGCACATAGGCACAGCAGCCAGCCCTATCCAGATTGTCAGTCACCCAGAAAAAACGTGCTGCACAAGGCTTTGCAGCAGATGAGGAGTTCTCTGTTGCAACCACACAGCAGTTCAGAAGGTTTTCTCTAAAATCTCCCAACTGCTAGTGCTCTGAGTACGCCACATGGCCTGCCAGCAATGAACCTTCACAAGCAAAGTCTTGGCAGGTCCAAGATTCCAGAATAAATTTACAGTCTCAGGTGTTGATATGAGCTCTGGGGTGTGTAAGTAGACTACTGTGCATAGGGAGGGATTGTAAGGAACAAACAATTATCTGTCCTTTTACTAATTTAAAAATAAATCCAGTTCAACTTCCAAGCTCAGTCAAAGTGAGGAGTGGCATCCCTACATGATGTCTTTTTCTGCAGTTTTAAACCTCCTTAAATGGTGCCAATAGAATTTTCCTTGTTTCCTATCCCATCTGATAGAAACCTCTTCCCATGGGGGGAGGGAAATCAAAACAAAACACCCTCTCCCCACCCCACCACTTATTTTGAGTGCCTGAGGGAGAACATTTTCAGATTACCTATTGCAAGTCTTCCAGCCCTCCTTACCCTCAGAAGAGCAAAGGCCATTGCTTCCCCCTTCTCCTTCCACCTGCAGACACTTGCTGGCCCTCACCTCACTGGCTGTTCTG
Source organism: Lophotriccus pileatus (assembly GCA_035583135.1). Taxonomy (NCBI): domain Eukaryota; kingdom Metazoa; phylum Chordata; class Aves; order Passeriformes; family Tyrannidae; genus Lophotriccus; species Lophotriccus pileatus. The sequence goes on from JAWWES010000171.1 coordinate 27,140,716, forward strand.
CTAACCAGCTCTGCCAAAGTCCGGATGCAATCCCCTGAATTGTGAGACTCATCCCAGTTAATCATGGTAAACAACTTTTATGACACTTTTAACCTCGACATTTTGAAGCTTACTTACATACAGTCTTACATGATCAGACAGGCCACTGAGCTCAGAACATCAAAATTTGCACTCCCTAAAGCTTAGTGGAGAAATGCCAGGAGCCTGGGGGGAAATTATGCATTTGCCTATTTTGCATAATGATTTGCATAATTAGAAATAAGTTCACATTATATCTGCTCGTATTTCTATCAGTCTGATAGATTACTCTCAATTGCATCTTATTTGAGCTCACCAAAGACATCAAGTCTTTCTGTAAAGAGGCAGGAGAGCCTGGTATTTCACAGGCGGGGAGTGGGGAAGGCAAGCCTCTGCCCCCCCACCACGGAGCAATTTGAAATTAGATTGAAGATATGAGAAACTGATTGAAAAGAGCATATGGGGAGGGCACGGGTGACAAAAGGAAGGGGATACTGCTGGAGGGGATGTGGTTTCCCTCAGTGAGAAAGGTAAAAGCTGTTTTCGTGGTGGATTTGTAAGATAATTATTCGTTTATGAAGTAGTATCCCAAAGGATACAGGGAAGCAGCACTGCCCTCCACATTTAAGATCAAACTGGGGAAAACTTCAGGAAACATTGACAAAGATGAGCTATCAGGCTGATGATTGCCTTTATCTTGCAGATCCATGAGTAAGAAAACAAAACCTGCTCATCCCCACTCAGCGATTCAGTGAGGACATCAGTTACATTTTAACCCATGCATGACACTTTGAATTTCCCTGCTTCTTTAAGGCAGATTTAACCTGATTTCTCACAGTTTTAGGGTTGCAGAGGCCCTTTGGTATAACATGCAGGAAATCCCTCCTTATTTCACTTTCTTAGGCTAGGTGCTTTTTTAACAAGACAAATTCTCTGCTGGCAGCAGTATTATCAACCAGGTCCTGTTGTCATTCTGTCTGGGTGCAGTATACTGGAACATGAAAAAGGGAAGATTTCAGAAACAGTGGGAAGAGATGACACTTGTGTCTGCTGTCCTCTTTCTGTCAGTGAGTAATATCCTACTCTGAGAATCCAGATTTAGCACAGGCATGTGCAAACTTACTATCTGATCCTTTACATCTTAGAAGGTGCTTCTGACCTGGTACGGTGTGTGGACACTTCCCAGGTTGTGTAGCTGATTTTGGCCAGTTCTATATGCACTGGGATATGTGATACATCAGCCTGGGTGGAACAGGGGAAAAACTGCTTGAGGCGGACCTGCCTCAGGCTCCCTGGGCCAGCCACCTTCTCTTGGATGTTCAGGAGTCCCGATCTCATGGGTGCTGCAGCTGTCCTGACCTTCTCCCAGTGTCTGTGAAAATGAATCACAGATCTGCAAAGGTCTCAAGCAGAGTCACTGCTTGCTTTATAACTCTTAAAGTATTACAGATCCGAACAAAAATAAATATACCCTTCCCTACCCTGTTCTCATAACAATGCAGTGTTTTTTAGGATGCTGGCTTGTGTCTTTGTGGTTGAATCTCCCCTTCCCAGAATTATATTCCCTCAGACCTCTCTTCCACACCATGGATCCTTGCTCTAATTTGAAGTCTCTGTTAGATATCCCTTTTCCTCCAAAACCCAGTGATTTTGTTCCTTCTGTGTTATTCCCTCTTCTGTAAACCGCTCTTTAGTGTCCAAGGCCAAAGACAGGTGCTAACACCTGATCTCTAGGTCCTTCATGAAGGAGCAGCACAATTACAAAGCCCAGCTGTCTGCAGAAAAGCTAGAGAAAACTGGCTCTCCTTCCTTGTGCCAGCCAGTTCCAAGTAGCTATCATATAGACAAGTTTCTCAAGTTTGTGCATAAATTTCCCAGATCACTGCAGACGGTGCCACAATATTGGTGAACACTGAATTATGTCTTGCTTCCAGCCCCAGGGTTGGTGTGGACGTAGTGACTGGTTCTCCTGTTGATACCATTTGATTGTGAGGGAATGCTGCAATGGCCAAATGCACTGTGACATGTCTGTTGTCATTTAAGCCCAACCTTGTTTTAATTTTGTCTTTCTATAGACTCATCTATTTGAGATTGTGCCTTAAATCTTCTTTAATGCGCAGACTGAATGCTTGCACTTGTCCTGTTTGAGTTGATGGGAAGTTCCACTTGCTTCGCTGGAAACAGAAGAGCAGGATGCTCATCAAAGCCCCAAACTCTGTTTATGTAAGAGGAAGAACCAGACTTAGCCCAAAAGAAGAGATGGGAAAGACCCATTATATTGCTTAGCCCCTGCTATTGCATATGCTAGTGGTATAATTAGTCTAATTTTAAATGCCTTGAATAATGGGACTATTGCCATCTCTCTTGGGACGTGGTTCTGCCATCTAACAATCATATTGGCAGGAAGCCACTGCCTGATGTTCAAACAAATGGTTTGTCTTTGCTTGATTAAGTCTCACTAAAGATGAGTGCAGCCTCCAGAAATATGTTGTTTCCAAAGCTTAGAAAACAAGGGAAGAAGAGCCGTTATTCAGTACAAAATCTGCCAGATGTCTAAAGAGGCTAAGGAATTCCTAAGCCTCTGTTTACAAAATCCTGTCTCCTCCTCCTGTGAATGCTTAAATTACCAATCACTGCTACCATCCCATGTTTAGGGTAAAATTTCCTTAATTGACTCCACTTTCAAAATTGGATTGGAAAGAGAAACAAACATTTTAATTACTTTTCTTTCCCCTCCTCTTGACAGGCTTGCATAAATTAACCCTTGTCCTCCACAATTCCAGTTAAACCCCCAAACAGTAGTTGTTTCTTCCTTTGGTCCCAGTCATGCCTTGCTGAGGTGACTCCCTGCTTTGAGGCCACGTGAAAGTTTGCTGTGTGGGGCCACTGCCTGCTGTATCCCTGCAAGCCCTGGAGATGGGCGATGCTGCACTATGGAGAATTTCCCTTTCCACAAGAGCCCCCGGGCAGCGGTGACCCCAACCTGCATTTCTGAGTAGCAGTGCTGTTCAGGGAGAGGGGCAGAGGGCTGACACCAATACCTACAGACAGCTCTCATCCTGAGGTTTGTGGACCAGCATCACGTGCTCTCCTTTACCTTTTTTAATCAGTCGTTTCTAAACTCTGATTTCTGTCTTGGTGTCAGTCTGCACCGACTGCAATCCCTTGGAGCTGGGACCAGTGGTATTCTGAATGCTGCTGGAGATATTCAGCTGATTTCCTTCCTTGGAGGGAGGGGAACCTGAAAGCAGCACTTCAAATAAGCTCCCTCCTCATGGAGTCTCTGCAGGGAATGAGGGCCCATTTTCTTAATTACATGTTCATTAGTATGTTTAGTGCTCTCCTCCCTCTCTTCCCCCAGCCCCGCCACCTGGGAGTTCCTACTATGTTACTGGAAAGCCACAGAGGTTTATTTAAATACCACACAGTCAGATTGGAATGAAAAGCTATGAAGCTTCCCCTCTTTAATACTTTTTGAAATTATTTATGGGCTATGCTTCTTGCCTATGTAGAAGGTGCCTTTTGAGATTCCTGCAAGTCAATGCAGAAATAGCTGTTTGAATTGAGCAATAATTAGAAGCAGATGGAGCAAAGCAAAGCATCAGAGAAATCCCATTCTGCTAAAGAAACACTGCTGTCTGAAATAGATTTCCACTGCATGTAACTGCGTTTTCTCATATGGGCTAAAAAGAAATAACGTATCTTATGTCTGGTTTGCACCTACCAAAGCTGGGAAATTCAAAGTAAGGTCTGCAATTCCACTCTGAATTCAGTCTCAGCCTCTCGGTGTTTGCAGCCCCTACATTGGCTGCACTGCAGTTACAATTTCTTTTCTTTGCTAGACCTCAGAACAATGAAGATTCAGCTACTTTCTGGGAATGTGTGTATATTTGTATTGAGTTTTTTTCTCAGTCTTTAGTAGGGTTTGGTGGTTGTTTTGGTTTTGGGTTTTTTGTTTGTCTGTTTGCTTTTTTGGTTTGTTTTTTTTTCTTTTTAGTTTGTTTTTTTGTTTGTTTTTTTGGGGTTTTGTTTTGTTTTGTTTTTCTTGGGTTGTTTGGTTTTAAATGATTAAAAATTCTGAGGAAATGTTTGTGACTTAAGACATATTATGATCTTTTGTAATCCACAGACTCAGTCTGGGGAAGGTACTCAGAGCTCTCAAATCCTAATTTGCTGCCAAATTCTTATGTGCTTGATGTGGTAGATTGTTTCACTCCTGAGTTCTAAAAATAACAGGCCCTGCTCTCATTGCTCCCACAGATCATCCCCTTGAGTTTAGAGATAACTGGAAACTCTCAAGGGGAGCCGTACAGCACCCAAGCTCACATTTTAGCTCTATTTCTCATTTGCTTTGCTTACATGGGTACAACGGGATGGAGTTTGCTGTTGGGCTTTTGTCAGACCATGCTGTTAGGGTGAGCTGATTTTCTTTCGATTATGACTTATCGACCTGATAGTGAGCCAAAAAGCCATATGTTGGTCAGCTGCTACATGTGTACAGTAAAGCCATGATTTTAATGATGGACACACTCATATTTATGTTGCATTTTTCAATAGGTGGGGATCCATGCTACCACGTCATGGTAGCCTGGAGTCTTCATTAGCCATTTTAGAAAGCAACAGTGTTTTAAAACTTCAAAGACACAAAATATCTCTGAAAATGTAAATATTGCAGCACTCCAAATTGTCCTAAGCTTGTGCTACTCGAGTGTGTTTACAAACAGGCTTGAGGGTTTCTTCTGAAGCAGAAGTTACTCCTAGAATAATAATAATAATAAAAAATTATTTTGAAGGAGATCATAAAGGTTGGCAGGTTGCTGGGTTTTTTATTGATGTGAGTGATGCAGTGAGGCTGCAGTGAGTGCCTGCCCCACGGTGCTGCTTCCGACCCGACCCGGGGCAGTTGTGCGGGCTGGGCGGGAGCAGGTCCCGCCAGCGCGGTGGGGAGAGAGCGCTTCGGCCAGACCTGCGGGGTAGGAAGTGATGCTGAAAACACAGCTGATGGCATCCCTCTGTCTGGCCCTGCCTCCTGGCCTTGTGCTGCTGGAGGTGCAGGGGTTTGCCTGCGGTGTGAAAACTGAAATTCCAGCTGCTGATAGTTATTAAAGTGCAATTACAGAAGCAGAAATGTTAATACTGGTGTCTTTGCCAAACTCCTGCTAGTTTTAATTTCATAAAGGCTGTTGCTGCTGGTGGTGGTAGGAAAACGAGACCTAATATTAAAACAATGACTTAATGGGCAGAGCAAACAAGTCCTTCAGTAGCATCCTAGAAGCTGCCCCACATGGTGTGGTGGTGATGGTTCCAGTGCTAATCCTGGCAACTCTGTATGGCTATTGATAGCATTATTTTGAAGGTTGTTCATCTGTGGGCATTTGCAAAGTTCTTTAAGCTGTTTTAACATGAATTTGAATGAGGCAGCATCATGCCAGTGGCTCCTGGTTAGGGAGACAGTAGTCTTCTAAAATGCATCATTGTTATTGTTATTATCGGAGCGCAGTGCAATCCTTGGTGCTTTTCTAGGCATAACAGTCAAGGCATTTTCTGTCCAGCGAGCTCTTATTCATGCAAGTTCTCATTGTGGTAGAGAAGGGTGGTGACTCATGAAACAGCTTGTGCAAAATGGGACAGATGAAGTGGTGACTGTCCCCAGATGTCCCCCTGCCCTGTGCCAGGGATCATTTCCTCCAGGGCAAGGACATCTGCACTTAGCTCAGAGCCATTCTAAGGTTGCCGTGGTGTGGCTCACTGTGTTGGAGCAGTTCAGATTTGGCACTGGCTTAATTCCCTTCTTTGGGCTGGGTGATCACTAAGGTGATTCCTGGAGCCACATTACTTTTGGCCCAGAGATCCCTGAGTGAGGGGCAGCCACTTGCAGGAGAGCGGCAGGGCAGGGCAGGGTGGTGGGAGCTGCTGCAGCCATCTGATTTTCTTCTGTGTCTGTGACTCAACATTCTCTCCGACCACAAGGGTCAGCTGGTTGTGAGTAAAGTCTGTAGGCACAGGTCTCTAGATATTACACAGATACGGTGGGTTTGAGCTCTCTGAAGCCACCGGAGGAGCTCAATATTAGCTATTCACCAGACTCCAAATTTGATCAACAGTTTTTCAGAGAAACTTTCTATTTTCCAAGTGTTTCTAAGGTAGCTGTGCTTAAAACATCAAAGATCTAAAAATTAGATTTGCTTCAAATGCATGTATCTTAAAGCTGGATAGTTTTTGTTGTTGTTTGGGCTTTTTTAAGCTAGACCGACTTTCCCTTTATGATGGTTTCAGATTCTGGGTGCCCCCACCTGGACTGTGGGTGGGGAGGAGACACAGGCCACTTCTGAGCTTCTCCAGAGGTATTTATCCACGCCAGGGAAGCTGCAACTGAAGCCAGGCAGATGAAAGCCAGCACAAGTGGTATTTTGCTAGAATAATTCCCTAGAGTCTGAGGCCTTGTTTCCTAAAAGGGCCAGCTAAAAAATCCAAGAACTGGTGTGGGTGTTGTATAAAAATTCATTATTGCTTTTGTCCATCTATAAAAGTATTGATTTGAATGTACGTATTTTTCACAATATTTTTATCAAAATAACTTTTGGAAATAATTCCTTGTTGAAAACCTTCCCAAGAAAATTAAATTCACTGTCAGTATTTGAAGTCATCTCTTTTTCAAATGTGATGAAGAAATGGCAATTGGGATAGGAGCTCATGTGGAATGTTTCTGAAAAATACTTGAAAAGAGTTTGTACGTGGCAGTCTTTTCCTGTTCATGAGCATACAATTAAAAGAAAAAACAGGTCCATTTTTAATGTAAAAATGCCAAGTGTTTACCTCTATGAACAGAAGCAAGCCCAAAAGCTGGGTAAACTCAAATTATATAGCCACTGAGCCCAAGCACCCCCCTGACTGGAGGAGGAATTAGTGGCTTGCATAATCAAGCCCGGGGAGCTCATTTTGTCATGCTCAAAGGGCCACAGTGGTGCAACAGTAGGGGTGGAGGGATCAGCAAGCACCAACAATGAATTCCCTTCATTTTTCCAATTTAAGGCCTGAGCAGAGGAAATGCAAAGCTCTTCTTTTTTCTCTCTCTCCTTTTTTTACCCCTCTTTTTTCTTTCTCTCTCTCTCTTTTTTTTTTTTTTTCTTAAGGGTAGATGAAAAGAATGAAACAGTAAAGAAGCCAGGTTGACACCTGTATCTGTGACAGCTCAGGCAAGGCAAAGAGTGGGAAAGCATCCTCTGGCAGCAATTTGAAACTGTCCCCTTCCTGACTTGGAGGCTTTGACTGATGGTGCAGCTTTGTGCAGCCATATGGTCGAACATCTTGAAGGGCCGGTGAAGAGCTGCTGCTGCCAGCACTGCGAAGGGGAACCAAGTCATTATTGGAAACCAGATCTCCGGGAGAGAGGAGCCATTAACACAAAATTTTTCTTCATGCTTGACTGTCTTCTCTGCACACAGGACCCCGCGTGGCACTGCAGGAGGCGAGGCCCGGCCTGGCCACCGGGCACGGCCCTGCCAAGCCAGGGTTCAAAGAAAAATCTTCTTCCTCAGTGCTGAGAGCACAGCTGTGCTCTCTTCACAGTGCAGCGTTTCCCTCTTTACACATGCTCTCGAACGCTCCCTCTTTTTGTTCACCCAAACCCAAATTTGGCTCTGTTACGAACTGCCACGTTGGTTCTCCCTTCATTGCAGCAGCAGGAGGACAGGGCTTGTTCTTCCCAGGCTGCAACTGAGACCCAAGGAGAGCAGAGCTCCCCAGCCAGGGCCCCTGGCAGCACTGGCGCCCATTAATGTAAAGCAGCACCAGGGCCAGCAAGATAAGAGTTGTAATGACCACCGTGGGTTCCTGCTTTTCCCTTTTATTGCTTGGTACATTACATTTGTTTCCAGCAGAGAAGAGTTTATGTGTGCATGGCTGCACCGGTTGTGTTGGACCGAGCTCCTTACATGGTTATGTGGATGGACTCCAGGGACAGAACTGCACTTCCCCTTAATAAGCTCCTCGCACTGCATTAAAGATAAAAGGGGAAGGGAAATATTTATATTCTGACAAAGCAGCTCTTCCCTTCAGGCTCTTGTTTTATTTATTAGCTTGCTCTGTCCCTCTCTTACAGTTTTTTTCTCTCTGTTTCATTGCCTGTGCTCTTTTTCTCCTTTCTTCACTAATTTTTTCCCTGGGAGACAGTGACAGCAAAACTTAAGAATCACTGCCCAAGACATCAGATTCATATTGTGTAATTCCCAGTTGATAACTACAACTCTCCCCCATCTTTGTTTTTTAACACAAAGTAATGATTTATGGTGCTTAAACAGTTGAATACATTACATCTGGTTTACTCCAATTGCTTTAGATGAAACTGTAGAAATAGGCGGAGTTGGGTTTTTGATGGTTGCTGTTGTTTGTCTGTTTGTTTTTTATACATTGCAACCCAGATGCCGAATATCCTCCCTTGTTTGTGTAGGCAGTGGAAACCACTATCATTCTTGTCTGGAGAAGCCCTTACTGAGGCATGACACAGCTACACCGAGACCTTTCTAACCTCATTCATCAAATACTTCCTTTCCTCTGAGGTCTTATCCTGGGGGACCATTCATTTCCTTCAACTAATATGCCACACGAAAGGAATCTTGGGTAGATTCCTGTGTCTGGATCTAGCTCTGAATTTGTATAAAGGCTCAAGAAGAAATGCAATATGTGGTATTCTTGTCCATGATGCTTCTTTTGCTCCTTCTCATACACTGCAGAAAATCATGTGCTGACTTACAATGTCAGGGGACATCAGTATCCATGTTATAATTATTTTTAGAGTTATGTTTTTCTTGCCATAATCATAATCTCTGCTAAGAGTGAGGTAGCAAAATTAGAGACTTGGTGCCCATGAGCTTCACCTCATTGACATTGTTATTTTTCTGCCTGTTGTCATAGAACTGCAAAATATCTGCAAAACACACCCTTTACACCACCACATTAAGTGGTGTGAACTGCAAACTGCTGAATGAATGTATTGCAGCTGGCTGGGGAACAGACTGGTTTTTTACCATTCACAATCCCACCCCCCAAAAAGCACCACAGCTCTGTTTCCAGATTGATCAGGAAGGTAAAGGAATTTGTTAATTGATTTTTCTCCCTCCCATATCAATTAATGAAGCCAGTCTAGGGAGATGTGAGCTCTTCTTTCTTAGTTAATTAATCCTTTTCCTTTATCTTCCCAAATAATGGCAATAAAGCAATTAGCAAAGGATTTACAGGGTGTGGAGCAGTGAGAGATTCCTCTGGCCCCTCTGCAGCTCAAGCTGTTCAGCACTGCTGCAATTCAGGCTCTCTCTAAAGGGATTTGTGTCCCCCACCCTCTGCGGTGCAGCTGCTGAAAGCCCGGCCTCTTCAAGATGTGAAATCGCCAGCTCGATTTCCCCTAAGGGAAGTTAACAGCTTCAGTGCCAGTCCTTGGCAAAGGCCTGCTCTGGGACAACGGCACCAGCCTTCAAAAGCGACAGGCACTGGCTGTCGGTGGCACTACTGTCACCATAACCCTGAGCCTGTGGCTCCCAGGGAGGGTGCAGTGGAGTAGGGTGTGCTGAGCAATCCCACCACCTCAGTCCTGCTGGAACAGCAGTCCTTCTCCCTCCATCTGCTCTCCTGGTCTTTTCCTCCCACCCCAGCCCATACGCAGGCTCTGCCTCCCCAAAAGCCCTCAGTGAGCCACTCATCTCTCTCTCAGTAGAAGAGGAACGTACCTGAGCTGTAAACCCTGCCGGAGAGGAACTACAGGAGGAAGGAGCTGCCCTCTCCACTCTGTGACAGTGAGGTGTTGGATGGGTTTTGCCATTTTCCCCAGAGATTAGGGCTCACCTGAACATCTGTCTCCAGCTCCCTGACACAGCTGCCCCGATGGTGCCTGCCTTTTGTGAAAAGGAGAGCAGCTGCACGGTGGGGGTGCTCTGCTGAGGAGAGCAGCATTTCTGCGTGGGCTATTCACACCCTGACAAGGCATCTGTCCCTGTGCTCAGCTGCTCCAGTTAGCCTTTGTCAGCAGCTCTCCTAGGTTGTTTCCATCCCTTGCAGTGTGCAGGTGACTTTTGTCCCTGGAAGCCATGTTGGGGTGGTTAAGCTAAGGCAAGGCTCAAGGATTTCGAGTATTTTTTGTGCAGGCTTGGGAACTCAGTGTTTCATCACTTCTCCATGTGTAAGGGTGGTGTGACCTGCTTCTGCCCACTCACCCTCTCACTGCTGCACAGAACTGTGAAAGCTGGTGCCACAACTGGCAGCACAGCACCCTTGACTGGTTTGGCCAATTTAATTTAGTCGTTCCATGTTGTCATTTCTTACTGTTTGACTATAAATAGAATCATAGAATTCTTTAGGTTGGAAAAGACCATTAAGATAATCAAGCCCAACCATTACCCCAGCACTGCCAAGTCCACCACTAAACCAGGTCTTTAATTGCCACATCTACATGTCTTTTAAATACCTTCAGGGATAGTGATTCCACTGCTTCCCTGGGCAGCTTGTTCCAATGCTTGATAACCCTTTTGGTGAAGAAATTTTTCCTACTATCCAATCTAAACCTCTCCTGGTGCAACTGATGTTATTATCAAAGAGTGAGTTTGCTGATAATGTCACATTTAAGAGAAGCTTTACAGAGTATTATCTCTTCCTACTGCTTATTACCAGCATGTAAGAGTAAGCAGCAGGTCATGAAGCTCTGCAGTAAGAACCATCCACGTGTTCAACCTCTTCCTTTCTGCCCACAGCTCCCCCTCTGCCTTTCATTAACAGCAGTGGTGTGTTGCTGGAAGGCCCATCTCCACCCTCCTTCTGGAGGCCCAAAAAGCTGGAGATGAAATTCTCCCTTATCTGTGCTCCTAGCCATGAAAAGTAGGAGCCCTTCTGGTTCCCTGAATGACACAGTGGCCTCAGAAGGGCAAGCAGATCCTACCAGCTCTGTGTATGGTGGTCAGTGGAGCAGTCCCTCCTGCACCAGAGCCCTGAGGGAAGGAGCACTTGGCTCTGAGTGCTGCCACCCCTTACTGGCCTTCAGGCTTTCAAAAAGAAAAAAAGGCCCCACCCTAATGTGTGAATTTTCAGCAGTGGTAGCTCTGCAGCCACACTGTCAGCTGGTGTCCTCTGAGCTTAGATTAGAGGCTGAAAAATGAAGCAACTGACGGCAAGAACCTAAAGAAATTGTCTGTATGTGTAGGTATGTTTTCAGGTGTCCAGCCGTCCTTCAGCCCAGATGTTTTACCTCGGTGAAAAGGTGTGGCAGGGGTGGCACATGTTTGATTGCCCCTCAGCCTCCTATGACCATCCCAGCTGGCCTGGTTACTCTGTGCTGCTGTTGTGTGTCCCACAGGTTTTGTGAACTGCCCCAAATCCATGAAGGGAAGGAGATGCTGAGCTTTAACAAGTATATTCTGCTTTGGGCTACTTTATCAGACCAAATTCCTACCTTCCAACTCAGATTCTGCAAGAATTGCCCTTTGATGTAATGTACATGTTCTTAACTACACAGCCACCAAATATTTCTGGTTTGGGTCAATTCTTCTGTCACTGTGGGGAAGTGTCTTCTTTTTTTTCTATCACGTTGCTCACTCACTTGCTCACGGCTGCCATGCCTATCTCTATTTCCCAATGTAAACTTAGTGTGTCACTTCAAGTGACAATGAAAAGATGTGGATGTTCTGTGTGACAGTGTGTATACAGTAGATGCATATTTGTCCTTAAGGCAAGATGCAATGTTTCATCCCAAGGGAAAGAAAAATGACCTTTAGTCTGTCTGGATATTTTACAATGTGTCCTTCCTTTTCTGTTTCCTGTGAGGTTAAAGACCTGCTGGTGATGATTAGAAGTACTGCAGTTCCTTCTTTCTCTAAATATTTTTTTTTAGTTATTTCAGAAGCAAGAAGGAGACTAGAAAGGTTTAGTTGCATCTTCCGTTTCACCCTGATGCCCACCAAAAATCAGATTCTGACACATCTTACTTTCTAACAAAAGTAAAACTTGGTAACCTTTTCTTTCCTTTCATATCCAGCAGCTGAACATGCCTTACCCCTCCCAAACAGATTCTCAGAAGGATATTTTTTGCAACCTTCATACCAACAGCTATCTTGCATGGTGCCAGTGTGGGATCTCTAGACTGGAACTCCTGGCACTTCTGGGTCAACATATATTAGCATTGTAGCTGTTAGGAGCCAAGTTTAGAAATGTATCCTGAGTTACAGCGGAAATGGTGGTCAGGGTTCATATCAGATCTTTTTCCTTGGACTCTCTTTCTGGTCTGGAGCTGCTCTGTGTCTTTCTGCAGAATCCTGGCAAAGTTAGTCAGTTTAAAACATAGCAAGGTAGTGCCAGAAGACCTTCTGTGCATTGCTCATACGTCCTGCACGTGCTTCACAAACCCAGTGCTTTGGGAAGCATTGAATTTACTCTGCCCTGGCTTTGCAGCTGATTCCAACATGCACCACAAGCCCCTCTGACACTTCCCAGAAGTGTTGGACTTGCTGGCAGAGTCAGCCAGTGAGCTGATCTGTGCAGATGCTGTGGAGGTGTCTGGGGTTTTTGGACACTGAGTAACCTGGCATTGCTACCACATGGTAGTTCCAGCTGGGCCACTGGACTTGCAGAAATCCCACATAAATGTAAAGACAATCCTCAGATTCTCCCTTCCTTCCAGACAAAATCTGTGGGCAGAAGAGGGCATGTCCAATTAAACCCAGACACGTTAGGCTTGCTCTCATCTGTCTGCTGAATGTCTGCAAGATGCAGAGAGATCAGTCAGAAGATGAATGTTGTGGTGGTCTAAAACCACACTTTGCTGTGAGTAATGTTAGCATATTGATGCAGCCTTTCATTCTCAGTGTTTGTCAAGAGCAATTAGTATAAAATTCTCCGCAGGATCAACATTTGAAATACTTTTTCCACTCCACATTCTCTTTTTTCCTAGTTTATAATCTCCTCTTAAGTCACTGTGTTTGCTTAGTGGCAAATTTGTGTGTAGCAGTTTCATTTATTTGCAGTCATTCTAGCTTCCCCGTATCTGGGACTCTGAATTCTCTTACTGAATATGGGCTATTCCAAGTACCCAGGAGATTGGATTAGGCTAACTACCCAGCATTCCAACTTCCCCAAATGAGAAGTATGTAAAAAAAATCTGTCACCTCTCCTCCAGAGAGGCTCGAGAGTAGGGCTTTTGGCTACTCAGTCAGAAGGCACTGAAGGAGACCTGATTGCAAAGTGAACAACAACAACAACAACAACTCAATATTTCCAGTTCACTCTCCTTCTGCAGGTGGCCTGTGGCCCTGCACCACTTGGCTGCCTGGAGACAGGGCATTCCTACAGGCTTCCCAAAGTCCTAGCTGCTACCTAGGAGGGGTGAATACCTTTCCAGGACTGGATTCACCTGCTCTTTGTTCATGTCCCCTCCAATAAGTGGTGACATATAACCCACAACCAACCCAAATTAAAAAAAAAGAGTACCAGGAAATATGTCAAAGAAGAATGTCCTTTTTTAAATGCCTCTGGAAGTCGCTACTCTTCTACACTAGAAATATGGATTGCTGCTGGGGCTTTCAATAAACACAGTAACTTGAATGAATACTTATGGATCTACCAACCAGAAGGGGAGGGCCTGGCTTTGTAGCTGGTGCCCAGAGCTGGGGTGTGGAGAGCTGCGGTGCCCTAGCTCATCCTTCCTGCCAGAGCACTGCCAAAGGAGCCTCTGACCCAACCCCCTCCAATGACTGTGAGGCCTGGGGTACCTTAGGTCTCTCTGAGACAGAGAAAAATAATATTTCAAGACTTAGATTAGCTTTTAACCAGGCTGTAAAAGGATTCTGCCTTCACTATGTTCCTTTGTGTCTCTGCGCAGCTCTGTTCAGATATAAACACTGCTCAGTAGGAGGAGCGGGGTGCTGATGACACCACGGGCGGGGGTCTGATCCCTGTGTGGGCCATTCACTTAAGAGTTGGACTCGGTGATCCTTGTGGGTCCCTTCCAATTCACATTCTGTGATCTGTGATTTTGTGATTCTGGTGAAGTTTTGGCTGGCCTCATTCTGTACCTACCTCATTCACTCACACTCTGTCTTTCTTCTCTGCAGATGGCTCCTCTTGGGTCATGAGCTTGTTGCTTTAAGGAAATGGAAATAGGGCCTTTTGTTTTTTGACTTTTCCTCTCTGTAAGCAGGGTGGAGGTATCAGGTCAAGAAGAGATGAAGGAGCAAGTAGTTCACTTGAGATCACCTTCCAATCAGAAAATCAAAGTGCTTAGCTGGATGCCCATCCTCTTGCAGAGGCATGTGAAATTAGGACAAGGCAAGATCTGAATTCCTCTCTCATCTTTGTGTAAAAGCGGTATAAAGAGTTTACCTGCCTTAACTACATTTTATGGGCACAGCAGTGTTAAAGTTACATCGTGTTCTCCAGAAGCCCATTTTCACACAGTTTTGCTGGTCACTGAGTCCATGACATGCAAAACCCTTGTTGTTCTTGTTGGAATCGGCTGAACATGCAGCTTTTCTGCACCAAAGAGAAGGAGGTTCTTTAGTATCAAGATATACAGTCTCGTGTAAATTAAGTAACTGTATGTAGCTTAATCAGATCATGTCCCTAGCTCCCTGGGACTGAAAGAAAAAAGAGTATTAATTTTTTATCCTTCAAATAGCATGTTTGTAACAGGTTTCTTACCCGGCTGCCATTCTATTGCCCTCTATCACTGAAATTAAGCTGCTGAAATCTATAATATAACCTGTATATACCTGCTGTAGTATGCAGTGTCCCAGCTGTCTAAGAGCAATGTACTACAGAAGACAGAGTATAACAATGCAGTAAATATAGGTCATCTTCAGTGGAATGTAGCTTTTAGCAACTGGAACAATCCTATACACAAAAAAGGAAAGAAAATTCCCAGTGTGGGCATCAGTTCTGTTCACATGATCTGAACACACATGCTAAAACTGTATAAACACACAAAATAGCGAGCCTGTGATGAAAAGCTACAAGATGAAAAGCTGAAGAAATATTTGCAGTACTTTGTATTGAATTGATAACTGAAGCTAACTGAATTTTCCAGGATGTCTTTATTATCCCATATATGTAATAATAGTTGGAAGAAAATTCTCTGCCTTCTAGGAGAACAGGTCTGTCTCTGGTGCAGTGTTTTACTTTTTGCCTGTAAAGCCTGACACTGACAAGTGACTTTTTTCTAAGTTGTGAGAGAGGAAAAACAACCATTTTGTTCCAGTGTGGACTTGAATGAACTGATCAGGTGCCTGAATTACCTCAAGTGCCAAAGGACCAGAAGCCATCAAAGACCTCTCCAAGCTGATTTTGAAATCAGCTTTTAAAAAAACTTCGCATTTCACTTTTTCCTTCTTATTCTGTGGCAAGAGGATAATGTTCCACTATCAATCAAAGAGAAAATACACAGTGAAACTGTAATTTTAATAACGTTGTTCAGGACTGCCTAAACATGAGGAGTCAATAAGAAAGCACTAGCTGTTGTCATAATAGGACCAGAACTTTCTTGGTTTGTTTAAGTGAAAACCTTTTGTATCACATCAGTTCTTTGTTCATTTTATAGCTTGGAAATTAATCTCTAATAAGTGTCTAATCTGCTGCACCTTTCCCCATGACTTGGCATAAACACTGATTTATTTATTATATTTTGGCTGTAATAATTTGCTATGAGCTGGAATCACAGCTCTACCACTCCTTATTAGGGAATAGTAAACACTTGGCATCTTCTGAGTCAGAGAGGCTGTGTCTAAAGTTATTTACTACAACTTGGGTGGATCAGTACATTGAAGCTACTTGGTGCTGCAACTCCTGCTTCTGACCTGTTGGTAGTGTGGGAGTGTTTCTTTGGACGAGGTGTTGGTGGTTTGAACCAAATATTCCCACCAAGGATGTGTTGTGAAGCTCTCCAAAGAACCATGCATTGACTCAGATTCTCAGGTCTCCATTATGAACTAGAGCTCATTAGGTTGCATCCCAACCAGTTCTGGCTTAGCATTCTCCAGGAGCAGCCAAGCTCATGAACACAAAACTACTCTGCAAAGCAAAACAGTTCCTACTAATGGAGACACTCAGGGAATTTGCATTCAACAAGATTTTACTGACGCTTTGGATCACCATACTAACATAGATATTGGAACATAAATAAAATTAAGATTTTTTTCCATTTATCTGTTACCCAAAAACTGCTTTGGTTTGTTGGTTGGCTGTGTTTTGGTGTTTGTTTGTTTTTTGTTTATTTGGTTTGGTTTTGATGTATCATTGCAAGTTTTTTATTTCTGAAAACAGTTCCTTTGTGACAGGATTTTCCAGTCAGTGTTGAAAATGAAAATTTTTACACTCTCATGCTCAGATTCATAAAAAAGCTTGAGGGTTAGTTTCTAAGGAGTCATTTCTAGCTATATCCAGATACACAACCATTCATATTTTACTTGGTCATGCATCCAAGAAGTCCCTTTGGTCCACTGCTCTGAGCTCTTTCACCCCACTGCAGCTCACACTACATACTTGAGTAGAGCTTGACAAGGATCTTGTCTGGCCACAAATCCCATGTAAATTTGTATTTTGTGTGTGTGCGTATTTATATTGTTAATAAGATTTCAGTCTGCTTTGATGCTGGCCAGTAGGAGATTTTTCCACCACAATAGTCTTTGAATCAGATTCATGTGCCTGCCTGATTTGCCAGCTTGTTTAGGTCAGCCTTGTTTGGGTTAACCTAATCTCTCTTTGCCGTCTAGAGGCTGGACCACCATCTGTCAGGATGGGTTCGGTATCCTGCTCAGGCTGTGTTGTCTCTGAGCATGTATAAAGTTCTAAACAATGGTCTATTATCTCTTTGTCTTGTCTTTTGAGTTTCTGCAGTTCTTTGTTGTTGCCAATTCTTGCAGAACACCACAGCTTTTTTCACCTGGAAGGAGTCGTCCATGGCAGCACCCTCTTTCCCAGGAAGAGTTGTGTACTTGGAGGCAGCTTGAGCACATGACAGATAACAGCATTCCTGGGAATTTGTTTCAAGTTTCCAAGGTTTCTGTTCTGAACAAGCGCAAGGATTGAACATTTCTCCTGAGACTTCTTTCATGCACGGTCACCAAAATCACCATCCTTTCCCTTCAGAGGGAGATTTCCTTTGTGCCCAAGAAGGATGTGGTGGGAAATAAAAGCTGCAGCTCTTGTTCACACAACTCCGGCAGAATTCATTCCCCGCAGCCCCACATCACTCTCATTTTGAGCAGTGCCAAGTTCTTGCTGCTTCAAGCTCAGCTCATATATTTGATTTTATTATATGTTCTCCTAAGTATGTCATTTTGAGAAACATTGATACAAGTTGCGATTTCTTCCCAGAATAATTTGTGTTGGGCTGAAGTTTTCAGGGAAAGATCTTTACTTCCCCAGGAAAAGGGGAGAAATTCTGTTACTATCTTTCTTTAATAATGAGCCAGATACTTGATAAGCCTAAAAAAAGTTTGTGGCAGATGCCAATACACAGATACTACTGAGCAGTTCCTTTTGTTTGTGCAAGCAGCTGGCTCACTATTGCACCTGAAGAGGTTGTTAGAAAGATAAGTTGGAACACTAATTTGCAACATTCAGGCCTTCCCTGGGAAGGTATTGCCAGGACAAAAGGAAATAAAGGGACTCACAGTCAAGAACAGGGGCACTATCCACCATTTTTCACTCTCACTGGCAGCTCTAGGTAACCTTTAACCTCTTCCCACCAGCCTCCTCAAAGAAGCTACAAGATGCGGGAGAGTAAAGGAAAAGGGTCCAGTCTCCTCACACAAAATGCCCTGTGCATTTATACTTCGAACAAATGTCTTTTATTCTCATTCCCTTGTGCTCTGTTTCTCTCAGGTACTCCAACAGCTAAAAAGGAAAAGAAAAAAAAATGTAAAATTGCCACACATGCCCAGAGTAGGTTGCTTTATAAGGACACTAATGAACACATTTGAAATCAGTTTTACAGATTAGTAGCAGTCAGGAGTATTTTGTCTGCTTAGTCTGTTATCGTCGATAGCACAGTGCTTGGCTCTGAATCCTTTTTGCACAGAGTAATTAATTTCGTTTTGTAGCGCTGCCCAGTGAACTTCACAATGCTGCATGTGAGGGCAGTCAGGGCTTGCAGGAGAGCTTCAGCTTTGCAATGCCCCACAAATACAGCTGTGACCAGTTGTGCACACAACTTCAGAGGCTGCTGCTGGAATCTCCCCCTGTTAGGATGGGGGACTCTCCTGCCAACCATCTAATTTCTGTGATCAAAGCCAGCCTGGCTGGTGTGCTCTGAGACCAATCACTCGAGAAGACAACTGGACCTTGGAAAAGGGATATCTATCAATAACCTGGAATCAACCGGTATAAAATTTCTCCTTATCTGAAACCCTATTCTTGGGAGAAATATTATCAGTGGCTGTGTGTTAATTGGCAGGAAATTGCCTGCCCTGGGCTCCTCTGGCAGAGGCCTCCCCCTTCCCTCTCGTCTCCCCGAGCTCTGCTTTCTCACAGTGCACCGCGCTCGACGTTTGACGGCGCTGAAGGGAGAGATGAATTCCGTGAACAGTAAAAAAACAACTTTCCGCTCCATCGCAAGGAACCAGATGACGGATACTATTTTCAAAGACTTCTTTGTCCATAAGATGGCGTTTGAATTAGGAACTTGTTTGGCCAGATTCTCTTGTTACAATTTACTGATTCATTGGGTGGAGAATGGGAGGGCAGGATGACAGAGCCAGACAGCTTCAATTAGTGATTTTTTTTAAAGATCTCGTTCAGACACAAATGCATCTTAAAATACATCCAGAACTAGACAGTAGAAGAATTATCAATTTTAACCTACTTGTGCCTTTAAATCATCTACTGAGTGGAAACAAGCTGTTTTAACACTCCTTTTCAGAGGGAAATTGTAAAGTTCTAACAGAAATCTGTGGTGTTTTTCTTAAGAACAGGAGGTTGTGGAGAAAGGTTTTCTGAGGAAACAAATATCTGCAAATCTCTCTATATGTCTCAATAAGACCATAACAACAGGTAAGCATTATTAGAGTTAGTGACTTGGAAATTAATTTCTGTTTCAGCAGTAGAATAAGCAAAGAGATGGATCAAATTCAGGTCTTCCACCTGTTCTCACAGGTATCATTCTTTTGACTTATTATCTCTTGATCACATCAGAATGGATAAATCTGGAATTAGATCCAAGTTGATACTTAAGCCTTATCCCTTCATCTCCAGTTTTCCCCAGCCTGACCCAAGCACCTTTGTCCCACATGCACTGGGGGAGTGCTCAGGATCTGACAGGAGGAGTGCTCAGGATCTGACAGCACCAGCATTGTGCCTCTTCTTTCTCTGTGTTCCTGCCAGGCCTGAGCCAGTCAAACCCTGCCCTTGTGCAATCCTTGGGTCGTTCTCTCAGCTGCTGAGCACTGGCCACTTTCACATCTTCTGCTTCAGTTTGTAAAGTTTCTCGGAAGTCGCCCAGGGGGTCTGATCTTACTGCTGGGGGAAGGGGAAAGGTCTAGACTGGTCTTGTGTGACCTCAGCCGTTTAATTTGTCTGTCATTACTTCATGGGTATAGGTTACCAAGAATGCAATTCTCAACTTTCTTACAAAAACAGGGCAATGGTCTAAGCTTTCTTTTATTTATTTGGTTGACAAAAGAAAAATTGCTGTCTGTGGCAGAATCATTCTTATTCTCTTCAAGACTCTCTCTCTCTGAACACAGACACACACAGACGTGTGCACGTCTCTTTAGAAACACCATGCACACACCAACTCAACTTTTTACAGAATTTAAGTAGAAAGAAATATTGAACCCAGAAGACTATGCTAGTGATATAAATAATATATACTTTTTATGAAGCCCATTTTCACATCACAGGTTTCTTCAGATAAATTTTTTAACTTTCAAGTTCCATTCTTTCCCCCCCCATTTGCCCCTCTCAAGGCAGCATTCAGAATAAGTATTTGAGTGTGGGGAATGGAGGCTTCTGAATGAACTTTAGCCAATTTAATAAAACTAGAACAAATCAATAAGCCACCCAGGCATCTAATGCTGTCAGTATTCCTCCTGATGGTTCCACAACATCAAACAGTCTGGAAAACATTTTCAAGGTAAGTCCTCTGTATTCTGAAACAGGTCCCTAAAGGCAGAGGGACGGAGGATTTCTTGGCCTACCTGTTTAAAATGGGTCATGCTCTGCATGCACAATCAGCCTGAAGTCAGGCGCAGTTCTTCAAAGCAGGAGCTCCAGTGAAGTGCTCCTGCTTGGGCTGAAAATGTGCTGCAGCCAAGGTCAGCGAGATGGTGTGAGGGGCACAGTACCCTCCTTCCCCCAGACATGTTCAGAAAGTTCCATTCTTCTTCACCTTGGCTGGTGTGGTGATAATATCTCCTCTTAGCTGTTATCAAATTCCCATCTCCACACGATGTCTGCTCACTGCATCATGCCATTCTTAAATCCAATCATAACCTTGCTTCTCTGGTTTCAATGAGAAGCTCTGGACCTTATTATCTGCTTTATCTGCACTACTAGAGAGGTTTTGCTACCTGAGCAGAGGAAATGAAGCTTCTCGTGGCAGTAGGTGTCCTTTGCCAATTGAAATGTTTCAGTTCCCAGGGAACAGATGCTATACAGGTAAAACTGCTTCTGTTGATACAGCTACCTCATGGCTTTATTTTTGCAAAAGTGCAAACCCAACATGTTTCTACTGGCAAAAGTTACTAGCTGTATTCTGAAGAAATAGAGGGATATTGCACTGGTGCAGGGCCTTTGGGGTAAGGACAGCTGCTGCCGGTGAAACCAGTCATTTCTCTCTTCTCTTTTTCCTTCCCCCATCCCTCCCCCAGGTGAAATTGGCCGTACTGATCCATTTAACTGCACTTAGTTTAAGGACATCTGTCTAAACAGTGAGGCTGATCTGGGATCACAGTTCCTCCAGCCCCAGGCTGACCCCAGGCCCTGCCAGCAGCTGGTGGCAGAACTAACCTGGCTCTCAGAGCGTGGCCCTTGTTGCCCTTTTTGAGAGATGGGCCCCTACACACGCCACATGCTTAGCCATTTTGATCCACCAGTCTTTTGCTCTGTGGAGGTAAGAAGGAAAGGTGACAGTCAGGGTGTCACCTTTGCTCTCTTGTTATCCAGATGTGGCTGTAGTTGTGCACTGCTGTAGTCTGGTCATGATCAGCTCGTATCAACATTTCCAAGCGTATGAGCTCACGGGGCTCATTTTGTCTGCGAGCTCCCCACAAGCACTGCTCTGGTGCTCAGTCCATCGGTGTGGTTGTATCAGCTGCAGGGTGGTTGTGCCAGAGCAGTTTGTTTCACTCAGGGCAGGAGGAGTCAAATGACAATTCTCTTGGATGCCCCATCAGCTACTTTGCTCCTACCATGCTATTAGAGGGCCATGAGCATAGATATAAATTTTTTGTGGAGGAGGTCTGTCAGCTCCTCTGCAAATCCACTTCTGATGTCACAACTGGAAGTGTACCACAGCCTGTACAATCTCTTATCTCTAAGGAGTTATTAAATAATAGCTGACTTTGCCAAATGAGCTGGTATATTTTCCCAGTGCTTGCACAGAAATTAAGAAGTCATTGCTTATCTTCACAGAAGAGGCTTTGAACCCTTCACTATACTTTTCAGAAATCACTCTTGGTTCTGGGATCCCTAAACCCAGATTCTGATGGTGTTGACAGAAAGACTGAGGAAGTCAAGGGAGGGGCCATGCTCTGGGCTTTGATGCTTGAGAGGGGCAATGTTTTGAGCTGAATGCCCACAACTCAGGGGCACCTCAAATCTGCACCTGCATTTGAAAAACTTTGCTTCATCTGTGCTTATTTCTTATATAAGAAATAAGCTTAGATGGGTATGAGAATCAGGGATTTCAGCTGGGTTACCCCAGAAAATTTTCTGGTACAATTGCAAAGGAACCAGTCCTGCTCTTCTTCATGCCTCAGTGAATAGAAGGAACATTTCCCACTAGAGAAGGGCTAGCAGTTACTTTAAAAAACAACTAAACGGGGAAATACCTTCAGTTGGGTTACTGGTGGAGGGGATTTATAGCATGTTGTGAACTCTCCACTTAGTCCCAGAATTTAAGTGAGGGGCAGGGGTGGGGGTTGAGAGATCAGGAAAACACAGTTCCCTTGTTAAAATGAAAGAATGAGTTTAATATATACAGGCAGAAAGAGGAGGCAAGTCCTCTCCCTGTTAAATATTTACCATCTGAGCTCTGCCTAGACTCCTGATTTTCTGTATCTCTAAAGGTGGTGGTACTTGTGACAGTAGGATATGTTCCTTAATGTATTCCTCCCTCTCAACCCACCTTGCATGGGAAACGACTGTGGTAACAAAAAGCAGACTGTTCCCTTCTCATGAATATTAATCAGTAAACTCCCCCTGCTATTTTAAATCGAAGACTGGTGCTAAAACCCTTTTTTCCCCCACTCAAGCATCCCCCAAGGAAAACCCTGAAAGTCCTGGGAAAGCCATGCACAGAGGCTGCCGTGACTAGAGGCCTTCTAGGCAGTGACATATAAAACTCTGAGGTCAGGGGGCACGGCAAGAGGAGGATTCAGCTTTGTTTCCACTATGTGTTGCTGAAAGCTAAACCTTTATGGAACTTTTCTAGCTGCATTTTTGGCTATTTAGCTTTGAAAACAAAAGATTTATTTTTTTTTTCCTATTCACCACAGTTTTTGTCCAAAGTCGACAGCAGTGACATAAGAAGGAGCCTCCCTGTTCTGAGTTGGGGCTGTATATGCTCCTTTGGTCATCTCTGCTTTAGTACAAATATTATATGACCTTTAAGCAAAGGGAGGAAAACAAACAACAAAGAAAAAGACTGCCAATGTAGACACCCACTACAACAATTCATTCTTCTAAATAAGAAAATTAAAACTCTCCTTGGCAAGTAAAACATATTGATCAGGGCATGTATAGTACTAGATGATGTCCAGAAACCCAGCTGTGTGTCTTCATGATCCACTCAGCTTCAGATCAAACCAGAGGAATATTCCCAAGGACACAGGGTGATCCAGCCGGAGGTTGGTTTGCCTCCTAGATAACCCCGAGCAGCACTGAACAATTCTTTGAACTCAAAGCAATTTGCGATTGTGTTCAGAAATAACACACAGACTTGCCAAAGCCCAAGAGTGTATCAGCAACCAACGTGTATTTTTCCAGTGCCTGTAATGATAAGCCAATGCAGAGTTTGTTGTTTTCTCTTTGGGACAGTGTTAACACTTGTGGTGTGTTAGAGAATTTCCCATGCCAAGGATGCAATTCACATCCTGAAGGGTGTGCAGACAAGAATAATGTTTTAAAATCTTTGTCCTTTATCAAAGGATCTGGATAGATTTCAAAGAACATTATTATCCATATCTTACAGCTGGCAAAACTCAGGCGAGGAGGGGTGACACGGCTTCCCCAAGGTAATCTCATGAGCTGGTGTCAGATCAGGAGTAAGATACTGTAGTTCCTGCCTGCTGTATTTTCCCTGATTTACTCTGGAGAGATGATATCTGGTTCATGTAGAGGCAGAGTGGCATGAATAAAAAGTACCTGTTCCAGCATAAAGCTTGCTCACACAAAGATAAACCATCACAGTTCTTTGAACAATTTAGGCTTGAAGAGTAAATTCATGTTACTTCAGCATCTTAGGTTAGGTGGCTGCAGTGGTTTTGGTCCAGAGCCCTAAAACCACGTGTACTTCCCTATTTTGGGAGTAACTCTGGGATACATATGCAACTGCACTCAGAGGAAGAGGCCTTCAGGCAGACCCTGAACTTTGTACTTGCAAGATGTGGATGGAGTGAATGATTGATGCCAGTACACAGAGATGTGTGTATTCTGCAGCAAGGTCTCAGACAAAACTCTTGGTAGATAACAGACTGTTTAAGAGGGTTTATCAAGTTGCAATTCTCCTGCTCAGGACTTCTCAGAGGTGATGGCAGCAGTACAGTTCTTCCAGGACACAGGAATGAGAAGCAGCTGTAACCAGTAGCCGCAGGTATAAACATGTATCACTAATTAGAGGTAGTTAATAATTTCCTGCCTCCATTAAGTGCTTGCAACTGATACTTACTCTTTCTTTTCACCCTTCTTTGGAGGAACTGAGCTACAGCTGACTAATCTAGTTGTTGATGAAAAAGATTGCAGTAGTGTCAGTCAGTTTTCATGGAGTGCCATGGATGTGTGGAGAATGCAAGTATTTGCTAACAGTCAGGCTGCTTATTTCAGTTAAAGTGTTGGGCTGTCAATATGTTTTAAAGACTGTGCTGCATGATGGCAAAAAACCACACAAACCAACCAACGGAAAAGAATTACTCTAAGTTTGAAAAGGGTTATTCTAACTGTATTTGAAAAGAATGCAATAACTGCCTGTTCAGAAAACTACCCTCACAACAGTGTTTTATAAATGTATAAAATCAAGCAGTCAAACATTTAATGGGAGATACAAGTACAAACTTAGAAATGGACTTGACCCTGACAGAAGTTGTCAGAGAGATCAGAAGCACATCTTGGGAATTGGTTATTTCATCTCAGCTGAATACTTGCCAGGAATCCTTCTACTTTCAGGGCAAGAGGCCTTATTTATTCTACTAACAGAAGCAGATATTCACCACTGTATTGCCTGTGCTATACTGGCATTAATAGGGAATTTCCAACAGGCAGGTATGACACCCTGAAGAACATGCAGTGTTGCCTCCTGATCTAACTTTCTGTTTTTCTGAACATATTGGCCCACTTAAGCCAGGCATGCTTGTGCTGAGGCACTCAGCCTCTCAGCCCTTCAGAAGAAGATAGGAGAGATGTTGAGCCACCAGCAGTCAATACTGTATGCTTTCCCCTGGCATCTTTCAACTGTGACTGTAGACACTAGAGCCAAAGCTGGCCATATTTTGGAGACAAGAGTTGTCTCTGGGCTACCGCACCCAGAGCTGACACTTGAACTCTTTGTGGGTGAGGAGTTCCTCTTGGCACATAGGAGCAGAATCCTTATTTCTATTTTTCCTTTGTTAGTCTCCCAGTCTGCCCTGTGGGCTTCTGCACTCCATGAACTCACCAGAGGACTTTTCTTTCTCTGTGGCTTTCCCTCTGTACTTATCTAGGGCTTTGAATACCCTAGTTGGTGATTTCTGACAGAATGATGTACACCACTGATGGTACAGTCTATAGCCATCCTGCCTTTTGCTTTCCTGTTTGACCTTTTAAACTTCGTTATTTCACAAATATTCAGTCTTGAAACTTTACGCACATAAGGCACCTAAAAGCAAATTTTCAACCAGTAAAGTTGTCTAAACAAACTATCCAAACCTCGAATGGATGTGATTTCACTTGAAAATATATCCTCACAGATAATTGATAGTGTAGCCGTCTTTCAGACCAGATGGTTTCCTCTTGGATGCTTACACAGTATGTATGAGGAGAAAAGTAGCCCTTATACCCTCAGAATAGATCCTGCCATTGCTTCTTAGACTAAAATCCACATTCCAGAAGAGTATAAGCTAATAAAAAGAACCCTTGCATTTCACCTGATGATAATGAGCTTCATTGGAAAAGTTATTTCTATATGTTAGCTGGTTCGTTCTCTAATATTTATGATTGCATGATATTAAGTATGTCTATGTGTGTATGAATCTATTAGGTAATTAATATAGCGCTGCTTAAGACATAAAGATATATTTCAATTTATACTTCCATTTATCCCAATCGTCATAAATATTTGCCAAGGGTAAAATCTGTAACGTTTTCCATGAAACAAAGCCACTTCTGGTGTGGAATTATGATAGTGTTTATATGACAGTGTTATAATCAGGTCTAATAGTTGAGGGTGGGTTAGTCCAGCCTTCCCTTTTGGGACCATTGCCCAGGTTGTAATAGTAAAAGAGTACTTTTGTGACCCTTCTGTGTTAAGTATAGAAAGAAACATGGCACCAGCCTCTTCTTCCTCCCTTATGGAGGAGCTGTAAGCACTGAGCTGTTCACAGGCACAGGGTAGGCTTGTCCTTTACCCCTGTGATGTGTACTAAGCTCTGCCCAAGCAGCCGTTCCCCTCTCCTCCTCTAGAAAAGTTGATGAACAGAAGGAACCACCTTAGAGGACAAAATGTACAGGGTGAATTGTGCTGATTAGGGTAGAGGTGGAGAAAGAAAGCATCGGTTTAAGAGAGCAGGGGGATTTCAGGGAGGCAGAGAGGAATCATGGATGTTGGTATGAAACTCTTGACAGTTCTTAAAAAAAAACAAAACCAAACCGACCAACCAACCCAAAAAAACCAACAAAACCCACTTCCTGAGGTTATCTGTGTATTGTCAAGGCAAAACACCACAAACTGAATCAGTAGCAACCCAGCTGGGAGGCGCCTCAGAAATTGCTTGCTTCTGCTTTGGCGTGTTCAACCACAGGACTGTTCTCTTCTGAACTGAGGAAAACAGTGGATCATGAAAGGAAAAAGAGAATATTTGGGCAAAACAAGAAGGAAAACACATGCCTTCTAAGGAAAAAGCCCTCTGGCCTCCGTTACTGGGAATCATGATGGCTACAGAGTTCTACTGCTTTTTGTCTCCCTTCCATGAGCATATGGCAAAAGAGATGGCAGGATTGCAAGGAGAGTTCTGCAGGGGTGATAGGAAAGTTTGTGAAAGCAAAGCAGTGTAAGAGGGATTTGATCTACTGTTCTTCTGGGAAGATTGGCATTAATACTAAATGCAGGGAGTGGTGTACCTAAGGACCATACTAGATTCCCCTAATTCTTCATGATGATTTTGTATTTTTAATTCTTTTTTAACTTTTACTATCTTATTGCTACTAAGAAACTGCCTCATCAAAACTAAGAAGCTGGACAAGTGACTTGTAATACTCATCAGTATGTGCAGCCTGAGTTATTTGATCCTGGAGCCATTATCCTTCTCATCTCCACTTTTTGTTCTACACTTGCCTAACATTGTGTCCAATCTGGAAGCAGGCAAGGGTAAGGACATTGCCAGGTCATGTGTTTGCAGTGTCTGTGCAAGATCCTAATTTTTTAGCCTTTGGGGAACAGCATTAGTCAGAGGTTGTAACCAGAGCCTGCTCAAGGAGCACGAGAAGAGTTTGTCCTTTGATCGAGAGTTCTGTGAGCAGGATAGCGATGGCTCTTGCATGGCATCGTATTTGTGGAGTGGGTGGGCTCTTCTCAGGGAGCCTGGATATGCTGGTGATTCCCCCTCCTGATTCCCAGCCAGATGCTTCCCCCAAGTACCAACGGCACTGGCAGACCTCAGGCTGGGGGAGCACTGGATGTGCCTTTGGAAAGGTTCAGCTGGCCCTTCATGTGCCCTTTTGGGCCTCGGGTTAGCCAGGTTTCAGGAAGGGCAGAGAGGAGAAGGTCAGAAGATGAAAGGATCTTTGGAATAAAACCCCTTTGCTGAGCTGCAAGGCAGAATGACTTTGTCACTCAATTAGACTGGACTTTCAAAGCTCAGAATGAAGTGTCAGATGCAGCAATGCAGCCCTTGTCAGCACAGTGTGTGGGAGGCAGCCTGGCAAAGGGAAGGGAAGGGAAGGGAAGGGAAGGGAAGGGAAGGGCCGGGAAGGG